>JAFBMS010000177.1:0-651680 GCA_019788955.1 Albula glossodonta | reverse complement strand
GAGAGTCTCTGGGACGCATCGACAGGCAGGAATATTTTCCGGGCAACAATGTCACTTCAGACCTTTCAAATGATATCAAGAGTCCTCAGATTTGACAACAGAGACACCAGAGCAAAATCTGACAAGCTTGCTCCCATCAGGGATGTCTGGGAGAGATGGGTGCAACTCCTTCCACTGATGTTCAACCCAGGGCCAGAGGTGACAATAGATGAACGTTTTCTCCCTTTCCGTGGAAAATGCCCATTCCGGCAATACATGCCCAGTAAGCCAGGCAAATATGGCATAAAAATCTGGGCAGCCTGTGATGCAAAAACCAGCTATGCATGGAATCTACAGATTTACACTGGCAAATCTGCAAGCGGCATCCCTGAAAAAAACCAAGGAAAACGTGTAGTCCTCGATATGACTACTGGACTGCGGGGTCACAACATCACTTGTGACAATTTTTTTACCAGCTATGACCTTGGACAAGAACTTCTCAGGAGGAAACTCACCATGGTGGGCACAGTAAAAAAAAATAAACCTGAGCTGCCCGCTGAAATGTTGCTGGTGAAGGACAGGGCTCCACTTTCCTCAAAGTTTGTTTTTACAGACACCACCACTGTTGTTTCATACTGTCCAAAAAAACGACGGAATGTGATAATGATGTCCACTCTTTACAAAGATGCTGCTGTGTCATCAGGAAGTGACAAAAAGCCCATAATCATCCTGGACTACAACAAAAACAAAGGAGGAGGAGTGGACAAGCTGACTGCCACCTATACTTGCCAGTGAATGACCAGGAGATGGCCAATGGTTGTGTTTTACAACATCCTCAATGTGTCTGCATACAATGCATTTGTGTTGTGGACCCACATTCACCAAGGGTGGAACTCAACCGAAAACACCAAGCGGAGAATATTTCTTCAGGAGCTAGGGAGTTCCCTTGTCAAGCCGCACTTTGAGCAAAGGGAACGGGGGCCCCGAGACCCAGCCGCTGCATCCTTGGTCAGACAGCTGCAGTGCTCACCAAGCACTCCATCCACACCCACAGCAACAAGAAGAGCATCAACATCAGCTCCCTCCTCAGCCAGCCCTGCCTCAACATCAACAACAGCTACAGCCACAACCCCAGTGAGAGCACCTGATTCGGAAAGAAAGAGGTGTCAGGTCTGCCCTAGCAATAAGGACAGAAAGACCCATTGTGCTTCACCTGCAAAAAATATATCTGCAAAGTGGCACTTTTTGCCACACATGCATCTAAACACGCATGCACACACACACACACATACATGCATGTTCTTGCACAGTTTTTATGGAACTAGTACTTGATTTATGTTGGTGTGATTTGCTCGATTGGTTATTGTTTGTTTGACCTTGCAAATCTACATTTTATTATCATTTTTTTATTATTTATGACTAGTTCTGCTTTTCATTTTGTATATGTATTAAAGTTCTATTTTTTGGAAAAAAAAAAACTTGTTTTTTGCCCTTTTCTTGAAGTATCTATATATATATATATATATGGGTCAAAATTGACCAGAAACACCATAGATATAACTATAGTTGATAAGATTGAAAGTAAAATCTTTTTTTTTTTTTTAACATTTAAGAGATGTAACAGATCAGCCCTTTATTTGTTTATATTATTCTCTTGAGGTTCATTTGACCACTTTTTGATATTGAAAACGAGGGGTATGCTGTTAAAAGAAAGCCCCAGGGGGGCCACAACAAAAATATTCAAACCAATCTTTTCATGGATAAGGGAGCCTAACAAGGTAACCAAGAGGTAAGAAACAAATTGGATGATAAATGATTGTTTTTAGGGTATTTTATGGCTGATTTAAGACACAGGTCAAAACCGACCCGTAAACATGAGATATAGTAACAGAAAGCAAAAATTAGAGGAAGGTTAAGCCAGAGGAGAAGGGGTTAAACACGCAGTCCTATGATTTCATTTCAAACATAGCTGCGTTCTCCTCTTATTTCACCATGGGTTGACACTTTCCCTTTTCGGAAAGCCCCAATGGCCTAATGGATAAGGCACTGGCCTCCTAAGCCAGGGATTGTGGGTTCAAGTCCCATCTGGGGTGGTGCTGCTCAGCCTCTACTACTTGCATTGGAGACCGTAACATCAGCCCAGCGGATCAAAACAAGCCAGATGCGGTAAAAGAGCAGGTTCCTCTTGCTCTCTCACATTGCCAACACAACTGGAAATGACCAGGAGCTCTCTCTCCACTTCATTCCATTTTTTTCACCAGTTCAGGAAAGAACTGCTTCATGAAATGCCCAGTGGGCTTCACTTTGTGCCACTGGCCTCCAAATCCAGATAATGTGGATTCAATTCCAACTCTTTGTTCACACCTGATTGCGTTCCACCGGAACAGTGGGAAGTCTGAATGATGGCCAGACAATCAGCCGGATGGTTAGTCTTACCAAACGTGAGAAAAGTTATCCGTTCCGGTGGGGCTGCTCACCATTGTGTCACACACAACTGTGAAATGAGCAAGAGCTCTCTCTCCACTTGCTTCCATTTTTTTCACCAGTTCAGGAAACAATTGCTTCATGAAATGCCCAGTGGGCTTCACTTTGTGCCACTGACCTCCAAGTCCAGACACCATTGTGTCACACACACTACGCTGCCTCCAACAGCAGAGTGGCGCAGTGGAAGCGTGCTGGGCCCATAACCCAGAGGTCGATGGATCGAAACCATCCTCTGCTAAGATGTCTTGCTTTCTACCTACCAGGGCAAAAGGCTTTTGCCCTTGTTCAAAGACAGGGGCCGATATGTGAAGCAGGATGAATTGAGAGTCGTGTGTTTCTGATAAGAGATTGTGCTGGAACTTGAGCGTTCTACCCTCTTCCGGGCCTCGCAGAAAAAGGGTTGTATAGAACCAAAGTTCTGGGCCCTTAAGCCGGAGGAGAAGCGGTTAAACGCTCAGTCCTATGATTTCATTTCAAACATAGCTGCGTTCTCCTCTTATTTCACCATGGGTTGACTTTTCCCCTTTTCGGAAAGCCCCAGTGGCTTAATGGATAAGGCACTGGCCTCCTAAGCCAGGGATTGTGGGTTCAAGTCCCATCTGGGGTGGTGCTTCCCACCTTTTTCTGGTTGCATTGGAGGCCATAACATCAGCCCAACGGATTAAAACCAACAAGACATGATAAAAGAGCGGGTTCCTCTTGCTCTCTCATGTTGCCAGCACAACTGTGAAATGACCAGGAGCAGAGTGGAAGAAGACGAGCATGCCAAGTCTTTCGTAAAAGGCTTGATGTTCCACAGCCGTCCTCAGTGATGGGCTTTCTCAAATACAGTTGAGTGCAAAAGTTTGCATCCACTTACTTTCAAATGGCAAAAAGAGTGAAACAAAGACATTTTTTCATCAACATAATATTTAACGCTCATTAAGGTAGTATAGATGTTCCTTCATCATCAAAAGAACAAAAATGGTCAAAGCGTGTATGAAACGAAAGATATAGTGAAATAATGAAAATGATATCAGTCCAAAAGTTTGCATCCCCCTTTGTGAAATGTTCTCTAATACTTTGCATGTCCTCCCTTCGCCATTATAACCTCCTCCAACCTCTTTAAGGTACCCTCTGAGCAGCTTTTGTGTCTTCTCAGGTGTCATTTTAGCCCATTCTTCATTGCATATTTGTTTAAAGTCTACCAGATTGCTTGGTTGTCTGCCATGTGCAGCCTTCCTCAAATCTATCCACAGCTTTTTAATGATATTCAAGTCTGGAGACTGGGAAGGCCATGGTAAAACATTCACCTTATTCTTTTTAAACCATTCCTGAGTCGACTTTGCTTTGTGCTTTGGATCACGGTCTTGTTGAAGGATCCATTGCCTCTTCATTTTTAACATTTTGACTGATGGTAGGAGGCTTTGCTTTAAAATCTTCTGATGTTGGGCTGTATTCAGTCTTCCTTCCACTTTATGCAGAGCTCCAATGCCTGATGCTGACATCCACCCCCAAAACATCAGCAAGCCTCCGCCATGTTAGACTGTTGGAATGGTGTTCCTCTCCTCATAGGCATAGGATTTTTTCTCACCACACATACCTGTGCGAATTATGACCAAATAATTAGACTTTGGTCTCATCAGACCACATAATCTTTTGTTCACATGCTCTTCAGTATACTCCAAGCATGCTGCCTTCTGTCTAGGAGTAAGCACTGGCTTCCTGCATGCTTTTCTCCCAAACAACCCAGACTTGTGTAGACTACGTTTGACTGTGGACATGTGGACTTTTATTCCAGTTGCCTCTGAGGACTTTTTCAGGTCCCCTGCTGTTTGTTTTGGATTCTTACATATTGCACCTCTTTCAGTTATTTGCCTTGGTCTTCCACTTCTTAGTATAGTCTTAGTGAGTCCACATTTCTTCCATGTCTGTATAATGACCTTCATAGTCGGTACTGGTGTCCCTAAACATTTTAAAATATTTTTATATCCCTCTCAAGCTTTATGAAGGTTTACCAATTTCATGTTGAGGTCCTCTGACAGCTGTTATCCTGATCCCATTGTTTTTGTTGCTCTCAGCAAACTGCGTGAGACTGCCCCTGGAGATCCATCCACATTTACATATAAAATGCAAGGCCAATTCAACATACCTGGTGCCACTCATCAAGCATTAAGTGTTGACAGTGTTTATTAAAGATCAGACACCTGATTTTACAGATTAAAATTTATTACCAAGAGGGTATATCAAGGGGAATGCAAACTTTTGCACCCCCCTTGATTCAAAAGTTTTTTGGCCATTTCAAACTACAGTAGTACCTCGCTATACGAGAATAATTCGTTCCATGACCGAACTCGGATGTGGAATGTGTTCCAAGCCCCAATAATACACATTTACGCTTGTCTCAGCAATACATACCCCTTGTAAATGCATTGTCACACACAATAGAATGTGAGATATACAGTTATGTATCCATTTTACATGAAAAGTAAGGTATAAAATGTTACCTGAAAAAAATAGGTTATTAAAAATCAGCAATTCCAAAAAACATTAACAGAACTTTACCTTTACGTTAATGATGCAAAGCACAAAAAAACTCATCACAAAGCACACATGGAAACACAAAAAATGGTACACGAACGCAGCGACCAACAGTATGTGTTAACGCGGGAAACACGAGCGCAGAAGTGGACAGAGAGAGGCTGTAAGATGCGGGCATCGAGGAAAGCCGAGGGTATCCGAGTAAACCCGAAGGCTCACCTTGCGCTTGCCGGGAAAAGCCGAGCGTGACTGAGTAAACCTTACGTCCCATCTCGCTCGCGTAAGGAGTTGGATGCTCGTCTCGTGGCCGACAATGCTTACGAGCACTTGCTCGTATGAAGAAGTTCCTCAGAGGGGAAATACAGGGAAATATGAGCAGATTTGTGTGGTCATGTCACGAGACATGGCTCGTTTATCAGGTTACGAATCTTAGCTCGTTCATCGAGTATCTCGTATAGGGAGGTGCTCGTTGAACAAACTATCACTGTAAGGGGATGCAAACCTTTGCACTCAACTGTTCGTCTTAGCTTACACCACAAGAACAACGTACATCGCTCTCTCTCTACCTTGCTTCCATTTTTTTCACCAGTTCAGAAAAACAATTGCTTCATGAAATGCCCAGTGGGCTTCACTTTGTGCCACGGGCCCCCAAGTCCAGATAATGTGGATTCAAGTCACACTCTGCACCTGATTGCCTTCAGCTGGAATAACTGTAGCTGTGAATGATGGCCCGACAATCAGCCAAGCCGATAATATCTCACCAAAGTGTGAAATTACCAGGAGCACAGTGTAAGGAGGGGAGAGCGCTAGGTCCATCGTCCAAACATAGATATTTAAAAACCGCTCTCAGCTGCACCTAGGAGATTCCAAGCCTTTTTCAATCGACTGCTCTTGCTCTGATTGTTCGCTCCTGCTTTGGTCTTTTTCAAATACGTTTTGGTTTACACTGCCAGAGCAAAGTGTTGCTTTCTCCCCTTGCTTCTGGTTTTATGACCAATTCAGGGAAATAATCACCTCAGTAACGGCCCAGCAGCCTTCAGCTTATAGAGCGACGGCCTCCAAATCCATCCAAATCCAGACAATGTGGATTCAATTCCCACTCTTTGTTCACACCTGATTGCGTTCCACCGGAACAGTGGGAGGTGTGAATGATGGCCAGACAATCAGCCGGGTGGTTAGTCTTACCAAACGTGAGAAAAGTTATCCGTTCCGGTGGGGCTGCTCACTATTGTGTCACAAATGGGGTGCTGCTTCCAACAGCAGAGTGGCGCAGCGGAAGCGTGCTGGGCCCATAACCCAGAGGTCGATGGATCGAAACCATCCTCTGCTAAGATTTCTTGCTTTGTACCTACCAGGGCAAAAGGCTTTTGCGCTCGTTCGAAGGCAGGGGCCGATATGCGAAGCAGGATGAATTGAGAGTCGTGAGTTGAGAATAGATTGCGCTGGAACTTGAGCGTTCTACCCTCTTCCGGGCCTCGCAGAAAA
The DNA here is from genome assembly GCA_019788955.1 of Albula glossodonta. Taxonomy (NCBI): domain Eukaryota; kingdom Metazoa; phylum Chordata; class Actinopteri; order Albuliformes; family Albulidae; genus Albula; species Albula glossodonta. The sequence goes on along the minus strand of JAFBMS010000177.1, from coordinate 645,212 downwards.
AGGGTTGCTCAGAACCAAAGTTCTGGGCCCTTAAGCCAGAGGAGAAGGGGTTAAACGCTCAGTCCTATGATTTCATTTCAAACACAGCTGCGTTCTCCTCTTTTTTGGCCATGGGTTGACTTTTTCCCTTTTTGGAAAGCCCCAGTGGCCTAATGGATAAGGCACTGGCCTCCTAAGCCAGGGATTGTGGGTTCAAGTCCCATCTGGGGTGGTGCTGCTCAGCTTTTACTGCTTGCTTTGGAGGCCATAACATCAGCTCAGCAGATGAAAACCAGCCAGACGCGATAAAAGAGCGGGTTCCTCTTGCTCTCTCATGTTGCCAGCACAACTGGAAATGACCAGGAGCTCTCTCTCCACTTGCTTTCATTTTTTTCACCAGTTCAGGAAACAATTGCTTCATGAAAGGCCCAGTGGGCATCACTTTGTGCCACTGGCCTCCAAATCCAGATAATGTGGATTCAAGTCACACTCTGCACCTGATTGCCTTCAGCTGGAATAATTGTAGGTGTGAATGACGGCCCGACAATCAGCTAAGCCGATAAAATGTCACTAAAGTGTGAAATCACCAGAGTGGAAGGAGGGGAGCGCGCTAGATCCGTCGTCAAAACGTAGATATTTTAAAAACGCTCTCAGCTGCACCCAGGAGATTCCAAGCCTTTTTCAATCGACTGCTCTTGCTCTGATTGTTCGCTCCTGCTTTGGTCTTTTTCAAATACGTTTCGGCTTACACTGCCAGAGCAACGTGTTGCTTTCTCCCCTTGCTTCCGGTTTTATAACCAAATCAGGAAAATAATCGCCTCAGTCACGGCCCAGCGGGCTTCAGCTTATAGAGCGACGGCCTCCAAATCCAGACAATGTGGATTCAATTCCCACTCTTTGTTCACACCTGATTGCGTTCCACCGGAACAGTGGGAGGTGTGAATGATGGCCAGACAATCAGCCGGTGGTTAGTCTTACCAAACGTGAGAAAAGTTATCCGTTCCCGTGGGGCTGCTATTGTGTCACACATGGGGTGCTTGTTTCCCACAGCAGAGTGGCGCAGCGGTAGCGTGCTGGGCCCATAACCCAGAGGTCGATGGATCGAAACCATCCTCTGCTAAGATTTCTTGCTTTGTACCTACCAGGGCAAAAGGCTTTTGCGCTCGTTCGAAGGCAGGGGCCGATATGCGAAGCAGGATGAATTGAGAGTCGTGAGTTGAGAATAGATTGCGCTGGAACTTGAGCGTTCTACCCTCTTCCGGGCCTCGCAGAAAAAGGGTTGTTCAGAACCAAAGTTCTGGGCCCTTAAGCCAGAGGAGAAGGGGTTAAACGCTCAGTCCTATGATTTCATTTCAAACATAGCTGCGTTCTCCTCTTTTTTGGCCATGGGTTGACTTTTCCCTTTTTTGGAAAGCCCCAGTGGCCTAATGGATAAGGCACTGGCCTCCTAAGCCAGGGATTGTGGGTTCAAGTCCCATCTGGGGTGTTGCTGCTCAGCTTTTACTGTTTGCTTTGGAGGCCATAACATCAGCTCAGCAGATGAAAACCAGCCAGACGCGATCAAAGAGCGGGTTCCTCTTGCTCTCTCATGTTGCCAGCACAACTGGAAATGACCAGGAGCTCTCTCTCCACTTGCTTTCATTTTTTTCACCAGTTCAGGAAACAATTGCTTCATGAAAGGCCCAGTGGGTGTCACTTTGTGCCACTGGCTTCCAAATCCAGATAATGTGGATTCAAGTCACACTCTGCACCTGATTGCCTTCAGCTAGAATAATTGTAGGTGTGAATGACGGCCCGACAATCAGCTAAGCCGATAAAATGTCACTAAAGTGTGAAATCACCAGAGTGGAAGGAGGGGAGCGCGCTAGATCCGTCGTCAAAACGTAGATATTTTAAAAACGCTCTCAGCTGCACCCAGGAGATTCCAAGCCTTTTTCAATCGACTGCTCTTGCTCTGATTGTTTGCTCCTGCTTTGGTCTTTTTCAAATACATTTCGGCTTACACTGCCAGAGCAAGGTGTTGCTTTCTCCCATTGCTTCCGGTTTTATAACCAATTCAGGGAAATAATCGCCTCAGTCACGGCCCAGCGGGCTTCAGCTTATAGAGCAACGGCCTCCAAATCCAGACAATGTGGATTCAATTCCCACTCTTTGTTCACACCTGATTGCATTCCACCGGAACAGTGGGAGGTGTGAATGATGGCCAGACAATCAGCCGGGTGGTTAGTCTTACCAAACGTGCGAAAAGTTATCCGTTCCGGTGGGGCTGCTCACTATTGTGTCACAAATGGGGTGCTGCCTCCAACAACAGAGTGGCGCAGCGGAAGCGTGCTGGGCCCATAACCCAGAGGTCGATGGATTGAAACCATCCTCTGCTAAGATTTCTTGCTTTGTACCTACCAGGTCAAAAGGCTTTTGCGCTCGTTCGAAGGCAGGGGCCGATATGCGAAGCAGGATGCATTGAGAGTCGTGAGTTGAGAATAGATTGCGCTGGAACTTGAGCGTTCTACCCTCTTCCGGGCCTCGCAGAAAAAGGGTTGCTCAGAACCAAAGTTCTGGGCCCTTAAGCCAGAGGAGAAGGGGTTAAACGCTCAGTCCTATGATTTCATATCAAACATAGCTGCGTTCTCCTCTTTTTTCACCATGGGTTGACTTTTCCCCTTTTTGGAAAGCCCCAGTGGCCTAATGGATAAGGCACTGGCCTCCTAAGCCAGGGATTGTGGGTTCAAGTCCCATCTGGGGTGGTGCTGCTCAGCTTTTACTGCTTGCTTTGGAGGCCATAACATCAGCTCAGCAGATGAAAACCAGCCAGACGCGATAAAAGAGCGGGTTCTTCTTGCTCTCTCATGTTGCCAGCACAACTGGAAATGACCAGGAGCTCTCTCTCCACTTGCTTTCATTTTTTTCACCAGTTCAGGAAACAATTGCTTCATGGGCCCAGTGGGCGTCACTTTGTGCCACTGGCCTCCAAATCCAGATAATGTGGATTCAAGTCACACTCTGCACCTGATTGCCTTCAGCTGGAATAATTGTAGGTGTGAATGACGGCCCGACAATCAGCTAAGCCGATAAAATGTCACTAAAGTGTGAAATCACCAGAGTGGAAGGAGGGGAGCGCGCTAGATCCGTCGTCAAAACGTAGATAGTTTAAAAACCGCTCTCAGCTGCACCCAGGAGATTCCAAGCCTTTTTCAATCGACTGCTCTTGCTCTGATTGTTCGCTCCTGCTTTGGTCTTTTTCAAATACGTTTCGGCTTACACTGCCAGAGCAACGTGTTGCTTTCTCCCCTTGCTTCCGGTTTTATAACCAAATCAGGGAAATAATCGCCTCAGTCACGGCCCAGCAGGCTTCAGCTTATAGAGCAACAGCCTCCAAATCCAAACAATGTGGATTCAATTCCCACTCTTTGTTCACACCTGATTGCGTTCCACAGGAACAGTGGGAGGTGTGAATGATGGCCAGACAATCAGCCGGGTGGTTAGTCTTACCAAACATAAGAAAAGTTATCCGTTCCGGTGGGGCTGCTCACTATTGCGTCACACATGGGGTGTTGCCTCCAACAGCAGAGTGGCGCAGCGGAAGCGTGCTGGGCCCATAACCCAGAGGTCGATGGATCGAAACCATCCTCTGCTAAGATTTCTTGCTTTGTACCTACCAGGGCAAAAGGCTTTTGCGCTCGTTCGAAGGCAGGGGCCGATATGCGAAGCCGGATGAATTGAGAGTCGTGAGTTGAGAATAGATTGCGCTGGAACTTGAGCGTTCTTCCCTCTTCCGGGCCTCGCAGAAAAAGGGTTGCTCAGAACCAAAGTTCTGGGCCCTTAAGCCAGAGGAGAAGGGGTTAAACGCTCAGTCCTATGATTTCATTTCAAACATAGCTGCGTTCTCCTCTTTTTTGGCCATGGGTTGACTCTTCCCCTTTTTGGAAAGCCCCAGTGGCCTAATGGATAAGGCACTGGCCTCCTAAGCCAGGGATTGTGGGTTCAAGTCCCATCTGGGGTGGTGCTGCTCAGCTTTTACTGCTTACATTTGAGACCGTACCATCGGCCCAGCAGATTAAAACCAGCCAGACGTGCTAAAAGTGCGGGTTCCTCTTGCTCTTTCACATTGCCAACACAACTGTGAAATGACCAAGAGCAGAGTGGAGGAAGATGAGCTTGCCACGTTTGTCGTAAAATGCTTGATGTTGTACAGCCATCCACAGTGATTGGCTTTCTCAAATACTGTACTTCTTAGCTTACGCTGCAAGAACAACGAACATAGCACTCTCTCCACTTGCTTCCGTTTTTTTCACCAGTTCAGGAAACAATTGCTTCACGCAATCAGCCAAGTGGATAAAATCTTACCAAACATGAGAACGAATCCCTATTCTGTTCGTATTGTTTGCAGTTGTGTAACACAAGTTAAAAGTAATCTGATGCGTCTTAGCTTAGATCACAAACAAAATGTGTCACAATATGTCACCAAAGTTCATATTTAGGTTCCACTCAGCAACAAAAACAACATTTTGCACTCACTCTTTTGCATTGCATCGAAATACTTTTTTCACTTCTCCTACAACTTAAGTCCAATTGTGATGAAATTTTGCACATAACATACTTGAACACAGCCAGAAAAAGTTTTTACTTTTTGATATTCATTATGGTTTTGCTGCAATGAATTTTCAAAGTTTACAGCAAATGGTAGCTTTCGCTAAAGCAGCCATAACTCACCAAGGTTTGTCACAGCAAAACTCAAACCACATGTTCTTGTGTATGGTCTGAGCATATGTGCAAAGATGATTTAAGTTTTAACCATAGGAGGAGCTATAATGTTAGAAAAAATCAGCTGCATGGATTTGTGTGGAAATTTTTTGTAATATGTTCATGTCCAGTTCTTTGTATAGAATTTGGTCATGATTGGTGAGAAGGGGCATGGTTTTTAAGCAAAAACACACATTTCTATCAATAATGTAGTGATTTTCCAGCGTTGCCTATGTCACTTTGTCGACTGAAACTGTTCGAAGGCATGAGTAAAGTCAAGTCGTCAATGGCTCAATCAGCCAGTCCCCTTCCCAAGGCCACAATGGTACTGGGTTTGAATTCCAGTATCTCATCATGAAGTGCTTAGACCCTGTAAATTGCTAGTGGCTTTGTTTATTAGTTGTTTTTCATTTTTGAGTGAGAACGTATTAGGAGTTGTGCTGAACTGAGATAGTAGAATACACTGTGACCATACTTGAACATCTCCATACACTGCACAACAGGAAGTCAATGAAGCATGTCCTTTGAATTTAGTAGATTGCCCTTTCTCTCCTCTGTGACTTTAACCGAGGGTAGTAGTTCCAACTGCAGTTCTGAACAAATATGGATGAAATTTCGGGTCTCTCCCTGCAATTTACACAAAGCCCAGGAAACGGAGGGCAAATGCCAAGATACAAATGGCAAAGCACTATTTCACTGACATTGAAGACTAACGAACAAGGAAAGGAGGAAACAGCTTTTCCAGTATCTCCACAGTATATTATATTATATTATATTATATTATATTATATTATATTATATTATATTATATTATATTATATTATTATATTATATTATAGTATTCATAACAGTGTTTCTCCATATCCCGCTCATACACAATACTTCTTGTATTTAAATATAATAGTGTGCAGTTGGTCATGTTGATGAATAGTTCATTACCTGAGTGGAGGGGGGGGGGGTCTCCCCTCCCCCCAGCCCCTCTTACATAAATATATTCCCATGCGTTGTTCTGCAGAAAGCACTTGTATTTTCTGTCATCTCTTCAGAAAATAATTGGATGATGACAGAGCCCAGGGGTAAAGAAAGCAGTAATTTCTTTGCAGCAAAACAATAGTGACAGAGATTGCCGCGGGTCAAACTGCAGAGAATATGATCCAGTTCCAACCGACAGTAATGAAGTCCTGCGGGGCTCCTCGGTAGCCTAACAACCATCGCCTTTGTCTCAGTCTCTGCCAATGGGTGAGGACCGCAGCTCTCCTGATGACAAAAGCACGCGATTATCTTTGCTTTCACCTGCTGACATTCTGAGTGGCAAGGTTATTGCCGCTCTATGTTAAAGCAGCTCAGAGATAAGTGCAATATGGATCTGTACATGTGTGTGGTACAATTAATTATGAGAATCCAAGGGTAACGTCAGTATTATGTTTGCTTGTTTTTATAATCTAAAGGGAAAAGGCAAAACACTACGATAAGAGCAATATGGATCTGTGCATGTGTGTGGTACTATTAACTATGATAAAGCAAGGGTAACGTCAGGATTATGTTTGCTTGTTTTTATAATCTAAAGCAAAAAGGCAAAACACTGTTTTCTAAATGGTATAGTTCATTGCCATTTGAATTACTGTTTGATTAGGCACTCCATTTAATGTAAAAAAAAAAGTTTCAATCTAATTCCTGATATTATGTTGAAGCAAATGAATACCAAGATAATACAAATACTTAACCACAGTAATTATATTATACTATACATTGTATTTCAAAAAGGTAAAACACAACACACTGATGTAAAACAGAACACACAACTGCAAGGGTGCTTCAACTCCTTTTTTTTGCTGAAAAGTAGTGTGATATTACTCAAGTCAGCATCACATCCTCACAATTTCAATGATAAGTGACTGAAGAAAGTGATATTCAGACAGACTCTGAATGATTATTGAATGAATAATAGAATGTCAATGGTTCAATTATAATCCCAATGTGCATAGAAAAACAGGAACAGGAACTAGGTTCGGGATTTTGGCCAATTTAGTTTAAAACAGGAAGAAATACAAAATGTATTTTACATTTGTTTTATTTTACAAAGCCATCGTATTTCAGAACTTGATCTGCTAAACGATTTCAACATGACTACTAAGGGATGCCCCCCATTTTCTGTACTGCAGTTAACTGTAAGGGGACAGTAACAGTGAACTTGAAAAAGCCTGTCATATGTTCCATCTATGCTTCACTGACACGTAAACAATGGCCACCCAGAGGACTCTCCTCAGGTGAATGTTGTAATTGCCTGTTGCATCAAATAAGCCTGCAATTGTTACAACAGACAATAAACAACACATGGAATTGAATATAACGAAAGAGATTTCAAAAAATGTCTTTAAAGCAAGGCATCCACATTCATTTGTTGCAGGACTTGTTTTATTTTATTATTTTTGTAGCCCTAAACTACAGTTTAAATTGTGTCTTGAATTGCAGTCTTCCAATTAACGGTTTTGCACAGAATAAACACAACACACTGATGTAATAGAATAGGTACCAGATTAACAGTCGAAAACTTAGACAGAGACTCATCATTGGCAAAGAGAATTGCAAGTCCTGTCATATCTCTTCAACAGAAACCAACACTGATGAACTCTGGGAAATATTACAAGAGTAACATTCACGCCTCAAAAAAAAGGTTTGAACCTTTGCTATAATTTCTGGTCAAGAACGGTTTGGTTTTCATCAAGGCCTGTCCAGGATCCACTGCAGGATCAGTTTCAGTTCAGATACTTGTTTTCTTGTTTCCTGACCTTCCTTCATTCCTCAGGGGCATGCTACATGCTAGCAATGGATGGTGGGGAAGAGATGTGGAAATGACTAAAAAATATTCTGAGACATTCTTGTTTACTCCAATATCAGTTTGCATTATATCTGAACCTGATTTAAACTATAAATTGTTCTCGGTGAAAACTTGGTTTACTTTGATTTACTTTATTAAATGTATCTCTCTATGAGCTTTTTTGTGCCATAGTTAACAATTGAGCCTCAGGCTGGGCTTGGGCCTGGGATGCTTTTCGAAAGCATCTTAACTGATTGAGCTCAGATGAATGACAGTAACGTTGTTAAGAACATGCAAACAATCATAACAGACACCCTGAAAGCAAAGAAATAGAGAAGCTGAAAAAATTTAAGAAATACAAGACTTAAGACAGATTAAAAAAGTCAACGGAAACTCTGGTTTCTGTTTTTATCTAAGAAAGTTGAAGAAAGTTATATTTTTAAGATCTGAAGTTCTTAACATTTTTCATCGGCATAAGTATTTCAATGTGAATACACATTAAAATTGATCTCCAGATAAATTATTTTCATTCTCAATCTTTGAGAAATGCAGTTCTCAACAGCCAAACCATAACACTAACACAAAACACAGTATTATAATTTTACTGTGGTACCTCTGAAAATTGCCAGACAAAACCTTTGCAAGAAGCAGATACTGCCCCCTACTGTCTGCTGTTTGTTTTGTGGTGTTGGTGAGTAAATCAAAAGCAATCACACATCTGGTAACCATAGGGATACTGCAACTCAGCCTGACAATTTTAAATAAATCCATCAATGTGGGAACAATCTGGGGATGAGAATTAATGACAAAAAGGTACCACTGAAGTCTCATCTTAACAAACTCCATTACTGTTCGGTCCTGCCCTCTATGAAGAGTGGGTTTGCCTGGAATGGTCATGTGATCATGTGTGGGTGAATAATTGTGTGATTCATTGAAATCACTGATTGGCTAGAGCCCATGTCCTTTGTTTCAAAAGCCTGAATTGGCTGCGAACTGAAAGGGAACCACAACAACTTAAGGACACTGCAGCACACTGTATCTCCAGTTCAACACTCAAGTACCAGAAGAGCACAATGATGACGCCACGGAAGAAAATCAATGCATTTTTTTAACCTTTATTTTAATTTATATTTTTCACAATTAACAAGAATAAGAAAGGAAATAAACAAATAAAAAGAGGAGAAAGATGGGAGGTAGTAGAGGGCAGGGTGCGAATTATAGGGGAGCCATGGGGAGCTTGGCTCCTCTTAATAAGACATGAGCTCCCCTGAAAATACGATTTGTGACATTTTGCGGGGTCTCTAAAATAGGGATGGAACTGTTACCGGTTTCATGCAAAACCATGGTAAAATTCCTGATATTGTTGAGTTGTGCTTCCCCTTCCAACTCTGGTTTTACTCCATGACTTTACCTTCCACTTCTTGAACTTTCTTACCTATTTCACCCTTAAACCTGTTCAACTCACACCTCATATCTTGTCTAAATCGATCTCCGGAGTTCGAAAGTTCCATCATCATCTCTTTCTTAAAACTCTGAATTTCGTCTGCTAGCATTTCACTCATGGTTAGGGGTATCATGTTAAGGCTAATAGCTGACATTAGCCCACATGTTTTGCTTTCTTGGGAATCTTCATTTGGCTCTTTTTCACCTTTCCTACCCTTCCAACTTGACTGTCCACCACCCAGTTGTTGATCCCCTTCCATTCTCAGTTACTGTGGCAGTTTTAGTTTCATTTTATAACTGAAATTAAGGGAAATAATCTGACCAAACAGGAGCGGTTGTTTAAAGCTGCCATCGCCAAACATGTACCACTGGAAATCCTACCGAGACAGAGTTTAAACATGATAAAATCAACTGTCCTTGAGTGTCTGGACTTGAAATTTACAATCCATTATGTTGTCCAGAGGATAATACCCAATAAAGCTAAAATGATTCACCTTTCAAATTCAAGGTCAACTTTGTTTTTCAAATCGATGCCTTTATTGATTGAAATTTAGTCACACAACAATCATTCTTTTGTCATATAACATAAGTGGTATCAAGCTCAAAAAGACACCAGAAGGGATAAAGACCATTCAACATCAACAAAACAGACTTGCATTTATTGTTCATAGACTTGAGGGTGAAAAAGACAAACAAATAATACAAAACAATAATGAAATAAAATTTCCACTACCAAATCAAAAACAAGGCTAAAGTGCAGATTTCACTGATGTTGAACACAAACCATGCAAATGTTATATCCCCAATTCAAAGCCATGTCTGAGGGGCCAATCTCAACCTGGCATAAAACCATTTCAAAGTCAACATCGTTATTAACACTCAAAAGATGTGCAAGAGTTCGAAACAGTTTAATAATCATAAACTGCCATACTAAAGGTGAATGCGTGAATATATATCCATCAAATATATCACATAATTGTACTTGAACTTGCATATTATATTCACTAAATTGTGAAAACTATATTGTAGTACATCTACTGAGATCACTGGAGAGATTGTTGTATTCAATCATATGGTGTTCATGCTTTATCCATTTTTGTAATAACATATCTTAACTTCCTGGGCTCTATTTCAAGGATACAGATGAAGAAAAATACAAGGGAAAGACCTGGCATCCATGAGGAACAGTCATTCCAAAATTCACTGTGGTATTTTAAGTCCTGGTTCGGATAAGAACAGTAGTGAAAACAACAGATCTCCATTAAGGATGGGCATTGCCCCAATTTGGCAGCTAAGAAGTAATCATTTTAATTCCAATGAACATGACAACATGTAATGCTATTGGTCCATAAAGGTGATTGACAGAAAGAAAGCAAATGGCAATAATGATAACAATACATTAATTTCTGTAAAAGAAACTAAGCTTTTTAAACCCACAGCTGAGGTATAAAAACAAGGAAGTGTAGGCGTTTCTCAAAGAAAGACTGTAATATTCAAAGGAATATTATATCTACTAAAACGCGAAATAAATTTCACTCACAATCTTAGCGCGAAGATCCACTATGATGCTCAGACAGTAAGACTGAATATGAGAAAAAAAGATAAATCCAGCTTTTTCCTGTGAAAAATTTGGCAAAAACTTATTTTGACCAACGAAAAGCTAGGATTTTCTGGATCCTACTGCACACACAGTGTCACAGGGCACTATAATTCTTATCTGAACCATTACTTAAAACAAAAAAAAAAAAAACATTTTCCATACTCCACGCAAATAGGTAATTGAGTCAAGTTCTTTGTGTAGAACATAGTCTCCATTCCATATTGCTCCAGAATTAGATACATTACCACACTACTCTGAATGTTAATGTGTTCCTTTTCATACAAATTTGTAACTGGCATATGTAGCTTTTCTTAAAGTGACGGTTGTAACTTTAACACTGGAAGTGTCCAGTTACCTAAAAGGAACATTAGGAGATTCTAGTGGTCATTCAATACCAATGTGCCATTGACGGCTGATTGCACAGTTAAAACGCTTTCTCATGGCATGTCATTTGCCAAGAAAAAATGCATCTTCAATGGATCATGATGGTGAAACTTTGTATATTATTCTGCAGAATTCTGCATCGCATTCCATCTGCTCATTGACAGAATGGACACCAATGGTTCAAATACATGGCAATATTGTGTAATGTTATTCCTGTCTATTTCCATACACCTGATTTAGGAAGACCACATGGCAAATGACCAGATGAAGAGAAAGGAACTCAGACACACTACAGTGCTGTGAAAAGCATTTCTATCCTTCCTGAATTTCTGCCTCATGGTATCACATCTTCAACCAAAATCAAATATTAGATAAAAGGGAACCGGAATAAGCCAATAATATCTTTTATACTTGTATATTAATGAGGGACAAGCAACTTCCTAAGCTGTGTAGAAGAGGTAGCTACGAATGTAACTATTAAAGATGGATTAGATGAACTGCTTATAAACCATCAATGTCGATTTTGTTGTGGTACAGGTCACTGTCTTGGAGAATGACTCAGCTGTGCTTGAGCCAACCCATGAACAACCTGAAATTCTCCAACAGAATTCTTTCATGCAGAGTAGAAAATCATGGTTTCTTAAATAATGGTAAGCTACCCTGGTCCCGCTGCAATAAAGCATCTCAAAACCATGACAGTACCACCAACATACTTGACTTTTGGTATGAGGTTCTTACTTTGGCTTACGGAGTTTGGTTTTCACCAGACACAAATGGGTCCATGTCACCCAAAAAGTTCCACTTTCGTCACATCTGTCCATAGAACACTGCTCTGGAAGTCCTCAGGATCTCCAGAAATGTTTTGGCAAGCTTGAGATAAACAGTCATGATCTTAAGCAGTGGTTTACTCTTTTAACTTAAATCCAATTTCTGTGTTTCTGATTACAGAGGCGTGAACAGAGCCCGTCCGAGGTAAGAGATGCCACCAGACCCCTGCAATGTTGCTTGGGGGTTCTTTATGACTATGCTGTTTTGCCACGATGATGTTAAAGTGATATTAGAAAAGCAGGACTTTTTGGAAGTCCAATTTCTGTCTTAAACTTTGTCTACTTTGTCTATATGGCACAGACTGGTTTGGTGAAGCCCCACAGCTTTGGAAAACCACTTTGCGACCCCTTCCAGAATTTTCCGGAGGTCCCCAACAGTGCGTATGGACACCTTTACTCTGATGATGTTGACCAGATCTATATGTCTGAACTGGCCCAAATCAGGCTTGACTGTATACCTTGTTTTCAAACAGCTAGCCCTTAATATCCCTTTAAGCAGGAAGAGTTGAGTACAAGTGCAATTACTTAACTCAAAGTTTGATTATGCTGATGTCTCTCTCAGGCCCCCTCTATGTACAGCTAAACCTTACAAAAATATCTGACCAATTGTTTAAAAAAATCAGACAGGGTGCAAATACTTTTTTCACAGCACTGCATATTGAAATGTAACAATATCATGACCTGGCTCTAAGATGTCACCTGTGACATATTTAGTTCACAGCACTTATCCCAAAGCTCTGGTCATAGGACTACACAGCTAAAGAGCTGTGTATACACAAAACACTTCAGTTTCACTTCAACTTGCCTATTGGAAAAAAAAAAAAACACTGACACGCCTACCTATAGCCCAACAAACACACAGTACAGGCTTACCTGATCTACAAGGAATTCAAATTCCTTAGAAAATGACATGGCAGATGCTTGACACCTTTACACTGCACATATGACATTGAAAACCGTTGGAGAATTAACATTGTTTTTTATTTTCAGAAGATGGATTTCAATTAGATAGTTTTAAAATGCAGGAGGATGGTTTCTATCAGACATGGATGACTCCACACCACATACCCAACAAATCTTTTTCTTACAATCACGGACTCCGGTATCGATGTCTCAGGCTTACATCTTGTGCTTGAATTGGTTAGTTTAGAGTGGTAGGATTTTCAGATCATCGAGGTTTATCGCAATAGCAGTGCACCAACTGTTTTTATCAAGTCATATCCCCTTTATACCGATTAAAGAGCAAAAGCTGAGAAAATAGGAATGGAAATACTCAGTTGACGGTCAATTTCTTATTCCTGCCCTTGTAATAACTTTGTTAGGCCTTGCTAGGAGCTGTCTGTATCCTCAAAACAGAGCCCCTGGAATAAAAAACACAGTGCTGCTTTAAATAAAATATTTAAATAACTCCTTTCTTGTAAACGCTGAAAAAGAAATAACACAATGTCCACATATGTCAGATAGCTACAACAGACAGAACTCAACTCAAAGTAAAATACAGAGTTGCGGGACCCCGGCTACAAGGTGACAGTGTATTGTCTGTTATGTGGCACTCTGACCCCAGGGTGGAAGCTCTGGGCCCGGCCAGAAAAGTCGATCTGGAAGCAGTGGAGCTAGGTCAGAATCTCCGGATTTAGGCCGATCCGCTGGAGGACCTCCTCCGGCATGCAGAACACAGGGTTAACAGGCTTGATCTGCTCGTCTCCCAGGAGGGACAAGCCCGCAATGCCGAACAAGGTGTGGAATGGGTCAACCTGGAGTGAATGGGAAAGACAGGCAGAGGCAAGCTTAGTAAACTACACAGGCCACATGGTACAGTGGCTACACAACCAAATTCCAGACGGCTCTAAAATAAACCTTGTCCTGTCACACAAAACTATCACAAAACTGTATTTTCAAATAAAGTGTTCAAAGTGCCCTAAATACACGTATTCTCCAAAAACATAACAACGAGAAACATGAATAAATACTACTCACTTATGAGTATTAAACCTGAGTATTACACTCTTTACTAATACATTAACTAAAAAGAGGACAAAAAATATACTACATCAAATTACAAGCAGAGTTAGAGAAAGGGACACCAGTTATCTGGATCTGCCAGAGGTTTACCCAACTTCTAACTTTAGTGCAGCAGAATTAAAAACTAAGCAGGAACATAACAGAATACAGGCAACCATCATTTTTTAGTGCACACTCCGCAGTCACATATATGCTTCCCCCAGACTGAAGGTGCAGGCTCTGATATATTCCCTGAATCCTGAAATGTGGCAATACTATAGCACTTAATTTTATTTAATGATAACCACACTGGCACTGTGAACGATCACAGCCATTAGGTGTGAAAAAAATAGAAGGAAGGAAGAAGAAATATGAACAGCTGAGAAGCAGGCTGCAAACGAAAGAGAAATGAGCCTCACCGCAAAGTCTGTCAGATAGCTACTAAATGGGAATGCTTTTCGTACAAACCATGGTTCAGAATGGATAGGCCAAATGTTATATGAGAAACTCCTTACTGGGTCTCTACGTGAAAATGGCAGGCTGTATTGCTTTGGGGTGCAACTTCAATCCCATGGCAAACTTTGCACTATTTGGAATGCCAGATTAACAATTTTTACATCAATATGAGCTCAGGGCATTCTTTTAATATTCATTTTCACTCAGTGCTCCCATTCATTTTCAGAAGTGCACCCTATACATGTTTAATCGATAAGGTGCCGAGACATATGACTCCTCCTGCTACCGATGATCATAAATGACGACAAATACAAGGATCCACAAACACTGTAGAATAGCCTGTATCTCAAGAATTGCAAACTAACAATAAAGAAAAATAAAATTCCGCTTAACACCAAAGGTATATGTCTTTCAATGGAAACCCAGCAAACCCAATTCAAATCCCCAACAATTCAGAGTAGAATGAAGCCTTCAGATACATTTTGTTATTTTTGGGGATGTTTAAGGCTTTTTAAAGAAACAGAAAGAACTGTATGGGAAAGGGGGGGGGGTCACTTGCCATATCTCCCGGCCTGTCTGCAAAGCCACCAGTCTCCTCATCTTGGCAGGCCAAGATAAAGGAACGCAATTTGTTTTTGTCAATCCAGTGAATTCTGCCGATGATTTTCAGGGAGGCCAGCACCCACCAGGAATAGCAAACGTCTGGCAGCTGGAGGGCAAGAAAAGGGGAAAAACCTCAGAGCAACAATCACTGTACCACACAGTAACATAATACATTGCATCACACACCACCATTAAAACATTACAACTGCATTACATTAATATATTTAAATACCAATTAAATAAACATTAACAGAGGTGAGACAAATGTACAATAACAAAGCCAAATATCAAATATTCTACATTTCAGTGCCACCAGCAATTCAAAATACCTGTTTACTAACCCAGAATTTAGCCTCACAGCGAACAGTGTATATGGTGCGGCTGTCACCACTTCACTTACTATAAGCACGAGTGAGGCGCATGTTTAGCCCATAATGCTGATTTCAGGTGCTCTCTATGAGTGTTGTTAGTGCTTTACCTTCTCGGGCCGTCCGTTGAGGCCACCTGACGGGAGCTGCCTCTCACAGAGCCACCAGCCCAGCAGGTCTGCATTAACCTGGTGCAGCTGGCCCGCGATGGACAGGAACCCTGTGCAGCAGTATATCTGAAAGCGACAGCCCAAACAACACCAGCTGTCAACATCATAAACCCACTTTTCTCTTAAATACTAATGATCCAAATGCCAAATCCAAACCCAGGACAACACTGTATACAGACCAGTAACCAGTCTACATTACATTTAGATTATAGGCTTTGGGCATTTAGCAGACACTCATGTTCAGACCACCTTACAAAAGTGCAACACACTAGAACAACAACACACCAAGTTGTCACAACTGACTACAGCAGTCACACCAACCTACAGAATATCCTTCAGCATACTCAGTTTTAATGCAATATAAAGCGTTTTATCTTAATGACAGCATTTAAAACTAACTACCAATTAGCAGTTAAAGTTGAGATTTACGACTACCCCATAAATGATACAACTACATCTCAGAATACACAGTTTCAGAAAGTCATAAGATGAACTGATTTTTACCCTAAAATGAGCTTTCCGCTTGGTCATCTTTTTAATCAGACTGTAAGGTTTCAGGGGTAAGGAGGAAGGGATTACCTGCCCAGCGTGAGACTCCGAGCCAGGCCTGCAGCCAAATCCACCATCGAAGTTCATGCAGGACAGAACAAACTCCACCGCTTTGTCCAGGTTAATAGAATCCAGCTTCCCCTGAAATACAAAGCACATCCACTCACGAACGTACCACTCACACAACCCATTTCTATGGTGTGAAGCTCAGTAAGTCGCTTCCTTTCCTTAAACTCAAAAAAAAAATGTTCTCTGTAAGTTCATGATTGATTATTACATATGTGATTTTATAGATTGCTGGAAAAATGTTCATACCAGCAATGCCAGAGTCGCTACTGCACAGAAGGAAAACCGTGTGTCTATTTCACCTGCAAGGAATTAAAGACAGGGTTAGTTGATTATACAGCTGAACATTATCTCTGTAGCACTTCAATTACTGATCATCACAACTTAAAAGTTCAGTTTGACCAACTCGAACCATGTGTGTATGAATATGACATGGCTTAAATACAGAGGTATAATGGTCAAGAGGGTTTTGGTTCCCCTGCAAATTTATATTCCATCCAGGTATGAACAAGAGTTAATGTAACTCAAGTTGGATTCGTAAATACGTTGTATACATTGTATAGCTGAAGGATATCCTTTAATTATCAACAGCAACTAAGAAGAGAGGATTTTGACACCACCCATAACAAATCTTTGTGACACTTTCATTAATTTGTGAAAACTATTAACTGGAAAGAAAAAAAATCAATCTGATCAAATCTTGGTTAAATGAATTGAATTTCTTCATATTTCAAAAACTATGACTAAGAAATGACCATATTAGGAAATTGGATCGAGATAATCAAAAACAACAAGCAATGACTTTCAGTCAAACCTCTGATACCCAACAATGTAAACATTTATTTTAAAAAGCACATTATATCAATTATCTATTAAATAAATGTTTAAGCAAGTAGGTTTGTCTACTAGATGGTGGCAGAGTAATTAAGTGACACAAAGATCTGTGATGGGTGATGCTCGGCCCCAATCATTTCACATGGATTGTACCTGTTTGACTTCATTCTGGCTTCTAATTAATTCAGTATGACAAGTTTTAGAATTTGTTGCATTTGTTACCTGTGTATATGTTATTATACTGTAAAACCTCATACAATTGCAATATGTCCTATAATCTCTTTATTTGCGTCCACAACCAAAGCCATCACATGATTATTACAGAGTAACAGTTATTGTGCTTGACACACCAAACTGAGCAAATCAAGAGAAGTCTGAGCAAAATATTAAATATTCCAAACAGATCTATCTTAAAAAATTACACTCACACATTCATAAAATCTTCACTATGCATATCAAGCAACACAGCAGCTGTGGAAGTGCTGAGTAATTAAATATGCGCAAGAACCTAGCTGTCAGACACATAACTGGACAAACAACGCAAACATCTGCTCTGACTGGACAAGTCCCCCTCATGGTCCCCACTTACCCCATTTGTCCCCAGCGAAAGATCCATCTTCCTGCTGCAGTCCTTTCACATATTCAACCACCTTATTCACGTCTATTACGCTCAGGTCATCATACAGTGATAGGATCTGCCCAATGGAGATGAAAGAACAGCTGTATTTACGGTCATGTTGATGCGATGGGCTGTCAGTGGATGGAGGTGATTGTGTTAGTGCTCACCTGCATTGCACTCAGGGTGTAGAGCAGGTGAGGTTATGCTAGCGTTCACCTGTTAGGCACTCGGGGTGTAAGGCAGGTGAGGTTGTATAAGTGCTCACCTGTACTGCACTCAGGGTGTAGAGCAGGTGAGGCTGTATTAGTGCTCACCTGTACCGCGCTCAGGGTGTAGAGCAGGTGAGGTTGTATAAGTGCTCACCTGTACTGCACTCAGGGTGTACAGCAGGTGAGGCTGTATTAGTGCTCACCTGTACCGCGCTCAGGGTGTAGAGCAGGTGAGGTTGTATAAGTGCTCACCTGTACTGCACTCAGGGTGTAGAGCAGGTGAAGTTGTGCGAGTGCTCACCTGTACAGCACTCAGGGTGTACAGCAGGTGGGGGTCGTGGCCAATGCTGGCGCTGATGCCACCGCAGTCGTGCTGGCACGCCCGGATGAACGTGGTGATCTCGTCCCGGTTCATACGCGGGAGCTGCCCCATTAGGTCCATCACCGTCAGGCCCCAGTAGATACCGCTCATCCGCAGGTACTCCGACAGCGTGTACTCCTGAGGGAGAGGAATCAGACGCTCAATGGAACGCAATTCCCGGGCCTGGACTTTATACCATACAGAGGAGACAAATGGTCTTGCTGTGTACTGTAGACTCATGCTTACGTAGTCATCCTTCTTAGTGCCGTAAGCAGCAATGTAGTCTGCGTGCTTGTCCAACAGCAGGGTGCTTGGTGAATCAGGCTTTAAAACTACATCTTTCACTTGGGTCCCCTGGAAAAAAAATTAGAAGGTGAGCACATAAATTTACATTATGTTTACGGCTTGGGAAAAGGGAGAGCCTGTAGTCTAGTGGCTAAAGTAAATGACTGGGACTCTAGGGGTTGGTGGTTCAAGCCCCACTCCAGCCACAGCAAGAACACTATTGCTGTTGGGTCCTTGAGCAAGGCCCTTAACCCCACATTGCTCTGAGGGAGGATTGGTCCTTGGCTAGTCTAATCAACTGTAAGTCGCTTTGGATAAAAGCGTCAGCTAAAAAATGATAATGGAGAGAAATTTATGAATCCATTTTCACGGCAATTTACTATACACTGCAATTTCAGGAATCTACAATAACATACTAAAACAAAATGTAAACGAAAATGTAAATAAAAAACAGAATAAAAACTATTAATAGTACAATTGTTAATTGTTTACAATTTTTTATCAACTGACAACACATACATATTCATTTGAATTCAGTTTGTTTAAACCAAGCAAAAATTGTATCTTAATATTTTAGGAACATTGCACAAAACAAAAGAACATTTTCTTAAATCTTTATGTTTTTTATTTAAAAACTGCAATTTGAACAAATTGCATGTTAGCATTTACTAAGCCTGTACAGACACTGAGTCTGTGCATAGCCATATACTTATAAATCTCCATGTGTATGAAATGTGTATGGAAATTAGCATTAACTGATGTTATGTTATGATTTTATATTACTTCTGCAGCTTAACTTCTGTAGATGTGGAGACTTGGATTTGTGACTTTCCCATTACACAGCATCAACCAAAGTTTTTACAAAGGTCATGTATCACAAACAACGACTGTAGACGTAAAGATAAAAAGATAAGAATACCAAAAGTGAACTATACTACAAGCATACCGAAAGTGACCTGTTGAGCCACCACCTACTACATTGAATTCATGGTAATTATGCTAACATATAAAAATAATGTTAAACTGCCACATGTTAGACTTGGGCTTGATCTCAACTTCTGAAATGGAACCACCAAATAGACTTTCTGCTACATCATATCTAAATCATATTTTATTAAAACTGAATTAAAGTGCAATTTTTCTTTTCAGATGCAAAGCAGAAGCTCTCAGAAACATCCGAGACAAAATTTTCAAAACCAATATACAAATTAATGCCAAAAACCATCTCATTTTAAAAAGGATTATGTTATTTGAAAACTGATTTCCAAAACTGACAATTATATTTTTAAGATTGCATACATAACCTCGACCTAGAATGCGAATCATCACAGAATGCCGCTTATTATTGGCAAGTTGATTATTTACTCTTTATACCATCGTGACCAAGTATAAAATTTGCATTATCCACCTTATAAATAATGTATTGTTTAATTACGGCAATTTGCACTTCGATAAATTAAACATTTATCAAATTAAACAAAGTTCCCATTGACAATGAATCAATGGGATTCCCTCTCATCCCATGTCTCTCAGCAGAGCAGCAGTGTGAGAAAACTGTGGGACCAACTTAATTCCATCCAAAACTCTTGAAAGACCAAAACTAAATGAAGACTAAGATAGCCCAGCTCTATCATCCATGTCTCGCTGGAATGTCCCATTGGCCAAGAGATTAAGGGTATAGAAAACCAGCAGGTATGACGGAATGAGGTAAGACCAGCTAGTCATTCTGATTATCATCAATCCATGAAGATTTCTTTCAGCAATCTAATATGACTTATGAGCCTTTATTGTTCTGTGTGATCATATCTATAAAACCCCCCAATACTCCGTCTCTCCCAAAGACTTTTCAAAATGCATCCAACAGCAAAAAAAAAAAAAAAAAAAAACCCACCCCATTCCACATCTTGTTTAGCAATGGCTGTGTAGTGTTAATGTATGTAGTAATAATTAATAAAATACATCAATCTACTTGTTAACAAAGCATATGATGACAAAACAGGCTGTCTTTTCATAATTCTATTGAAAACCATTAGGTCGACACTTGCTTGCAGATGAGGTCCCTGGTTTCTTGTCTCAGCCAAGAGTTTTTCTTGCTGGACCTCAGCAAACAAAATGACCACATCTCAGAGTAAGGAAAACTACCACATTCTTTGACCTACAGCCAACACTCTTTCGTTTTTGGATGTGGAGTGTAAGGAGTTGCCTATGGCTTGTACCCATGGCCTTCGACAAAATAAAATGTCAGGTTGTGGAGTGACACTGCTGCTGAGTTTTGAACGCGTTTGTGACATCTTTCCGGTGGTGGTTTCTCTTAGGGCCCATTAGAGTGTGAGTGCGATGTACGTGCTTGTGATTTGGAAAAAAGGTGGGGGGAGGGACTGCCTGGCGGTTTATCAGCCAAGAGAGTGCAACTGCCCCAATGGAATGGGTCTCCTTCTATAAGCGAATGTACAGGTTACTGACTCAACAACCGCTACAACAAAAGGAACCATTAGACATTCTGCAGCATACAGACAAACACGTAAATGGAACATAAACTAGAAACCTCTGGAAAAGCAAGACATGCACAGCTTGAGTCCTTTGAGCAGCACAGAACCATCCCCCTGACAGCGGCTGGAGGAAAAACTCCTCCATGACCACTGACGGGATATGTTTAAAGTGCCTGCCCCGCACAAGACATCACCGTCAAAAGTTTCAGATCACCAGGCATAAAAAGGAGGAACAAAAATATTTTAGCTAAAATTAATATTTTGTTTGCTGAATGGTGGACAAAGATAAGTAAGGCCCTTTGTTCTTTCAAGCTATGCGTTTTAATCTTTTACTCATACCTACAGGCAATTTTGCTAGTCCAATCCATCTAACCTGCATGTCTTTGGACCTTGGATGGAAACCAGAGAAAACCCATGTGGATATAAAAAGAACATGAAAACTCCACACGGAAAGGGACCAGTGACTTTTTTGCTGGGAGGCTACTGATTCACCATGCCGCCCATAAACAAAAATATAATTTCTCTAAATAATTTTGACAGTATAAATTCCCAAGCTTACGTAAACAAATAAACATGTAAATAAAATACAAAGTACCTTAATATTACCAAAGAGGGCAACATTTCCAGAACTTTGCATATATACACCTCTACCCCTATATGTTTAGAATAACTTAAAAACGACAATGAAGGCTATACTATGCATAGGGATTCCTCCTGCGCGCGTCCAGATAGGAAACAAGTGATTGTGAGGGTATGTTGAGATACATCAAATGAGTTTTCCGTTTTTATCGGTAGCCCTTTCACACATTTATGTAGACATGGGGCGCTCGGATCTCAAAAAGACGTAGCAACTAAGCATTACCGTGATACTGCTAAACATAGCCCTGGTCAGAACTAGTACGCCACCCGGAACTGCGGTGACCATCAATACATAAGTTCTTCCAGACGTAGCCGTCTAGTTAGTGGAGTCATTTTATTCTATATATATTCTGTTGTATTTATTCTACATATGAAACCACTAGCATAACAATCTACTTTCAATTTATCTGAAAGCTCAGGTGGTCAGATAGCTAAATATCTGAAAAGCGTGCTATCAAGGTAAGTGGCTGCTAGCTAGCCATGTTCTGTTGCCATAATGAATACTGCATTTGTAAAAATCAGATAAATATAGCGTAAGGTATCACTAATTAGTTTCATAGTGCGCCATGTTGTGCAGTACTACACAAGACAAGTCGAATACAATTTTATTTACAATGCAATCCACTTGCTGAGTGGTATCACCGCTGAGCTAGCTATGTGTACGTTTTCAAAATAAGATATGCTAGCTAGGCGTACAAATGTGCCAGTTCTCCTTAAAAATAACCTTTAATATTAGACTAATACAGTGTCTTTAAGTTACAGCTGTTCGATTACAAATAAATACTCGTAATATAACATTTTATATAAAACAACGCTGCCTTACCATCCTGGGTGATGCCCCGGAATCGCTGCCCTCTGCTTCTTCTATGACGTTTGTCAGATAATATGCAACAACAGGCGCTTTGTCGCCCCCTAATGTGCTGGAGTGTGAAAAAAATCATAATTTACGCCAGGGCTGCATTCCAATCCGAAAAAAAAATTCTCCCTTCACGTCTTCCCTCCAATCGAGTGAGCCCTCCAGTGACACAGCAGGCGAGGGAGCCCTTCTCGGTCCGTGGCTGTTCGAATTGGAATAGCAGTGTGGTAGATTATGCCATCACAGATCTGGACCGAGATTGTATTAATGCATTCATTGTCATGCCACAAAATCCCCTGTCAGACCACAATCAGATAACTTTATACCTTAAAAAATTTGAGTGAGACCTGAAGGCTAAACATCCTGCAGCAAAGCAAAAAGCCCTGGAACCCACATACAAGTGGAATGAGGCCACCGCTGCAGAATACCAGGCAGCATTGAGCAGTGCTGAAATGGAGAGCATGTTAAATGCCTTCCAACATACACAGTACCCATGCAACAATGAGGGTTTCAATATGGCAGCAGAGCATTTCAACAATATATTTGTTAAATTAGCAAAAAAATCTAACCAAAACCATACAAACCTGAAAATAAGATCAAACCATAAAAATAAGCCAAAAGAAAAATGGTTTTATATGGAATGCATGACAGCTAGAAAGGGCCATTCACTGCAGGCCATTCACTCACTGTCTATCATTACTTTGAGATTGGGGCCATTCTGTACTATAATGGATGTATAAAATAAACTATCAGTCTTCGGTATTCTTTGAAATCCTTGAAAAATTGAAGTCTTGGATGAGGATATGCTGCTGCTGTACAGTTCATAAAGTGACTCATGATCCAGCTCATCACAGCTCTCTCCGCCTGTGGGAGGCTCGTTCTGTTGATCTGCGCTGTCATTCGCTGAGGGTTATTCACCTGTTGACAGTTTATTTCACTCTGAAAAGGTATGGGTTCAACAAATCAATGTATATGTGGCATAATCCACTGGTCCTTCACAGCAGTGTGGTCTCAATTCTGCTGTACTATACAGTGTTGATTATTCTAACAATATTACACTTTTGCGCTTAGGTTGTATTCAAGCAATAAAGTATATTCTAGTAAGTATGGGATCATAGTGGTTAATTAATAATATTGAAATATGAATCTATAATATAATTACCTATATCCATAATCACTGTACTATCAATGTGTATGTAATACCAATCTATGGGGGGGGGGGGGTGAGACACTCATGAATTAAGCATTCTGATGCCATTTTAGCATTGATGCTGAAATGCCCAAAATGTGACAAAGACATCAGACTGGTGCAAAGGGGAGTGATTTATTCTCCAAAGACCCATGCTCAATATATACAACTTAAAAAACTTATGTAAAACTTAAAAAACAAGAGGCAAAAATAACACACCAAAATAACAAATGCATATAAAAAACTGATGTGGCTTTACAGTTATAGCCTAAAATGATGCACATCTAACTAACCGTGACTGACTGCTGGAGTCCTTTTATTCTGTACTGCAGTTGGCAAAAACCATTGTCTTCAGTAACACTAACACAAATAGCACATTAATACATTACAAATCCTACATAAATGACAAAATATCAGGCATTTCAATTGCCTAAAATATTAGTTAAATAACAATACTGTATTTCATACAAACATAAAGGCCACAAAAAAAGGAAAACTGGCTCCCCCATGCAATTACACTCCATGTCCATTGGTGACAGGCTTGCAATAGATATGCTGTTTAAATGGACATAACTGCCATTTCATTTCTGATAAGCACTGATCTTATTAAGACTATTGAGATGAGCAGGTCCTATAAGCCTAATAATGGTCTTATACATGGGTATTAATGCACGGCTATAGCATATAAATTAAATAAATCTCCCAAATAAGTATTGCGTTTGCTTGATTGCTATACTTTAACCAACTGCTGAATTAGACTATTCGAAAAGAAGATGCTCCAATTCATTCATATTATTTTTGTTATTATAAAAGAAAAACCCCACTACCACTGTTCAGTTCAGTTTTCACAAGTTAGCCTGTGAAGAACAGACTTCATACAATATTTACATTTCACTCTCAGAGTAATGTTAAATGCACAGAATGCTATTAATTGACATTATTATGAGGAAAGAACAACCGTCTCAAATGTCCATTCTTTTACCTCAAAACCACAGACAAATATGACAAGAGAATGGCAGGAATAGAGCTGTTGGTGAATAACAGTAGAGTATAGAGTTATGTGTTGGATACAGAGGGGTTTGGGTGAGTAACAGTGCAGTAGAGCCCAGATTCAGGAGGGGGTGAGAGGAACTGCACAGTGGAGTACTCTGTACAGTCTGCAGTGAGGGCAGTGTCTGACGGATGGAGAGAGTTGTTTGGGAAGCTGATAGAGGTGTAGTAAAGTGACTCAGGGGTTTGTAAGCTGAAAGAGGAGTCAATGGTGGTGACAGCAGCATCTGCATCTGGTTGTTGGTTCAAATCCACGACTTCCTCGTAAACAATGTTATCCTGAAAAATATGACATGCTATTTAAGACTGGATTTAGGTATTTCAGCAACCTAGCAAACTTAGAGCAGTAATATTACAAATAGGAGAAACGGACATCTCATTCCAGCACCGCAAGAGAGTTGTGTCAGAAAATTGGTTAGAATAACGTAAGAAACTTGAAGCATATAATGTTGTCTTGTTACAGTTAGCAAACTATCTTTTTTCATTTAAGGTATAGTCTGAAAGATATCTAGCTAGGTTAGCAGTTAGTTATTTAAGTAATCTAACTAACACATCAGAGAAAACAATAAAATAGATAGAGAGGTGAACTATCCAGCTTGAACAAACTGTGTCTGGCTACCACACGAGGACTATTAAGGAACATCAAGAAAAAATTCTGTAACATTAAGTGCTTCTACATAAAGACTTTGTTGTGTGACAATTATTCTGAAAACACAAGTTTATTGTTTTTCTGATTATTTACCCTTTAAGGTTTACTGAATGTACGGCTGAGTATAATCAGTGCAGCACAACAAGCACGACGCAATTATCTTGAAGATAAAGTAATTGCACTCAGTTGGTGTTTTGTGCTTTTGAAAACCCAGCCTTTCCATCAGTATGTGTCTACCTTTATCAGATAGAAATCCAAGCTTTGTGAATGTATAACTATTTGCCCAGTGTGCTGGGTGCTACATCCAGCTAATGTACTAGCCTCTGTAATATAACATCAGTGGTAAAATGTGTGCTGTAGCACCAATGCTAAACCACTTGGCTGTGCAGTAACATGATTGCTAAGGCTGTGTGCTGCAATAACAGTGCTAAAGCACTAGGCTATGTGCTGTGGTGTCAGTGGTAAAGTGATAGGCTGTGTGCGTTTAACAATGATAATTTATCAGGCTGTGTCTGTAAACTCAATGCTAATGCATTAGGCTGTGTGCAATAGGATTAGTGCTAATGTGATAGCGTGTGTGTTGTAAAATGTACAGGCTTTGAGGACAGAGATGTTTTTCGAAACCTAACTTTTTTTTGAAAAGCAGAACTTGTTTTCATCTTTACGAACTTATTCTGTTGAATTATGATTATGATCATTGTCGTTGTTATAATTATTATTATTATACTTAAAATTGGGACACTTTTTTTGATTTGAAATTCAAATTTTGATTTGAAATTTCAACTATTCCTTGAAGAAATCTTAAATGATAGCCAGCATAGGTTTATCAGAGGGTGGTCATGCCTAATAAATATTTTTTGAGGAGAGTACAGTGTGGTGAGACTTAGAATAGGCATTTGACAGAACCACATGAGAGGCTCGTAGTCAAAATGAAATCAGGAGAAATTACGGGGGTTATCACAGAAAGCTTTCAAAATCTGTCGGCTTGTTCTTGTTCACATATGTTGTTATATACACTCACTCACTCACATACACATATACAAACATACATGCATCCTGACTCATAAGTACACACACAAGCACTCATACACACAAAATCACACAGCCATTCACATGCATATACACAAAACATACAAATATATTTACACACACTCACCTCCCCAGTATTTCCAGTGTCTGTGTTCATCCTGTTGGAGGAGGGGGCAGCCACTGTGGAGTAATGATAATGACGGTTTTTTATTGACACTGGGACTTGAGAGACAATGACTGAAATAATACTCATTTACCAAATTCCTACATCAGTTTAGCAACAATACAACTACATGTTGTATTTTCATTCAGACCAAAATTTTAAATCACTCATTTAATAAAACACTATTCACAATTTCTATACATTACATATCTAATGTGTATAATTATACACACAGGCATTCTACATATACTAGAAAACATGTCCATTACATTGATTTATTTTACATTTTGCCCACACAAAGTTGGCCATGCAATCAGACATGAAAAAAATACAACATAGGACCAGCAGGGGGAGCCCTCTTCCATGGTACATGGGGCACATGCTTGCTAACTGCTGGTGGTGTATGACCCCCACTCAAAGTGGCCAGAGGGCATTGCATTGGGCTCCATCACCACACATACTATCATCAGCTGCCTGGATAAGGTCTTTGGGTACTGGGGCCTGCCTGGCACCATCACAACTGACAGCTCCTTTTAGTGGAGCTCCTCTCCCAGCAGTCCATCAAAAACATCAGAACAGCAGTGTACCACCCGGAGAGCAACAGGGGAGTGGAAAGACTGAACAAAATGGAATTCAAGCCTTTCTGGATGAGGGGAAAACCTTCAGCATGACTCTGTGTCAAACTCTCCTGACCATACGGGCCTCCAAGCACCCCACCACTGGGGTGTGACCTGCTCTGGTCATGATCAGGAGGCATGTGAAGCTCCCACTGGACTGAATAAAAGCCAACCCGGCCCCAGGACATTGAAGATCCAGAAAACCGGTCCAAAGAGAAACAGAAATCAGGTCCAAAGCTCTCAGGCTCACATGAAGAAAAGGTTTGACACCTCCCTTCTCTGTCAGTGGGGGACCTGGTCAGGGTCAAACATGCCCACCACAACGTTGGAGCCCCTGCACATTGTGCAGCGTCCCAGTCTCCACCTTCCACACTAGCCTGGCAGCCCCTACCCAGAGCTAACCAGATGGGTGATAGTCCTCTGCCACCATCTGATCTGGCTCCATGGCCTGCTAGGTCCCAAAGAGTGAGGCCTCAATTAACATACATTTGTGTAATATTTTTCTTTCCCAAACATTATGGTCGACTGTTTGACTAAGTTGCACAAGTTGTATAAATTTCTCCTTTTTCTCTTTCATCTGTCCACAATTAATAGCCTCAGCCCTGCTGAATGGCATTTCTGAAAGAGCACTTTACAGTTATGAGGCCAATAGCAATGGCACTGAATGCTCTAGTTTATTAGTTAGTTATTATCAATCATGTACCAAAATTGAAATTCCCATTCATAACTGAGGTAAGATTTTTCCTGGCACTTTTATAAACAGTCCCTATTCCAGAAAATGGATAAATACATTAAATTTACAAATGTCAAATACATTTTAACAGTTATGAAACCAGCTGTATTCCACAATATAGATGTTGTGCAAAATGCACAAATAAAACTGCACTTGCACTTTAATTGCTTTTGAACCTAATTTTCCTCATTTTGTTATGTATAGTGTGAAAATACAGGAAACAAAACTAGAAACTCTTACTCAATTTGTGTGACCAAATACTTTTTCTCTCTTGAGTAATTTTCTCAAAGGGTAACTTTTACTTGCACTTGAGTAACTGTACTCTTATTCAAGCACAGCTTTTTCTGTTATTTACCAACTTTTGAATAAAAAACATTTGTATTATTATTGGGAAGTAATATCAGTTTTTAGCTACAGCTTCTGAACCTCGATATGCTTGCAAGTTTTTGTATGAGGCGTTTTTATTCTTCAAACAAAACTGTGAAATCAAGTGTGGCCGGGACTATCTACCACACCAACTTCCTCTTTACTGATACAGCTGTCTGTCATCACTCCATTGCAGTTGGTTACTGTTGGTCCAACTGATGCGCTGCAAAGTTGAACAGACTGAACCACGGAACTCCCCCTTAAAAAACGCGTACAGTATGTTGCTTCCCCTTATCAGCTAGAAAACACATCTCTCACTTGCCATAAAACAGCAGGAATTTCTAAATACAAGAGAAATAAGTTGGCAAAATGTAACAAAATTAAAAATTAAACAAGTCATATAATAGTACAGCCCTTAAAAATAATATTTTCCTCATTTGTGTGTTTTCTGTGGGAGATTTTTTGTGCTCATTGTGTTGAATATTAAATATAATGTGCTTTCACTGGAAACAAAAACAGTCTTGAAACTTTCATTGCACAGCTGTGAGTATGTATGTGTGTGTGTTTATGTGTGCAAGCCTGTGTTCATGTGAGTGAACATTTATGTGTTGACTATAAATAATGAATAATGAATGTGAGTGTACGTGCAAATTTATGTGTGTGTTGCATACTTGTATCTATTCGTGTCCTGCGTTTGTGGGTGTGCATGTGTGTGTATCTGTGTGTATGTTAATGATGTTTGTGTGTGTGAGAGAGAGAGTCTTACCTGGAGCATGCTTGGTTCTTTTCCTGTGTCTGAGCAATATGAAGAGGCCGAGCCCCAGCAGCAGCACAGAGACAGCCAGGCCCACAGAGAGGAAGAGAACTGCAGAGAGGGGAAACATGGCATGACTGTAATTTTTCAACTGACTACATTTAAAAGTAATCTGACCTAACTCTGCATGAGATTATTAAACAAGTACGACAAAAACAGCAGATTTATCGCAGTAATACAAAGAAAAACTGTCCTCTATAACATGTTACAAAATATGCTGAAAAGACTATTTAACTGCTGTTTTGTAACTGCTTTTCCCTTTGTGTTGTTGTCCATGTATTCATATTTTATTTGTTTCACTTATAGTGATGTATATCATTTCTATTGCTCTGGAATCAACATAGCTTTATAAACCAATATTCCCCATACAAACACACACAAACACACGCACACACACACACACAGTGAAATTTCACATTATTTTGGTGGAGGCTTCAAATAAGCTCACTGGGTCTTCTGCCTCTCCCTGCACTGTATATTATTTGTTATCTTTGTTATTTTTGTTTATTTTTTGTATTGTGCAAAATAAAAACTACATTAACTATACTAACACAAAAGAGTCACTTTGCATGAGGAAGATGAGTCATTTTACCAGGAGGAAGTGGAGTCACACTGCTGTTTGAGTGATGAATAGTAGTCTCACTGTGGTCTTCGAGAGGAAGAAGAGTCTCATTGTGGTCTTTGTGAGGAAGAGGAGTCACTGTCCTACGCTGAGTAGTCTCTAAAGGGAGATTAGAGAGAAGTCGCGATGAACATCAACAGTAGGGGGGCAATAGAGGATGCAGAGATAGCCTTAAAGAAATGATGAGAACAGGCTGAATCCAAGCTAGCCTCATCATTTTAGCACAGTCCACAGAGAATCCAGTACTGCATCAAGCCTGGACTTACTCCAAGGGTCTCTGTATCAACTACAGGACCTGAGGAGCTGTTATAAGGATTAAAACCTCTGTGTAAAATAATTCCTCCTGAAATTAGAAATTTACCCCAAACATATTTCCGCTGATCCTCCCATGTTTTTAAATTCAAGATTTTTCAGGTTTTCACGTCATACAATGTGATGTACAAAATGGGTCTCAGGTTTAATGCTGTAGGAAGGTACTAAAATGCCCCTTAGTTACCTTTTACTAAACCTGTTTAGGTATCTACAGTGTTTCTTCATGCCTTCAGTCTTTTTCTCTCTTGAAGGTTTTGTACCAGAAACTACTTTTGTTGTCCTTTTCAAGTGCTTACATTTTCAAGAGCATCACTATGTTTCTTGTCATGTAGTGTCTAGAACAGCACACGGTATTACAACAGTGGTCTGGTTAAGACGAAATAATTCATTCTAAATAATGCAACTAGATTTCAAATTATTTTCTCCACTTACTTTAAAAGTTAACAATAAACAAGTATGTTGCACAAATAATAGATGTAAAGTTACATGTAACAACAGGACACAAGAGGAAACAGTGTGGGCTAGATGAAAGCCACTGATAAGAATGTTTCAAATTATGGCTGTCCAAGTGGTCTCACGGGTGTACTTGTTGTTGCAGAAGGATAGACAGTATAGTAGAAAGACAAGGAAGTTGAAGTAGCAGCAAAATTTGGAAGAAGACTGGTGAAATAAACTTTGTCCAAAAAACATCCATAATGCAAATTCTATAAATTGCACAGCTTAGATGATAAACTTCTTTCGACATTTTTTGATGTAAAATACATGTATTGATGTGTAATTAATGCATAATATGTGTATGTACTAAACAAATTGGTACAGCAAGAGCAGTTTAGGAAATACGTTTTACATTTCAGTTTTGCAGGTCTCTGTACTCCAACCACGGGAAACACTTTTCTACTCAATTCTATGAGGAAAATATGTAAAATGAAACATAACTTTTACCGTTGTTAGATATTTATCTTTTTCTTAATTGACTACATCCCCATTAATCCAGATATGACTGAACATTTTACAGTTGGAATAAAGGGCCCTGTCTTGCACTCAGCGCAACAGGCATTATGCTGAATTTTAGCATATTGCGCCTCCACCCTCTAAATAACATAAGATGTTGTTGCGCCCACGTGGGCGTGTCTGTTTTCAAGTAAGGTGTGATCAGGTGGAATGGTGACGCAATGCTATCTCGCATGCAACTCAGAGAAATTGCACTGAAGACCATGTTACATCTTTTCACAGTTGTAACTGCTATTTTCAGGGCCAGTGTCTTAAAGACAGTGATTTGCGCCTACATAGGCAGGTACACAATGTGCATAATCCACATTTGTTACATACATGGGGGCATGTACAAACATGAATAAAAATAAAAAGATTATATTTTAAAAGATTACTGTTGACCATTTTAAGATATGTAAACACATGCCACAATGTCAGTGTTGCCAAAAAAATCTCAACCTGAAGTCTCTATTGACTGTCAAATGTCGTTAAGAGTCTGTAGATTGCGTGATGACATCACACAATATGTAACCATGTCTAATCTGCATACGTCATGTAGCTGAACAGCATCCCGTTCTCTACGTTCTCACAGGTTGGATATTTTGTTTGGTTGTTGGTTGTTTCTTTTTTGGAGAAGTGGGGGTGAGGAAGACGAGTTGGGATGGTATAGGGGTAATTTTTGTTGTTCTTTACATTTTTCTGTTGTGTTTTCGTTTTCATCGTTAACGATTAACTGACTGAGTTCATCATAAACTGTAGATTCTTTTGTCTGTTTTGTTTTTATCAATTTTTTTTTTAATTTTACGATACACTTCATTATTTTTTATTGTGTTTTATATCCATTTTAACAGCTATTTTTTATTCTAAAATGAAAGCACTGTAATTTTTTAACACATTTTTTTTAATTGGTGTATATATAAAGTTTATTATCAGCATGTTATTACCATAAGGGATCCGTAAGTGATAGCCTCCTTGAATATTTTCCTGTCTGGGTTTTCAAAACAGTCCTGAACAGTATCTTCTGCCATTGTTCACATGCTGCCATCGTACTATTTTTCAAAGCTCACTGCCAGGGAAAGATGGACACTAAACAGGATTTTTACAAAAAATACCCCAAAACTACAAACACTAAAACTACTACAGAATTAAATTCTCTTATGACAAACAATCTCTTTATCTAGCAAGTACTTTGTTAAGTAAACCCAAATAATAAACACAAACAATACTCTGAATTTTGCTTGATCAATTGAAGCCATGTGATTTCACTGTATGGGAGACAATATAACTACATTTGCCAACACTAACAATATATAGAATTCCACTAGCAACAGCCATATTATCCAGCAAACTATGGACTGATATATGTTCAATATTTTACTCCAATGTATGCAAATCATCTAAATCTAGCTATAAGTGGTATTAATTTAGCTACAGTTCATACATGTATGGCTGGATATTTCCGTTTCTTCCTGCCTATGCCATTGTTAATTGCGAATTTGCCAGATATCTATGGTCAAATTTATTTTAGCAGATCCAATCAACAATTTGACGTTGCATGGATGTCAACAGAGAAACACTGAAATGTGTCCATTCAGTTTTTTTGTTATTTACAGCATTTGAACAGTTATATAGACACTGCAAACACTGGAAGTATGTTCTCCTTTATTTGCAAGCTTTTCTGTGTCACTTGACTTCTGTATTTATTTAGTAGGCTACTTCATTTACTTTGCAACCCTTTTTATTTTTTCCCTATTGAGTAGCCCCTCCAGAAACTTGAGGTAGCAGAGTTTCAAAAGATGGTTTTCATTTTAGCTCACATGTAAATTAATTTGCACTGGCATTAACTATAGACATTTTTGTTTATTTTGGACATTTCTGAAATTCTGCAACCTATAAGCATGACAACCTATAATCCTGCCAATTATTCTGTACCCCAAATCTTTTTTATTCATCACACTGGCAAGTTCTATTAAAGATCCACAATAGATAAAAATTATTTGTCATTCACAAGTACTTTTAAAACTTGCCCTGTCCGCAATAACACATGCAAAGTTAATTTTGGCAACACGGCAGCAGCACAACAGGAAAAATGCAGAAGCACATAGCCACTTGCACCGACATAACAAAGGGGCATAGAAGCGCAAAGTCCAGGAGAGCTCTCTGAAAACAAATGGGAGTTCCATGCAAATTATAGGCTGCAATGCCCGAATTACAATATTATTCCAAAGTGAAACCCTTGTGCTTAAGAGGACTCAAAAGCAGGTCTATTTGGAGCGAAAACTCAAGGTAGCCAAATAAGTCGTAGTACATTGACTTGGCCAGCAGGTGTCATGACTTCAGAGATAATACCGAAAGGCAATGTTGGTCAAAATTCCATAATGACACAAATATTTGAATTCCCCGCAATCTTCATTAACAGAACCGAGGAAGCCAGGAAAACGTGAGACCCGTGCTCTTTAAATGTATATTCTTGTAATAATTGGAAAATGATGGATGCGGACTATTAATCTTGACTGAATTTAACATTTCTGTTTTGCTATTGATCCCAATAGTATGGAATACATAACTGCAAGGAGAAGATGTTACTGCCAATGACTTTTCAAACAGCAGCACTCCTTCCTTAATATGACTGACCCTACCTTAACACAGAAGTGGAACATAGAACAAAGTTACACCTGTCAAAAATCGCTGATTGGGACTGAAACTAAGACAGGCCCCAATGACCACAATTGACCATAACAAGCAAGTTAGCTAGCACTAGTTAACTAGATAGGACAGCCTATACTTTATATGCCATAACTACTCAAACAATAAAATACAAAACTATCAGTGCATTCTCTTTTCCTTAAGTATTACGGTATGACTTTAATCTGATATCACACACTTCAGGGTATCCGTGAACCATAAGAATCAATGAGTCTGTCTTTTTTAAAGGCAGAGGTCCAACAGGAGGAAGTCCTTGGAGCGGTAGTTTGAAGGGGGGATGTCACGTTATGGTGCCGATAAGGAGCTGGAATGGACAGCTGCTCCACTGCAGTTTCTAGGCTGTTGCTGAGCGGAGCCTGCCTCGCCTCCATCCTGCTGTCCATCCAGCAGAGACAGCTGTTCAAGGAGTACACTGCGCGCAGCTCCCTCTGAACAGTGGCAAAGCTGGCTTGCTGCATTTGTAGGGTGTTTTCACCCTTCCTCGGCTTTGCCAGGCACCTGTCAAAGGCTGGGTACTGGAAAGACCCCCTCCAGTAGCCCTGATGTCTCGCGAGTTTGAGAAAAGTTTTGCCTTCCATCTACAGTAACGGTTAGTTTTACCAGCTGTTATTTGCCGGTTTTTGCCAGGTACATTACATTCGGTTGGAATTTTATTTAATGTAGCTGATTGAAATATATCATGCTAGCTACATTGGTTACTGTATATTCTTTTTTAGTGCCATGTGGTTTGACGTTAGTTAATATAAAATGGGTTTTACAAACAGTATTAAGCAATGTATTATATTACTATATATAAAGAGGAATAAAAACTATATCATATATAAATCATATATTTAATAATTGGACATGTATGCTCTACCTCTTTGCATTCTGCAGGTGGTGAGTGTGTCACAGGACCAGACACAAGTAACTGTCAATTTTACCAGCTGTTATTTGCCAGTTTTTTGCCAGGCTCAATAAACCACTGAAACCCAGTGATCTTGTCCAGGTGGTTTCTGCCAGAGTCGTGTGAATTGAGGAACCAGGCGTTACACTGGTAGATCCAAAAACATGCTGATGTCGGGCATCTACCTCACAAACTAGTACCTCTGTCTCCTCTGGTGTAGACTACAGTGTAGAACGCAGGGCATTGTTTAGACTGCTGGGTGGAGCAGTGAATGTTGAGTAGACATGAGAGACAATGTTAAGTAGCGAGAAAGCCGGAGCTCGGCTCCGGCAGTAGGAGAAAAAGGCAGCCTGTGGGAGAGAGGTACAAATAGTGGCTGGGAATGCCTATGAGTGCATGAGCGTCTGTGCATACATATGTGTGTGCGTTCAACAAGAAGAATCTGGATATAGAAGGCGATGAGGAGGTGGTTCGAAAAACAATGGGCAGCCGGTAGATCAGATAGGATTTGGAGTGGCTGGATCACCAATAGCACGATTGTATATAGGGGTCCTCTGACAGTGTATGACACATAGTATGCCTGTGAGAGTGTGTGGCAGGGATGAAAGCGGGGAAGGCAGCATGACAGGGCTTTGTTTTCTTTGTTTCTTTGTTTGTGTGGAAGCCTGTGGAGGCATACGCATGCGAGGGAGAGAGGGGGAAGGCAGGACCAGTGGAGCATACAGAGAAAGGGCAGTGTGGCTGTCAGGTGGAATCTGCCAGCTCCAGGGGCATCTGTAGCAGAGAGAGGGGATAAAGCAAGATGGGAATTAGCAGAATATGCAGGAGCAGAGCAGCCAACAGCTGTCGCGCAGTGTCCATTGGCTCTGGGTGCATCTACTGTGTAGATGCGTGTGACTATATGGGGATGTGTGTGTCCGTTGGTGGATTCCGCCAGTTCCAGTTGTACCTGCTTGTGTGGATGCGTGTGCATGTGAAAAGATAGGAGGAAAGTGGAGCAGGGGCCAGCAGAGCATGCAGGGGTGTGGTGACAGACTGCATGGCCATTGGGTGGAATCCGCCTGCTCCAGGGCCGCCCGTAGCAGGGACACGGGAAAAACACAATGTGAATAAGCGGAGCATGCAGAGGGAGGGCAGCTGACAGTACGGCTGTCAGATGGAATCTGCTGGTTCCAATTGCACCTGCAGCATGGATGTGAGTGAACGTGTGTGCGAAAAGTAACATTAAAAACATTAAAACTGGCTTTAAATCTGCATAACCAACCAGTAGGTGGCTATAAAAAAACTGTAAATTATTCCATTCTTATGAAAATCAAGATCTCTGTGCAAAAACTGATGTTTCGAGAATCCTACCTTCATGAACATGAAGCTGCATGCCAGTACATTTATCCATTCCGCACCAGTAGGTTCCAGAATCGGTTGGTTTCACGTCATTGATCCACATTGAGAAGGCTCTTGCTTTGGTGCTGTCACTGATGTTAAATCTGTCTTTCTTCTCCCAAATGTTGTGTTGTTCAGACCGTATCAGGACCTTGCAGCTGGATAAGCTCTCTCCCTTGCACACGTATTTATCCCTGCTTTCACAGCCCTTGGGCCTGTGTGAGTAGTTACACGAGAACCTGAAGGTGTCCCCCACCATCAGGATCACTGTACTGACATTTCCACACCTCTGCCCTGTCAATGAAAAACACAGACCAGTCAGCAAAATCACCGTCTACAGGAAGGATAAAGTCAGTGTATGAACTCATCAGGTCTTCACCCTGTTCATCCCAAATCCAAATCCACAAACACCTTAAAAAGTGAACTACGGTTGCTTTGCTACATTGCTGTAGCACACATCACCAGATCTGGCATTTTAGCTGCTAATACTGTCATTCACATTGGCTGCTAAAACCATGTAATACTTCATTCACATGATCTGCTAATGCCACACTAGCCTCTACAGAGTTATTCTCATTGATTTTTTTTTTTCAAAATGACATGACAGGATAATGACAGTGCAATAACATAACAGCAAAACAAATACCACCAAAAGAAAAAAAAAAACAATAACCCACCCTCTCCACCCAATATGAGCTTAAAACCTAGAGCAGTGCATTTAGCATATACATTTTCTTCAGTTCATTAGTCCCAATGGTAGGTCCAATGGGTTGACCATTGGAAACTCACACATCCATGCTGTAAGATCTGTGATATATCATGTGGAAGACGAGAGAAAAAGGGAGACCACACACAATCAAATTTTGTCTTGCTGAGGCCAGCACTGAAGTGTTCAAAAGGAAGATTCCTCAAAATTTCATTGTGCCATTGATCAATTGTAGGTGGTTTACCGATAATCCAGTTGAGCAAAAACTAATTTGTGTAAAGACTGGGTTTGATCAGGTGAAAAGGTTCGCATTGATCACACCTAAAATAAAAAGCCATATATCTTTTTCCAGGAGCCAGGAGCAGACCTGTATGTTCTCAGGTCACCTTTTAGGACCATCCCAGAAGTGGGTTATCAAGGGACAAAACCAAAACATATGAGAATATGTGTCTGGGTCCTTTTTACACTTTAGGCATTCAGTTGCTTTCTGAGAATCGATTTTGTTAAGAATATATGGTGTAAAATGGGTGCAATGTAATGTTTTAAACTTTGTCTCGTGGGCTTTCTTGCACACAGATATGTTTACAATATTCTTTATGGCTTTTGACCAGCATTCATATTCTTGTGCCCCCCTCAGATTTCTCTCCCATCCTGACAGCAATGTCTGTAAGCTATATGGTAAATTAGAATATAAGAGGGAGTATACAATGGGGATAACATTTTTTAGAGCTCTTGGCCTCTTTTATGAAAGAGCCCATGGGAGTCGTGGTGGAGTGGAAGGAAAAAACACAAAAGTTACACCACAATCTAGCCAAAGGACTACAAACAAAGCATAAACATACAAAATCCAGGTTTAAACTGAAAAACAGCACAGCCAAGGGAAAAGGCAACACCAAAGCCCAAAAGTTCTCTCCAGCCTGAAATATTAAATATGTGGCCGAATTGAAGGCAAGTGTTAGCACCTGGTTTAATCAGTGAGGTCACTGCTTTTCAAGCTCCTGCAGTGTCTCCAGGCTGAATGAGGGAGACACAGAAACTGACAGCAGTTCAAGGGAAGGAACAGAGGAGCTTGCTGCTCTCTCCCCTGGCGCCAGGGTGCGAATGTCGAATCTGGAGATACCATAAGTGAAGGGGCCACCTCAGTGCTCCAGGACTGTTTTGAGAGTACGGACTGGAACATTTTCAGTGAGGCAGCCACCTACAGTAACCATACTGACCTGCAGGAGTATGCAGACAAGGCCACTGCATACATCAGCAAGTGTATGGATGATATGATTGTATTCAAATTCATCTCTGTGCATACCAACCAGAAACCGTGGCTGACTGGAAAACGTCCGCTCCCTGCTCAGAATCCGTGATGCTGCTTTCAGATCAATAGACAGAGAGGCCCTCAGGATAGCAAGGACCAATCTGTTCCATGACGTCAGGGAAGGAAAACAGCAGCACTACCTGGGAACTGACAGCCACTTTTGCAACAGCAAAGACACCCACTGCCTATGGAGGGGAATTCAGACCATCACAAACTACAAACCACTGCTGCAAGTCTGTGACAGCGACCCCTCCCTTCTACATAGACTTCGATGCACGGTTTGAAGCCCTGAACCACACTCCTGCCCATAAGACTCCCCCACAAACCGCAACCAGGTACTCTGTCTGTCCTCAGCCAGCGTGAAGCAGACCGTATCCAGCATCAACCCTGCAAGGCCGCAAGACCAGACAACATGCCTAGATGAGTACTAAAGGACTGTGCAGAATAACTGAAAGAGACACAGACATGTTCAACACCTCACTGAGCCAGGCAGTTATTCCCAAGAGCTTCAAGACCTCCACCATCATACCCGTGCCAAAAAAGCCACCTGAAGCATGTCTGAATGACTGCGCTCTGCACCTGGCCCTGACAAACTTGGAAAACAAGAGCAGTTATGTCAGAATGCTGTTCATACACTTCAGCTCAGCATTCAACACCATCATGGGAAAGCTAAGCCTCCTTGGCCTCAACACCTCCCTCCACAACTGGGTCCTGGACTTCCTCACAGGGAGACCACAGTCAGTCCGGATCATCAGCAGACAATCAGCCACCACCACACTGAGCACTGGAGCTCCCCAGGGCTGTGTGCTCAGCCCACTGCTGTTCACTCTGCTGACCCATGACTGTACTACAAGATCCAGGTCTTAGCACATCATCAAGTTCGCTGATGACACAACAGTGGTGGGCCTCATCAGCAACAACGAAGAGACACCCTACAGAGAAGAGGGGCAACAACTGGGAAGGTGCCGCAAGGACAACAACCTCCCACGAAATGTTAAAAAAATAAAGGAGACTGCCATTGATTTCGGGAGAGCCCGCCAACACCATCACCACCCCCTGCTGACCATCGACAGCTCTGCAGTGGAGAGAGTCAGCAGCACCAGCAATTCCTCTCTTGGACCTCAAACACCACAGCACTCACCAAGAAGGCACAACAACACCTGTATTTCCTGCAGAGGCTAAAGAAAGCAAATGTTCCCCACCCGTCGTGTCCACCTTTTACAGAGGCCCCATTGAGAGCATCCTGTCAAGCTGCATCATGGTCTGGTTTGGGAACTGCATAGTTTCTTACCATTAGACCCTACAGAGAGTCATGAGCACAGCAGAGATTAGCTTCTAATACACAGAGCTGTTAATATACAATTCACATTAGCTGCTAATATTGTCATTCACATTATCTTTTCAAGGACTCCAAAGATTTCAGTTTGATCTGGTTGTTTAACACAAGTGTTTATACCCTTATTCCCTACACAACACAACTTCATTGGCTCAATCATTTGGCCTAATGCAGCCTCCATATATTTCTAATGCATGCCATGCTGTTATGGTCATGGTCTTCCCTACAGCTACGTCTTAGGGTGGTATGAGGGCAGCCAATATAAACACTTCCCAAGATAAATGACATGAAACTTACCTTGTAAGACATGTAACATAAACACCAACAAAAGGTAATAACTATGATATTTGAAATGATATGATTCATTTACCTCTTTTAATTACCATTTGTTTTCACATTCATGAGTACAGCAAGTCTGCAATATACAGTAATGATACTTTAGCTACATTTACCTTTCTTGGGTTTGATTTTAACTGTCACTGAACGCTCCAGGTGCATTTTTCCACTTACATTAAATTCCACAGCATTTAAAACTTCATAAAAACAAGAAAATCTGGTCTCAAATCCTTTAACATTATTCCTAGACATTCCCGAACAGGCAATCCCACAACACAACACTCCTACATCTTTTCTAACCTGACTATTGACATCACTATCTTCATCAGGACATTAGAGATGTTGTGGATGCATAAGTTTAATGCTTTACAATGTACGTATTCAGAATGAGTTATATTTAGCTTTGGCTTCTCTCAGTCTGATGTGCAGCTGTGTCAGATAGAATAAGAGCTGGTCTCCAATAACTGCCAGTGTCAAATAAGTGTGCAGAGAATTTGTATGTGGAAGTAAATAAACATCCAGTTCATACTCAGCTGTGTCAGACAGTATTAATAAAATATTATGTTTTGAAACAGAACTACAAATAAT
The DNA here is from genome assembly GCA_019788955.1 of Albula glossodonta. Classification (NCBI taxonomy): domain Eukaryota; kingdom Metazoa; phylum Chordata; class Actinopteri; order Albuliformes; family Albulidae; genus Albula; species Albula glossodonta. Next base: position 605,135 of record JAFBMS010000177.1, on the reverse strand, counting down.
TTCACAAATTGTAGCTTCTGCAATCAGAAAAGTCCTGCACATCTATTTTTTGGTGAGCTACAGCATTTGATAGTTTTTATTTTCATCTTAAAATCATCAAATGATTTAAACCATGTGAGCTGAGCATGTACTCAGCTTTGTCGTCAATAGTTTTGAGTAACTGCTGTGAAACAACAAAAACCAGCAGATCCTGCAGCCCTGCAGGACCAGGGTTAGGGACCCCTGCACTAGCCACTGTGAGCAGTGTAACTCACATACTGTGTACTGGGTGTGGGATACAGTGCAGATCATTTAGACTCTTACCTTTCTTTACTTCCAGCTGTACTTTAGTGTAGACATCAGTGGATAATGTTATATCAATACCACACTGGTATGCCCCAGAATCCTCCTGTTGCAAATTGTTGATCCAAACAGTAAAGTACCTGTTTGCAGTATTGTCATACAGAGAGAATTTATCATCTTTTCCAAAACAAGTGTTCTTTTTTTCTGTTTTAATTAGATCTTCACATTTAAGAGTACCACTCCTGCAGAAATATTTGTTGTTTGTTTCATATCCCTGTGAATAATTGCACCTGATGAAAGCTCCTCCTCCCTCATATCCAGTCACTGTGATACAGTACACACAGACACCTGCCAATCACAGAAAGAGAGAGAATATTACCCTTCACTACAAACAAAACACTTTTACTTGACGTATCGAAAAACACTCTGATACACAAATAGTTCTTAAAATGAATCAGCAGTTGATAGTTTTAGTGTAAGTATGTGAAATGATAGTGTTGAGTGTAATGTTGTATGTTTAGGCAACAGTGTGTGTTTGAGTGTTTAGATGGAACTTACCTGCGAGACAGAAGGTGAAAATGAAGAGGTTTCTCATGGTGATCTCAGTATTTCTCTCTTCCTTTCTCTCTCTCAGGGCTTTGTAGCCTTTTCATACTCTGTGTTTCTCCTCTCTTCCTCTTTATTTCTGTCATCACTTTTACAGGCTGTGGGGAGAGATATGGTCCTGCCTTCTTCCTCTCTCTACCCCGCTAACTCCCTCCCCTGCCCTGCCTCACCCCGGTTTGCTCTGCCTCACTCACAATCACACATACTCTTTCGCTAACATTCACACCTCACAAAATTCAGAATCAGTTTTATTGGCAAAGTGTGCTTGTACATACAAGAAATTTGTTGCCAGTTAAAAGTGGTTCACACAGTGCAAACAGTCACAGTTACATACACATACAAGTTAGTACAAGGAATTGAACAGACAACACAGTGCTTACAAAGAAATACCACACAATTTACAACAATTTACATAATTTTACAACTAACACAGACTTATGGGAAACAGAACAATAACAATAGCCAGCAGACAAACAGCAACCACGGTGTAGAGGTTGCTACGAGTATTAGACCTGTTTACTTCAAGCTGCAAGAGGTCAGGTATTGCACAAGGTCAAGTGTTACATGGAGTTAGGAGTTCAGTATTGCACAGAGTGACAGTGCTGAGGGAGTATGTTAAGGTCCATGGCTTGGGTAAGTGTTCATAAGCTTGACAGCCAGTGGAAAGAAACTGTTCTTGTGTCTAGAAGTTTTAGCGCTCAGTGATCTGTAGCGCCTGCTGGAAGGAAGAAGTTCAGACAGGCTGTGCCCAGGGTGGGAAGGGTCCTCTGTGATTTTCATAGCCCGTTTCCTCACCTGAGAGGAGTACAGGTCCTGGAGGGAGGGCAGGTTGGTGCTTATGATCTGCTCTGCTGTCCTGACTGTCCTTTGAAGTCTGGACTTGTCAGGTGGCAGGGCCAAACCAAACAGTGATGGAGGTGCAGAGGCTCTGTTACCAGCTCTGTAGAATTTTCACAGCAGCCTCTTGGAAAGGTTGCACTTCCTCAGCTGGCACAGGAAGTACTGTACATACTCTGTTGTGCCTTTTTACTGATAGAGACCCATTAGACTCCCACCTCAAGACTCGGCAGATGGTAGTTCCAAGGAATTCTGTGACGGACACATTGCTGTTGAGGATGGTGAGAAGAGACGATGGAGGAGGGTTTTTCCTGAAGTCCACTGTCATCTCCACTGTTTTGAGGGTGGTCAGTTCCAGGTTGTTGCGACTGCACCAGAGTGTGAACCGGTCGACCTCCTGTCTGTATGCGGAGTCATTGCCGTCCCAGATGAGGCAGATGACCGTTGTGTCATCTGGAAATTTCAGGAGCTTGACAGTGGGATCTTCAGATGTGCAGTCATTGGTTTAGATTGAGAAGAGCAGTGGGGAGAGCACACACCATTGGGGGTGTGCCAGTGCTGAGAGTGCAGATGTTGGATGTGATTTCACCCAGCTTCTCCTGCTGCTTCCTGTCTGTCAAGTAGTTGATGTTCCAGCGACAGGTGGAGGTGGGCATGGAGAGCTGGCTGATTTTGTGGTGCAGGATATCTGAGCTGAAATCCACAAACAGAACCTTTGCGTAAGTCCTTAGGCAGACAAGGTGTTGCAGTATGAAATGCAGCCCCATGCTGACTGCACTGTCCACTGATCTGTTTGGCTGGTAGGCGAATTGGAAGGGAACCAGCAGTAGTCCTGTAATATACTGCAGGTGGGCCAAAACCAGCCTCTCAATGGACTTCATCACCACAGAAGTGAGAGCGACAAGCCTCTAGTAATTTAGTGCTGTGATGCAGGGTTTTTTGGGTATCGGGATGATGTTGGGAGTGTTTGAAGCAGGATGGAACAGAGCCCAGCACCAGTGATTTGTTCAAGGTGTGAAAATGGGTGCCAGTTGGTCTGTGCAGGCCTGCAGATACGATGGTGAGACCTGGTCGGGTCCTGGAGCCTTGCTGGTCTTCTGTCACAGATCGTTAGTGTGGGTTGCAAATCAGGAGAGGAGAATGGGTCCATGGGTTGGGGGGGGGGGGGGGGGGGGTTTAATGGCTGGTTGATGGGCTTTTTACATGTGCAGTAGAAAACATTCAGGTCATCAGCCAGTCGTTGATTCTTGGCAGAGCGGGGTGATGGTTTACACACAATTATATAAATACTCTTTCAGTAACACATGCTCACACATACACACACATTTCAATTAATGTCAGACCCCAATTAAACATGCAGACACACACACACACAATTACATAAACACTCTTCGGCACTTTCAGAACACTTTCAGACCCCAGTTAAACACACACACACAAACACACATACTGTCACACACACATATACTGTCACACTCTCTCTCATATACATATAGGATTTCACATAAACAGAAAGGGATTAATATTGTAAAAGAACCCACAGAGAATTTCCAGTATAGGATCAGGAATTAACAAAGTACCAGTCTCTCTATAATACATAGTAATTCAAACAGTTGCATCAAGAACATTCAAAGAAATGTTACCTCAACATGTGATTAAGGCACAAAGAAATTACATGCAACTCTACATACTAAAACAAATCCGATGTATTAACAGTGGGTTCCCCCAAGTTCCCTTCTGACCCCCCTTCTGAAATTATACATAAACTATATAAAGGCAGAAAGACGCATAAAATATTTTACTCCATACCCACCCACAGCTCTTCGACCCTCAAAAGCAAAGACGGATACAATTGGTAATTCACATGTATTTCACATTCACATAAGTTAACACACGAATACCATGTCGGGTTAATTATGAAAACGGCTAATCAAGCATTTGCGAATTGGAGCAGCAATCACAAAAGTAATCATGAATGTTGACCAGAGTAATTAGTCTTCCACGTACCTAAAAGACATTGATTCAGATTTGTGCCCAAACAACTGTAAAGAGGGTACAATATCAACAGGATAGGAGAATAGGAGAAACCAACAACGCCACCAACTCACACAGGCTGCACAGGAGGGGGAAAGCCCTCTCCAGTGATCTTTTGGATGCTTATATTCTTTTCTCGGTGATGGATGGAACTTTCATGGGTTCACCAAGGACACTTTCTGTGGAATCATAGCACAATATGATTTAAGTTACAGGTTGTGACACCGCCACAAATAAACTGAGGCTTGTTTTTTTCATGTTTCAGCCCAAACAAAGTGAATGGTTCATTAAGAAATACTTGGCAAGGTAAATTTTTTTAAATGTTAAATTGTGTTGGGAGATTTGTTTTTTTTTGTGCCACTCAGACCATTCACAGCATTGGCTTGTTAACATATCTTCTGGACACAAAACCTACATGAGACAACTTTCTAGTGATTGATTTTCTCCAAAGAGTCTTGTTTTCTGAGATCTTGAATTCATCTGACAGTTTTTGTAGGCTTTGTTTCCTTCTTTTGTTCTGTCTTTGAGAACTGTAAATTTCAGATGGTAGTCATCCCTGCATGACGTGGCTTTGGGCCTTCCAGATCTTTTCTTTCTGCCAACATCACCTGTGGTTCAAAGTGTTGACATTAATCGTTGATAGTGATTGGATGGATTGATGGATTTCACTTTAGGGCCTTGTAAATTTCAGAATAACTGCAGCTGGCCCAATGAAGGCCAGCTATGTGATTTCTAACAGCATCCTGTGCATGACATTTTGCATTTTTGGAGATTTTCTCACTCCTTTACCTTGGGACTCACATCACTGCATATTGTAGATCTCCCCTGCTCTGTCACTCTTGGTTCCACTTATGAGCTTGTTATCAGGCCTTTGATGGGTACATATCTCTAATGACATGTCTTTTTAGAAAACACATCCCAGAGGATATTTCCAGAAAACTTTGTACATCTGGGCATGTATTAGTTGGAATTTTGAATCAAAATTTCTCATCTTCATCATGATTTTACTTTTGTGTACAAGGAAACTATATAAGTGAATTTCCCTGCTTCCAGTTTTTTCAAAAACAATTCAGTGTCGCAAAAGTTAGCAAGCAAATGGTAGCACAACAGGTCTCAGGAGTGTCTGTTTAATTTTCGATCATTTCCTGACCAATGATTTGTTGTTAAGACCATTAAAAGCCAAATGTTTTGCAATTCTGGGCTTGTGTACACTCATGTGTCCCCGTCCTTTCAATCTCACTTCCTCAATGTCATGATGCCCCCTCCTGGCCCTTAAAGACCATTACACACAGTACACTTTGAGGTCAATTTTCTAAAGGTTTGTGTGAATAAAACCAGGTGTAAAAGTTTTACCACGTACAAAAAACGATCTGCAATGACTGATGTGATGTAAAGATGTGAGTTAAAATGGAAAGAAACTTGGATTGTTCATTTTTGTGAGTCAACTTGAATGAATACACAGAATTGGGTGTCCCTACATTGGTGTGGGAAACCGTTGCAGTAGGTCATGAAAATACATTACTTTCAAATGTCTGATGTGATTTAATAGCACAAGCAATTTAGTATAAAAGAAAAGCAGGTATAAACAGGCATATATGGGCCTCATTCACCAACCATTCTTAAGAAGATTTTTCTTAATAAAACCCACTTATGTAGCTTTCACGAGGATTCTGACATTCATCAACGTTTTCTTCTTTGGGATCTTACTTAGGTAAGAACAGAGTCTACGCACACTCAAGAGCACTCTTACGCACATTTCAGTGCTGATATGTTTGTGCAAAATAATTGGTTATTGCGTTTTCTTCAATTCTACAGTTAATATTATAGGATTTAAATTTCGATATTTTTTTTTATCATTTATAATATTTTAAAATTATTTTCTCATTATTTTACGAAGCATTATGGTCTTTTAAACCACACTAACACTTCAATTCACATCAATTATGTTAATTTAGCCGCACTCCCCTGTGAGTCGTGGATGGAATAAATCAACTGACCACACAATACATAAAATTCCCCTATACAGCAGAAGAACAGGTCCCAGTCAATTCTATTCTATTGTCTACCAAACACCATTGGCGCAACAGACTGAACGCATGTGCGCATCAATTCACCCTCTCCAGATCCATTCCCATATCTCATCCGCAAGCAATAATATTCCATAAACATACAACTCATCTGCGACTCCCAGAACCACCTTCTGAATATGGAATCCTGATTCCTGATGTGCACACGACTCCTACATTTTTCAGAACAGTTCTGTGGCTATGCACCTCGAACAAGAAGCTGCTGGAGATGCATGGCTCATTGGTACACATTTTTGAGTAATTACAAATCCCAGTAACAGTGGGCTTCTATTCCTATAATGACTTGTTATATTAGGAGATCGGCGATATGCTCCGACCCCTGGTTAATGACACCACTCACCAACCCTCAGACTCACCAACAGGTGTCCATCAATCAGCAGCACGCACATACTCGCCTCACCATCGAGCGCACAATTGGCATCTTCCCTTCCCCTTTCACAACAAGATGATGTGCGTCCCGACCCACTCCTGGGACCGGACAACAGACTTGCTGTCCAAGTTCGACAGCAATTAATTGCTCGCTTTTAAATAAATGCTTTCAAATTTTACTTTTACAGTGTGATTATTTATAGCTTACAATTAATCTCAAGAAAGAAACACATCACTTAAAAAAATCAAACAGGTTTCAGTGCATATCTTTTTTTTTTTTAATTTGTATTAAATTCTTTAAGTGTCTTGGAGATTGTGGGCAGTGTTGATGCGATCCGTGTAAGCGTTTGGGCATTCTAGACTTCTGAACTTTTCAATTTCTGCATGCGAGTTCTGTGTGTGCACACGGCCTTGCAGTCTCATGCCCTTTTATGGGGATGGGCGGGGCATTTACCTATGCTAATTGGGAGAAACTGGCACGTGCTTTTAACTTACAAGGTCAATGGGATTCTTCACTATAAGAACAAGTGCAAATAATTCTGCGGTCAACAAACGCTTCATGAATCTGACATAGATTTTGCTTAGGACCTCTCAACAGCAAATTTAAAAAAAATCTTAGGAAGATATTGGTGAATGAGGCCAAATGCTTGTTGAACTATTATTATGTAGCCTGGCGAAATGGGAGCAGCACAGGACACAAATATCTGTGGGGCTCTCTATTCCGTTAGTTAACATGGTATGTTGTTGAAGACAAAAAATAAAAATAAAAAAAAAAGAATTCCACAGGAAATGGTTTTCAGTTTCCAGGTTTTCAACATACAAAAAATAAGTTGTTTAGTGCTACCTACACTTCACATATTCTTATATAGCCGTTAGCTTTCATTATATATACATACATGTATATACTCTCAACTCCACTTATTTGCGCTACGTAAAGCACATCTAATACCAGAAAATTAAACACACGAAAATAAACAAAAAACGGTAGTGGCTACCTATCGTCAAGGAGAAAGAAAGGTACATAGCAAACCACCTATTAGCTGGTTACCTTCAGACACGAATAAAATGTCAAATACTTCGACGAACAAAATAAAGGGAAACTCACCAGGCAGACGACACCGAGATTCAAAATTAAGTTTTGCGCAGGTCTCGCCGTTTCACGCCGTTAAAACTGAGAAACATTAACATTATATTTTACCAGTAAGAACCAGAAATAGCTCTCCTCAAGTGGATACCTACATTTTTATTCATTTACATTAATATAAAACAATGAGAACCCACATTATGCTGATTTAAACTTCCAGCAGCCCTCTTGAAATAACTACTAGCACAAAACCAAATTCCAACAGTGCTTATCTGCAAAATTCCGAAATAAAACTCGCCCAACGCAGTACTAAACGAGGAAATACGCGAATATGCCTCAGGATAAACATTTATCGAACAGTCTTTGATATTTCAAATGAAAGATTATATATTTTCAATTACAATGTTTACCTCGAGCTCGCCGCCTATCTGTCCATTTCACGACTGCAAATGATGTGTCAGCTTCTATGTTTTAGTTAGGCTTGTGCAAAAACTTCGAACGAGGGATTTCTTAAAGTGGCAGCGCCCCCCAGAGGAATTTACAGAGATGATCCCTTTTTCTCACCACTGGGCTACAATTATTATTAATTACTGCAATATTTCATTAACTAGCCTTTTAAAATTAAGAAACTTAAAAAAAAGCATTTCAATGAAATCATAAGTGTGTTTAATATACCTACCATGTTACTATGAATAAATATTAAAATAATAAGCATTACTATAAACCAAGTGATGATCCTGTACCTGTATCTGAATCTCCTGAACCGCGAAACTCATCAACCTTGGTAAGCTTAACAAAGCAGTTCTTGTCCACAGCACTTTTGCAACATACGTAGAGTTGTGTTGCATACCGTCTACCCAATAAGTGGTGTATTTCATAGGACCATCATTATGCCTTTGACCCTGATCAAGTCAAATTTAAGATAGCTGAGGCTTGAGCAAGAGTTGAGGAGCTGCAGAGCCACATACTGCTTCCTCATTCTCACACGATTGAAAGGTGTAGAATAAGAATACTAACCCTAACCCTAATGTATTCTACAGTATTGTATTGTTTGTAATAGGTACATCATCATTGGCAGATTCTATTCCCATATCCACACACACTGAGAATGTACAGTACTTTACTATCAGAATCCATTATTCCATCTCCAACCTTTAAAAATAATGTGTTGTAGTTATGCATACAAAAATGTTTGTTTTTTTACACAGGTGGTTGCACTCTGTGGATGGCAAGCCTGGAATAAATACCTCACTTTTGGATATGCTGCTGTGAAAAAATCAGGAAGATCCAGCAAACTATGGTCAGGTGTGTCTTATGATGGATGCCATGGCTATCAGGGGGCAAGTGCATTACGACTCTCACACACAGACAATGTCAGGCTTTGTGGATCCTGGGGACAGCATTGAGGAGACCAATGTAGCAAGTGAGGCCCTTGTGTTCATGGTTGGTGAACTGCAAGGCCACTGAAAAGCCCCCATTGCCTACTTCATCACTCAGACATTGACACCAGGCACTCAGAAGGTTTTGCTGGGGCATGCATCACTGAATGAGTGGGATATCGAAGTATTGTGTGTGACAATGGATGGGCAAGCATCTGATGTCAGCATGTGCACCATGCTCAGGTGCCAGCTGAAACTGAAATCTTTGGGGCCTTTGACAACATATTTCACCTAAACTTCAACAGGCGAGCGAGCATTTGTGATGATGGATGCCTGTCATATGCTTAAGTTGGCCAAAACATGCTGCAAGCATGTAGTCCCATTTTGAGCGATGCTGGACAAGTGAACCGGAGCTATATATATCCCTTCTAAATGAAGTACAAGGAAAAGAGGGTCTACATGCTGCAAACAGGGTGGTAAGCAAGCACATTAACTTCAGCACACAGAAGGTGAAGGTACACTTGGTTGCATAGACATTGAGCTGGTCTGTTGGAAAAGCTCTGTGCATGCTGAAGGAAACTGGGTACCCACAGCTCCAGGATGGCTCAGCAACCAGCAAATGTGTTTAGGTAATCCTTGCTAGTTTAAGTTTTTCTGTGATTTCTTCCACTGCCAGTGATGGGCGAAAGTAGTGCATAGGCTAACCTATGTTTTATAAGTAAGACACATTGTAAAAGAGTATCTTTACATTTTTTGGCCAGATATGAACTGCAATTTTGAACTGTGTTTCTGTACCCATTGAGATTTTGCCCAAAAGTAATTTGACTGTTAACGTAAAATAGCGAATTTTTGTGTTTCAGGTGTTTGGCAGATTGTTCGACATCATGAACAGCCGAAACCCGTGGGCTGAAGGCTTCAAGGTGCCATTGGGTTCCCTCAACTGGGCAGAGACAACAGAGTTCTTGAAAGAAGCCCGGCTGTACTTGACTCTGTTGGCAATGAATGATGGGACACCACTACACCGCACAAAGAGGTTTTTTTTTTTTTAATATTCTTCTTCAGTAAGGCAATTGCCCCTAATAAGCCTGCAGGAATATAAAAAAATGGTGAAGATTCTCCTTTGAAAAACTGATGACAGTAAAGATTTATATTTCATATCAAACACCAAACAACTGCTCATAAATGCATTGATTAGTCCATGATACTTAAATGATTATTATATACATTGATTTCATTGAGAAATGCATTATATACTGTATATTCAAGTTACTCTTCAACTCCAATCAAAAACATAGAAACTATCATCCATTACGAGGCGAACCGAGAGTCTCAAGCCTCAGAACACGACGGACCAATAAAAAACACTGAAAAAATACATCACGTTATATCCCTTCTGTCTGCACTGGCTGCCACCTTCACTGGTAGGACAAGTCAAACCAGTGGAGCCTGCAGCCAAACTCTATTGGAATCATTTATGACCTGGTCATTCATTTCACAGATAAGACTTTGAGGAGGACTAATGGTCCTGCGAACCCTAGTACTAGACGGGCCAGGCTGTGTGCAAACCGCAGGTACTTGTATATCAGCAGCTGTAATGTCTGTGTGTGGTTGGTGACACTCAGCTGAACTACAATGTTGTGGGCTCGCTTCACTATCAACTGTGGAATGGTCACTGTCATGTCTGGGAGTCGAACAGCTAGTGTTACTGGATGCGGTGTCAGCGTGAGGTCTGCCTCAGTCAGTCAAGCTGGCCGTCTTCACCCTCTTTAAGGACTCCATCATCACCACTCGTCTGCATCAGCGAGTTCATGGTACGGACATCACTGCCTTCCATCTCTTCAAGCACAGCAATGCTTGGATCACTTCCACGTGTAGCAACCTCATGGCCTGAGTGTACAAGTTCTTGGTCCACATCTTTCCCACAAGGTAAGAAAACTACCAGGGAGCAGGAGGTTCCTTTGGACAATCTTCTCTTTGCCTGTCAGAGTGTCTTTGGTCTTGTACACAATGATGGCAGGCTTCACTGACATGACTTCATACAGGGTTGATTCCCATTTATCTGCAACATTACGTTTCCTTCTTTCACCTCTGTTGGCAAGTAGCAAAAGTGGTATATGTGACTTTTGCACCCCAGCCATCTCAGGTAGTTCCCTAATAAACCTGCTTTCAAAATTGCTTCCTGGTCCAAATGGATATGCTTCGGAAAGCCAAGAACAACAAAGAAATTACTCCAAAGGCGACAGGCAACTTGTTTTGCAGACTGGTACTTGCATGGAAAGGCGTGTGCCGGTCACAACCAGGACATCAACAGACTTCTTGTCTTCTTGTTCAGCTGTCCAGTCGTCTATGCAGATTAGTTCCATAGGCTCAGATGTGAAGATGCTCATGAGTGGTGCTTGGGCTTGGGACTCAGGTGTTTTTGGCCACGATGTAAAGGAGACAGGATTTCACATGGCTCACAACATCCCGTTCCATGCCACTCCAGAAGATTCTTTGCCTTGCCAGAGACTGACCTTGGTGGAACCACAAACTGGAACATTTTCAAGACTTATTCATGCATTGGTCCCTCTTTATCTTGTACAGCATGCCATTCCAGATGGTGAGTTTATCCCAGTGTTTCAGCAGTTAGTGCTCAATAAGTCTCTGGCGCTTGCTGGGCCTCTTGTGTCTTTGTAAACATTAAATATCTCTACTCACAATGCTGACCTGTTCATGCAAACGCACAAGTTTACTGTATGTGGGTGCAGCAGTCTGGTCTTCCTTCAGGTCTTCCTTCTGCAGCTGGCTGATGGTTACCAACATACGACTCACACCACCAGCAGATTGTACATTGAAGAGGGTAGAGATTTCCTCTGATGAAACAGACCCCCTGATGTCAGGCAGTGCAATCTGGCAGGTTGGACACAGGTTGGACATTTATGACTTTCACTTTCTTAGATGTTCCAGACAAGGTATTAGCTCTGCGGTTCTAGTGTCACACGCCTCTTGACTTCCACTGTTCCTGTCTTATCTGGAATGGAGTCCCCTCTCCACCTCTCTGTTTTGGAGAGCAGAGACATAAACTGATCATGTTCATCGTTTTGGCCCTGGTTGGGTGTGGACATCAGTCTCCAATTACAGTCGGTGTCTTTCAGCAGAATCAACAGGTGCTGCCAAGATGTTGCTGCCAATTTTCATAAGCTCAGTTTGGCACAACCAATGCTGGGATAATCATTTTGCATCCATAAGCAGTGACATCAAAATAGTACATGTCTTTGAGTGAAACATAGTGTCCAGCGCAGCTAACTATGATAATGTCATCAGTTACACTTCTTCTCATGTCAGGGCAATGCTGTAACAGGTTCGCTCGGCTTCCTCACTAAGGGTGCAGGCCATTCACTCACTGTCTATCATTACTTTGAGATTGGGGCCATTCTCTACTATAATGGATGTATAAAATAAACTGTCAGTCTTCGTTATTCTTTGAGATCCTTGAAAAATTGAAGTCTTGGATGAGGATATGCTGCTGCTGCTGAACAGTTCATAAAGTGACTCATAATCCAGCTCATCACAGCTCTCACTGCCTGTGGGAGGCTCGTTCTGTTGATCTGCGCTGTCCTCCCCAACACGCAGACCATTCAGTTTCCCTGACGCTCAGGTGTTGCCCTCTTCCTCTCTGGACAGTCGCAGCATGCATGACCTGCAGAGTGGCACTAAAAACACAGCTTCTTCTCATGGCACTGAGACAGAGCAGAGTGGGCAGCATCTTTGCAAATGGCACAGGGCACAGTGTCAAAGCCCTCAGTCCTAGGCAGCTTGGGTGGAGCTCGCCTCCCTATATTTGGCTGAACCGCATTGTGACAGTGCAGCAGAACCTCCTCCAGCATGACCATGATGCGCACTAGGGTGGCATGTTTCGGTTCTCTGTGTCTGCTGCAGCTCCTGCCTGCTGTGGATGGGGATTGGGCTAGGGCTCACCTCTGCTTTGTTTACAGCAATGCTCACATTCTTTGCTGCATGCACCGGGGAAACCGTCCTGCAGCTCACTCGTTCAATACTTCCTCCACGTCACACGCAGACCACTTATCAAAGGTTTTGGATCTGAATGTGAAAGCCATGTATTTGCTGGGACAGTTTCTGATGAACATGCAGGTTACTTCCATGGCGGGGTTGTCCATGTCCAGTGCTCTGCCCCACTCACCCAAGCATTCAATGGAGATATTAGCTGCCCTGTTTAGTCTCAATCAATAGCCATATGGATCCTCCTGATCTTTGGGAAGAGTCGTGTAAAAATTGGCCAGCGGGATAGAGGAGTACTTAGTACAGCCAAAGTGCTTTCTGAGAAAACCATAGATCATGTCAGGTTGGCGATGGATATCAATGTTGCTGTTTCGCATGCCAAATTTAACAATGTCTTTGGCTTTCCCACTCCCCCCCCAGCTCAGCAACACTCATATTACTCTTCCTCACAAAGTTTCTCATCAAGTCTTTCCACTCATGGATAGGCAGGTGGTTCCTTGCCTTTCCTCTGTGTGATAGTCTGGACCTGAGACACAGAACTGGCTCATTCCTGTGTGACAGTGAAGCTAAACGCTACTGGGCTAGGTGAATGTAAATGGGACAATACTAGCAGTTAGCTGCTGGCCTGTCTCACGTATGACAGAGCTCATCTGACCAACTAAACCAGAGTTCTCACATGAGGGATTCAGTGTGGGTATAGTAGTGAGCTGAGGCCTAGAAAAATCATCACTGGGGTGAGAAATAAGAGGAACACTATCACTACTAGCTGCAGGAATCTCCCTAGTTTTTCACCTTACTATACAGCACCATGCAACAATAATGCATAAATACAGACCTCATTACACGGTGAATGCTACTATCACATGCAAACTCAGAGTTTCTTACAGAGTAGTTACAACACTCTCCCAAATACATACAAAATCAAACATTTTGCTGATGATTTTGGACCTATGATGACGAAGGGAAAACGCAAAACTGTGAAAAACTGAGAAATTACAGCATGACTTCTCTATCTTCAGCCAGCAACAACACAGCAAAGGCATATTGCACTTTCCCCTTCATCATCTTGGGTCACAACTTTCAGCAAACAATGCTGGTTCTGACAAGTCAGCGAAAAGAGCTAGGATTGTGATGAATTTGTGAATTTTAATGTAAACCACTCTCTGCTATTTGTTAACTGCAGTATTTACTTGATTTTGTATGCATTTGGGAGAGTGTATTGTGTAACAAAGGCTTAAAGAATACAGTATTCCCTCTCTGTATTGCGGTTCTGCTTTCGCTCCCTCAGTGCATTGCGGTTTTTTATGTACATTATATGTAATCCCGTCTCACGGAATTTTCGCTCTATTGTGGATTTTTGAGGTATTTAAAAAATTTTAAATTTCCAATATTTTCATTATTTTCTATCATTTTGTAGCCTAAAAAGGGAAAAACAGTAAAAAAAAAAATGAATTAAAAGACATTTTGTAACACATACATAAGGGTATTGCAAAAAAAAAAAACCTGTATGTACGGGTAAATGAGATTTGGGTTGGGAAATCTAAGATGCCCGCATGTCGTAGGTTCGCAGTACTGAACTGGCCTTGTTTGGCGGTAAGAAATTTTTTTAAATTCCATGATTTCATGATTTTCGTGATAAAATAAGCATTTTCTAACCTTAAAAAATGAAGAGTAAAAAATATAGTAAAAAATAAACTAAAATGTTTTCTCATTAATTTAAAATTATTTACCTTTACATGTGTATTTCCATTTACAGTAGTTTAGTGCATGTACATTGAATTTTAATTTACATTTAAAATGTTTTACAATGTATTTGATGTACAGGTATTTAATGTATTTAAAATGTATGTGTTGTAGTTACATTTATATTTTACATAAAAGTGTTTACATATAAGAGTGTGGGAAAAGGTAATACTGTCAAGGGAGGGTTGATAACAGTGTGGGGGTGTTAGGACTTTTTTCCCTTCCCCACCAGGGGTCACCAGAGACTCTGTGCTTCCTAATTGTGCTCACCCATTCTGTTGATTGCCCCACCTGTGTCTCGTTCACTGTGTGATGTGTATCATTTCCTTTTTAGTGTATTTAAACCCTGGTCTTTGTCTCTGTCATTGCTTAGTCTTTATTAGTTCTACCTGCTTCTGTGTAGTCCTGTGTTCTGAGCCTCTTGTTTTTGATTTGTCTCCGTTTACCTGACCTTGACCTTATTGCTCTGTCTTTGGATTTACCCTATTGGATTGTTTGCGCTGTTTCTCAAACTCCTCATCTAAAGTCTACAGCGGTCTCTGCATTTGAGTCCATAATGGCTTTGTCTTTCTGTAAGGAAACCAAGTCCTTAACGGGTCTTGAACCCCGGTCGCACGATTGGAAGACCTCAGCGCTGACCACAGAGCTATGATGTTAGGTGGTGAACTCAAATGCAGAGACAGCTGTAGACTTTAGATGAGGAGTTTATTCCAACAGAAAAAACACAGGCAACAGAATCCAAGCCGTATCCAAAGAGTAATCCAAAAAAACAGTCCAGGTCAACACAAAGAGCAATCCGAAAACAGGGCAAACAATCCAACAGGGAAATCCAAAAGGGTAAATCCAAAGACAGAGCAATAAGGTCAAGGTCAGGTAAACAGAGACAAATCAAAAACAAGAGGCTCGGAACACAGGACTACACAGAAGCAGGTAGAACTAACAAAGACTAAGCAATGACAGAGACAAAGACCAGGGTTTAAATACACTAACTAATAAGGAAACGATACACATGACACACAGTAAATGAGACACAGGTGGGGCAATCAACAGAATGGGTGAGCACAATTAGGAAGCACAGAGTCTCTGGTGACCCCTGGTGGGGAAGGGAAAAAAGTCCTAACAGGGGGAGGTTCGTAAAGGGTTAATATATACATAAATAACTATCTCACCTCTACTTCGCGATTTTTCCCATTTCGCGTGCGGTCTTGGAATGTAACTACCACGACAGGAGAGGGATCACTGTATTACATATTTGTAGCTTTGGATAAGGTTCCCCTAACCCTATTTTCCCCATATCAAGTTAACTTCACCAACCGCAGTGTTTTTTAGGAACATAACCCCCACAGTTGGCAGGGGATTACTGTATTTAAATTATGAAACTGAATTCAAAATTCTAGATTCTAAATAGCACTTAAAGAAAAACAGTGATAACACCTGAGTAGTGTTTCCTTTCCACAGGCAAATTATATTCCCATATTTAAGAATGGGAAATTGGATAATAGTAGTTAATTTATTAGGATTTGATCCACCCCTGCACATACCCTCTTTTGTGTAAGTGTTGGGACTCGTGGGACTTGGGTAGAGAAAATGTTCATTCTGACAGTAGGTCAGGGCAACAATAAGAACATATACTGTACTGTAGTTGATGTAGTCTTCTGGGCAGCAAGCTTGTGAATTGCAATCATGGTCAGTGTGAGAGAACTGCCTGGCAGTGATGCTGAAATGCCCAAAATGTGACAAAGACATCAGACTGGTGCAAAGGGGAGTGATTTATTCTCCAAAGCCCCACGCTCAATATATACAGTTAAACTTAGAAAACAAAGGCAAAAATAACACACCAAAATAACAAATGCATATAAAAAACTGATGTGGCTTTACAGTTATAGCCTAAAATGATGCACATCTAACCAACCCTGACTGGCAGTTGGAGTCCTTTTATCCTGTACTGCAGTTGGCAAAAATCATTGTCTTCAGTAACACTAACACAAGTAGCACATTAATACATTACAAATCCTACATAAGTGACAAATTACCAGGCATTTCATTATCTAAAATATTAGTGCAATAACAATACTGTATTTCATACAAACATAAAGGCCACAAAAAAAAACTGGCTCCCCCATGCAATTACACTCCATGTCCATTGGTGGCAGGATTGCAGTAGATATGCTGTCTAAATGGACATAACTGCCTTTCCAGTTCTGATAAGCACTGACTTTATTAAGACTATTGAGATGAGCAGGTCCCATAAGCCTAATAATGGTCTTATACATGGGTATTAATGCACAGTTATAGCATATAAATGAAATAAATCTCCCAAATAAGTTTGCTTGATTGTTATATTTTATCCAACCGCTGAATTTGTCTATTCCGAATGATTAAGGATTATTTTAAAAATAACTCACTACCACTGTTCAGTTCAATTTTCACAAGTTAGCCTGTGAAGACCACACTTCATACAATATTTACATTTCACTCTCAGAGTAATGTTAAATGCACAGAATGCTATTAATTGACATTATTATAAGGACAGAACAACCATCTCAAATATCCATTCTTTTACCTCAAAACCACAGACAAATATGACTAGAGAATGGCAGGAATAGAGCTGTTGGTGTGTAACAGTAGAGTACAGAGTTATGTGTTGGATACAGGGGGGTTTGGGTGAGTAACAGTGTAGTAGAGCCCAGATTCAGGAGGAGGTGAGTGGAACTGCACAGTGGAGTACTCTGTAGAGTCTGCAGTGAGGGTGGTGCTGTTTGGGAAGCTGATGGAGGTTTAGTTAAGTGACTCTGGGTTGTTCTTGTGAGCTGAAAGAGGAGTCAATGATGGTGACAGCAGCACCTGCATCTGGTTGTTAGTTTAAATCCATGACCTCATAAACACAGTTATCCTGAAAAATATGACATGCTATTTAAGATAAGATTTACAGTTGGTATTTCAGCAACCTAGCTAACTTAGTACAGTAATATTACAAATAGGAGAAACGGACATCTCATTCCAGCACTGCAAGAGAGTTGTGTCAGAAAATTGTAACGGGAGAAAGTTGACGCAAATAATGTTGTCTTGTTACAGTTAGCTAACTATCTTTTTTCATTTAAGGTATAGTCTGAGGGATGTTATAACATCAAGATGGCTAGCTAGGTTAGCAGTTATGTAAATGTATGTGAATGTAAAACTATTTGCCCAGTGTGCTGGGTGCTACATCCAGCTAATGTGCTAGCCTCTGTAATGTAACATCAGTGGTAAAATGTGTGCTGTAGCACCAATGCTAAAGCACTAGGCTGTGCAGTAACATGATTGCTAAGGCGGTGTGCTGCAATACCAGTGCTAAAGTACTAGGCTATGTGCTGTGGTGTCAGTGGTGTAGTGTTAGGCTGTGTGCGTTTAACAATGATTTGTCAGGCTGTGTCTGTAAACTCAATACTAATGCATTAGGCTGTGTGCAGTAGGATTTGCGCTAATGTGATAGCGTGTGTGTTGTAAAATGTACAGGCTTTGAGGAAAGAGATATTTTTGGAAACCTAACTTTTTTTTGAAAAGCAGAACTCATGTGTTCATCTTTACGAACTTACCCTGTTGAATTACTATTATGATCATTGTCGTTGTTATAATTATCATTATTAGTATACTTACAATTGGGACACTTAAAATTTGAAATTTGAACTATTCCTTGAACAAACTATCTTAAATGATAGCCAGCATTGGTTTATCAGAGGGTGGTCATGCCTAACAAATCTTTTTTGAGGAGAGTACATTGTGGTGAGACTTAGAAAAGGCATTTGACAGAACCACATGAGAGGCTCGTAGTCAAAATGAAATCAGGACGAATTACGGGGGTTAACACAGAAAGCTTTCAAAATCTGTCGGCCTGTTCTTGTTCACATATGTTGTTACATACACTCACTCACTCACATACATATATACAAACATACACACATCCTGGCTCATAAGTGCACACACAAGCACTTATACACAAAATCACACAGCATATATCATTCACATGCATATACACAAAACATACAAATACATTTACACACCCTCACCCCCGCAGTGTTTCCAGTGTCTGTGTTCATCCTGTTGGAGGAGGGGGCAGCCACTGTGGAGTAAGGACAATGACAGTTTTTTATTGTTTAAACCTGGACACTGGGACTTGAGACACAATGACTGAAATAACACTCATTTACGAAATTCCTACACCAGTTTAGCAACAATACAAGCACATGTTGTATTTTCATTCAGACCACAATTCTAAATCACTCATTTAACAAAACACTACACACAATTTCTGTATGTTACATATCTAACTTGTATAATTATACACACAGGCATTCTATACATACTAGAAAACATGTCCATTAATGAAAAAATATAACATAGGACCAGCAGGGGGAGCACTCTTGCATGGTACATGGGGCACATGCTTGCTAACTGCTGGTGGTGTACGACCTCCACTCAAAGTGGCCAGAGGCCATTGAATTGGGCTCCATCACCACACATACTATCATCAACTGCCTGGATAAGGTCTTTGGGCACTGGGGCCTGTCTGGCACCATTAGAACTGACAGTGGGCACCAATTCCTTTCAGCGGAGTTCCTCTCCCAGCAGTCCATCAAACACATCAGAACAGTCGTGTACCACCTGGAGAGCAACAGGGGAGTGGAAAGACTGAACAAAATGGAATTCAAGCCTTTCTGGATTTGGGGAAAACCTTCAGCATGACTCTGTGTCAAACTCTCCTGATCATACTGGCCTCCAAACACCCCACCACTGGGGTGTCACCTGCTCTGCTCATGATCAGGAGGCATGTGAAGCTCCCACTGGACTGAATAAAAGCCAACCCGGCCCCAGGACACGGAGGGTTGGAGCTCCAGAAAACTGGAGATCAGGTCCAAAGCTCTCAGGCTCAGATGAAGAGGAGGTTTGACGCCTCCCTTCTCTGTCAGTGGGGGACCTGGTCAGGGTCAAACATGCCCACCTTCGGAACAAGCTGTGGTCGTACTGGTCGGAGCCCCTACAGGTGGTCCAGCAGCTTGGACCGGCAATCTTCAGACTGGATGATGGGATCTGTTGGCATGCCAACGTTCTGCCCAGAGTTGGAGCCCCTGCACATTGTGCAGCGTCCCAGTCTCCACCTTCCACACTAGCCTGGCAGCCCCTACCCAGAGCTAACCAGATGGGTGATAGTCCTCTGCCACCATCTGATCTGGCTCCATGGCCTGCTAGGTCCCAAAGAGTGAGGCCTCAATTAACATACATTTGTGTAATATTTTTCTTTCCCAAACATTATGGTCGACTGTTTGACTAAGTTGCACAAGTAGTATAAATTTCTCCTTTTTTTCTCTTTCATCTTTCCACCATTTGTAGCCTGAGCCCTGCTGAATGGCATTTCTGAAAGAGCACTATACAGTTATGAGGCCAATAGCAATGGCACTGAATGCTCTGTAGGCAGAGACAAACTCCCACATGGGCTAGTTATTACCAATCATGTACCACAATTGACAAGATTTTTCCTGGTTCATTTATAAACAGTCCCTATTCCAGAAAATGGATAAACACATCACATTTACAAATGTCAAATATATTTTAACAGTTATGAAACCATTTGTACTCCACAATATAGATGTTGTGCAAAATGCAAAATAAAACTTCACTTGCACTTTAATTGCTTTTGAACAAAACTTCCTCATTTTATTATCTATGGTGTGAAAAATATAGGAAACAAAACTAACAACTAGTTCTCAATTTGTGTGACCAAATACCCTTTCTCTCTTGAGTAATTTTCTCAAAGGGTAACCTCTACTTGCACTTGAGCAACTGTACTCTTATTCGAGCCCAGCTTTTTCTGTGATTTATTCACTTCTGAATGAAACACATTTGTATTAGCTGGATAGTAATATCAGTTTTTATCTACAGCTTCTGAGCCTTTACCTTGGTATGCTTGCAAGTTTTTGTTTGAGGCCTTTTTATTCTTCAACCTAAACTGTGAATCAAGTGTGGCTGGGGACTATCGATCACACCTGCTTCCTCTTTACTAGTACTGCTGTCTGTCATCACTCATGTGCAGTTGGTTACTGTTGGTCCAACTGATGAGCTGCAAAGCTGAACAGACTGAACCAGGGAACCCCCCCCCCCCCTTTAAAAAAGCATACTGCATGCCACACCCCTTGTCAACTGGAACACACTCTCTCACTTGCCATAAAACAGCAGGAATATTTAAATACATTTTGAGAAACAAGCAGGTGAAATGTTACAATTTTTCTCAGTCGCTTTGGTGCATTTCTCACATCACTATTAACTTTTGCACAACTGTCAGTTCAACCTCCACAACATTTGGTCATTTGTGCACATCATTGTAGCAGTTTCTCATTCCTTCCAACAAACTGCAAATGCTTTTGGACATGCATCAATTGCTGTCATACAACTCTCTGCTGTTTTATAACATTATCATTTGCTTATGTCACGTCAGTCAAAGTGAACTATACTTGTGAATGCTGAGTAGTCATTCCCTATAAAACTAATAGTCCTCATTTCATAGCTTGAGCCATTACACACAAAAACTAGTTGTCAAAATCTGTTTAGCAAATTTTATAAATTTTTTATCCTTTTTTTCTGCACACATTCATATACCTTGATGAGGCGGGTTGCAATCTGGCAAAAGGTAGAAGGAGTGGAAGGAATCGCATTGGACAGAGAGCAACCATTGATGTCCCAGCCAATGAGGAGGGAATATTACTATGTGTGCAGCCATCTCAGAAAATGGCGTCCTCACCCATATCCCCCATCTTGGTCCATACAACACACAACATCTGCTGACTTTTTTAGACACTCTTTACAGGGACATAATCCCTGAGAATGAGAGGGGTCTTACTGGAGACCATCTGAACAAGTATGTTTGGGATAATGTGCGTTTTCACCACCCAGATGTGGTCAGTCAGTGGTTAGCAGCACATGATAGGATGCCGGTGGAATATCTCCCTCCCTACTCACCATTCCTAAATCCAGTAGAGGAGTTTTTCTCTTCCTGGAGGTGGAAGGTATATGACCGGCATCCACATACCCAAATGGCCCTGATAGCGGCCATGGATGCAGCATGTGATGACATCACAGCAGAGTCCTTCGGAAGGTGGATTCGCCACTCGAGGAGATACTTTCCTCGCATTGCAAGAGATAATATTTGCTATGATGTAGATGAAACTATGTGGCCAGACAGAGAGGAACGTCTGGATGTGCATGAATGATTTACAGTACTGTGTATGTTGTATGTTTAGTCTCAATGTGTACTGCAATATTGTTTACAGTTGTGCACAGCTCTACCCAAAGGGAGTTTATGTTTGTTGTTAATAAGGGTGTATTTTTTCTTTTGCACAATGCTGTGAACAAATTAGAATTGCAAAGGGCATATGCAGTAAAAATGTGAAACATACATATTCAGTGTCTTGTACTCAGTTACCTCACTAAATACAGTAATATGTAACTTTACTGTAGTTTTCAAATGGCTGTGTAAATAGTACATAGTGCTGTCTTGAGCATTTTCAGGTAGTGTCACCAAGATCTGACTTTTTTGCATTGGAAAACATTTACAGAGTAAACTGTCATAATGAAAACATGACAAAGCCATTTGACTATCTTGTTCATAAACAATGGTGTCGGGACTTTTCATCTTGATGACACTGACACTTTCATTGACATGAATACTTGCTTTTGAGTGTGCGTGTCTATGTGAGAGAGAGAGTCTTACCTGGAGCATGCCTGGTTCTGTTCCTGAGTTTGAGCAATATGTACAGGCCCAGACCCAGCGCAGAGACAGCCAGACCCACAGATGGCAAGTAAACTGCAGAGAGGGGAAACATGGAAAGACTCTACCTCACCTGCTATAAGGCTGAATTTACCTTTGTATTCAGTAACTGACGATACTCCAAGGTAATCTGACCCAGCTCTGCATGAGATTATTAAACAAGTACTACAGAAACAGCAGATTTATCACAGTAATCAAAAAGAAAAACTGTCCTCTATAAAATGTTACAAAAGATGCTGAAAAGACTATTTAACTGCTGTTTTGTAACGGCTTTTCCCTATGTATTGTTGTCCATTCATGTTGCATTGTTGTATTCATGTTTTATTTGGTTCACGTATAGTGATATGTATCATTTCTATTGCTCTGGAGTCAACACAGGTGTGTAAACCAATATCCCCTGTACAAACACACACAT
Source organism: Albula glossodonta (assembly GCA_019788955.1). Taxonomy (NCBI): domain Eukaryota; kingdom Metazoa; phylum Chordata; class Actinopteri; order Albuliformes; family Albulidae; genus Albula; species Albula glossodonta. Next base: position 582,502 of record JAFBMS010000177.1, on the reverse strand, counting down.
GCACACACACACACACTCACACTTATATACATCTCATACTCACATTTTCTGCTTTTATATTGATATTATTATTGTTTTTATTGTTGTTGTTATATGTATTTTGTTACTTTTACCTTGCCACCACTTTCATGTCGTCATAGTATTTTCTGTATGTTAATTTTGTGTTTTCTATGACATTGTGAAATTTTAACATTACAGGTGGAGGCTTCAAATAAGCTCACTGGGTCTTCTGCCTCTCTCTGCACTGTATATTATTTGTTATCTTTGTTATTTTTGTTTATTTTTTGTATTGTGCAAAATAAAAACTACATTAACTATACTAACACAAAAGAGTCACTTTGCATGAGGAAGATGAGTCATTTTACCAGGAGGAAGTGGAGTCACACTGCTGTTTGAGTGATGAATAGTAGTCTCTCTGTGGTCTTCGAGAGGAAGAAGAGTGTCACTGTGGTCTTTGTGAGGAAGAGGAGTCACTGTCCTAGGATGAGTAGTCTCTAAAAGGAGATTGGAGAGAAGTTCTGCTGAACATAAACATTAGGGGGGCAATAGAGGATGCAGAGATGGCCTTAAAGAAATGATGAGAACAGGCTGAATCCAAGCTAGCCTCATCATTTTAGCACAGTCCACAGAGAATCCAGTACTGCATCAAGCCTGGACTTGCTCCAAGGGTCTCTGTATCAACTACAGGACCTGAGGAGCTGTTATAAGGATTAAAACCTCTTTGTGTAAAATAATTCCTCCTGAAATTAGAAATTTACCCCAAACATATTTCTGCTGATCCTCCCATGTTTTTAAATTCAAGATTTTTCAGGTTTTCACATCATACAATGTGATGTACAAAATGGGTCTCAGGTTTAATGCTGTAGGAAGGTACTAAAATGCCCCTTAGTTACCTTTTACTAAACCTGTTTAGGTATCTACAGTGTTTCTTCATGTCTTCAGTCTTTCTTTCTCTTAAAGGTTTTGTACCAGAAACTACTTTAGTTGTCCTTTTCAAGTGCTTACATTTTCAAGAGCATCACTGTTTCTTGTCATGTAGTGTCTAGAGCAACTAGATTTCAAATGATATTTTCTCCACTTACTTTAAAGGTTAACAATAAACAAGTATGTTGCAAAAATAATAGATGTAAAGTTACATGTAACCACAGGACACAAGAGGAAACAGTGTGGGCTAGATGAAAGCCACTGATAAGAATGTTTCAAATTATGGCTCTCTGGTCTCAAGGGTGTACTTGTTGTTGCAGAAGTTAACAGTACAGTAGAAAGACAAGGAAGTTGAAGTAGCAGCAAAATTTGGAAGAGGACTGGTGAAATAAACTTTGTCCAAAAAAACATCCATAATGCCAATTCTCTAAATTTCACAGCTTAGATGATGAACCATCTTTGTAGTTTTTTTGATGTATAATACATGTATTGATGTGTAATTAATGCATAATATGTGTATGTACTAAACAAACTAGTATAGCAGAGCAGTTCAGGAAATGTGTTTTACATTTCAGTTTTGCAGGTCTCTGTACTCAAACGAGAAAGCATAGGAAAACACTTTTCTACTCCTGTCTTTGAGGAAAATATGTGAAATGAAACATAACTTTTACCGTTGTTAGATATTTATCTTTTTCTTAATTGACTACATCCCCATTAATCCAGATATGACTGAACATTTTACAGTTGGAATAAAGGGCCCAATTTTGCACTCGGCGCAACAGGCATTAGGCTGAATTTTAGCATATTGCGCCTCCACCCTCTAAATAACGTGATGTTGTTGCGCCCACTCGGGCGTGTCTGTTTTCAAGTAAGGTGTGATGGAACAATGGTGATGCAATGCTATCTCGCATGCAACTCAGAGTGATTGCACCAAAAACTATATTACATCTTTGCACAGTTGTTATTGCTATTTTGAGGGCCAATGTCTTATAGACAGTGATGTGCGCCTACATAGGCAGGTACACAATGTGCATACACCACACTTGATACATACATGGGGGCATGTACAAACATGAATAAAAATAAAAAGATTACATTGTAAAAGATGACTGTTGGTCATTTTAAGATATGTAAACACATGCCACAATGTCAGTGTTGCCAAAAAAATCTCACCAGAAGTCTCTATTGGTTCTGACAAATGTCACTAAAAGTCTGTAGATTGCGTGACGATGTCACACAATATGTAACCACGTCTAATTTGCAAACGTCATGTAGCTGAACAGCATCCCGTTCTCTTTGTTAATAATAATAATAAACACAAAAAATACTCTGCATTTTGCTTGATGAGTTGAAGCCACATGATTCCACTATATGGGAGAGAGCATAATTACATTTGTCAACACTAACTTTCTAATATAGAATTCCACTAGCAACAGCAACATTATCCAGCATACTGTGGACTGATATACATCCAATATTCTACTCCAATGTATGCAAATCATTTAAATTTAGCTATAAGTAGTATTAATTTAGCTATGGTCCATACATTTATGGCTGGATATTTCCGATTCTTCCTGCCTGTGCCATTGGTAATTGCAAATTTACGAGATATCTGTGGTCAGATTTATTTTAGCAGATCCAATCAACAATTTGACGTTGAATGGATGTCTACAGAGAAACACTGAAATGTGTCTTTTAATTTTTTTGTTATTTACAGCATTTGAACAGTAATATAGACACTGCAAGTATGTTCTCCTATATTTGCAAGCTTTTCTTCGCACTTGACTTCTGTATTTATTTAGTAGGCTACTTAATTCACTTTGCAACCCTTGGTAGCAGAGTTTCAAAATATGGTTTTCATTGTAGCTCATCTATTCATCAGGCTGGCAAGTCTGGCTTGCATGTTACCTAGCTAGCTGAGGCTGTCATTTGATAGCAGTAAAATAGGGTTAGCACCTTGGCTAGGCACCATCAGTCACTGCCTGCAAGGCTAGGACACAATGAATTACCTTTATATTTATATGCATGGCACTTCTATTAAACATCTACAATAAATAAATAAATATTATTTATGCCAAAATAATTGCCGAAATATGACGAAAGTCAATATTGGTCAAAATTCCATAATGACACAAATAATTGAATTCCCCACGATCTACATTAACAGAACTGAGGAAGCCAGGAAAACGTGATACCCGTGCTCTTTAAATGTATATTCTTGTAATACTTGGAAAATGAAGGATGCAGACTGTTAATCTTGGCTGAATTTAACATCTCTGTTTTGCTATTGATCCAAATAGTATGGAATACATAATTGCAAGGAGAAGATGATGTTACTGGAGAAGAAGATGTTACTGCCGATGAACAGCAGCACTCCTTCCTTAATATGACTGACCCTATGTTAACACATAAGCGGAACTTCCGCTCTGCAGAACATAGAACAACGTCACACCTGTCAAAAATCGCCGAACGCTGACTGGGACCTGCAGCAGACATATAACTCACTAATGATACATGATTACATAAGGACCATAAATATAGCTGACTGTCAAATAATCATCATCAATATATTTAGCTGGCAAGCTAAGATAGGCTTCCATGACCATAATGGACCATAACAAGCAAGTTAGCTAGCACTAGTTAGCTAGATAGGACAGCCTATATTTTATAGGTCATAACTACTCAAACAATGAACTACATAACTATCAGTGCATTCTCTTTTCCATAAGTGTTATGGTATGACTTTAATCTGATGTCATACAATTCAGGGTATCCGTGAACCGTAAGAATCAATGAGTCTGCCTTTTGTTAAGGCAGAGGTCCAGCAGGAGGAAGTCCTTGGACCGGTAGTTTGAAGGGGGGATGTCACGTTACGGTGCCGATAAGGAGCTGGAATGGATAGCTGCTCCACAGCAGTTTCTAGGTTGTTGCTGAGCAGAGCCTGCCTCGCCTCCATCCTGCTGTCCATCCAGCAGAGGAAGCTGTTCAAGGAGTACACTGCGCGCAGCTCCCTCTGAACGGTGGCAAAGCCGGCTTGCTGCACTTGCAGGATGTTCTCACCCTTCCTCGGCTTTGCCGGGTGCCTGTGAAAGGCTGGGTGCTGGAAAGATCCCCTCCAGTAGCTCTGATGTCTCGCAAGTTTGAGGAAAATTTTGCCTTCCCTATGAAGTAACTGTCAGTTGTACCAGCTATGATTTGCCAGTTTTTTCCAGGTACATTACATTCTGTTGGAATTTTATTTTATGTAGCTGAATGAATCATGCTAGCTACATTGGTTACTGTATATTCTTTTTTACGTGCCATGTGGTTTGACGTTACTTAACATAAAATGGGTTTTACAGACAGTATTTAGCAATGTATTTTATTACTGAACACACACACACATATATATATATATATATATAAAGAGAAATAAAAACTATATCATATATAAATCATATATTTAATACTTGGGCATGTATGCTCTACCTCTTTGCATTCTGCAGGTGGTGACACACAGGATCGGAGATAAGTAACTGTGAATTTTACCAGCTGTTATTTGCCAGTTTTTTGCCAGGCTCAATAAACCACTGAAACCCAGTGATCTTGTCCAGGTGGTGTTTGCCAGAGTCGTGTCAATTGAGGAACCAGGCGTTACACTGGTAGATCCAAAAACACAGATGTCGGGCATGGACCTCACAAAGTAGTACCTCTGTCTCCTCTGGTGTAGACTACAGTGTAGAACGCAGTGTTTAGTGTTTAGACTGCTGGGTGGAGCAGTGAATGTTGAGTAGATATGAGAGAAATGTTGAGTAGCGAGAAAGGGGGGAAAAAAGGGGGAGACCAGGGGCTTGGACCAACAGAGCGGTGAGTGGGGGGGCAGCCAACAGCACAGGCAGAGGAAGGCGGCCTGTGGGAGAGAGGTACAAATAGTGTCTGGGAGTGCCTGTGAGTGCATGAGCGTCTGTGCATACATATGTGTGTGCGTTCAACAAGAAGAATCTGGATGTAGAAGGCGATGAGGAGGTGGTTCGAAAAACAATGGGCCGCCGGTAGATCAGATAGGATTTGGAGTGGCTGGATCACCGATAGCACGGTTGCATATAGGGGGTCCTCCGACAGTGTATGACACAGAGTATGCTTGTGAGAGTGCGTGTGGCAGTGATGGAAGCAGGGAAGGCAGAATGCCAGGGCTTTGTTTCTGGGAATGCCTGTGAATGGTTGTGTGGAAGCCTGTGGAGGCATGTGCATGCGAGGGAGAGAGGGGGAAGGCAGGATAGAGACCAGAGGCACGTGCAGAGGCAGGGCAGCTAACAGTGTGGCTGTCAGGTGGAATCTGCCAGCTCCAGGGGCACCTGCAGCAGAGAGAGGGGGTAAAGCAAGATGGGAATTAGCAGAGCATGTAGGAGCAGAGCAGCCAACAACATGGCTGTCGTGCAGTGTCCATTGGCTCTGGGTACACCTGCTGTGTGGATGCAAGTGAATTTATGGGGATGTGTATGCGAGGTACTGTGTATGCGTTGGTGGACTCCGCCAGTTCCAGTTCTACATGCTTGTCTGGATGTGTGTGCATGTGACAGAAATGGGAGGAAAGTGGAGCAGGGGCCAGCAAAGCATGCAGGGGTGTGGCGACAGACTGCATGGCCATTGGGTGGAATCCGCCAGCTCCAGGGGCGCCTGTAGCTAGGAGAGGGGTAGGAGGCTATAATAAACTGTTAATTATTCCATTCTTATGAAAATCAAGATCTCTGTGCAAAAACTGTTTCGAGAATCCTACCTTCATGAACATGAAGCTGCATGCCAGTACATTTATCCATTCCGCACCAGTAGGTTCCAGAATCGGTTGGTTTCACGTCATTGATCCACATTGACAGGGCTCTTGCTTTGGTGCTGTCACTGATGTCAAATCTGTCTTTCTTGTCCCAAATGTTGTGTTGTTCAGACCAAATCAGGACCTTGCAGCTGGATAAGCTCTCTCCCTTGCACACGTATTTATCCCTGCTTTCACAGCCCTTGGGCCTGTGTGAGTAGTCACACGTGAACCTGAAGGTGTCCCCCACCATCAGGATCACTGTACTGACATTTCCACACCTCTGCCCTGTCAATGAAAAACACAGACCAGTCAGCAAAATCACCGTCTACAGGAAGGATAAAGTCAGTGTATGAACTCATCCGGTCTTCACCCTGTTCATCCCAAATCCAAATCCACAAACACCTTAAAAAGTGAACTACTGTTGCTTTGCTACATTGCTGTAGCACACATCACCAGATCTGTCATATTAGCTGCTAATACTGTCATTCACATTGGCTGCTAAAACCATCTAATACTTCATTCATATGATCTGCTGATGCCACACCAGCCTCTACAGAGTTATTCTCATTGATATTTTTTACATTAAAGATTTTTATTTTCAAAATGTCGTAAGAGGACAATGACAGTACAATAACATAACAGCAAGAAAAAAAACAGAACAACAATAACCCACCCTCCCCACACCCAATATGAGATAGCTTAAAAACCAAGAGTAGTGCATATAGCATATACATTTTCTTAAATTCATTAGTCCCAATGGTGGATCTATCGGGTTGATCATTGGAAACTCACACATCCATGTTGTAATCTGTGATATATCATGTGGAGGACTAGAGAGAAAAAGGGAGACCACACATGATTAAATTGTCTTGTTTCCTCTAAGGCCAGCACTGAAGTGTTCAAAAGGAAGATTTAAAATTTCATTGTGCCATTGATCAGTTGTAGGTGGTTTACCGATAATCCAGTTGAGCAACAAATAATTTGTGTAAAAGCTGGGTTTGATGAGGTGAAAATGCAAGGTTCACACTGATCACACTTAAAATAAAAGCCAAGTATCTTTTTCCAGGAGCCAGGATGTTCTCAGGTTACCTTTTAATAGCATCCCAGAAGTGGGTTATCAAGGGACTAAACCAAAACATATGAGAATATGTGCCTGGGTCCTTTTTTACACCTGAGGCATTTATTTATGGCTTTTGACCATAATAATATTCTTGTGTCCCCCCCAGATCCCTCTCCCACCCTGGCAGCAATGTCTGTAAGCTCTTTGGTAAATTAGAACATAAGATGGAGTATACAGTGGAGATAACATTTTTAGAGCTCTTGGCCTGTTTTATGAAAGAGTCCATGGGAGTCATGGCGGAGTGGCAGGTGCGGCCACTGAGCCAGGTGGTGAGTGGAGAACCACAAACGTACAAAATCCAGGGTTAAACTGAAAAACAGCACAGCCAAGGGAAAAAGCAACACCAGAGCCCAAAAGTTCTCTCCAGCCTGAAATATTAAATATGTGGCCTAATTGAAGGCAAGGTGCTAGCACCTGGTTTAATTAGCAGTCATCCTCAGGTGAGCCTGCCTGTTAGTGAGGTCACTGCTTTTCAAGCTGCTGCAGTGTCTCCAGGCTGAATGAGGGAGACACAGAAACTGACAGCAGTTCAAGGGGAGGAACAGAGGAGCTTGCAGCTCCCACCACCTCCCCCGGCACCAGAGTGAGAATGTCGAATCTGGAGATACCATAAGTGAGGGGGCCACTTGTTGTCACCATCTTCATCAGGACATTAGATTAGATTAGATGTTGTGGATGCATAAGTGTAATGCTTTACAACGTACATATTCAGAATGAGTTATATTTAGCTCTGGCTTCTCTCAGTCTGATGTGCAGCTGTGTCAAATAGAATAAGTGCTGGTCTCCAATAACTGCCAGTGTCAAATAAGCGTGTAGCGCATTTGTTTGTGGAAGCAAATAAACATCCTGCCGATGATTGGAAGTTCATATTCAGCTGACAGTATTATATTACCTGTTTTGAAACTGAACTACAAATAATTTCACATATTGTAGCTTCTACAATCAGCAAAGTCCTGCACATCTAACCTGAAGTCTCCTTTAGACCAGACCTTAATAACAGAGTTTGTAACTCTGTTTTTTGGTGAGCTACAGTGCATGATCAGTTTTATTTTCATCTTAAAATCAAATGATTTAAACCTTGTGAGCTGAGCATGTACTCAGCTTTGTAGTGAATGATTTTAATTGATTATTTAACTGCTGAGAAACAACAAAAACCAGCAGAATCTGCAGCCCTGCAGGACCAGGGTTAGGGACCTCTGCACTAGCCACTGTGAGCAGTGTAACTCACATACTGTGTACTGGGTGTGGGATACAGTGCAGATCATTTAGACTCTTACCTTTCTTTACTTCCAGCTGTACTTCAGTGTAGACATCAGTTGTTAATGTTATCTCAATACCACACTGGTATACCCCAGAATCCTCCTGTTGCAAATTGTTGATCCAAACAGTAAAGTACCTATCTGCAGTGTTGTCATACAGAGAGAATTTATCATCTTTTTCAAAACAAGTGTTCTTTTCTACTGTTTTAATTAGATCATTACAACTATAACGAGAGCCCCTGCAGAAATATTTGTCCTTTGTTTCATATCCCTGTGAATAATTGCACCTGATGAAAGCTCCTCCTCCCTCGTATCCAGTCACTGTGATGCAGTTCACACAGACACCTGCCAATCACAGAGAGAGAGAATATTACCCTTCACTACAAACAAAACACTTTTATTTGATGTATCAAAACACTCTGGTACAGAAATAGTTCTGAAAGTGAATCAGTGGTTGATAGTTTTAGTGTAATTATGTGAAATGATATTGTTGAATGTAACAGTGTGTGTTTAGGTAACTGTGTATGTGTTTAGATGGAACTTACCTGTGAGACAGAAGGTGAAAATGAAGAGGTTTCTCATGGTGATCTCAGTATCTCTCTTCCTTTCTCTCTCTCAGGGCTTTGTAGCCTTTTCACACTCTAAGTTTGTCCTCTCTTCCTCTTTATTTCTGTCATCTCTTTTACAGGCTGTGGGGAGAGATACAGCCCTCCCTCCCCTGCCCTGCCTCGCCTCGCCTCGCCTCACCCCGGTCTGCTCTGCCTCGCTCACAGTCACACATAGTTGGGGGGGGGGGGGGGGGGGGGGGGGGGGGAAGGGGGGTAGGCAAAAGGAACAACAAAACTAGAATATTTTATAAAGCAGGTTCAAACTCACAACCAGCACAACCCATCAAAAGCTTCAAAGTCCAAATGCCAAAAATTCCCCTTCAGCCTCTCAGACTGTGCTTAAATAGACGGCGTAATTGAAGGCAAGTGCTCACAGCTGAGTTGAATAGAGATCCCTCACAGGTGAGCCTGCCTGTTAGTGAGGCCTCTGCTGTTGTAGCTCCAGTTAACTCTGGAACTTTCATTGGTTCAAGAAGTACGCTTTCTGTGGAATCATAGCACAACAGGTTCTGACAGCACCACAAATAAAAAGGCCGGTTGTGTTTTTATGTTTCAGCCCAAACAAAGTGAATGGTTTATTAAGAAATACTTGGCAAGGTAAATTTTTCTAAATGTTAAATTGTGTTGGGAGATTTGTTTTTTTTGTGCCACTCAGACCATTCACAGCAATGGCTTTTTAACACATCTTTTAGACACAAAACCTACATTGATTTTCTCGAAAGAGTCTTGTTTTCAGAGATCTTGAATTCATCTGACAGTTTTTGTAGGCTTTGTTTCCTTCTTTTGTTCTGTCTTTGAGAACTGTAAATTTCAGACGGTGGTCATCCCTGCATGATATGGCTTTGGGCCTTCCAGATCCTTTCTTTCTGCCAACATCACCCGTGGTTCAAAGCGTTGACCTATTCTATTAATAGCTGATAGAGAAATAGGGATTTTCTTTCCCTTAGGGCCTTGTAAATTTCAGAATAACTACAGCTGGCCTGATGAATACCAGCTATGTGATTTATAACAGCAACCCCTGCATGACATTTTTGGAGCAGATTTTCTCACTCCTTTACCTTGGGACTCACAGCAGTGCATATTGTAGATCTCCCCTGCTCTGTCACTCTTGGTTCCAGTTATGAGCTTGTTATCAGGCCTTTGATGGGTACAAATTTTTAATGACATCCCAGAATATATTTTCAGAAAACTTTGTACATCCAGACATGTTTTAGTTTGAATTTTATATCAAACTTTTTCATCTTTATCAAGTTTTTACTTGTATGTACAAGGAGACTATATAAGTGAATTTCCCTACTTCCAGTGTAGCAAAAGCTGGCAAGCAAATGGTAGCACATAAGGTCTCAGGAGTGTCTTTTTAATTCTCGATCATTTCCTGACCATTGATTTGTTGTTAAGACCATTAAAAGCCAAATGTTTTGCAATTTTGTGCTTGTGTACACTCATGTGTCCCCGTCCTTTCAATCTCACTTCCTCAATGTCATGCTGCCCCCTCCTGGCCCTTAAAGACCATTACACACAGAACACTTAGAGGTATATTTTCTAAAGGTTTGTGTGAATAAAACCAGGTATGAAGTTTTTCCATGTGAAAAAAAAACCATCTGCAATGACAAACTGATGTGATGTAAAGATGTGAGTTAAAATGGAAAGAAACTTGTTCATTAGAAAGATTGTTCATTTTTGTGAGTCAGCTTGAATGAATACACAGAATTGGCTGTCCCTACATTGGTGTGGGAAACCGTTGAAGTAGGTCATGAAAATAGATGACTTACAAATATCTGATGTGATTTAATAGCATAGGCAATTTACTTTGAATGAAAAACAGGTATAACCAGATATGCAGTCGGTTAGATTGTTGTCACTGGAGATGTCCTATGAGTGAAAGATCACAATGTAGAGGATGGGAAATTCCCCTGTGTAAATCATTTCTGAATATCAGAGGTAAAAATAACAGATAGGCTACTTATCACCTAGATAGCTGTAACCACCCTGTTAGCTAATAGTGTTACAAGGGATAGACTAGTTGTTGAGAGGCTGTTTCTTGTGGTTTTTGTAAATCCTTGGAGTGAGGGAACCACAAGGAAAATAAAACGAGATTTACTGCTCAGCAAATAGAGATAATACAGGTGAGGGATACAACACCAATGGAGAGGAGAAAATGTTGGAGTAATATCACATGCAAGGTTTATAAGGTACAACAAAAAAGTTGAAGTAAAGAGAAATTGGCATAATGTTGATGAAAAAATTCCAACAACATTATACAGGCAAAGAGCTGGTGGTCTAGCAAAGAAAAGAATATTTACACAGCATGAAACAAGGTCATTACAATGTGGCTAACACATCCCACTGTCTGTAGATACGTAAATAGAGCTATTCTTGAAAATAAAGTTGCTGTGATGTCAACTATGGTACATGGGGCAATTTGTGTTGCATCACACACAACATTCATGGGATGTGTGTTTTCTATCTTTGAACTGCATTCGTTTTGTGATTGAAAACACATGTATCTGATGCAAGGACAAGTAAAGAAACTTTAACATAAACTTCATCACACCAGGGTATTTCATATTGTGTTAGTATTTGCTGTTAAGTTCACTGAAGGAGGGTAATTCTTGAATCAAAGACCCTTTCCTTTCTTATTCGTTTTTGCCTTTGTCCTCTGTCTTCTCTTGGCTCTGATGACTGCTGCCATATTGTGGAGAGAAACTTTCTAATTACCATACCTTTTATATGGTGTGACCTATAGTCTACATCTATATCTAAGTGTATATAAGGAGTCATAAAAATTATCATGCAAAGAGGAGAGTTAAAATTAGTGAATGCTCTAGTAAATTACACAGAATATTTAACTGGCCTTACTTGCAAAATCTCCACCCTGTTTTAGCACTTTCACCCCAAAGAAGAAGAGCAAAGGACCCATCTAAACTCTTTGTAATGGATTCTTTTCAGACTCATTAACACACACACTTTTAAGTAGTTAGACTGTTCAAAACATGCGCTCACTGATGATGTCAGGGTGAGCATGTGAATCGGGGGGTGAGCCTGACAAGTCGTCGGCTTGTTAAGAGCAATTCTTTAGTGGTAATTGGGAGCATGTGGGTCAGAGTGGACGGTTGCCCATACATGAGCTGTTTTCATAAGAAAGAAGTAAAATAAAGACTCTGCTTCTTAAATTCCCTGTGACCCATCGTGGGGTAGCCAGGTGGAGCTTGTGTGACTGCTGACGTGCACATTGGTAGAGCTGCTTGCTTGGGACCCCATACTTATGCTTTCGGTAGCAGGCATAATAAAAAAACACAACATTTGCTTTCACCAGTATGCAAACGACACAACTGTACTTATCCTTAGCACCTGTTGCTCTCAGGTCCATCAGCTCCCCAAAAATGAACGTTGCTAGTATTCAACGTGTCTAAAATACTGCAGCCAAAATTGTTAGATGAACCAAATATAGAGATCACATCATGCTGGTTCTTAAATTACTGCATTGGCTATCTGTACGTTTTAGAATTGATTTTAAGATTTTTATGTTCTTTTTCATTTGTAAAACATCAAAAATGGTCTTGCGCCATCCTATCTGTGATATGATTGGCAGATGGTGATGCACATTCCAATTACACTGTGTATGGGGACTAAAGGTTTAAGTATCACATTTTGTGGGGAAACCTTTCGTTGTTACAACCCCAACTAAGAGACAGCATTAAAGCATAGGTCTTCAAGCTGAAAGTTTTAAAAGGGTTATTCTTTTGTTTTCATACATCACATGTCATTTCACACAAAGTACTAAGTCCAGAATACAGTGTGTGCATATTTACAAAATAGCAGCAAAAACAGAGATTGGAATTATGCAGTGATTTAACCTATATATGTAATGTAAGCCATATATAAAATTGATTCAATGTAATTGCATGCAAAATATGTACATAGTATTGATTGCCAGGGTGTATGGACATGGCTGGACTTCCAATGAAAATGAATGAAGTCCTAACTTTGAATGATTCCGTGGATAACTAAGCCAATCACGCTTCTCGAACACCGCCAGCCCTTTTTATGCATTCAAATATCAATGTCAGTTCCTGCATTCTGCTCATGATGTAACATAAATATTTGTACAAGGAATAAATCAACCTTCCGCGACAGGAACTCGCTCAATTTTACATTGGTGAAATTGCCATTCACAGATCAAAAACGTGAATATATTGCGTCAATGTGGATATGTTTGAAAAAGCAAAACAAAAGTTCTTCCATTAATGTAAATATTCTGTGGGATGGTCTTTTAATCAGTTTGGTCACGAGCACAATCGTGTCACCCAGAAATGTGAAGACTTCTGCAGTAGGATCACGGTAATGATGTTCTTCCAATTGGAAGAACTGAAAAATGCGTCGACAAAATGCTGTTTGCCTCACTTAAAAAAAAAATACGCTATTTATCGTTCTAAACGCCAAATCTATTTCACTGGCTCTGAATGTCCAGAAACAGGAATTTCATAATAAAAGCCTTTAAAATATACTATACACTAAAACAAGATGTTCTACTCTGAAAATAATTTAAAGAAAACTCCCTGTTTCCAATCACTAATTACTAACAAAGGCACATTCTTGAGGACCTCAGGTAGCTGCACAAGAATTTCAGAAAAAAGGCCCTTTGAAAATATTACCCACTAAAACATGATGTTCTATTCAAAACATTATTAAAAGAAAACTGTTCCCAATTACTAATTACACTTCAGACATAGTCTAGAGGACTCCAAGGAAGCTGCACTTTACTTTACTGTGGAATTTCAGAATAAAGGTACTTTAAAAATATGCCCTACACTAAAACAAGAAACTTATTACAAGAAAACTGTCTGTTTCCAATCACTAATTCCACTTCAGACATATTCCAGAGGATGCCAAAGAAGCTGCACACACATTTCCAGAACGATTTACGGTGGAATTTCAGAATAAAGGCCGCTTGAAAATATTGAGCATGAAAACAAGATGTTCTATTTAAAAAATTAGTCAAAGAAAACTGTGTTTCCAATCACAAATTCCACTTCTGACACATTATAGAAGACCCCAGGTGGTTGCTTTAGATTTTCCAGAGCAGTTCACTGCACTTCACAATAAAAGCCCTTTGAAAAATATTAAGCACTAAAAAAAGATGTTCTATTCAAAAAATAATTTATTTTTTAACAGAACATCTTGTTTTAGTGAATTATATTTTCAAAAGGACTTTATTGTGATATTCCTCAGTGAAACGTTTTGGAAGTTTTTGTTCAGCTACCCGGGATACTTTAGAAGTGGAATTAGTGCCTGGAAATGGACAGTTTCCTTTTAATAGTACTCTGAGTAGAATACCTTGTGTTTTCGTGCATAATATATTTGAAAGGCCTTTATTCTGAAATTCCATAGTGAAAGGTTCTGAAAGTTTTCGAGCAGCTATCTGGGGTCTTCTAGAATCTTTCTGAAGTGGAATTAGTGATTAGATGAACAGATGATTTTCATAATATGCTGAATATGATACCTTGTTAATCAGTATAAGAGACGCCAAGGCTCTGTGTATTCAAATTGCACAGTGAATTCTCCCAAGTCATAACCGCCAGTGAACTTGATTTGGCATTTAGAATGATAAATAGTGTATTTTCTCATTTCACTTTCTGAATCAAACCCTAACATTATTAGTCGACTGTAACGTAAATGAAAGCGACAGCAAATTTGAGTAATCTTAGTGACTATTTACTTTGTGACCAGCTGTATAACATCTTACTCTTTTTAACATTAATTTATAGCCAGGTTCAAAGAATGACAGTGCATGTGAATATAGTATGTATGTGAGTATGCTGAGATATTGTGTTGTCATACTATAAAATCATGTGGCAAACCAATTTCCCCACAGGGACAAATAAAGTATAAAGTAATTATTCAGTTCTTCCATGGGGAAAAACCTCACTACTGTAATAATGCAAGTGTAAGCACAGAAGGAAACAACGTGATGGCTGCTTTGACTGTGATTTCTGAAGTGGTCGCTGGCCTAACCGCAGTGATGTTTCAATTTCCCTCCAACTTTCCTGTCTACCTATTGTTGCCTATTTCCATTGCAATTACATGAATTTTCTTTTCACTGTCAAAATAAAAGTTTGTTTAGTCCGTAAGTAGCATGCACCGCTCTGTTGGGGTAGTGCTCGGAATCACAGAATTTATATGTGGTAGTTTCAACATAACAGTAGCAAAAGAGGCTGCACAAACAAGGGGGCTTGTGAAACGCTGACAGGCCGGATGAAAATGCTCCACTGCATATTGGTAATCACTGACCTAGAGGGATAAGTGCAATTTCTGGGAGGACTAGTCTTCGCTGAGGGACAGATAAGAGATGGGTAATGTTTTGTTTAATATGTATGTTTTATAATGTAGCACAGAAGTGATCAATGTGTTTTTAATGTAAAACCTCAACTTCATGAATCTGTTACTAATACTAATGTGCATCTCCATGACTGGTCAAGTAATTTGCTAACATTTTCCATTATTGTGATTGTCTAAATATGATCAATATTTTGACATTTTTTTCCATATCTTCACATGCACAACAATATTTATGTGCACTATGAGCTCCGGAACATTGTATTGCTACCAGTGCACTATTTACAATGTTAAACAATTCACGCAGTTGAAACTTGAAAAGTCATGAAACAGTGAAAACAGGTGATAGAGTCATAACAAGGTCAATCCATCAGCAATGACAAAAATACGAATGTTAAAATAATGGAAAAATAATAAAATAATGGAAAAATAAGGATGCTACGGATCTTGGAAATCCAAAAATCAGGCACACAGAGAACAGAGAGTGACAGAGAACAAAAAGGCAGGACTTAAATACACTTAATTAACAAGACACAAATGTGATAAACAAATGACAGATGATAATTATTGTAAATATTTAGACAGAAGCAGGGAATAATCCAGAACCCTTTTGAGGGCCCATAAGGAAGTGAGGGCTATGTCTCCCTCTGCTGGTTGATGATGGATTGGAACCCTTATAAGTATACATTTTTTATTAAATTTGTTGACTAGCTGTTGCAGGCTTCCAAATTTTGAAGCCTTCAAAGGTAATTGTCATGTTTAATATGCCATATTGAAATTATCTAGCAACACATTTACGCATCAACAATAACCATTTCAACAAAACTTTGCTGATGTACATCCTATGGATATGTTTTTGCTCTGAACAATGTCTTATTAAATCACAAACTACTTCAGTGTTAGTCAAAAAGCAGTTGGATATTTGGTTCCTTAAACATGTCTTTATTGAATAATTTGCAAAAAAAAAAAAATAGGAATCTACATGTTAGTGGAGGTAATTAATTTTATTTTCAGAAGTGGTTTACAATGGGCTTGTAATGATATTGTAATGCAATAATCTTGCGTATTCTACACTGAAACTTATTTGTATGTGAAAAGTAGAGCTGCAACGATTAGTCGAATAATTGGTGAGTCCATCGAAAGAAAATTAATCGTTTAAGTCAGTTTCAAAGCAAAAATGACAAAAATGTGATGGTTCTATGTTCTCAAATGTAACACTTTGCTGCTTTTGTTGGTCTTACATTACAGTAAATTGAATATTTTGGGGTTTTGGACTATTGGTCAGACAAACCAAGAGATTTAATGACATCACCTTGTCCTCTAGGAAACTATAATGGGCATTTTTCACAGTTTTCTGATGTTTTATAAACCACACAATTAATCGATTAATCCGTCATGGCTGCATCATCACATCTTAGTAAAGTCCAATTGTGTAAACATGAATGGATTGTATATCATGAATAACAACATTAAAAACAGAATGGTTTTGATTTTCTTTATTCAATAGTGAATAAAATATATTTCTAAGACAGCTAAGGCCCATTTCTCTTTTTCATTTGGTACATCAGGATGCCTACAACACCAGGTATAAATTTGGAGATGAAATGGCAAAGCATTATATAGTTTATGGCTATAATACTGAATATTGCACCCAGGGTCCGAAGGACCTCTCCAAATGTGTCCAAACACTCTCCATTTTGCATGAATATTTGCTCAGCCACATTACACCTCCAGCAGTGAATTCTTTCAAGGATGGGTGCCTCTGGAACCCCTAAAATCAAATTCAATATTAGTAGAGATGATGATGATGGTGATGATGATATTTATGATAAGAATAATAATATTAACAACAACAACAATTGATAATAATAATACTACTAATAATAATAACAATGATAATAATAATAATCACAAACAGATAATAACACCACTTCACAACTAGTATCAAAAGTTATTCGATCTGGGAGTTGGCTCCAACTGGAATAGCTCAAAGAATCACTCTCCCCCACAGTAAAGTTTTGACCTTCTGTCTTACCTTGCCCCTTTCCCTTTGATGCCATTTTATTGTGGTTCATTTACAAGATGAAAACATAGGCAAAAAACGCTGCAAAACTGCACCAGATACTGAACAAAATTTTAACGGTCTCCCTTAAACGTTAAGCACAGCTGAGCTGAATTTTGAGCAGAGCTATAGGATTTTGGAAGGTCCCATGAATTCAATGGAAGTTTTTATATGATTTTTTTGGAGAAAGTCCATGACATGAACTGGGGGTCCTGGTTGAGTTGGCATGGAATAACCCAGAGGCGAATGTAAGCAAAGGACAGAGTAAAGGTTCGGGCTACCAAAATGACCTGTGTATTTACCTATCCTATCCTATATGCCAAAATGAAAATCGGCTGGCCTTGCTATACGCATTGTTCTGTGACTGCACACAAAATAGCCCAATATTTATGTAATTGTTTCCTGTAATACATCACTTGCTACTTCACACACTGCATATGGAGAAAGAAAAAGCAAAGCAGCCAAAAATAGGTGATTTCTTAAAAAAAAAAATCCATGGAGGAGACAGCCACCACTAGCTTAACCGCTGATCCCAAGCAAGAGAAGAAGGAGGCACCTGCAAGCACTAGCACCAGCGGGTCATCCAATATGATGCGCCAATGTGGACAAAAGTCGTACAAAAAACGTGAGAGGAAACTAACCCTGAAAAAAAATCTAGGTGCAGTATATCTTGGACTGGCTCCACAATCCAAGCCACACACCCAAATGATATCAGTAGGACTTGACCTAGAAATGACACAGGGGGGCTGGGGTTGCACTGTGAAAAATAACGGTTCTTAAATGGTTCTTGAAAAGATTCTATGGTTCTACAAAGAGCCACCACCAACTGAAGACCCTCTTTATTTGGGGGATGGTTCTTTGCATACTTTATGTGGTTCTTCAAAGTACTAAAGGTTTTTCTTTTTTACTTTAGTTATTTGAAGGCAGGTAACATGAAATTAGGGTTGCAACCACAATTATTTCCATATTTTCTTTTAATCTACAGATTATTTTCTCAATCGAATTAATTGTTTGTACAAAACATTATGAAACAGTAAAAATGCCCATCACAATTTCCCAAATAACAAATCAGTTGACTTCTTGAAATATGTTACGCCGTCTTGCCAACAGACCAGACCCCAAAAAATTAAGTGTATTATAATTGAAGACCCAGAAATGCAGCACATTTTTAAAATTCGACTTTTTGCTTAAAAATTATTCCTGTTATCAAAGTGGTTGACAATATACTTTCTACTGATTGGCTAATCAATTATTTGTTGCACCTCTACCTGAAAAATAAAGCCACACCTCTCCATCACGATCTGCACCATTAGACCTTTAGTTTGACTCTTTGATTATTTACTGTTTTATTTTGAGATTGTCTGACAGTTCATACTACTGAATTGCAGTTTGGTAAAACAGAGATTCGGGATAAGAACTCTCAGACAACCTCTCTACCTATCGCACCCCTTCCGGTCCCTACAGGTATATAAACACCACGTACCTTTACCCACCTTTTTACCAAACTGCAATTCAGTAGTATGAACTCTCAGACAACGATACAGTATTTAAGAGGAGTTTATTTATAAGGGATAGAATGAACTTGGGCTTGGCGTCAAAAGGGGGAGGAGTCGTCCCGTACTCGTGGAGAGGGAAACCCCCAAAAGACTGCCAGCCCTGTAAACAGAATGTGAGATTTGGTTTGATATGTCTACGTAATCATCAGTGGATTAATGAGCTGTGGGCAGAACGAATGTCATTTGGAAAGCGTCTGATGACCAGCGACCCAGGCGTTTCATTAAATGGTCCGGAAGTCATTTTTTTGTGCCGCTGTGGTTGCTGCTCCGATTCTGAATAAAAGAGAAGAAAAATTGTTAGCGGGAAATCCTGACATATACAGGGTTGAAGACACGGTGAATTATGAGCATCGGAGGAATCTGAAGAATGCGAGTGAGAAGAGAGCTGACAGAGTGATGTCTACGAGAGGGTTGATGTATCCGGAACGGGACATTAATGCAGTGGGTGAGTATGGAGGCATGATGGTTGTCAAGGTTTGGAAAAGCCTGGGTCTAACATCTGGTATCCTCCCGTGAGCTTCCGGGGCCGAACTGAAGAATTTCTGAAATTGGAAATGAGAAAGACTGTCAGGAGTTGAGTTATATTAACACCATGTGATAATATCGGCTGATATAAGTACGAAGTTTATTTCATATACATTGCCAAAACCAGCACACTCTCAGCAACGGACTAGCAATACAGACAACCTCCCTGCCCAAGAAACAAATTGCTGGCTCCTTCAGCTTGAGAATCATGAAAAACAACAGTGCTCCAAGTCAAGCTGTGACGACTGTAGCTGACAGACGTTTTTGACGTCGAGGTGTGTTGGCTTTGCTGTCTGTGTGAGAACCGTGCAGGAGAAGCAATCTCAAAATAAAACAGTAAATAATCAAAGAGTCAAACTAAAGGTCTAATGGTGCAGATCGTGATGGAGAGGTATGGTTTTATATTTCGGGTAGAGCTGCAACAAATAATTGATTAGCCAATCAATAGAAAATGTATTGTCAACCACTTTGATAATAGGAATAATTTTAAGCAAAAAGTTGAATTTTAAAAATGTGCTGCATTTCTGGGTCTTCCATTATAATACACTTAATTTTGTGGGGTCTGGTCTTTTGGCAAGACGGAGTAACATATTTCAAAAAAGTCAACTGATTTCTTATTTGGGAAATTGTGATGGGCATTTTTACTGTTTCATAATGTTTTGTACAAACAATTAAATCGATTGAGAAAATAATCTGTAGATTAAAAGAAAATATAGAAATAATTGTGGTTGCAACCCTAATTTCATGTTACCTGCCTTCAAATAACTAAAGTAAAAAAGAAAAACCTTTAGTACTTTGAAGAACCACATAAAGTATGCAAAGAACCATCCCCCAAATAAAGAGGGTCTTCAGTTGGTGGTGGCTCTTTGTAGAACCATAGAACCTTTTCAAGAACCATTTAAGAACCGTTATTTTTCACAGTGCAACCCCAGCCCCCCTGTGTCATTTCTAGGCCAAGTTCTACTGATATCATTTGGGTGTGTGGCTTGAATTGTGGAGCCAGTCCAAGATATACTGCACCTAGATTTTTTTTCAGGGTTAGTTTCCTCTCACGTTTTTTGTACGACTTTTGTCCACATTGGCGCATCATATTGGATGACCCGCTGGTGCTAGTGCTTGCAGGTGCCTCCTTCTTCTCTTGCTTGGGATCAGCGGTTAAGCTAGTGGTGGCTGTCTCCTCTGGATTTTTTTTTTTTTTAAGAAATCACCTATTTTTGGCTGCTTTGCTTTTTCTTTCTCAGCTGCCTCTTTTATTTTTCGCTTCCGACAACCAGTTTTATGTTTATAATCCATAATCGAGTCTCGTTGAAGTCTAGTTACTCTTCCTCATTTGTTCAGGCAGTATTGTCCTACACGTTTTCATAATAACCATGTCCCAGAATTCCCCCAGCCTGCTGCATACATTTTTTTACTGGCAAACAATTAATTTTTGATTGGTGAATGAAATCAATGACATACTATCAAACGATGATTGTGCACATAGGGCACTATTCACCAATGAGCCAAAACAATGTACAGATGAAGCAAATAGCGTTAATTATGTTGTAAAAACGGCACATGTCAATGTGAACCAAATTAGAGGAAAGCCAAAAGGTTACAAGAGGTTTAGCCCAGAAAGCAGTACATTTGGATATTGCAAAATATCATAAGTATGCATGTTTCCTGTTTGTCTGCTAAGGAGTTGAAGACTTTCCATCATATAAACTTTTATAAAAAAAAAAAAAAAATTAACAACCAAATAACTGACATCAAAGTTGAGGCTATCATAGTTACAGTGCATCATAGTTACATTGAACCTATCTATCAGTCAATATGTAGGGGTTAGACAAAATAATGGTTTTGCCAATGAATGATTATAGAATGAATAGTGATTGATAATTGATGGTGACACTTGATGCCAATAAATCCTTTGACGGTATCTTTACACAGGTGTCTTCAAGGCCATAGTAATAGTGAATGCAACAATATCAAGCACATTTAGCAGAGAAACAAGACAAGGCGATCTTTCACCATGAATATTTATTATGTGCATTGAACCACTGGCAGAAAGAATGAGTACAAATAAAAAAGTAGGAGAAGAACATCAGCTAGCACCTTCAGTAAATAATGTTATTTTTTGACAAATGTCCATATACATTTTGACAGATGTTTATATCAGTATCTACCCAAGTGGAAGAAGCAAAGTGGAAAAGTCTCCTTTGTGGCTACATATTGCATGAAGCTAAATCAGAGGCAATTGAAATAGACAATGATTTCATAAAAATGTTAAAGATAAGTACAAGTTCAAAGTGAATCAAAATAGGTTAACTGTACTATCACAATCATGGAACACTGGAGAATCAGTTGAGACAGGACCCAAATGGATGGAGGTTACTCTCCAATCAGTATCTGAAAAAGTACATACTATAAAGATTAAAGTACTCCCCCAATTTCTGTATTTGTTTGAAAATGTACCAATTCCAATTAAAAAGAAAACAATTCATGACATGGATTTATTGGTTGAATATATTAATTATAATTCATGTATTAATTAAATGTATATGTATACTTGTTAATTTGTCAAATATAATTTGCAATTCATTTAATGTACAAAAAATACATCATACATCATTAAAATTACATAAGGACCTGTTTATGTACATCCTTCAATATGTTAAAACCTCCAATAATCACTGGGACATTTGTTTCCTTAACTTAATGCACCAGGCATTTATTACAGATCGTCATGTATTCTGTTTGACACACCTGCAACTGAGAGTTTCACACGCAAGCCAGAGCTAAACATGAAGATTTTTTTTAATCCAAATCTGTAAAGTATGAACCCACAAAATCTCCAATAGCCACATTTCAACATATGTAGTACTAATTTAAACAATTAAGTTACAAATACGGATTGTGGGATTGTCTTTTGTGCTGGGGTTTGAAACAATAATAAGACGTTTTGAAACAATAATAAGAGTGTTTTCTTGTTTTTGTAAGGTTTGAAATTAAATACTGTGCTTTTGAACTATTTAAGCTACCTCTTTCATCTAGCATTGGTTGCATATACTGAATAACATCTGTCTGCTCGCTCAAGTAAATGCAGAATTAATTGGTATGTCCTGAGGTTTTTCGTTGCCTCAGCAGCAGCTTAGCTTACAAAGCATCACTTTGTTCTGGTCATGGAATTTATTATTAAAGTGGGGAAAAGTCACATAAAGCTTTGTACCACAGTTAAAAATAAAGTCAAAAAAGTTATCCCCAGCTATAATATCGTGGCTTCACAATGGATGAACACACTGTATGTATTTGAATTTATGAGAACAGTTGCAAATTGGTTAAATAATTCCAGATCAATGAACAATATAATTAGGTTGGCTTGACAAGTCAAACTACCTTTCCTCTTAGTTTCATATCTCCTGCAGCTTTCAAGCCCGAATTACCAAATCCTGCCAGTAGCTTAAGATCGTTGTTCCTTGAGTTTCTGTCAAAACATTTGATACTCCAATTTAGTTTCACACAGTTATTCACAATTTAAACCATTTAAAAAACTTTGTCATATAACAGCGCTTATTTGCAAAAATAAAATGTTTCCTGACATTTATAAGGCTTCACTTATTTGAGGCCAGCGTTAATTTGAAGTTTTCCCTATTCTACACAACAATGCAAATATTACAGTATTTGAATAAATGAGAAGCATGTCTTTCCATCTTATTATTTCACCAGTATTCTAGAAAAAATCGCTGTAGCAGTAATTCTTGAAATAAATGACACTTGCAGTGGGGTCAGAATGTCTGAGTTCACTACTAGTAGCTGCGTGCTTTCATTATCAAAATTAGTACAGTTTTTTTTTCTTGAAAATGGAAAAAAACCTGTTGATACTTATTCAAGAATACATTAGAACTTTTTTAAAGTTTTACATCTTTAAGAAATACATGTATGAGCCCATTTATCTGAAGATGATCAGTCATTACTAGAGTTATATCTGCAAACTCTTTGTCTCATCCTGTATTTTCACTTCCAAATCTAACACCCACAGCTACCAAAAATGAAATATGTCCTGAACAAAACCCCAGAAGCTCCTGTATTTGTAGTATCTGCCTCTATTCTGCTTCACTACATTATCTATAGTTTTAAAGAGCGCTGAAACCTGGAAGGTATTACTTCTATACTCTTCTATACTCTGTGTCCTTTGAAGCTCTAGTATAAAAGCCTCCATTTTCACCAGTGCTTCATTTGTGCTTTGGTCTGTGCTCTGTCTCATACTCTGCTTTGCTTCCAGAAGAGTTGCAAGAAGTTCTTTGTCCTTCTCCTCATCTTTTCTTATCCAGTACTTACAATCAATGACATGAGCTCGGTTTCCACAAGACTTAAAAAATTTCTTCAAGTCAGCATTTCCATTTATGTGATCTTGAATGGTTTTGCCAGCTTCAAGCTTGTCACCATGGGTGAAAAGGACAACTGTGTGCTTCAGGGCTTTCTTTCCAAACCACTTCTTGATCTTAGCCAAGGCAGCTTTCTCCTCTTTGGTAAATCTGTCAACTTTAATCACTACAACAAACACGTGGGGTCCAGGGGCGCATTCATTTAGACATGACATTATTGCATATTTCAGATCTTTTTCAGACCTGCCAGTATCAAAGATCCCAGGTGTGTCAATTACCACTGTATTCTTTCCATTTAAAAATGTTTCCTGTCTCTCACAATCAAATGTTCCAGATGCAGCATCACTCGATTCTTTAAAACGCTGTTGTCCCAGTATTACATTTCCTGCACTGCTCTTTCCAGCTCCAGTTTTTCCAAGAAGTACAATCCTCAGCTCCTCCCGACCTGTATGAGAAAAAGACCTGATTAATGTGTTGGGAGCATTTAATGAAAAATAGATAATATGATCATATTGCAATGATACTAACAAACTTGACTGGCATTGCCAATGTGGACCTCCAGTCACAGCTGAGGGTAGTATGGCTGGGAACTGAACCCCCAGTCACAGGGCTCATTTCTTCTTTCCCAAACAAACATAATCTGTGTGAGCCACACATAGCCCCAACAAACCTCTAGAATCACTATTGTCAAAGTGGGGTATGCATACCCCCAGGGGTGCATTATCTTTGCACTTTTTTGTACCATTCAAATTCACTTTGCCTTGTGCCTCACTCTGGATTAGAGCTTCTAACAAATGCCTTAAAGTAATTTAATGTAATGTAATGGTACGTGGATCGAACAAGGGGTATGTGAAATATAATTGTGATTTACCTTTCCAACATATATATATATTTGCATATAGCAGGGATAGGATAAGTAAATACACAGGTCATTTTGGTAGCCTATACCTTTTCTCTGTCTTTTGCTTACATTCACCTCTGGGTCATTCCATGCCAACTCTACCAGGAACCCCAGTTCATGTCATGGATTTTCTCCAAAAAAATCATATAAAAACTTCCATTAAATTCATGGGACCTTGCAAAATCCTATAGCTCTACTCCAAATACTTTTTAAGTCTGGAAATTTTGAAGTTTGGCCCTTGGAGCATTTTTGCAATTCTTTGTATATGTATTCTAAGCCTCACCAATTGCTTATTTTTCACTGGATTGGGTTGAAATTCGTACTGAACATCTGTCAGGAGGTGAGCCTGACGTGCCGCTGCTTGGGTGAGTTTTTCTTCATTTGTGATTGGGGGCACGCGTGCGGCATGTGGATCGGGGTGGGTTGTCTCCCTTGCTTTGCCTGATTGGTAATCTGGCGCAGCTGTCTCTTGTTCTCTCCGCGCAGGGAGTCAGGATAAGAGAGCGGGGGACGAGGCAACGCGCGCTCGGGCAGCCTGGATGGAACCTGCAGTATGCTGGGTTTTTAGACGGGGTTATTTTTTTGTTTATTTGAAAGCTTTCGTTTTTTTGGTTGTTGATTTCGTTGTTTTTGAATTTTTGCTGGTGGTTTCGTTGTTTTTTTGGTTTCGTTTCTTACTTTCGGTTTTATTTTCCCTTTTTAAGAAATCCCACGGGGGGGGATTTCTTTTTAGGGTGCGTGTGGGGAAGGAGAGGCAGGGACTGCACGCCTGGAACCGTGTCGGCGGCCGACGGAGGGAAGGGACGGAGGAAACCGCAAGATCCAGCGCTAGTGGAGGGAGAAGGCGACGGGCGGCGAAGCTGCTACCCTGGGCTGGGCAGAAGGCGAGCGGGGGTGCATGCCCCGGTGGTGAGAGGGGCGTAAACGCAGAAACTAACAGCGTGTGTGTCCTTGCTCTGCCCAGTCCACAGAGGGGTGACCTGGTGTTTTGCCTCTCCCTCTCTAGCCTTCCCCGTCCCAGGCCCAGTGGAGTCAGAAGACTGGGAGTCCACCAGCGTGCGGCCGCGGCGGTTCCTGGAGGCTGGAGGAGTGGCAGTCTCTGCCTGGTTTTCTTTGGTTTTGTTTTTTATTTTGGGGCGCGGAGGAGGCCCGGCTTCTGGTGGCGCGGGCCGAGTCGCGCCCCACCCTTAGTTTTGTTTGTATGAATGTGTGTGAGTGTGTGGACCTCCCTCCCAGTGTGCGTTACTCCCCCCTGTGTTGGCCAAGAGGGGGCTGGCTGGTGCTGTGTGGATAGGCCCGGGAGAGGGTCCTAATCTTGACACTGTGTGGAGTGAGTGTGGCACAGGGTTATCGTGTGTAGTGGTTTGGATTGCGGTGTAGGTGTGGGGAAGTCCCTCTCCCGGGAGTTCTCCCACGTGACACCGGGCCAGCCAGTAGGGGCTAGCGGAGAGAGGGGGGAGTTGGAAAGGGGGAGGGGAGGTCAAAGTGGGTGGCTGCCCGAGCATGAGTTTTGCTGTTTTTAAAAACTAACTTAATAGTCTCTGCTACCCGACTCCCTGTGTTTTGGTTGTTCGTGTGGGTGGGTCCCGGTACCTGTGTGGGAGGGTCATTGGGAGGCGCTAGTGTGACTCCTGACACATCCAAGAAACCCTAAGGATAATTTGTAACATGTATTCATGTGTATAGTTGTTGCTGAATGTTTTACAGTAATCAAATTAATAAAACATACCCAAATGAAGAATTTGTCCTTTTCAAGAATTAATATCTCTGCTAGTTTACACTTTCTTGCAATGGATTTTGATTCTGTGTAGTATTAATATAGTTCTATTACATCTAGAAGTTATTTGGCCCTGCATAAAAAAATTGAGTACCACAGATCTTGCTAAATATAGTTTCAGAACTGAAAAACCCACTTTTAACTATACCAACTCTACTTTTTAATCTCTTTACGTTCCAGAGACATTCCGGCAAACAGAAACGCAGTTTCAGGCAGAACAGTCAATATATTTGTTCAACACAACTCCAGAAAGTCGGTGTATGATTTCCGATACAGTCGTATGTTTTCTGTGGCACATGAAAACTATAACTATTTCATTTCTGTCCATGAAAAGTCTATGTCAATTGTGAAAACCAATGTGTTTGTAATAAAGTAACTTCTTACGATCTAAGCCGTGAAAAAATTTGCTCAATTGGACATTCCAGTCCGGAGATAACAGCCACAAACTATCACTAGGCACTACAAAATCAACTCTATCAATCATTTTCATGCATATTTGAAAATGGCATGTCCCACCTTTTTAGATGACATATCACTACTTTCAAAGGACTAGTTCTATGGATCCTTCCGTATTTCACAGCGTCTTTCTAGTTGCTACAGGTGCAAAGATGCATACATTGCAAGTCAAATTCAGCTCAGCTGTGCTTAACGGTCAAGGGGGACCGTTAAAATTTTGTTCAGTATCTGGTGCAGTTTTGCAGCGTTTTTTGCCTATGTTTTCATCTTGAAAATGAACCACAATAAAATGGCATTAAAGGGAAAGGGGCAAGGTAAGAGGGAAGGTCAATACTGTGGACGAAGTTCTGAAGGAGTGTGATTCTTTGAGCTATTCCAGTTGGGGCCAACTCCCAGCAGATCTAAGATGAGAGGTCAGATGAAGCAAAGTCCAAATTAGCATAATAACTATTGACACTGGGTGTGAGGTAGTGTTATCTATTTGTGATTATTATTACTATTGTCAAGGCTTATACATTTTTATTCAGCAGGGTTCAGTATAACACGCATTTCATACCACACGTGACTGAAATTTGACACACTTATTACATGTAACACAGAATTGTTTGTTAACCTCAGAAAAATTGTCGAAGCAGGAAATTATAAATGTTTGGTTTTCACTAGGGCTACAACTAACAACTATTTTCATTATAGATTAATCTAATTATTTTCTCGATTAATTGATTAATCATGTGGTGTATAAGACATCTGGAAACAGTGAAAAATACCCATTGCTGTTTCCTTGCGCACAAGGTGACATCATTAAATCTCTTGGTTTGTCTGACCAACAGTCCAAAACTCCAAAATATTCAATTTACTATAATAAAAGACCAAGACGAGCAGTAAATTCTCACATCTGAGGACAAAGAATGATCAAATTTTTGTCATTTTTTCCTCAAAAACGTTTTGAACGATTATTCGATTTCTAAAAGAGTTGGCAATTACCTACCGCAGAAGTCTTTTCACATTTCTGGGTGACACCATTGTGGTCATGACAAACCAGATTAAAAGACCATCCCACAAAACATTTCACCATTGGAAAGTTCTTAAACATGTCAGAACAGTAAACAGTAATCAGATAATTTACATTTATGGGAAAACTTTTTTTTTTTTGCTTTTTCAATCATATCCACATTGACACAATATATTCATGATTTGGGCTGTGAATGGTAATTTTGCCAATGTAAAATTGAGCGAGTTCCTGTCGCGGAAGGTTTATTTATTCCTTGTACAAATGTTTATGTTACATCATGAGCGGAATGCCAGTAACTGACATTGATATTTGAATGCATAAAAAGGGCTGGCGGTGTTCGAGAAGCGTGAACTATGGTGTAACATTTTAACTGGGGAATTTATTTTGGTATAGTTATGTTTTCATACGGATTAGTTTGATTTTCTTTTAATTTGAGGTTACGTTCGCCGATGGTGCCAGGCGGGGAGCAGCAGGCCGGGGAGCCCTGGGCTGGGCAGAGGGCACAGTGGGGCACGCCCCTGGTGGAGTAAAGAAAGTAAGTAACAAATTGTGTGTACCGCACTCTGAAAGGTACAATAGGACTTAGCAGCAGAAATCTGCATAAAAGGATACTCAGTGCATAGTATTATTATATTGTAATTAGA
This sequence comes from Albula glossodonta, assembly GCA_019788955.1. NCBI lineage: Eukaryota > Metazoa > Chordata > Actinopteri > Albuliformes > Albulidae > Albula > Albula glossodonta. Next base: position 554,166 of record JAFBMS010000177.1, on the reverse strand, counting down.
GTGATGTCTAGGCACTGGCTCAAAGTCTGAGCTAATGGATTGAGAGACAAAGCAAATTACAAAGAACCACGATATGCTGTTTTTTTTTTGCTTTTTGTTGTGGCCATTTTTCATGAAAATGACAGCAGGCTGAAAAATAACAGAAATGGAAAAAACAGTAAGGGTTTAGCCCACTTCATGGGCTTGCTGCACCTTAATTATTGGAAATGTGACTTATGTGGAAGCAACGAAACACAACTCAAGTTGAAATGGCTGACATTAATGTACAACCTTTATTGGCATACTCTTCACAGTGTGTTACAAAGATATATTTGATAGTATATGAATGACACAGTACTGCAGAAAAACAAAGAAAATGATTCACTATTTGAAAAAAAAAAAACCAGCAAAACATATTAAAATGTTGTAAAACTTTTAGGGTCTCTTTTGCAAATATACCTTTATCCAGTAACGGCCGGGTCAAAAACTTTTTGGATACATCTTGTGAAGCCATAACAATAACACTGACTCACAATCCTTGAACATTGATTGTAGGAAGAGTGTTTACCCTCCATATAAACACTGGGCCTTATTCTTTACTCAGAACAACTTGGCCTTTATAGTGTACACTAATACAGCATCCATACTGCTTTAATGTACCGATGTTAAATTAAAGTTATCATCCTTCCTTGGCCATATTTTTAGTGATGTATGGGGGCAGCTAAAACAATCTCTTCTCAAAGGAAAATGACCCGACTCTATTTCCTCTATGTCCATTGTAATAATATAATAACAAAGTAAAAAATATATCTAATAAAAAAATAACAAAGTAAATAAAATAAGAATGACATATAGAATTTATTTATTCAGTGAGTTTGTATTTATTCTTAAATGAGACCAAACCATTTGAACACAGCAAGTGGACTTTGACAGTGTATGATACCATCAGTCAATATGTCACCAAGTCAAGATATTATCAATCTCTTCTAAATCCATTTTAATCAGGATATAAGGCTTTGGGGGAATTTGATAACTTAATATTTACATTTCAGACCAGAATGCTGCATTGCTTTGTTTGCTAAGCTGCTTTTATGAGGCAACTTCCCAGGAACACTCCCATTAATGTGAGAAGTTTGCACAGAATAGAATAAACACTGGTCTTTAATTAGAGGCACTGATTAAAGCCAGCTGAGACACTAACCTATAACATAACACTGGCTAAAGTTATTAGACCCTGTAAGATTCTGGAACATCGATCAGACACACTGTAACTTTCCATTTCATTTCACTCCCTGCCCTGCAGGGAGAACAAAGATGATATACTTGACTGTAAAAATTAACTCATTTTCTCAATGGAATTTTCCCCAAGATAATTAAACACATCCTTTATCTGAGGAAGAATCTCATCTATCCATCTGGAAAATCTTGACTTGATCTGATACATTTTCCTCAGTGTAAAACTGAATGGCTTTAAGGCTTTAATCAGTTTACCCCGATCTTTCTGTAAGGTTGGACATTGTTGCTTGCTAATGCACATACCTGATTGCCAGATAAATGTCTTACTGTATGAGGCACTTGTATGCCCAGAGGTAATGCACTAAACCAGCTGATTCTAATCAGCCCAACTCTTCAGCCAGGTAGTTGAGCAAATTAGTTAAATCACACAGTTTTGACGAACAGGCAGAGAAATACATGGTAGTACTTCTGCTTTCTGAAGCCAGAGTTTTCCACCTCTTATATGCAAAATTATTGAGTCTATTGCATGATTTTACCTGTATAATAAATGTCAGTTTAGTTATTTGCTTTTGTATTCGTTTAAGTGTTCATGTAATATCTAAATATTATGTATAGATACAGTTAAGTTTGTGACAAATGAGTAATTGTGGTAATAAATATAAATTTTTCTGTATGCCTGTATTAACAAGCATAATAACACTGATGCCAGGGTTTAAGCTGCCAGTCTCACCCATTAATCAGTTACAAATCAGCAAGGCCAACCTGGCTTACAGACTGACCAATCTGCTACCACCTCAACATGAACAGCTTGGCCAGTCTGAGTTTGTATGAGTTGATCAAGCTGGTTTCAGATGGTTTACCAACTAGACCAGCTCATACCAATTAAGAATACAAGCTGGTCTTGCCTGTGTAATTTATAAGAGTGTTGAATAAGATTTGTCAATTTTATTAATTTGTTACGAACATTTCTGAAGCTTTGAGAACTTTAGTTGAAATATTTATTTTTCCTAATTGTAACTTTTAGCTATGTAAGACCAAGCTTTCGTAACTTTCAGCCCTCATTTTTCTGTAGATTTAGTTTTCTTTACAAACTACCCCCATTAAAGGACAAGTGAGAAATCAATCAGTAGTAAATGTTATTGTTCAGATTTAATATTGATGATTACAGATTTAATTTTAACATGATTTTTTTGAATATATATTAAGACATTGAAAATGCTCACATATAGAGGCATTTACAATAGCATTTAAAGAAAATATATATATATTTTTTTCCCCCAATTTCACAGTCTAACCCCCACCTTCCCCACCAGTGGGGAACACTGTACTTCCACTTCTACAGAATGGCACATCCTAGCTTACAACTAAACTAAATGAACTCAAATTCATAGACTAAAACAAATTTCCGAATATTGCCTTTCTATTAAATCAGTACACTTTCATTTTTTTTTCTTCAGAATGTACCATGCCATCATTTCAGTCATCATTGCTTAATTCCTTGTATTTGGTATTTGTGTGTTTTGGTTCTGCTAGCCTCTGTGTTAAATCCCAAACCTTCTTCACTGAATTTTTGCCTTCCTGAGCCACAGAATCAGCAGCATTTTTTGCTGCTTGATTTGAATTGTCTGCTCTCCCTGCAGCCTTGGCTCCTACAACCCCCCCTCTCACTGCCCCTGCTGCGGCAAGAGCTCCAGCAGCCACTCCTGCTGCTATTCCTGCAATAGCCCCTGCTCCCAGTGCAGCACCAGCTGCTCCTGCAGCTGCTCCTCCCTCAGCTGCCCCAGCCCCGACAGCTGCCCCAGCCCCGACCGCTGCCCCAGCCCCAACAGCTGCCCCAGCCCCAACTGCCCCTGCCCCAACTGCCCCAGCCCCGACAGCTGCCCCAGCCCCGACCGCTGCCCCAGCCCCAACAGCTGCCCCAGCCCCAACAACTGCCCCTGCCTCAACAGCTCCAGCCCCAGCAGCTGCCCCTGCCTCAACTGCCCTAGCCCCGACAGCTGCCACAACCCCACCAAATACCCTAATACCTCCTGCTGTTATAAGTCCACCAATTAATATGGCTGGCACCGATACCCCAACTACAACTCCAAGCAATGCTCCTAACAATGCTCCGACAGAAACTCCAGCAACTAATTTCAAAGTCTTGTTTTTCACTCTGTCTCTGGCTCTTTTCCTGATCTCGGGTGTTTCCTCTGTAGTTCCCATTTCTTTCATTATTGCCTGAACTTCACACTGTATGGCCACTGCCAGAGTTGTAAGGGTTTCATTTGCATAGTATGTATTTTTTACATTCTGTTTTGCCACTTTATCTATAGTTTTAAGGAGCCCTGACACCTGGCTTTCATTATATCTGTATTCTTTAACCTGTTCCTGTCCAGCTGTAGCTCCTGAACATGATGATTTTTGCCCTTGAAGCTCTAGTAAAAGAGCTTCCATTTTCACCAGTGCTTCATTTGTGCTTTGGTCTGTGTTCAGTCTCATACTCTGAATTGCTTCCAGAACAGCTGCAAGACATTTTTTGTCTTTTGTCCAGTACTTACAATCAATGACATGAGCTCGGTTTCCACAAGACTCAACAAATTTCTTCAAGTCAGCATTTCCATTTATGTGATCTTGAATGGTCTTGCCAGCTTCAAGCTTGTCACCATGGGTGAAAAGGACAACTGTGTGCTCTAGGGCCTCCTTTCCAAACCACTTCTTGATCTTAGCCAAGGCATCTTTCTCCTCTTTGGTAAATCTGTCAACTTTAATCACTACAACAAATGCATGGGGTCCAGGGGCACATTCAGTTAGACATGACACTAATGCGTACTTCAGATCTTTTTCAGATCTGCCAGTATCAAAGATCCCAGGTGTGTCAATTAGCACTGTATTCTTTCCATTTAAAAATGTTTCCATTCTCTCACAATCAAATATTCCAGATGCAGCATCACTCGATTCTTTAAAACACTGTTGCCCCAGTATTACATTTCCTGCACTGCTCTTTCCAGCTCCAGTTTTTCCAAGAAGTACAATCCTCAGCTCCTCTGAACCTTTATGAGAAAAAGATATGATTAATGTGAAATGAGCATTTGATTAAAAATGGAAAATATGTACTGATAATTTATTTAAATCCAAAACATTCACCCAGTTCTTTGTACCTGCACCACAAAGATAACCTGTTTCAATTTTCCTCGTTGTTCCTCCCACCCATATTTATTCTCCAAAAAAATCAACAACTAATTTGATTAGTTTACCCTTACCAAATGGAAAATCATTCCAATTTTAAGTATATTTAATTTACCTTAATACCTCCAATAATTACTGGGCCTTTATTTGCTTAAACAACAAAACACAAAATGTGCTTATTAGAGACCAGTGCTTATTTGATCAAACACAGATTAGACATAAGCAAACTGGCAGAGCCAGTCCTAATTACCCTCAATTCTGAATACAAATATGTTGTAAAATGTTATACATGCATCCGCAAAATCTCCAGTATTCATATTTTAAGACATAAAGTAGTGAAGTCAATAGTACAGTGATTTCACTAATTAGCTCATCTACCAGGCTGAAGACTTTACAGAAAGCAGGTTTAGTTGGTTACTGAGAACGTTAAACCAGAGTTAATGGAAATATGAGATTTGGAACATATCATGAATTCATTATTTGGCAGCAAATAACCAACTAACTTTTTTCTCCATGCAATATTGACTTGACAAGGTGAATGCATCAGGAATTTCAATGTCAAAGTTAGTAATTTCTCTTCTTTTTGTGGACCAGCCATGACACTACCATTTTAGGACCATTTAGGTCCTCTGTACTGATCCATGCTTGTTGTTTGGAAAATATTTTCTACAAGAAACAATAAGAAACTACATTTCTGTATAACCCAAAGTGATACTTTGCATGATAATTCTGTGTTGTTTGCTTTTTTAATGGCTGGTGGTATACAGAATATAGCATTTAACTATTAACATTACTGGTATTTTGGCTCATGAGAAGTTGGAAAGCATGACAGGTCTGATGAAAGACTGCTGACAGACGCTCCTGGTAATTTACAGAATGCCCTCCAAAAATGTGACATGAATTGGGATCCCCTATCTGACACCACATCAACCGGGAGACTGTGCAACTTAAAAACGCAGTCAATAACACAGTTCTGCAGTTACCTTGGCCGAGGGCAGCTTGGGGAGGGCAACAAGGTGAACAGACTTAGAGAACTGGTCCACAATGGTTAAAATGGTGGTATTACCATCAGACGGGGGCAATCCAGTCACAAAGTCTGAGGCGATGTGGGACCAGGATTGGCGAGGAACTGGCAGAGGGCACAGCAGACCAGGAGGTGGGAGATGTGAGGGTTTATTCTGGGCACAGACAGAGCAAGCCAAAACAAAGCCGTGGATGTCCCTCTCCATGTTGGGCCACCAGAACCGCCGGCTGATGAGCACCTTCGTGCGCAGAAGCCCTGGATGGCAGGCAGTACTTGTGAGTGAACGGAACTGGGAACAAAGAGAAGGTTAAGCAGGGCAGGCGCTGGGAGCAGGACCTACTCGATGTGCTGATAGGACTGCCTCCTCGATGTCCCATCTCGCCGCTGCAATCCAACAGTGGGTGGGCCGGATGTGGCTGTACTCCGCGGCAGCCTCTGATGACGTGGACTGCTAGGAGAGTGCGTTGACATTCTTGGAACAAGGGTGGTAGGAGAGGGTAGAGTTGAACCGGCCGAAAAACTATAACCAGGCGCACCTGGCGAGGATTCAGATGCCTGGTGGACCACAGGTATTCTAGGTCCTTGTGGTCCGTTCACACAAAGAACAGAGTCTCCGTCCCCACCAGCCAGTGCCTTCACTTTTCTAGTGCCAACTTCATGGCCAACAGCTCCCGTCCCCAATGTCATAATTCTACACGGCGGGCATTCCACCTGCTGGTAGCCGCCAGGGTTCAGAAATCAATGGCGTAGTCTGAGACAGATCCCTCACCCTGTCAGCAGTGGAGCATCTCCCAAGCGGCTTCTCTACCACTTCGGGACCAGTCAAAGACCCGCCCCATCTCTTCCACGAAGTTGGCGTAGGAGGCACAGCCAGGCATCCCACACCGCTGTACCCCATTCTCAAGCCCACTCAGTGATGAGGGTGATGATATAGGCTATCCTGGTTCGATCGGTGGGGAAGGTGGAAGGCTGCAGCTCAAACACCAAGGAGCACTGTGACAAGAAGGAGCAGCAGGTACCTGGTTCAACTGCATATGTACCTGGTTAATGCTTACACGTTAAAGCCGCAATGCATGACTTTTCCTTTTACGGATTTTGCTTGGCTTACAGCTCTTATATTTGCTTATGTTCGTTTAAATTTTCAAACTTCACGGAACTTATGGCTGCGTTCCCATTGAGGGGGGAATCCCCAAAAAGTACCGTATGCAAGATGGCTGCCACCCTGAGGGAGATTCCATTCCAGATTTGGTAGGGAAAGGCGAATTTTCATTTGCTCAAGCCCTCAGTTTTACTCCCTCCAACGGAGCTAACAAAAATGATCCTTCCAAGTGTTGATATTGTCGAGAATGCACGGTGATGCTTGCTTGCTTGCCCACATGTTAAACTTTATTTGAATATTATGCTCTTGCTACCAAAGAACTAGCAAATTTAAAAACAAAGTTACCAAGTTCAAAGACCTCCATTGCCGATTGTAAAATCAATCTATTCTTGATCGTTAGTTGGTTTATTGATCTGTTTTACCATATTTTATCATTACTGATTTTATTTATTTTATTTATCTTGTCTATGCAAATCACTTTGGGATTCACCATGCTCAAAAGGTGCTACACAAATATTGTTATTATTGTGATAATTATTTAATATGATTATTAACTATGCATACGGAAAAGCTTGACAATTTATCGAAAATAATATCACATCAATTAATAGTAGATAAAAACATTGATTTTATCATGATTCTGTATTCATGGAAAATATAAGGATTTTGGCATGTATTACCAGGAAGACATATCTAGCTAACATGCATCTTCACTATCTAAATATATTGCTGGTTAAGTTACATAACATAACCTAGAGAGAACTCAATCCGTACGCTGGTTGATGCTGACAGTTGAACTGGAACGGGTACTGCAGTTGTAACTTCCACTATCACGGCAATCCAGTCCTTTCAAAGCAACGCAAAGTGAGGAAGAACCGCGTGGGTCATTCCATTCCAAGAGTCACAGCCCCTCCCCCCATTGCTCCCCCTCGCTCAAAGGGCTCCCTCGCCTGCTACATCACTGGAGTGCTACATTGGGAGAAGCAGTGAAGGGAGCATCTTATTTCAGATAGCAACTCCAGAGGGTCAAATTTCTTAGATACCAAATAATGGGTGTCATTTTAGCTGTGCAGCAGAAAATAACACAATTTATCCAAGTTTTAGACTACTGTACCATTGTGGCGCATGCAAAGGGAAAATGGCCAATCATAAAATGTCAAGACAATATTTTGTAAATATTTTGTCTTCATATTTTGTCCTGCTACACAGCTGTATTTATAGAGTACCTTTATCAGCAAATATAGGAAAGACAGCTACAACCTCGCTACAACACAAACCAAAGTCATTGTACAGTGTGGTGTGGCTTTCTATGCTGTGTCCTACATGCTGTGTGCTTTATACAATGTAGGTTAGTGCCTAGAGCATGCCTCAAGCCTATCCCCTGAGCTCTAGGGTGTCGCTCACTCCTGCCAGGAGACCAGATGAGGTGCATCAAAGAGAAAGGTCACTTCCATAGATGAGTATCACAACTTGACTAAATAGTATGTTTGTGGCCCAGTACCGTGGTCATCCAAAGTTGATTTCCTTTTATGGTTTGCCAGGTATAGGCAGTCATTCGCAGATCGAATAGCAGATCAGTGGCAGAGAGAATGGGTGTCACCACAGTGATAGATGGTTCCTCAGAATCATAAGAAAATATTGTTAAAATTATGAAGTTACATATAAGAAAAGAAGAAAGCCCTGCTGGCTGTATATCAATACCCCTCACTCTGTCACGTATACCATGGTATATCAGGTTTAAAGTAATGAATGGAAGTTTGGTAGGAAGGGGAATTTGCTCAACAGTCATGACACTTAATTTTGTGCCTGTAGAATAACAATGAAATAACTGTGACATGACACCAGGTTTTTGTTTGTCAAAGTGCAATCAGTTCAACTGCTTTCAATGGCCTGACCACACCTCATCTTAAGACCAACACACTTGGATCAATGCAAGCTCATTTGCTATTGAAACAATGCTGGATGGGAAAACGACAACTGCATCAGTCCAAAACTACCAAAGACACCTGCGTTACACTTACCACCACCTTGCACTCAGTGTAACATAGAAGCCTCAAAGTTTAAGATCTCTACAAGTGGCATCAAAATACAATTTAAATACTCAAAACCAGCAGCGGTTCCTGTCAATTTAAATTGGCACACACCTTAAATACACTGGTGAACTGGGAGCTGATAACTGGAAATAAGTAAGTTAAAATGTTCATATTTTGCTTTCAAATATGGAAACATACAAACCATAACTTTAAGTTCCAAAATGAAAAATAGGTGTTCTCTATCTGAAATTGTTAAACTGGGAAAGTGCAAGGTACAAGGATAAGACTATGCAGCAAGTGAGGATCCTTTACATAGTAAGCAGTGGGTGACACACAAGTGACTTATGATGCCGTAAACAGCAAACAAAAACACTTGCTTTAGTGCAGCCTGCAGGAATAGGTAGACATCTGAGCTATTTTGATCATGATGTGCAAAACTGATTTTCCCAAGAACATGTACATTAGGGAAGAAGAGGTTTTCCAGACTTTAAATTTTACAATCAATGGAGAGTATGACTGGATTAAATGTTTGCCTTTTTGCATTGGAAATAAAAAGAGCCTAGATCAGTGGTTCTTAACCTTGTTGGAGGTACTGAACCCCACCAGTTTCATATACGCATTCACTGAACCCTTCTTGATGGCCAAGCGGGGCGTGTCATCACGAATCATATGAGTCGGGTGTGTGTCTTGACCTCCGCCGAACCCCTGGGGTTCGATCGAACCCAGGTTAAGAACCAGTGGCCCAGATATATATCTTGTTTATTTTTATTGCTAGTGAGCCTGCTTCATTTAATTTTACTTAAATTATGTCCAGCTTTTTTGCACCAATGCTCCATAAAAGGGATTTCTATCCAATATTTAGGTGAACTCACTTGGAAGCCAGCATGTTAATTTTGGTAAACAGTATTCTTGAGCAACCATGCCAATGTCTGTTTGTCCAGTTATGATTGTATTTTACATCTTGTTTTAATGATGAAAATTAGAATGCCTGTTCAGTTAACCAATGTTTCCAGATCTCTCAGGTTCTTCAGTGGTTTCTGTTGTTATGGCAAAAATGGTTAAACTTGATCACTTACCATTCATTGTTTCCCCCATTGTGTTTTGGTGTCTTTTATGGTGTTGAATGCTTGAAGGAATGATTACACCTGCAAATATGAAAAGATGTTAGATTATGATTTTAATTTTGAGTGCATGCAATCATGTGTGCCAGAATAGATGTTTCCATGGTCCGAAGTGACCCAAGGCAGGAATATAAACACTCAAGTATTCAACTATTGAAATGAAGTATTCAACTATTTAAAAGAATGTAACTTTCAATATCTGTGTTGTTTATTTTGTATGGCCTTTGTTAATCTTCATCAAGGGTACCAATAATTTGTGGAGCACATTTTTGGTTGACAGAGATCAGTGTTTTGCAATGACCCACTCAGTGTCGAGAATTAAACTGGAATGGAAACATGGAGTCCACATTGAAGAGGACAGTCAATAAGCACAGACATATGGACATCAAGGATTCTGCGTTGAGGAGTGTTCCAATATCCGTCCCAATGTGCTCTACAAAATTACTAAACATGAGGGGAAAATGCTCAGTGCCATTATTCTTGTCAGAAGAAGCTGAAGTACAGTGATCCCTCCCCAACCACGGATTATATAAATGTACACCAATTCACCAACTGTAGGTCTGTGACTCATGCATATGCAGTTGGGTTTAGGGGAACCTTGGCCAAAGCTTCAGACACTTAATATTCTTTAGGCCTTTATTACATGCTACAATTGCATTCAAAATCAAGCATTTTTCTGTCCATTTTGTATCCATGATGACGAAGGGGAAAGTGGAAAACTTAGATAAAAGGAGAGATTACTGTATGACTTCTCAGTTTCCAGCCAGCAGCAACACACTAAAGGCAGCTTCTCGTACTCCACTTTTACCTTCGTCATCTCAGGATGTGTTATTTTGGTTGATTCCACTAAGTCATTGGGAAAGGTCTGGCTGAAGCCTCACCTCTAAGCCATCAGTGACATATGATGCCTGAGAGGTAAGCTGGAAGTTACAACTTTCTCCTTGTTTTCATTGGTCTCTTGTGTTCAATTCAAGTCAGTTCAACTAAATTTTAACTGAAAAGTGCTTTTTACAACAAGTTGCCACAAAGCAGCTTTACAATTGATCCCTGGCCTGAAACGCCCTCAGAGCAAGCCAAGCAACAGTGGCAAGGAAAAACTCACTGACTAGCAGGAAGAAACCTTGAGCCGAACCTGGCTCAGAGGATGAGTCCATCTGCTTCTGGCCAGCACAGGGTGTACAATGGGTGAACAGAAGAGTGGAGATGAAACTTACTGACTCAAATGACTATTGAAGTAATAACAAGAACATCAATTACAATTACAGTGATTGTAACAATTTAGATAGAATAACCAGATTTGTAGTAGAACAGTAAATAGGGTAGGTAGGGTCCAGTTCTTGGCACAGGGAGGGCAGGACGGGCAGGATGGGCAGGACAGGAAGATAGCTGAGCCAGGGCTGGGCTGCAGTGTTTGGGCTTCAGCTCCAGGCAGAGGCCCAGAGCAGGGGGAGGAAAACAAAGTAAAGCATTGATTAGTGGATAGTAAAATTCATGGAGGGAAAATCAGAGAAACAGGAAAGGAGAGGGGGAAAGAGGTGCCCATGTGCAACAAGGGAAAGCCCTGGCTTACTAACACTATGGCAGCATACCAAAGAGACGTAGGGCATGGGGTCAGCACAGGCTTGAGGGTGATCCTAAGGCAGTCAACACCAGACCATGGCAAAGCAGCTTAACCAAAGTCTCTATTCCATGATGTAGAGACAGCAATGACCATTCAGTTCAACAGGGACTCTATGATCCATGCCAACACGTGTCTCTCAACTGAAGGATTTACTCTATAGGTATGTTTTGAGCTTATTCTTAGAGGAAGAGAGAGAGTCTGCTCCCCAAAGATCAGTGGGCTAGTTGTTCCATAGGAGAGGGGCTCGAGATGAAAAGGCTCTGCCGCCTATGGTACTTTTACCCACTCTCAGAACAATGAGAAATCCTGCATTTTGGGATCACTGGGGAATATAAGGGTGGAGGGGGTCCTTAGAATAGGGAGCCCATTCAAAACCTTAAATGTGAGAGGTAGTATTTTGAAGTCAATGCAAAATTTGATAGGTAGCCAATGTTTCCTTTAATCTACCTATAGATAAAAAAGTTTGACTGAGGACGAACATATCCTTTGGGGAAATTTGTGTTAAATATTATTTCCTTTTTTATTTATCAACATACTTACTTTTTTATTTGGATGTTTGCATTGGGAAATAAGGCATATTTTTCAATTTCTTTCCTTGAATGCTCTTACAATTTTAGCCTCTGTCATTTTCGCCCCTCTTCATGTTTGTACTCATACAACGAATAACAGGCTCCTCGGTGATGAAGTGACCTTTACACAGAGGTCAGAACAGCAGAGTCTTTGACCACCTTAAGGGAAGACTGCACTTCTCAAAATCCCTCCACAGGTCTTCTATTTAGCCATAGTTTTTACATTACTGGTGGTGTCCTTGAACTGTTTTTCCTTTATGTTGTTTTACCTCAGCAGGTTCTTTACAGGGTTCTAGTCCTGTCTTATGTTGTCGCTTCTAGCACTAGGGACTGAACTTCCCTCTCTATGTCTTACGGGACTTTTGTCATGTGGAAGTGTGAATTCAAGAAATAAATCATTTATTCTTTTATATCTTTTATGCTTTTATGTTTTTTTTATACTTTTATGTAAACGTTGAATGAAGTATAAAAAAATATGAGAATCCTGTGTTGGGTAGTTTCTCTTACATTTCCGAGAACTGACCAAAGGGAAACTGGACCGTCTGCTGACCAGGAAATTCCAGTAATGTGAGTGTACATTCTTTTACTGATGCTGATATTGTCACCTTGTGAAAGCAGAACCTCTCACTTTCAACCTCCTTACAACCTCCTAACAGGCTATGTGTTTATGGTTTCACTGGGGTGCTTCTTCCCCATTGTCAAAAGCATCTGTTGCCTCATAAAAATGCTCTGGGGTTTAAGTAGAAATGTATTAGCTTTACGGGAAAAAACTCTCTTGATTGAGTAATGGGGAAAACGGGCCATTTTTCATGGATGAAAATTTTCTGGAGGCTAAAGTTAAAATGAACTGCATACATCCTTAAAGAGAATAAGGACAGAAAAGTTGGCTGATTGACTTAAATCTTGTGTTTCTGCATATTAGCTAAATTGTATCCATTTACAAATAAAGGCAGACAGTTTAAACATTCACAAAACTCATAATCTCTATCAGTGACACAGTAACAAGCAACCAAGCCATAACCGTATGGAAATATTACAGCATAACCTAAAGAGACACACTGGTACTTATAACAAAAGACATTTGCATACATTTGAGGGACAACAAGGCTAGATAATGCATTTGAAAAATGTACTACTCACCACTGCTGAAAATCAGGTAGAGAATGCAGATTGCTATATGAAAGGAGTTTTAATAAACGGTTAGATAAAAACATCAAATCAATTTTTCAAACTAAAATGTACATTTTAATTTAGGTTAATTTAGGTTTGTTAAACTATCAGAATATCACAATCAAGTTGACTAAACACATCAGTAATTAGAGAATTTCAGATATAAATTGAAAAGCAGAGAAAATAAACTACAGGAAATGTTTTCAAGTTCTTTCTTGAATAGATCACATATACTGTAAATGATTAGCTGTTCAAGATTTCCTACCCAAGTAAGGAGAAAAAACTAGTGACAGAACCAAGTAAGCAACTGTTTATATAGGAAATGTATAGGTCAGGGCGGAGCATTAAAAAAAAACATGAGTTTTTGTAACAAACTGGGTGGGTTCAGTTGTACTAATTGTTGATGGTAATGTTTACTTAGCCCATGTGCAAAAAGTTTGTAAAAAAACACAGAAGAAACACATACACAATACACAGAAAATATAAAATGCATATGTGTTATAGAACTGGCATATATAATTCTTACATGGATTCACTAGTTTTCTTAACATACAGTCGGCCTGCTTTATCCGCAAGTATATGGTTCCAGGGCACCGCGCAGATGTGCAAAAACCGCGGATGCTCAGGACACTTAAAGTCAACATATAAAATAATGTCATTTTTCCCTATACATGTTCATGACTTGAAACCTCACCTATATGTACTGCTAAGAACTGATAAAACCCATGTAAATCATACTGACCACAGTATTCTAACATATGCTGTGCATGGGAATTTCAAATGTTCTTCTTCGAGAATATTCTGGATTTTTGAAAATATTTTTGAACTGCGCTCCGTCAAAACCACGGATGCCAAACCCGCAGATAAGGCAGGCCGACTCTATAAGGCATTTCACAATTGAATTTTATATTGAGATTGTGTATGTCATAACCATATGATACCCTTGACATTATATGGTGAATGTATCAATTGTTCTTTAGCACTTTGCTATTTAGCACTTTGCTTAATGGCTCAATTGATGGGCACTGTCAAGAAAACCTCCTATCACCTCCTTATATTTGCAACAAATCAGTTCAGCATTTTAATTTTGAAGTAAAATATATCACTTGGCAAGTTTACGAAAGAGTTATACTATGTTACAGTTTTTGTAACCCTATTTACATGTTGGATGTGTTGCGGAGTAAAAACATGCACATCAATCTGCATTGTGTCTCATCCGTTTTATTCTGGTAAAACACAGTTAGGACATTGTATTAGTCACATGCACTTCAGTACGACGGTCGTCACAGCTTTTGCATGCTCACCGCATGGTTGTTTGATTTTTCCATAGCAAAAGGGAAAAAAAATAAAAGCACAAAAGCCTTACCTTGTAAAACACAATTAGCACATTGCATTAATCACACACGTTTTAATATCACACTCATTACAGATGCAACATTTACTCAAATACTTAATATATATACAGGTAGGAAGGACTCTACATACAAAAGCCAGTTCATCTGTGGGGTGCACTCTGCATCAAGTGGGAAGCATAAATTCAATTGCAGCCACATGTTTTAAGTGCTTCACAAGCAATGTTACATGATTTTGCACAAGTAATGAGAAGGCAAGGCTTCATAATATTTTTACAATCCACGGCTCTTCTGAACCCCAGGGGAAAATAACTTTTTTTAATAAATTTCAGCAGTTTTTCTCACTTCCCCCTTTGTTAATCTTTGCACTACACATTTCCCTATGTGGCCAACAGCAAATAAGGAATCAGACTGATTTTCACCAAGACAAATAAAGTGATTAATTCTGAATATAGAGCCATCTTTCAGGAAAACCACTGTATTGTTTCTTTTTGTTGTTTTGCTGTATGATTTACTGTGTATTATCACACCCTTAACAACCATCCTACTGTAATATTTGACTGTGGAATTTAGGTATGTGAAATCAAGGCAATAAGCTGCCTGTGTGAATTTCAGGTGATTCAATTGTTTCTGAGAGGGAAGTATTCAACAAGCCAATTTTTACCACACAATACTTTGTCCAAAAGTCCTCCAGGGATTTGAACAAGCTACAGACTTAAGATATAGGCAAAGAACAATATGCGTAATAATTACATCTTTATGCAGTTTGGGCTACATCCATACCTGGCTTTGCTCAATATCCATGGAACTATCTGACTCCTGTTCAAACCTCTTGGGTGGAATGTGTTTTTTGAGGGGTCAAGGGTTTGGGTGGACCCAGTTCTCTCATCCTTTTAGAGATACCTACTGTCTAAGATAAACCAAGATAACTTTAACTTCAACTGTCATTAATTTAAATGTAGAATAATCAAAAACAAGAATAACTTACTGGCCCCAAAGAAATTCATATAAAGAAAAACCTCTCAAAAGCTCAATATCCCTCTCAGAAACAACTTAATCACCAGAAATTCACACAGGTGGCTGCCTATGCCTATTATCTTGCTTCCACATATCTAAATACATATCCACATACCAGCTAAATAAATGCAAAAATCACATTTTTATTTACCACACCACAGATTTGATTAGAATACATATTTCACCAGAACCACACCATATAAAAGGACAATAGATGGTAACAGATGGATGATAAATACGAAAGCTAGGCTACTAGTGACAGAAGTTATTGAGTTAAGTTTATGATAATGTGAGGTGTTCATTTCAAGTAACATGGTATGCACATTTTTTATGTAATATTTTGTCAAAACAAATGGAGACAATAATGATTATGTGCATAGCACTCATTTAAGTTATGCCTCCTTTTCTACCACACTCCTACTGATGGGGGATGCAACTGCATGAAAGAGAAATCCCAACGGCACGCTCAGAAAGCTCGGGCCAGTGCACCCAGCCAAGCCACCCCTTCCCAGGAGCACCGACCCTTTAACCCTTTATGATTATACATGATTCCATTCTTAAAGTGTGCCCCTGGAACATAAAAGGCTGCAAACATCCTATCAAAAGGAAAAAAATAACATCTTTTTTGAAGAAAGAGAGGGCCTCTATCTGTTTATTACAGGAGACACACCTAAATAAACATGAACATAAGAAACTTCAAAAAGAGTGGGTAGGGCAAATATACTCTGCGTCAAAATTGTATATAAAATTTTGTGAACAGAATACTGCTGTATTAATACATTCTCTGGAGTCAGTCTTATCCTACATTTCAGAGAACTGTCCTAAGCAGGCCATCTATAGGATGGCCCCAATGACCCATGTTCTGATAGCAGTATGCTGCAATATGCCTGCGGCCTCGTATCTGCGACCGAATCACAGCAGTGCTGATATTCAGGATAACAGCACTCCCTCTTGTATGATATTGCTTAAATATCGCCACGACTGCAACAAGAAGACCACCTCAGAACCTAAAGAAAGGAGCTGACCTTTCTCCTTCAACAATAGGGATCTTGATAGGAAGCCAAGGAGTAAAACCTCAACTAAGAATTCTTGAGTGCTATGCAAAAGTGTGTTTAAGTTAGGAATGGTGGATATTTGGATTTAAACTCACCTTTCCAAAACTTTACATTTTATTCCATTCCTCATGACTCCTTGGTTGTGGTTGTTGGTTGTGTAAAGGCATTAAGTATTGGATCAGTCCATATTTCAGACCATGCTCCAATATTTTTAGGCATAATGGTAAAAAAAATCCCAATCCTAAAAGATTTACGTGGAAATGCAACCAATCAGTTTTATCAGATCCTGATTTCTGTGCATACATACATATATACATACATACATGAGGAACTGCCACTGTTTTTGAAGGATAATGATGATGAAAATACTGACCCAGCAATTCTGTGGGGAACCACTAAGGCTTGCTCATGAGGTTTAATAATGTCTTACTGTTGTGAAAAATAGAAAAAAAAATGGTTTTGGAAAAGAGAAATTTAGAACTACAGCTCTCTATCTGTGAATCTGATCACAAGAAGCACCCATCTAAAGTTACCTGGGAGAAGCTGGCAACAACAAAATTGACTTTTAACACTCTCAACAAACAGAGAAAAATCTTTTTATTCAGAAACAGAAATTATTTGTACATGGCAATAAACCTGGGAGTCTTCTTGCTAAACTTATTAACCATTGGTCTTGTCAGAATAGCTGGCAACAACAAAATTGACTTTAAACACTCCTCTCTCAACAAGCAGAGAAAAATCTTTTTATTCAGAAACAGAAATTATTTGATACTCCAACAGATATTTCTATGTTTCTTTGTGTATTAGTGGACTGGGGGAAACTCCTCTATTCCTCCCCCGAGCCTCTGTATTTGTAAATGGAGTATTATCAGACCCATTTTGTTTCATCAACCTTGCTTTGTCTTTGTTCTGTGTGAGTTCGTCTCTGTTTTCCCTGTGATCAGTTATTCTACGAGCCTTTCTTCTGTTCTGACCTGCCTGTTTTGATTTTTGCCTGTTTACACGTTTTCTGATTTTTGGATTGTGTTTCTGCCTGATTGCTGCGTCTACCTGGACCCCACTTTGCCTGTTTTTTGACTTTGGATTCTGTTTTTGCCCTATCACTGTGCTCTCCTGGTTTGACCTTGTGCCTGTTTTTGACTCACTGTATGTGAGATTAGGTTTATTTTATTAAGGAAAAGTTCATCCAACTAATACAGGTGCTACTAATAACCTGTACTCATATGAGTTGAATCTTATGTGTGAGTGAGTTTACTTTGAAAATCAAGTTTATCCAACTTGTGACACTGCCACAAAGTAATTAAAGGCTTGTTGTTTTTATGTTTCTGCCCAAACAAAAAAAATGAATGTTTTTTTAATGAAATCTTTGCAAGGTGAACCTTTCAAAATGGGTGGGGAGATTTGAAGGATTGTTTTGCTTGTCTTGTGCCACACTGAGCAAATGTTTTATAATTAACCTGTTAAAAAAACAAAGGCTGCTTATTGTATATGCCATTGCCCCTTT
Organism: Albula glossodonta; assembly: GCA_019788955.1. NCBI lineage: Eukaryota > Metazoa > Chordata > Actinopteri > Albuliformes > Albulidae > Albula > Albula glossodonta. The sequence goes on along the minus strand of JAFBMS010000177.1, from coordinate 536,218 downwards.
AAGAGGCAGCCTGATGGTAGAGGCAGTATTTTACTTCCTGGGCAGAGAGGAAGAAGAGGACAAAAAAAGGAGGGAAAAGAGGTTTTGGTGGTGTGTGATGAGGGTGGACTTTCCTTGGATGCACCAGCCAGCTCCTGCCAGTGGACCAAGGGGACTACAAGGGTGATAATTACCTGTTCAGACCCTATTCAGCGGCGTTGGGAATAAAAAAAAAAAAAGAAACAAAAAGCAAAGAAAAAACTAAGGAATAACCGCACACCAGCCAAAAAATGAAAAAGAAGGTTGGCTCACTCGGGACATATACCCTAATGGACAGGGCCCACAACAGTGGAGGCTTCTGAATCGTGGGTGAGATCCACTCCATTAATTGACTCTTTTTTGTTTTGGGGTTGTTGGTTTTTCTGAAGGCCTGCTCTTGAGGACTGTGATTTGTGTGTGTGTTTGTGTGGCCATTGTAAATATTGTACATATGTGTTATGTGTATGAATTGGGAATGTGGGGTGCACTTAAGATTTAATACATCGGTTCCTTGGGTTACAAAAAGAAAACGTGTGTTTGTTGTTTTGTTTACCTCCCAGATAAAGACAGTGCTAGTCCCGTGTAATGTAACACTGATTGGGGAACATCCAATTAGATTGTTATAAACTTAATAATATGGCTAATAATATGGTTTACTTAAAATAATATAATTGTGTTCATCCTGCTTAAAATAGCCCCAACATTGGTTGAGCTCAAAAAGCCAATGCAAAATGTTACCTAATTTTTTTTTGTTTGAAAAAGGCATGATTTTTTCATATTGTACCATACATAGAGGATACTACATATAGCCACCACTTGTTTGACCAAGTTAATGACTTTGATATTGATATGAGCAGTGAAGGTCTGTTTTTTTTCTGTGGCTTAGAATTACACATAGGCTGGGGTGCTCTGGTAGCTCATCTGGTAGCGCACATGGCACACAAGTCCAAGACCTGTGGCCCAGGCTTGAACCCAGCCTAGGCCCCTCACTGTACATCCCCACCCCCCCCATCCGCCCCCCCACCACAACCATCAAATAAAGTGGAAAAATCCCAAAAAAATTATCTTTAAAAAAAGAATTACAAATAGGCTGTTAGCTATAGTGGTCAGCTCTGAGTGGAAATGTACAAGCAATAATGGGAAAGGCATGATTTTCTTTTTCCTTCCTGCAGCCATTGAGCTATACATGTAAATTGTTCATCCACTGCACTCACGGTCACTGAAAGCAGATATAAGCCATGAAGTTCTGCTTTTCTGTGGCTTAGAATTACACGTAGGCTGTTAGCGACAGTGCTCAGCTCTGATGGGAAATGTACAAGCAATAATGGAAAGTCATGATTTACTGTTTCCTTCCTGCTGCCATTTAGTTATGAATCAAAAGTGGTCATCCACTGTACTCACGGTCACTGAAAGCAGATATAAGCCATGAAGTTCTGCTTTTCTGTGGCTTAGAATTACACGTAGGCTTTTCAAGTCCTACATCTTTGAGGTTCTATCTGACAAGAAACTTTATCCTGATTTTCTCCCTAATTACAAAGGTTATGTTTAAGAAATATGAATTTATTATGTAACACGTCCAGTAAGTGAGATGGAGCACCGTTGACTGCGCGATTGCCCATCTCCTGTTACTTTCGGTTTTGGCAGGCCACAAAACCACTGCCCTGTAAACCTTTGTGGTCTCAGCTGTACTGAACGCAGCAAGCAGCACGTAGTCGTCATGCACTTATTTTATTTGAATTTTTACATATAGGAGTAAGAATCTGAGGGGAGGAGGGTGGGCTATTGCCTAGCACCAAAAATTGCCTAGCATTCGATAAAAAAGGGGATTGAATTCATAGCATTTGGAATCAGAAGGATGTTCCCCTTGTCCCTCTCAGATCTACCTTTCTTAGGTCAGTCAGCTGCTTATAGAGAGATTCAGAGAAATGTTTTAATTGCCAGCCTTATAAGGTCATGGAATTCCATAAAGGAATCGCTACATATCGAGAAGATTTTCTCATTTTATGCTGCTATTGTAAATAATCTCAATTTCCCTCCATCATGTATGGATATTGGATTTAAACAATGGAATTCTGCTGGTATATTCAATTTTAATGACCTCTTTTGTAATGGTACTCTAAAATCTTTTCAGCAATTCCAGTCAGAGTATGGCCTGACACAAACAAATTTTTTTTTATATCTTCAGCTCCGTAGTTTTATTAATTCTGTTACAAGCGTTGGACTGGTCCTAATGACCTGGAAAAGATACTATTCCATGTTTGTAAATTAAAAAAGAAAAGATTAAGTTATATTTATAATAGTCTTTTTTTCAGTTGGGAAGATAAATTCCGAATATGGAAGACTGTCTGGGCAGCAGAACCTTAACATTGATATTGAAGAAGGAGATTGGAAGGCTGTGCTTCTTAATGCTAAGAAAATTACTGTCTGTTATAAATCCCATGAATTACAGTTTAAAATATCACATAAACTACATACAACTCCTGTTGTTCGAAATAAGTACAAGCCAGGTTGTTCTACTTTATGCTCTAAATGTAAACTACATAGAGGTTGTTATCTCCACCTTATTTGGTCCTGTCTGTGAATTATGAAATTTTGGACTGAGGTGGTAAAAGAGATCTCCCTCATGTTGGGATTAGATGTAGACCTGAACCCACTTCAGTGTGTACTGGGTCTTCACTCACCATTACCAACTCTTCAAAAATATGGTAAATTATTACAACTGCTTTGGTATGTACCCCGTTTAACTATTTTACAGTCCTGGATTGATGAAACAATTCCAAAAGTCTCCTGCTGGTTGAAGAATATTTTAAATTTTAAGAAAATTAATTTAAATTTTCTATTCCCATTCGAAAGACTCACCTCTTTTCTGAATGGCAAGTTAAATAGCGTTTTGACAGTATGGAGACTAGTATTGCGATATCTGGGACAAGAGCTCTCTGATTTGTTACTGAAAGGGCTAGCCCTTCCCTAATTAGTCCACTTTTTTTTTAAGGCTGTCAAATTAACCTTTCTTTTGCGATCAACCTGGCATGTTTGGTGCATTAATAAGGCAATGATGCATATTAATTGAGACGACATTGCACACTCGTACGCACAACCTTTCAGGACAGCAACGCCTTGTTAGTTGAAGTGGAAAAGGGAAAGGATGGAGTTCTTGGTGGAGGTTTGATTTCAAGAAGTTGTTTGATGGCCTCTTAGGAAAAAGGAAAAATTAAGGTAATTTTAATTTGGTTTCAAATTATGGAATCTTAACTTAGTTTTGGATTGAAGTGTCTGAGTCGAGGGGAAAGGTTCTTGCAGGATACGGATGTGCGGTTAATCGCATTTAATTGTAGCAAATCATGCTATGAATTCAATCCTCTTTTTTATTGAATGGCAGCCCTAATCTATATATAGAACTGACTGAAGATATAGAAGAACGTATCTTATGGAATCTGTCTGTGGACGTGTGTGTGTGTGTGTGTGTGTGTGTGTGTGTGTGTGTGTATGCTTGGGTGTTTTTGGTGCTAGGCAATAGCCCACCCTCCTCCCCTCAGATTCTTACTCCTATATGTAAAAATTCAAATAAAATAAGTGCATGACGACTACGTGCTGCTTGCTGCGTTCAGTACAGCTGAGACCACAAAGGTTTACAGGGCAGTGGTTTTGTGGCCTGCCAAAACCGAAAGTAACAGGAGATGGGCAATCGCGCAGTCAACGGTGCTCCATCTCACTTACTGGACGTGTTACATAATAAATTCATATTTCTTAAACATAACCTTTGTAATTAGGGAGAAAATCAGGATAAAGTTTCTTGTCAGATAGAACCTCAAAGATGTAGGATTTGAAAAGCCTACGTGTAATTCTAAGCCACAGAAAAGCAGAACTTCATGGCTTATATCTGCTTTCAGTGACCGTGAGTACAGTGGATGACCACTTTTGATTCATAACTAAATGGCAGCAGGAAGGAAACAGTAAATCATGACTTTCCATTATTGCTTGTACATTTCCCATCAGAGCTGAGCACTGTCGCTAACAGCCTACGTGTAATTCTAAGCCACAGAAAAGCAGAACTTCATGGCTTATATCTGCTTTCAGTGACCGTGAGTGCAGTGGATGAACAATTTACATGTATAGCTCAATGGCTGCAGGAAGGAAAAAGAAAATCATGCCTTTCCCATTATTGCTTGTACATTTCCACTCAGAGCTGACCACTATAGCTAACAGCCTATTTGTAATTCTTTTTTTAAAGATAATTTTTTTGGGATTTTTCCACTTTATTTGATGGTTGTGGTGGGGGGGCGGATGGGGGGGGTGGGGATGTACAGTGAGGGGCCTAGGCTGGGTTCAAGCCTGGGCCACAGGTCTTGGACTTGTGTGCCATGTGCGCTACCAGATGAGCTACCAGAGCACCCCAGCCTATGTGTAATTCTAAGCCACAGAAAAAAAACAGACCTTCACTGCTCATATCAATATCAAAGTCATTAACTTGGTCAAACAAGTGGTGGCTATATGTAGTATCCTCTATGTATGGTACAATATGAAAAAATCATGCCTTTTTCAAACAAAAAAAAATTAGGTAACATTTTGCATTGGCTTTTTGAGCTCAACCAATGTTGGGGCTATTTTAAGCAGGATGAACACAATTATATTATTTTAAGTAAACCATATTATTAGCCATATTATTAAGTTTATAACAATCTAATTGGATGTTCCCCAATCAGTGTTACATTACACGGGACTAGCACTGTCTTTATCTGGGAGGTAAACAAAACAACAAACACACGTTTTCTTTTTGTAACCCAAGGAACCGATGTATTAAATCTTAAGTGCACCCCACATTCCCAATTCATACACATAACACATATGTACAATATTTACAATGGCCACACAAACACACACACAAATCACAGTCCTCAAGAGCAGGCCTTCAGAAAAACCAACAACCCCAAAACAAAAAAGAGTCAATTAATGGAGTGGATCTCACCCACGATTCAGAAGCCTCCACTGTTGTGGGCCCTGTCCATTAGGGTATATGTCCCGGGTGAGCCAACCTTCTTTTTCATTTTTTGGCTGGTGTGCGGTTATTCCTTAGTTTTTTCTTTGCTTTTTGTTTTTTTTTTTTTTTATGCCCAACGCCGCTGAATAGGGTCTGAACAGGTAATTATCACCCTTGTAGTCCCCTTGGTCCACTGGCAGGAGCTGGCTGGTGCATCCAAGGAAAGTCCACCCTCATCACACACCACCAAAACCTCTTTTCCCTCCTTTTTTTGTCCTCTTCTTCCTCTCTGCCCAGGAAGTAAAATACTGCCTCTACCATCAGGCTGCCTCTTAAAGGGGCAATGGCATATACAATAAGCAGCCTTTGTTTTTTTAACAGGTTAATTATAAAACATTTGCTCAGTGTGGCACAAGACAAGCAAAACAATCCTTCAAATCTCCCCACCCATTTTGAAAGGTTCACCTTGCAAAGATTTCATTAAAAAAACATTCATTTTTTTTGTTTGGGCAGAAACATAAAAACAACAAGCCTTTAATTACTTTGTGGCAGTGTCACAAGTTGGATAAACTTGATTTTCAAAGTAAACTCACTCACACATAAGATTCAACTCATATGAGTACAGGTTATTAGTAGCACCTGTATTAGTTGGATGAACTTTTCCTTAATAAAATAAACCTAATCTCACATACAGTGAGTCAAAAACAGGCACAAGGTCAAACCAGGAGAGCACAGTGATAGGGCAAAAACAGAATCCAAAGTCAAAAAACAGGCAAAGTGGGGTCCAGGTAGACGCAGCAATCAGGCAGAAACACAATCCAAAAATCAGAAAACGTGTAAACAGGCAAAAATCAAAACAGGCAGGTCAGAACAGAAGAAAGGCTCGTAGAATAACTGATCACAGGGAAAACAGAGACGAACTCACACAGAACAAAGACAAAGCAAGGTTGATGAAACAAAATGGGTCTGATAATACTCCATTTACAAATACAGAGGCTCGGGGGAGGAATAGAGGAGTTTCCCCCAGTCCACTAATACACAAAGAAACATAGAAATATCTGTTGGAGTATCAAATAATTTCTGTTTCTGAATAAAAAGATTTTTCTCTGCTTGTTGAGAGAGGAGTGTTTAAAGTCAATTTTGTTGTTGCCAGCTATTCTGACAAGACCAATGGTTAATAAGTTTAGCAAGAAGACTCCCAGGTTTATTGCCATGTACAAATAATTTCTGTTTCTGAATAAAAAGATTTTTTCTCTGCTTGTTGAGAGTGTTTAAAGTCAATTTTGTTGTTGCCAGCTTCTCCCAGGTAACTTTAGATGGGTGCTTCTTGTGATCAGATTCACAGATAGAGAGCTGTAGTTCTAAATTTCTCTATTTCAAAACCATTTTTTTTTCTATTTTTCACAACAGTAAGACATTATTAAACCTCATGAGCAAGCCTTAGTGGTTCCCCACAGAATTGCTGGGTCAGTATTTTCATCATCATTATCCTTCAAAAACAGTGGCAGTTCCTCATGTATGTATGTATATATGTATGTATGCACAGAAATCAGGATCTGATAAAATCGATTGGTTGCATTTCCATGTAAATCTTTTAGGATTGGGATTTTTTTTACCATTAAGCCTAAAAATATTGGAGCATGGTCTGAAATATGGACTGATCCAATACTTAATGCCTTTACACAACCAACAACCACAACCAAGGAGTCATGAGGAATGGAATAAAATGTAAAGTTTTGGAAAGGTGAGTTTAAATCCAAATATCCACCATTCCTAACTTAAACACACTTTTGCATAGCACTCAAGAATTCTTAGTTGAGGTTTTACTCCTTGGCTTCCTATCAAGATCCCTATTGTTGAAGGAGAAAGGTCAGCTCCTTTCTTTAGGTTCTGAGGTGGTCTTCTTGTTGCAGTCGTGGCGATATTTAAGTGATATCATACAAGAGGGAGTGCTGTTATCCTGAATATCAGCACTGCTGTGATTCGGTCGCAGATACGAGGCCGCAGGCATATTGCAGCATACTGCTATCAGAACACGGGTCATTGGGACCATCCTATAGATGGCCTGCTTAGGACAGTTCTCTGAAATGTAGGATAAGCCTGACTCCAGAGAATGTATTAATACAGCAGTATTCTGTTCACAAAATTTTATATACAATTTTGACGGAGAGTATATTCGCCCAACCCACTCTTTTTGAAGTTTCTTATGTTCATGTTTATTTAGGTGTGTCTCCTGTAATAAACAGATAGAGGCCCTCTCTTTCTTCAATAAAGATGTTATTTTTTTCCTTTTGATAGGATGTTTGCAGCCTTTTATGTTCCAGGGGCACACTTTAAGAATGGAATCATGTATAATCATAAAGGGTTAAAGGGTCGGTGCTCCTGGGAAGGGGTGGTTTGGCTGGGTGCACTGGCCCGAGCTTTCTGAGCGTGCCGTTGGGATTTCTCTTTCATGCAGTTGCATCCCCCATCAGTAGGAGTGTGGTAGAAAAGGAGGCATAACTTAAATGAGTGCTATGCACATAATCATTATTGTCTCCATTTGTTTTGACAAAATATTACATAAAAAATGTGCATACCATGTTACTTGAAATGAACACCTCACATTATCATAAACTTAACTCAATAACTTCTGTCACTAGTAGCCTAGCTTTCGTATTTATCATCCATCTGTTACCATCTATTGTCCTTTTATATGGTGTGGTTCTGGTGAAATATGTATTCTAATCAAATCTGTGGTGTGGTAAATAAAAATGTGATTTTTGCATTTATTTAGCTGGTATGTGGATATGTATTTAGATATGTGGAAGCAAGATAATAGGCATAGGCAGCCACCTGTGTGAATTTCTGGTGATTAAGTTGTTTCTGAGAGGGATATTGAGCTTTTGAGAGGTTTTTCTTTATATGAATTTCTTTGGGGCCAGTAAGTTATTCTTGTTTTTGATTATTCTACATTTAAATTAATGACAGTTGAAGTTAAAGTTATCTTGGTTTATCTTAGACAGTAGGTATCTCTAAAAGGATGAGAGAACTGGGTCCACCCAAACCCTTGACCCCTCAAAAAACACATTCCACCCAAGAGGTTTGAACAGGAGTCAGATAGTTCCATGGATATTGAGCAAAGCCAGGTATGGATGTAGCCCAAACTGCATAAAGATGTAATTATTACGCATATTGTTCTTTGCCTATATCTTAAGTCTGTAGCTTGTTCAAATCCCTGGAGGACTTTTGGACAAAGTATTGTGTGGTAAAAATTGGCTTGTTGAATACTTCCCTCTCAGAAACAATTGAATCACCTGAAATTCACACAGGCAGCTTATTGCCTTGATTTCACATACCTAAATTCCACAGTCAAATATTACAGTAGGATGGTTGTTAAGGGTGTGATAATACACAGTAAATCATACAGCAAAACAACAAAAAGAAACAATACAGTGGTTTTCCTGAAAGATGGCTCTATATTCAGAATTAATCACTTTATTTGTCTTGGTGAAAATCAGTCTGATTCCTTATTTGCTGTTGGCCACATAGGGAAATGTGTAGTGCAAAGATTAACAAAGGGGGAAGTGAGAAAAACACTGCTGAAATTTATTAAAAAAAGTTATTTTCCCCCGGGGTTCAGAAGAGCCGTGGATTGTAAAAATATTATGAAGCCTTGCCTTCTCATTACTTGTGCAAAATCATGTAACACTGCTTGTGAAGCACTTAAAACATGTGGCTGCAATTGAATTTATGCTTCCCACTTGATGCAGAGTGCACCCCACAGATGAACTGGCTTTTGTATGTAGAGTCCTTCCTACCTGTATATATATTAAGTATTTGAGTAAATGTTGCATCTGTAACGAGTGTGATATTAAAACGTGTGTGATTAATGCAATGTGCTAACTGTGTTTTACAAGGTAAGGCTTTTGTGCTTTTATTTTTCTTCCCTTTTACTATGGAAAAATCAAACAACCATGCGGTGAGCATGCAAAAGCTGTGACGACCGTCGTACTGAAGTGCATGTGACTAATACAATGTCCTAACTGTGTTTTACCAGAATAAAACGGATGAGACACAATGCAGATTGATGTGCATGTTTTTACTCCGCAACACATCCAACATGTAATTAGGGTTACAAAAACTGTAACATAGTATAACTCTTTCGTAAACTTGCCAAGTGATATATTTTACTTCAAAATTAAAATGCTGAACTGATTTGTTGCAAATATAAGGAGGTGATAGGAGGTTTTCTTGACAGTGCCCATCAATTGAGCCATTAAGCAAAGTGCTAAAGAACAATTGATACATTCACCATATAATGTCAAGGGTATTGTATGGTTATGACATACACAATGTCAATATAAAATTCAATTGTGAAATGCCTTATACAGTCGGCCTGCCTTATCTGCGGGTTTGGCATCCGTGGTTTTGACGGAGCGCAGTTCAAAAATATTTTCAAAAATCCAGAATATTCTCGAAGAAGAACATTTGAAATTCCCATGCACAGCATATGTTAGAATACTGTGGTCAGTATGATTTACATGGGTTTTATCAGTTCTTAGCAGTACATATAGGTGAGGTTTCAAGTCATGAACATGTATAGGGAAAAATGACATTATTTTATATGTTGACTTTAAGTGTCCTGAGCATCCGCGGTTTTTGCACATCTGCGCGGTGCCCTGGAACCATATACTTGCGGATAAAGCGGGCCGACTGTATGTTAAGAAAACTAGTGAATCCATGTAAGAATTATATATGCCATTTCTATAACACATATGCATTTTATATTTTCTGTGTATTGTGTATGTGTTTCTTCTGTGTTTTTTTACAAACTTTTTGCACATGGGCTAAGTAAACATTACCATCAACAATTAGTACAACTGAACCCACCCACAGTTTGTTACAAAAACTCATGTTTTATTTAATGCTCCGCCCTGACCTATACATTTCCTATATAAACAGTTGCTTACTTGGTTCTGTCACTAGTTTTTTCTCCTTACTTGGGTAGGAAATCTTGAACAGCTAATCATTTACAGTATATGTGATCTATTCAAGAAAGAACTTGAAAACATTTCCTGTAAGTAGTTTATTTTCTCTGCTTTTCAATTTATGTCTGAAATTCTCTAATTACTGATGTGTTTAGTCAACTTGATTGTGATATTCTGATAGTTTAACAAACCTAAATTAACCTAAATTAAAATTTACATTTTAGTTTGAAAAATTGATTTGATGTTTTTATCTAACCGTTTATTAAAACTCCTTTCATTTAGCAATCTGCATTCTCTACCTGATTTTCAGCAGTGGTGAGTAGTACATTTTTCAAATGCATTATCTAGCCTTGTTGTCCCTATAATGTATGCAAATGTCTGTAGGAATAAGTACCAGTCTGTCTCTTTAGGTTATGCTGTAATATTTCCATACGGTTATGGCTTGGTTGCTTGTTACTGTGTCACTGATAGAGATTATGAGTTTTGTGAATGTTTAAACTGTCTGCCTTTATTTGTAAATGGATACAATTTAGCTAATATGCAGAAACACAAGATTTAAGTCAATCAGCCAACTTTTCTGTCCTTATTCTCTTTAAGGATGTATGCAGTTCATTTTAACTTTAGCCTCCAGAAAATTTTCATCCATGAAAAATGGCCCGTTTTCCCCATTACTCAATCAAGAGAGTTTTTTCCCGTAAAGCTAATACATTTCTACTTAAACCCCAGAGCATTTTTATGAGGCAACAGATGCTTTTGACAATGGGGAAGAAGCACCCCAGTGAAACCATAAACACATAGCCTGTTAGGAGGTTGTAAGGAGGTTGAAAGTGAGAGGTTCTGCTTTCACAAGGTGACAATATCAGCATCAGTAAAAGAATGTACACTCACATTACTGGAATTTCCTGGTCAGCAGACGGTCCAGTTTCCCTTTGGTCAGTTCTCGGAAATGTAAGAGAAACTTGCCAACACAGGATTCTCATATTTTTTCATACTTCATTCAACGTTTACATAAAAGTATAAAAAAATATAAAAGCATAAAAGATATAAAAGAATAAATTATGTATTTATTGAATTCACACTTCCACATGACAAAAGTCCCATACGACGTAGACAGGGAAGTTTAGTCCCTAGTGCCAGAAGCGACAACATAAGACAGGACTAGAACCCTGTAAAGAACCTGCTGAGGTAAAACAACATAAAGGAAAAACAGTTCAAGGACACCACCAGTAAAGTAAAAACTATGGCTAAATAGAAGACCTGTGGAGGGATTTTGAGAAGTGCATTCTTCCCTTAAGGTGGTCAAAGACTCTGCTGTTCTGACCTCTGTGTAAAGGTCACTTCATCACCGAGGAGCCTGTTATGCAGACATGAGTACAAACATGAAAAGGGGGGCGAAAATGACAGAGGCTAAAATTGTAAGAACAGTCAAGGAAAGAAATTGAAAAATATACTTTTCAAGTATGCCTTATTTCCCAGTGCAAACATCCAAATAAAAAAGTAATTATGTTGATAAATAACAAAGGAAATAATATTTAACACAAATTTCCCCAAAGGATATGTTCGTCCTCAGTCAAACTTTTTTATCTATAGGTAGATTAAAGGAAACATTGGCTACCCATCAAATTTTGCATTGACTTCAAAATACGACTTCTCACAAAAAGGTTTTGAATGGGCTCCCTATTCTAAGGACCCCCTCCACCCTTATATTCCCCAGTGATGCCAAAATGCAGGATTTCTCATTGTTCTGAGAGTGGGTAAAAGTACCATAGGCGGCAGAGCCTTTTCATCTCGAGCCCCTCTCCTATGGAACAACTAGCCCACTGATCTTTGGGGAGCAGACTCTCTCTCTTCCTCTAAGAATAAGCTCAAAACATACCTATAGAGTAAATCCTTCAGTTGAGAGACACGTGTTGGCATGGATCATAGAGTCCCTGTTGAACTGAATGGTCATTGCTGTCTCTACATCATGGAATAGAGACTTTGGTTAAGCTGCTTTGCCATGGTCTGGTGTTGACTGCCTCAGGATCACCCTCAAGCCTGTGCTGACCCCATGCCCTACGTCTCTTTGGTATGCTGCCACAGCGTTATTCAGCCAGGGTTTTCCCTTGTTGCACATGGGCACCTCTTTCCCCCTCTCCTTTCCTGTTTCTCTGATTTTCCCTCCATGAATTTTACTATCCACTAATCAATGATTTACTTTGTTTTCCTCCCCCTGCTCTGGGCCTCTGCCTGGAGCTGAAGCCCAAACACTGCAGCCCAGCCCTGGCTCAGCTATCTTCCTGTCCTGCCCATCCTGCCCGTCCTGCCCTCCCTGTGCCAAGAACTGGACCCTACCTACCCTATTTACTGTTCTACTACAAATCTGGTTATTCTATCTAAATTGTTACAATCACTGTAATTGTAATTGATGTTCTTGTTATTACTTCAATAGTCATTTGAGTCAGTAAGTTTCATCTCCACTCTTCTGTTCACCCATTGTACACCCTGTGCTGGCCAGAAGCAGATGGACTCATCCTCTGAGCCAGGTTCGGCTCAAGGTTTCTTCCTGCTAGTCAGGAAGTTTTTCCTTGCCCCTGTTGCTTGGCTTGCTCTGAGGGCGTTTCAGGCCAGGGATCAATTGTAAAGCTGCTTTGTGACAACTTGTTGTAAAAAGCACTTTTCAGTTAAAATTTAGTTGAACTGAATTGAATTGAACACAAGAGACCAATGAAAACAAGGAGAAAGTTGTAACTTCCAGCTTACCTCTCAGGCATCATATGTCACTGATGCCTTAGAGGTGAGGCTTCAGCCAGACCTTTCCCAATGACTTAGTGGAATCAACCAAAATAACACATCCTGAGATGACGAAGGTAAAAGTGGAGTACGAGAAGCTGCCTTTAGTGTGTTGCTGCTGGCTGAAAACTGAGAAGTCATACAGTCATCTCCCCTTTTATCTAAGTTTTCCACTTTCCCCTTCGTCATCATGGATACAAAATGGTCAGAAAAATGCTTGATTTTGAATGCAATTGTAGCATGTAATAAAGGCCTGAAGAATATTAAGTGTCTGTAGCTTTGGCCAAGGTTCCCCTAAACCCAACTGCATATGCATGAGTCACAGACCTACAGTTGGTGAATTGGTGTACATTTATATAATCCGTGGTTGGGGAGGGATCACTGTACTTCAGCTTCCCCTGACAAGAATAATGGCACTGAGCATTTTCCCCTCATGTTTAGTAATTTTGTAGAGCACATTGGGACGGATATTGGAACACTACTCCACACAGAATCCTTGATGTCCATATGTCTGTGCTTATTGAATGTCCTCTTCAATGTGGACTCCATGCTTCCATTCCAGTTTAATTCTCGACACTGAGTGGGTCATTGCAAAACACTGATCTGTCAACCAAAAATGTGCTCCAGAAATCATCAGTACCCTCGATGAAGATTAACAAAAAGGCCATACAAAATAAACAACACAGATATTGAAAGTTACATTATTTTATTTAAATAGTTGCATACTTGAGTGTGTATATTCCTGTCTTGGGTCACTTGGGACCATGGAAACATCTATTCTGGCACACATGGTTGCACATCTTTTCACTTTTGCAGGTGTAATCATTCCTTCAAGCATTCAACACCATAAAAGACACCAAAACACAATGGGGGAAACAATGAATGGTAAGTGATCAAGTTTAATCATTTTTGCCATTACAACAGAAACCACTGAAGAACCTGAGAGATCTGGAAACATTGGTTAACTGAACAGGCATTCTAATTTTCATCATTTACAACAAGATGTAAAATACAATCATAACTGGACAAACATGCATTGGCATGGTTGCTCAAGAATACTGTTTACCATAATTAACATGCTGGCTTCCAAGTGAGTTCACCTAAATATTGGATAGAAATCCCTTTTATGGAGCATTGGTGCAAAATATCTGGACACAATTTAAGTAAAAGTAAATGAAGCAGACTCACTAGCAATAAAAATAAACAAGATATATATCAAGGCTCTTTTTATTTCCAATGCAAAAAGGCAAACATTTAACCCAGTCATACTCTCCATTGATTTTAAAGTTTAAAGTCTGGAAAACCTCTCCTTCCCTGATGTACATGTTCTTGGGAAAATCAGTTTTGCACATCATGATCAAAATAGCTCAGATGTCTACCTATTCCTGCAGGCTGCATTAAAGCAAGTGTTTTTGTTTGCTTTTTACGGCATCATGTGTCACTTGCGTGTCACCCGCTGCTTACTATGTAAAGGATTCTCATAGTCTTATCCTTGTACCTTGCACTTTCCCAGTTTAACAATTTCAGATAGAGAACACCTATTTTTCATTTTGGAACTTAAAGTTATGGTTTGTATGTTTCCATATTTGAAAGTAAATATGAACATTTTAATGTACTTCCAGTTATCAGCTTCCAGTTTGCATGTGTATTTAAGGTGTGTGCCAATTTTCAATGACAGGTACCGCTGCTGGTTTTGAGCATTTAAACTGTATTTTGATGCCACTTGTAGAGATATTAAACTTTGAGGCTTCTATGTTACACTGAGTGTGTGGTGGTGGTAAGTGTCTTTGGTAGTTTTGGATTGATGCAGTTGTCGTTTTCCCATCCAGCATTGTTTCAATAGCAAATGAGCTTGCATTGATCCAAGTGTGTTGGTCTTAAGATGAGGTGTGGTCAGGCCATTGAAAGCAGTTGAACTGATTGCACTTTGACAAACAAAAACCTGGTGTCATGTCACAGTTATTTCATTTTTATTCTACAGGCACAAAATTAAGTGTCATGACTGTTGAGAAAATGTCCCTTCCTACCAAACTTCCATTCATAACTTTAAACCTGATATACCATGGTATACGTGACAGAGTGAGGGGTATTGATATACAGCCAGCAGGGCTTTCTTCTTTTCTTACATGTAACTTCATAATTTTAACAATATTTTCTTATCATTCTGAGGAACCATCTATCACTGTGGTGACACCCATTCTCTCTGCCACTGATCTGCTATTTGATCTGCTAATGACTGCCTATACCTGGCAAACCATAAAAGGAAATCAACTTTGGATGACCACGGTACTGGGCCACAAACATACTATTTAGTCAAGTTGTGATACTCAGCTAGGGAAGTGACCTTTCTCTTTGATGCACCTCATCTGGTCTCCTGGCAGGAGTGAGCGACACCCTAGAGCTCAGGGGATAGGCTTGAGGCATGCTCTAGGCACTAACCTACATTGTATAAAGCACACAGCATGTAGGACACAGCATAGAAAGCCACACCACACTGTACAATGACTTTGGTTTGTGTTGTAGCGAGGTTTGAGTAATGACAGTACTGTCAGTCTGTCTTTCCTATATTTGCTGATAAAGGTACTCTATAAATACAGCTGTGTAGCAGGACAAAATATGAAAACAAAATATTTACAAAATATTGTCTTGACATTTTATGATTGGCCACTTTCCCTTTGCATGCGCCACAATGGTACAGTAGTCTAAAACTTGGAATTCAAGTTTAAATTGTGTCAGTCACAATGTATGTTTCTCAAGGACAAAGATAACCTACAGATGAGTCAACTTTTGGAAGGGTTCTACCCATTGGATATTAACATTCGTCTTTGAAAAATTGTGTTATTTTCTGCTGCACAGCTAAAATGAAACCCATTATTTGGTATCTAAGAAATTTGACCCTCTGGAGTTGCTATCTGTGGAAGAGGCTCTCCCTGCTGGTCCCATGTAGCACTGTTTTAATGGGTAATTGCTCAAGCTGTTTGGCCAGCTCTGCGTCTGAAATCGCAAATCAGTGCCTTCTAAATTCAAACAAAAGCATACCGCTCTTAGTAGTGCCTACTACCCAGTGCAGTACACAAGTTTTCGGACATACTATGGTCACTATTTTCTTCCATCTGATAGCTGGAAGTTTACAAATGACGTACATCCGTCGTCGAGTGGCTGTCAGAATCATTTCATTTGCTGTCACTTTATTGACTTGTTTTTTTTGGGTTAAGTTTCATCATATCCTTACTACCGATGGGCATATATCAATTATATGCATTGCAAATTGTATGTTTAATTTGTTAAGCGTATGTTTAATTATTTAATAACATAAAACATTGTTTTTCTTCACACGGAATACACAGACACATGATAATAAACACTATACATTGTACATTACATTAAATACATTAAATATCACAAATACAATCATTATACCATAAACAATGCAATAAATACAAAACACAGTAACTATATACAATAAATACAACATGTACAATAAATATGACATACAGAATTACATACTGTGACACCAGTAGGGGTTTTATGGTCTATTTTTGTAAAATAGAACTTACAAAAATAGGCAAAAAGGCAAAATCGTGCTCCGGGGGAAGGGGAAAAAAAAACCCATGGGGAGACAAACGCACGGCCATAGAATACAGCCAGCTAGGCAAATTTAAAGTTCAATTCTTATTCAAAACAAACCGGATAAGTTTCTGCGTATCCTCATTGGTCCCTTTAAAAGATGGCACATAAGGGGAAAAAACATTAGCGCTACAATATCGCTACAATTTCATATTATCTAGCTGACTAGTTAGCTACGATGTACATTGAGCTGCATTGTGAGTCGCTTACACAGTAGTCAGTCACTCATAGCTATTTAAATGGCCGAGCACTTGTTCGATCAACTGAAGTTGTTAACAAATTTATTATGTGAGCCAGTTGATTCGCTTGCTAACAGCGACTAACCGAAAAACCTACCATTCACGACTACCAAGGTATCTAACGTAGCTCGCTAGCTAGCCAGGTAGGTAGCTAACATAACTGACAGACATAACCATAGAAATAGAAAAGGTGACTGGTGTGAACTGCAGAAAATGTGGAATGAAAGGTAAAAGGTCTTCTACTATACAAACGTTTCTTTGATGAAATCAGGACGGTTCATGTATTCAAGCCCGCCTTCAGCTGTACAGGGCTCCAGCTACCGAGGAATGTAATGTAGCTCGCTAGCTAGGTAGTTAACACAGCTGGTACACACACACATATAAATATACTGTATATATATGTGTGTGTGTGTATATATTTTTATATATAAAAATACACATAATAATTCTGTATAATAATTTTGTTTGCTCACTAAATTTTGGGATATACGGATTCAAACATGACATTTAGATTTGTATTAAAGTAACTACATTCATAGGGCATCATATCACCACTGATTTCCGCCATTTTTTTTAAACTTGAAAGAACCGTTTCTGCTATCTTTGGTATCTAGCCACCCAACGGGTTTGTGGGATAGCAGTGTGCAGTCCTGGGCTGCGTTCCAATCCGAAAAAATGCTTGCTTCTTCGTGCTCACTTCCCTTCAATCAAGGGGGGAATCCCCAAAAAGTCCCGTATGCAAGATGGCTGCCACTGTGAGGGCGATTCCAATCCAGATTTGTTGAGGGAAGGGCGAATTTTCATTTGCTCAAGCCCTCGGTTTCACTCCCTCCAACGGAGCCAACAAAATTCATCCCTCCAAGCGTTGATATTGCCCAGAATGCACGGTGATGCTTGCTCGCTTGCCCACGTGTTAAACTGTATTTGAATATTATGTTGCCTTGCCAATAGGACCTCTGGCCATAGCTGGGAATAGAGAAGCTGGGAATTGAACCCCTGACATCAGGATCCATAGGCAGAAATTTATCCCACAAGCCACTCAGTAGTTCTAACTTCATAAAAACAAGGAATCATCATCTTCATCTGTTCGAAAAATCCAGTGAGGTTTTTGGTTATTCCAAACCCAAGTAAAACATCTCAACGACACTCTTAAAGTGAAATGTCATCTTTTCTAACTGTACTATTGACTTCACTATTTTATGTCTGAAAATATGAATACTGGAGATTTCATGGATGCATGCATAACATTTTACAACATATTTGTATTCAGAATTGAGGGTAATTAGCTCTGCCAGTTTGTCTGCTTATGTCCAATCTGTGTTTGATCAAATAAGCACTGGTCTCTAATAAACACATTGTGTGTTTCGTTGTTTAAGCAAATAAAGGCCCAGCGATTATTGGAGGTATTAAGGTAACTTAAGTATACTTAAAATTGGAATGATTTTCTTTTTGTAAGGGTAAGCCAATCAAATTAGTTGTTGGATTTTTTGGAGAATAAAAATGGGTGGGAAGAACAACAAGGAAAATTGAAACAGGTTATCTTTGTGGTGCAGGTACAAAGAACTGAATGGATGTTTTGGATTTAAATAAATTATCAGTACATATTATTTTTCCTCAAATGCTCAATACACATTAATCATGTCTTTCTCTCATAAAGGTTCAGAGAAGCTGAGGATTGTACTTCTTGGAAAAACTGGAGCTGGAAAGAGCAGTGCAGGAAATGTAATACTGGGACAACAGCGTTTTAAAGAATCGAGTGATGCTGCATCTGGAACATTTGATTGTGAGAGACAGGAAACCCTTTTAAATGGAAAGAAAACAGTGATAATTGACACACCTGGGATCTTTGATACTGGCAGATCTGAAAAAGATCTGAAATACGCATTAGTGTCATGTCTAACTGAATTCGCCCCTGGACCTCATGTGTTTGTTGTAGTGATTAAAGTTGATAGATTTACCAAAGAGGAGAAAGCTGCCTTGGCTAAGATCACAAAGTGGTTTGGCAAGGAAGCCCTGAAGCACACAGTTGTCCTTTTCACCCATGGTGACAAGCTTGATGCTGACAAAACCATTCAGGATCACATAAATGGAAATGCTGACTTGGAGAAATTTGTTGAGTCTTGTGGAAACCGAGCTCGAGTCATTGATTGTAAGTACTGGACAAGAAAAGATGAGGAGAAGGACAAAGAACGTCTTGCAACTCTTCTGGAAGCAACGCAGAGTATGAGACAGAGCACAGACCAAAGCACAAATGAAGCACTGATGATGAAAATAGAGGCTCTTATACAAGAGCTTCAAGGGCAGAAATTGTCATCATGCTCAGGAGCTACAGCTGGACAGGGACAGGATAAAGAAAACGACAGAAATAATGCCAGCCAGGTTTCACAGCTCTTTGAAACTATAGATGAAGTGGTGAAACAGAATGGATTCTATACAAATGAAACCCTTAAAAAACTGGCAGAAGCCATACAAAATGAGGTTAAAACAATAATGGATGAAGAAGGAGTGAAAGAAAAAACATCTGAGATCAAGAAAAGAGCCAGAGACAGAGTGAAAAACAAGACTTTGAAATTAGTTGCTGGAGTTTCAGTTGGAGCATTGTTAGGAGCATTGCTTGGAGTTGTAGTTGGGGTATCGGTGCCAGCTATATTAATTGGTGGACTTATAACAGCAGGAGGTGTTAGGGTTGCTAGTGAAATGAAACAACGCTTATCTGAAAAAGAGTTAGTGTGTGTAGGAGCAGCAGCAAATATAGCAGCTGCAGCAGGGGCAGCTGTTGGAGTTGGGGCAGCTGCTGGGGCTGGGGCAGTTGAGGCAGGGGCAGCTGTTGGAGTTGGGGCAGCTGCTGGGGCTGGGGTAGTTGAGGCAGGGGCAGCTGTTGGAGTTGGGGCAGCTGCTGGGGCTGGGGCAGTTGAGGCAGGGGCAGCTGTCGGGGCTGGGGCAGCTGTCGGGGCTGGGGCAGTTGAGGGAGGAGCAGCTGCAGGAGCAGCTGGTGCTGCACTGGGAGCAGGGGCTATTGCAGGAATAGCAGCAGGAGTGGCTGCTGGAGCTCTTGCCACAGCAGGGGCAGTGAGAGGGGGGGTTGTAGGAGCCAAGGCTGCAGGGAGAGCAGACAATTCAAATCAAGCAGCAAAAAATGCTGCTGATTCTGTCGCTCAGGAAGGCAAAAATGCAATTAAGAAGGTTTGGGATTTAACACAGAGGCTAGCAGAACCAAAACACACAAATACCAAATACAAGGAAATATGCAATGAGGATTGCAGTGATGGTATGGTACTTGTACATTTTGAAGAAAAACAATGAAAGTGTACTGATTTAATAGAAAGGCAATATTCAGAAATGAGTTTTAGTCTATGAATTTGAGTTCATTTAGTTTAGCTGTAAGCTAGGATGTGCCATTCTGTAGAAGTAGAAGTACAGGTGGGGGTTAGACTGTGAAATTGGGGAAAATTATACATATATATTTTCTTTAAATGCTATTGTAAATGCCTCTATATGTGTGCATTTTCAATGTCTTTGTAAATATTTTAAAAAATCATGTTAAATCTATAATCCATCAATATAAATCTGAACAATAACATTTACCATTGATTGATTTCTTGCTTGTCCTATTATGTATAAAGTTGTTTGTAAAGAAAACTAAATCTACAGAAAAATGAGGACTGAAAGTTATGAAAGCTTGGTCTTACATAGCTAAAAGTTAAAATGAGGAAAAACAAATATTTCAACTAAAGTTCTCAAAGCTTCATACATGTTCGCACTCTTCTAAAATACACAGCCAAGACCAGCTTGTATTCTTAATTGGTATGAGCTGGTCTAGTTGGTAAACCATCTGAAACCAGCTTGATCAACTCATACAAACTCAGACTGGCCAAGCTGTTCATGTTGAGGTGGTAGCAGATTGGTCAGTCTGTAAGCCAGCTTGGCCTTGCTGATTTGTAACTGATTAATGGGTGAGACTGGCAGCTTAAACCCTGGCATCAGTGTTATTATGCTTGTTAATACAGGCATACAGAAAAATTTATATTTATTACCACAATTACTCATTTGTCACAAACTCAACTGTATCTATACATAATATTTAGATATTACATGAATACTTAAATGAATACAAAAGCAAAAAACTAAACTGACATTTATTATACAGGTAAAATCATGCGATAGACTCAATAATTTTGCATATAAGAGATGGAAAACTCTGGCTTCAGAAAGCAGAAGTACTAGAATGTATTTCTCTGCCCGTTCATGAAAACTGTGTGATTTAACTAAGTGCATTTGCAAACAACAATGCCCAACCTCACGGTGGAAAGATAGGGGTAAACTGATTAAAGCCTTAAAGACATTCATTTTTACGCTGAAGAAAATGTATCAAATCAAGTCAAGATTTTCCAGATGAATAACTGAGATTCTTCCTCAGATAAAAAATTCCATTGAGAAAATGAGTTCATTTCCACAGTCAAGTATATCATCTTTGTTTTCCCTGCAGGGCAGGGAGTGAAATTAAATGAAAAGTTAGCATCTGATCGATGTTCTGCAACCTTACAGGTTCTAATAACTTTAGCTAGTGTTATGTTATAGGTCAGTATCTGAGCTGGCTTTAATCAGTGCCTCCAATTATACAATTTCAATATTATTATACAATTTCAAAGTCCACTTGCTGTGTTAAAATGGTTTGGTCTCATTTAAGAATAAATACAAATTCACTGAATAAATAAATTCTTTATGTCATTGTTATTTTATTTACTATGGACATAGAGGAAATGTTGGATCATTCCCATTGCTAAGAGATTGTTTTAGCTGTCCCCATACATCACTACAAATATGGCCAAGGAAGGATGATAACTTTAATTTAACATCGGTTCATTAAAGCAGTATGGATACTGTATTAGTGTACACTAAAAAGGCCAGTTTTTTCATGTTTTCTCAGTAGCCGCCAATTAAAATTTAGTCAATCAAGTTGTACTGAGTAAAGAATAAGGTCCACTGTTTTAAATGGAGGGTAAACACTTGTCCTACAACCAGTGTGCAAGGATTGTGTGTCAGTGTTGTTTTTATGGCCTCACATGATTTATCCAAAAGGTTTTTGACCCAGCAGTTGCTGGATATGGGTATATTTGCAAAAGAGACCCGCACTTTATTGGAAGTTTTACAACATTTTAATATTTTTTTGCTGGTTTCTTTATTTCTTTCAAATAGTGAATCTTTTTCTTTCTTTTTCTACAGTACTGTGTCATTCATTCATATACTGTCAATTATATCTTTGTAACACATTGTGAAGAGTATGCCAATAAAGGTTGTACATAAATGTCAGCCATTTAAACTTGAGTTGTGTTTTTTTGCTTCCACATTAGTCACATTTCCAATAATTAGGGTGCAGCAAGCCCATGAAATGAGCTAAACCCTTATTATTCAGCCTGCTGCCATTTTCATAAAAAATGGCCTCAACTCAAGAATGAGTTCATTTAGTTCATTTAAAAAAAAAAAAAGAAAAAAAGTAATTTGTTTGTCTCTCAATCCATTAGATCAGGCTTTGAGCCAGTGCCTAGGCATCCCTAATTACAATATCATACACTGCAGATTAAGTCCTATTTTAACTTTCAGAGTGTGGCACACACACAATTTGTTACTTTCCTTACTGCACCAGGGTCGTGCCCCACTGCACCTTCTGCCCAGCCCAGAGCTCCACTGCCTGCTGCTCTCCGGCTGGCACCATCTCCAGCTCCAGCTCCCCGCTGTATGTTCTGCCACAACCTACTGCACTGCTCATGCGCGGGCGCACCTCAGATCCCAACCCAACCAAAAATCCAAAACCAAAATGATAAAAACAACAAAATCAAAAAATTTCAAACCAAATCAAACTGAAATTTTCAAACAAAGAAATGGTGGCAAACATAACCTCAAATCAAAAGAAAATCAAACTAATCCATATGAAAGCATAACTATACCAAAATAAATACCCAGTTAAAATGTTACACCATTGTTCAGGCCACACAACCTTTTCCCTAAGCCATCCACCCTGACTGCAGGAAGCTCCGCTCCTAAATACTGTGACTGCCTAATCAGTAACACAGGACAGGTGCGTGAACTCCCCAGCAGACCAGATGGCATCATTTATCAGATCAAGTTGTTCCTGTATTTCCCACAGATCCATTTGACTCAAATGGCTCAAAGCAAAGTGGAGGCTGTCAGGCTCATATATTTATTACAAAAGAAAACATAGTACAAAGTACTAAGACAGAATGAAGTGTGTGCAATTTTACAAAATAGCAGCAAAAAAGAGATCATGCAGTGATTTAACCACTGTATGTAAAGTAAGCCATATATAAACTTGACTCAATGTAATTGAATGCAATATATGTACATAGTATTGATTGCCAATGTGAATGGACACAGCTGTTCTTCCAATGAAAATGAATGAACTAGTAACTTTGACGGATTCCGAGGATACCAAAGCCAATCACGCTTTTCGAACACTGCCACCCCTTTTTATGCATTCAAATATCAATGTCAGTTACTCGCATTCTGCTCATGATCTAACAAACATTTGTACAAGGACTAAATAAACCTTCAGCAACAGAAACTTGCTCAATTTTACATTGGTGAAATTAGCATTCACAGCTCAAAAAAGTGAATATATTGTGTCAATGTGGATTGCTGACCCCTGCTACCACAACACAGCTACGGTATTCCACCCCCATGGACAACCAGGAGATGGAGTCACAGTTTGCAGGACCTTGTTTAAAACCAAGCAGTTCAACGGTAAACAGCTCAGGCAATTTTTCTCCCCTCTCCCTCAACCTTAATCTGCTTGTGCCCCATGATGTGGAGCCCCAGGTGTGGTGAAGCAGCCGCGCACCAGCTTCATCACATGAACATTCAAAAGTTAAACAGGCCATTTCCCTCCACGGACTAAGACTTTTATAGACAGTAAAATTCAGTAAACATCTATAGCCTAACCATATTTCACTTCCCTTTCTGTTCTGGTTTCATTTGTTTGGTTGTAACATTGTTGTTTTCCATCTGCTCAGCTGATTAATACTGGGTACAATTTCGCATGAGTAACATTGTTTACATCCCTGGTTTTTCATTTCTTGTAAAAATAACACATACAAGCATCTCTGTACTAAGAGAGTTTATTAAATTCAACATTCATTGTTCCATCATTTCATTCTGCTTTTTTGCATTGTCTCCATTTTCTGTTTTGCTGTTTGTCTTTGTAGTTGTATTTTGACAGCCAGAGGCACCGGCAATCTCATGACCCTGATATTTCCTGGTTTGTGTCCTCGATGCGAACCAGGAGTACCATAATAGGAGAAAATGGTGACAACCGCTGAGTGAGAAAGCTAGCTATTTAGCAAGTGAGCTAGTTAGCCTAACTTAGCTGACCCCATTTTCAAAAAAGGTGGGATGGTCAATGAAATGCAAATAAAAACAGAAAACAGTCATTTATACATTTCCTTTGACTTCTTCTCAAACAAAAATACAAAGAAAAAAGATTTCATGTTTTACCTAGATATATATTTATCCAGAAAATTGATGGTTGCAACAAGTTCCAAAAAAGTTGGGATGGGGCAATTTAGAACTAACAATGTGACAAGTTGAAACAACAAGGTGATTTGAAACAGGTGATGTTAAATAGGTGAAGCAAATGTATTGTAGTATAAGTAACCTCCTAGAAAGGCCTTGTCGTTCAAGAGCAAGGATGGGTGCGAGGCTCACCAATTTGCCAATAGATATGTCAGCGAATATTCCAGCACTTTGAGAACAACATTTCCCAAAAACAAGTCAGTAGGATTTTTGGCATTTCACCCTCCACCGTACACAATGTAATTAAAATATTCACTTCTGCAGTCGCAAACACTGAAATATTAACACCCGATTTACTAAGACTTGGTCTAATTATGCAATCCAAAAATTACATGCCCTCATGTTTCAATTTTGCAGTAGAGGGTGCCCATACATTTTATTGTGTATCAAGAGGAAAGTTGGAAAGTGACGTAGTCATCACAAATTCCATTTTAATTGTAATTTTCACCTATTACGACTGTTTAGTAATTCACATGTAAATACAGAGGCATTTTTGTGGCTGCTTTTATACCTGAAAAGCAGTCACAATCCTTGAGTAAATCTGTCCCTCAGTGCGTAAAGGACATGGTCAAAAACCACTTTTCAATGCACATGATCTCCGACATGGGCATGGGAGTACTTTGGTAAGCTTTTGTCAGTCAACACCATTCACAGCTGCATCCACAGATGCCAGTTAAGGCTTTGGTGTGCAAAGAAGCAGCCATACATCAACAAAAGTGCCACAGACTTCTCTGGGCTCGGCCTCATCTGAGGTGGACAGTAGCACAGTGGAATTGTGTTTTGTGGTCCGACGAGTCATCATTCCAAATAGTTTTTGGAAAAAACAGCCGTCATGTTCTCTGGGCCAAAGAGGACAAGGACCATCCCAGATGTTATCAGCATCATGTCCAAAAGCCAGCGTATGTCATGCTTTGGGGGTGCGTCAGTGCTCAAGGCATGGGTAACATGGCATCTGTGAGGGCAGAGTTAGTGCTAGATTGGCCTCCCTGTAGTCCTGACCTGTCTCCAATTGAGAATGTGTAGCGCTTTATGAAGCAAAAAATATGGCAACGAAGGGCCGTACAATTTCACAGCTGAAGACCTGCATAATGGAAGAATGGGGGAGAATTCCAGTTGCTAAACTTGAATGAACCGGTGTCTTCAATGCCCAGCGCTAAATATGTGTTATTAAAAGAAAAAGTGATGCTACACAATAGTAAACACTTTATTGTTCCAACTTTTGTGGAGCATGTTACAGTCATCAGATTTGAAATGCGTGTATATTTAAAAAAAAAAAAAAACAATTAAATTCACAAAGTAAAACATCAAATAATGTGTTGTTGTAATATTTTCAATACAGTGCAGAGTGAATAGAATTTACAAGTCACTCCTTTTTGTTTTTATTAGCATTTTCCATAATGTCCCAACTTTTTTGGAATTTGGGTTTTGCCTCAACCACATGACCTGTGGACATATTCCATGTAACGGTAATTCTTTGTGAAAAATACTTCCTGATCAATATGTAAATCAGATGACTGTCAGTAACCTATTACACTCTAGTAACCTAATACACTCAGTCTGCTACATATCTGTAGATGGGACTATCCAAATAAAATAAGAAACAACTTTAGTCTAAATTCAGGGAACACCAGCTGAATAGATGTGACCAACTCCTTACTGTTAAGTTATGTCCGGAGTTTCCTGGCAGTTACAATGATTGGGCTGTACTCGCTCGAGGTAAGTACTTGCGGGCGTTGGCTGCACATGGCAAGGTCTAATTGTTTTATCAAATGCCCTTGGTGAGGGCTTTGCTTGGCAGAGCAGCACGGCTACTCTCACTTGCCAGCTAGATCTTGCCAGTGACCAAGATGGCAGCACGTACACATCACGAGGCTCAACGTCTGCAAAAAATACTAAATTTTGCAATCTAGTAATTATCTCTTTAGTTTTATCAACTCATAAACCAGACAACAACTTCTGGACGTTGGGTTATGTCGCTACAACTGCAAAACGGACACTCAGTCTGATCTTAACCAGCTACCAGCGGAGATAGCCAAGTCCCCAGCAGCTGAGTGCTTCACCTCTACCGACAGGGAGTACCTGGCGCCAGCGCAGGGACCATAAATAAAGGTAGGGGAAATGTGGAGGCCTCTGTACCAAGCTAAGGACGTAACCCCATCGGCTACCCCTACCTACCATCTTCCAATGTAAGGTCACTAACCAACAAAATAGACAAGCTTCGGCTCTGAATCACGTCACAGAAAAAGCTCGCAGACTGCAACATCCTGATCTTCCCCGAAACCTGGCTTAACAACAGTGTTCCCAGCAGTACAATTGAACCTGTTGGGTGCTACGTCTTGAGGGCCGACAGAACAGCAGCAGACTCCAGTAAAACCAAAGGTGGGGGACTATGCATCTACCTACTTAAAACCTGGTGTTTAGGCTCTACTATTATTGGGAGCTACTGCTCTGCTAATTTGGAGTACCTGTTAATTAAATGTAGACCTTTTTATCTGTCACAGATGTTTACATCTATTATAGCCACCATTTACATACCTCCTGATGCTAATCCCAAAGCTGCATCGAAAGAGCTACATGTGGCTATTAGTGCACAGCAAACAGCACAACCGGACAGTGTTATTATTGTTGCTGGAGATTTGAACCATTCCAACCTGAGAATAGTGTGGTCTAAATTTTATTAAAATTTAGGGGAGTAAGAACCTTTTATTGTATACATCCTGTTTATATTTATTCACCAGCACTTTGTTCCTATTTTCACTTACGCTTAGATGCCAAACTGTATTTCACTGTCAGAATAATTGTACTGTGCACAGTGACAGTAAAGTTTAATCTAATATAATCTTAGAGTGGATGAAAGCGGTTTTAGTTGATTAGCGGGTTTTTGCATTGAGTTGCCTGCAGTGGAGTTTGTTGGCATTTTTGTTAGTTATCGTTGAAGTTTTCCTTGTATTTTGTCTTCTGGCTTGTTGGGGAATCCCATAAATGTGGTGTGGGCTGAATTTTGGTTAAAACTCTGGAGTGCGTGCTGTATGGTTACAAAGGGGGTAATCAGGCTGCTGCTCTACTCTTCACACTGTGTGTGCGCTGAGCCCCTGGACTACAGCGGATGGAGAGATTTCTGCCCAAGCCAACTTGGGAGGTGCAGATGAGTGCTGGGAGCGCCCCCATCATTGTGTGTGTGTGTGTGTTTTTTTTTTTAATTAAATGACAAGACTAGATTGTTCAAATGGCTGGTTTTTATCATCATATATTCTTGCTTCCAACACCCCCTACCACCCGGCAGGTTCAACCTTACTGGGATCCAAACACCACAAAGGACACAAGGACAGGTATACAAGAACAAAAAATTTAGACTTGAACACTATCCATAAAAGGAGGCCCCACAATACTCCTCTCCCCCCAGCTTGTGCTGCTTCCCCCACTGGTGGGGGGGTGGGGGGTGGCTGGGGCTCCACATGCTCACACACCACCACACACACACTATGCAGACAAATGGGAAACACAAATGAAGAAAATAAAAAATAACGGTGGGATGTAGATTGGCCTGTCCCCTGTGCAGCCTTACATCCCAACATAATAACCAAAAAGAAACGACATATCAGAGGGTCCTCCAGACCTTTTCTGGCACCTCCCTACTTGGACCACTGGGGGCTCCACTCAGCGCTTCTTGCTGGCTCCATCACCTCAGTAAAATGCAGAAGGTCCAGGACTCCGTAGACCCTGTCGTGTGTGTAACACATGACCATGCACAACATTTCATATTGGAGTTTTCACTCAATGTATGGCAAGAGGCAAAAAAGTTCACTTCTGTGTTGGCATCCCGCAGCAGTTTATGCTCTCCTCCCCTCACACAAACAGGACATTTTATACACTGTTGTCTTCCACAGTTTAGCATACTGCGATAAAATTGTCTTCCCATGTTAAGAGATCGTTTTAAATGATGATGTGTGTATGGAAGGAAAAGTGCCCAGGTATCAATGCGGTAATTTGTTTTCCGTTCTTTTTGCTGTTTACTTTGTGAAAGGCAATTGCTTTTCAATGCACATGTAGGCTGTTAGGATTCAGCCAGTGTGTGAGTCTGTAATAGGTATGACTTACCTGAGTGTATGTCCCTTCTTAATAAGTGCTAATGTTAATGCATGTTAGCTCCCCACTAACTGTGCACAGGGAAAAGCCACTGTAAGCATTTAAGGTGGAATTTATGTATAGGGAGTTGTTTGAAATCTGGGAAGGGAGCAATTGTGCTCTTTTTTTACTCCTTCCTTTTCTGCATGATACTATAAAGTGTTGAGAATGGTTTTGTAACTTTTTTAAAATTTTTATTTCTCTGCTTCAGGCTCTACCTCCACAGGAAGTTAAGGTGGTACAGCCTAGTTATTGGTATAGGGGTGGTAGGCCTTTTAAACCATTTTGGGAGCTTTTCACTGCATTTTTGGTACGTTTGTGTGTTACTGTCACCACCGTTGGCCGGTGGGTTCCGTTATGTTATGACATAATGTCACTGATAGGACATCGCCTGAGACAACAATCTAATCAACTGCAAGTCTGTTTATACCTGATTTTCATTCATACTAAATTGCCTATGCTATTAAATCACATCAGACATTTGAAAGTAATGAATTTTCATGACCTAATCCAACAGTTTTCCCACCCTAATGTAGGGACACCCAACTCTGTATATTCATTAAAGCTGACCCACAAAAATGAACAATCTGTGTTTCTTTCCATTTCAACTCACATCTTTACATCACATCAGTATGTCATTGCAGATGTTTTTTTTTTTTTTGCACATGGTAAAACTTTTACACCTGGTTTTATTCACACAAACCTTTAGAAAATTGACCTGTCAGTGTACTGTGTGTAATGGTCTTTAAGGGCCAGGAGGGGGCAGCATGACAATGAGGAAGTGAGGAGAAGGAAAGGACAGGGACACATGAGTGTACACAAGCCCAAAATTGCAAAACAGGCTATTAATGGTCTTAATAACAAATCATTGGTCAGGAAATTATCGAGAATTAAACAAAGACACTCCCGAGTCCTGTTGTGCTACCATTTGTTTGTTTGCCAATTTACACTAAATTGTTTTTTAAAAAACTGGAAGCAGGGAAATTTACTTGCTCCTTGTACACAAAAGTAAAATCTTGATAAAGATAAAAAAGTTTGATATAAGCTTCAAACTAAAACATGTCTGGATGTACAAAGTTTTCCAAAAATATCTTCTGAGATGTTTTTTCTAAAAAGGTATGTCATTAGAGATATGTACCCATCAAAGGCCTGATAACAAGCTCATAAGTGGAACCAAGAGTGACAGAGCAGGGGATATCTACAGTATGCAGTGCTGTGAGTCCCAAGGTAAAGGAGTAAGAAAATCTGCTCCAAAAATACAAAATATCATTCAGGGGTTGCTGTTATAAATCACATGGCTGGTATTCATCAGGCCAGCTGTAGTTATTCTGAAATTTACAAGGCCCTAAAGGTAAAGAAAATCCTTATTTCTCTATCAGCTATTAATAGAATAGGTCAATGCTTTGAACCACAGGTAATGTTGGCAGAAAGGAAGGATCTGGAAGGCCCAAAGCCACATCATGCAGGGATGAACACTGTCTGAAATTTACAGTTCTCAAAGACAGAACAAAACAAAGAAACAAAGCCTGTCAAAAACCATAAGATGAATTCAAGATCTCAGAAAACAGGACTCTTTCGAGAAAACCAAACACTAGAAAGTTGTCTCATGCAGGTTTTGTGTCTAGAAGATGCGTTAAAAAGCCATTGCTGTGTATGGTCAGAGTGGCAAAAAAAAAAACACAATTTACCATTTTACCAGAAAGCGTCCTTGGTTGAACCAATGAGAGTTCCATCCATCACAGAGAAAAGAATATAAGCATCCAAGAGATCACTGGAGAGGGCTTTCACCCTCCTGTGCAGCCTGTTGGAGTTGGTGGCGTTGTTGGTTTCTCTGCCTGAGAGTTAACTGGAGCTCCAACAGCAGAGGCCTCATGAACAGGCAGGCTCATCTGTGAGGGATTTCTAATCAACTCAGCTCTTGCCTTTAGTTATGCCATCTATTTAAGCACAGCCTGAGAAGATGAAGGACACTTTTTGGGTTTTGGACTTTGAGGCTTTTTGGGCTGTGCAGTTTTGTACAGTTTGATCCTGTTTTATAAAATAACCCCCCCCCCCCACCCAGGCCTTTGGCCACTTTTGTATTTAATCTTTTGTATGTTGCCTTCCACTCACCACCTGGCTCAGTGGCCACACCTGCCAATGCACCACAGTGGGTATGGAGTGAAATATTTTGTGTCTTTTTGCCTTTATATAATTACAGAAGGGGGGCAGAAGGGAACTTAGTTATTGAATACAATTGTCCCACTGTTAATACATAGTATTTGTTTTACATTAGAGTTGCATGTAATTTCTTTGTGTCTTAATCACATATTGATGTAACATTGCTCTGAATATTCCTAATGCAACTGTTTGAATTACTGTGTATTATAGAGACTGGTACTTTGTTAATTCCTGATTCTATACTAGAAATTCCTCTACATGTCTGTGTGTTTTGTGTTTTATTCGGGTCTGACATGAATTGAAATGTGTGTGTATGTGAGCATGTGTTAGTGAAAGAGTGTTTATATGATTGTGTGTAATTATGAAGTGTGAATGTTAGTGAAAGAGTATGTGTGACTTAGCGAGGCAGAGCAAACCGGGGTGAGGCAGGGCAGGGGAGGGAGTTAGCGGGGTAGAGAGAGGAAGAAGGCAGGACCGTATCTCTCCCCACAGCCTGTAAAAGTGATGACCGAAATAGAGGAAGAGAGGAGAAACAGAGTGTGAAAAGGCTACAAGGCCCTGAAAGAGAAAAGAAGAGAGAGATACTGAGATCACCATGAGAAACCTCTTCATTTTCACCTTCTGTCTTGCAGGTAAGTTCCATCTAAACACTCAAACACACACTGTTGCCTAAACATACAACATTACACTCAACACTATAATTTCACAAACTTACACAAAAACTATCAACTACTGATTCACTTTAAGAACTATTTCTGTACCATAGTGTGTTTTGATATGTCAAGTACAAGTGTTTTGTTTGTAGTGAAGGGTAATATTCTCTCTCTGTGATTGGCAGGTGTCTGTGTGAACTGTATCACAGTGACTGGATATGAGGGAGGAGGAGCTTTCATCAGGTGCAATTATTCACAGGGATATGAAACAAACGACAAATATTTCTGCAGGGGCAAAAATACTTTAAATTGTGAAGATCTAATTAAAACTGAAAAACAGAACACTTGTTTTGAAAAAGATGATAAATTCTCTCTGTATGACAACACTGCAGAGAGGTACTTTACTGTTTGGATCAACAATTTGCAACAGGAGGATTCTGGGGTATACCAGTGTGGTATTGATATAAATTACTTACCGGATGTCTACACTGAAGTACAGCTGGAAGTAAAGAAAGGTAAGAGTCTAAATGATCTGCACTGTATCCCACACCCAGCACACAGTATGTGAGGTACACTGCTCACAGTGGCTAGTGCAGAGGTCCCTAACCCTGGTCCTGCAGGGCTGCAGGATCTGCTGGTTTTTGTTGTTTCTCAGCTGTTAAATAATCAATTAAGACTACAAAAGCTGAGTACATGCTCAGCTCACATGGTTTAAATCATTTGATGATTTTAAAATGAAATAAAAACGATCACACACTGCAGCTCGCCAAAAAACAGAGTTACAAACTCTATTATTAAGGTCTGGTCTAATGGAGGCCACAGGTTAGATGTGCAGGACTTTGCTGATTGTAGAAGCTACAATATGTGAAATTATTTGTAGTTCTGTTTCAAACCAGATAATATTTTATAATACTGTGATACAGTCAGCTGAGTATGAACTTCCGGTCATCGCCAGGATGTTTATTTGCTTCCACAAACAAATGCGCTGCACACTCACTTGACAGTTAGCACTTACTCTATTTGACACAGTTGCACATCAGACTGAGAGAAGCCAGAGCTAAATATAACTCATTCTGAATACGTACGTTGTAAAGCATTAAACTTATGCATCCACAACATCTCTAATGTCCTGATGAAGATAGTGATGTCAATAGTCAGGTTAGAAAGATTTAGGAGTGTTGTGTTGAGGGAATGTCTGTTTGGGAATGTCTAGGAATAATGTTACAGATTTTCTTGTTTTTATGAAGTTTTAAATTAAATGCTGTGGAATTTAATGTAAGTGGAAAAATTCACCTGGAGCTTTCAGTGACAGTTAAAATCAGATTCAAGAAAGGTAACTGTAGCAAAAATATCATTACTGTATATTGCATAGACTCCCTGTGCTCATGAATGTGAGAAATGGTATTTAAAAAATGTCAATGAATCATAATTTCAAATATCATAGTTACTTCCTTTTGTTGGTGTTTATGTTACATGTCTTACAAGGTTAGTTTTATGTCATTTGCCTTGGGAAGTGTTTATACTGGCTGCCCTCATACCACCCTAAGACATAGCCGTATCGAAGACAATCACCATAACAGCATAGCATGCATTAGAAATATATGGAGACTGCATTAGCCCAAGTGATTGAGGAAATGAAGTTGTATAGGGAATAAGGTGTGTAAACATTTGTGTTAAACAACCAGAACAAACTGAAATCTTTGGAGCTCATGAGAAGATAATGTGAAAGACAGTATTAGCAGCTAATGTGAATTATATATTAACAGCTCTGTGTATTAGAAGCTAATCTCTGCTGTGCTCATGACTCTCTGTAGGGTCTAATGGTAAGAAACTATGCAGTTCCCAAACCAGACCATGATGCAGCTTGACAGGATGCTCTCAATGGTGCCTCTGTAAAAGGTGGACACATTGGGTGGGGGAACATTTGCTTTCTTTAGCCTCTGCAGGAAATACTCGTGTTGTGCCTTCTTGGTGAGTGCTGTGGTGTTTGTGGTCCAAGAGAGGTCATCCACAATGTGAACCCCCAGGAACTTGGTGCTGCTGACTCTCTCCACTGCAGAGCCGTCGATGGTCAGCAGGGGGTGGTGATTGTGTTGGCGGGCTCTCCTGAGGTCAATGGCAATCTCCTTCATTTTGTCAACATTTCGTGGGAGGTTGTTGTCCTTGCACCACCTTCCCAGATTTGGAACTTTTCTCTGTAGGGTGTTTCATCATTGTTGCTGATGAGGCCCACCACTGTTGTGTAATCAGCGAACTTGAGGATGTGGTTAGACCTGGATGTTGTAGTACAGTCATGGGTCAGCAGAGTGAACAGCAGTGGGCTGAGCACACAGCCCTGGGGAGCTCCAGTGCTCAGTGTGGTGGTGGCTGAGTGTCTGCTGACTATCTGGACCGACTGTGGTCTCCCTGTGAGGAAGTCCAGGACCCAGTTGTGGAGGGAGGTGTTGAGGCCCAGGAGGCTTAGCTTTCCCATGATGGTGTTGAATGCTGAGCTGAAGTGTATGAACAGCATTCTGACATAACTGCCCTTGTTGTCCAAGTGTGTCAGGGCCAGGTGCAGAGCCAGGGATACAGCATCGTCCGTGGATCTGTTGGAGCAGTAGGCAAACTGGAGAGGGTCTAGCGCAGTCATTCAGGCATGCTGCAAGTGGCTTCTTTGGTACGGGTATGATGGTGGAGGTCTTTAAGCACTTGGGAGCAACTGCCTGGCTCAGCG
This sequence comes from Albula glossodonta, assembly GCA_019788955.1. NCBI lineage: Eukaryota > Metazoa > Chordata > Actinopteri > Albuliformes > Albulidae > Albula > Albula glossodonta. The sequence goes on along the minus strand of JAFBMS010000177.1, from coordinate 502,373 downwards.
AGGTGTTGAACATGTCTGTGTCTCTTTCACTTCTTCTGCACAGTCCTTCAGTACTGGCCTAAACATGTTGTCTGGTCTTGCGGCCTTGCAGGGTTGATGCTGGACATGGTCTTCTTCACGCTGGCTGAGGACAGACAGAGTACCTGGTCGCTGGGTTGTGGGGGAGTCTTATGAGCAGGGGTGTGGTTCAGTGCTTCAAACCATGCATAGAAGTCATTGAGTCTATCTGGAAGGGAGGGGTCGCTGTCACAGACTTGCAGCCGTGGTTTGTACACTGTGATGGTCTGAATTCCCCTCCATAGGTGGCGTGTGTCTTTGCTGTTGCAGAAGTGGCTGTCAGTTCCCAGGGTGTGCTGCCGTTTTCCTTCCCTGATGTCATGGGACAGATTGGTCCTTGCTATCCTGAAGGCTGCTCTGTCTCCTGATCTGAAAGCAGCATCACGGATTCTGAGCAGGGACCGAACGTTTTCCAGTCAGCGACTGTTTCTGGTTGGTATGCATAGATGGATTTGAATACAGTCATGTCATCCATACACTTGCTGATGTATGCAGTGGCTGTGTCTGCGTCTGCATACTCCTGAAGGTTAATATGGTTACTTTAGGTGGCTGCCTCCCTGAAAATGTTCCAGTCCGTACTCTCAAAACAGTCCTGGAGCACTGAGGTGGCCCCCTCACTTATGGTATCTCCAGATTCGACATTCGCACCTTGGTGCCGGGGGAGGTGGTGGGAGTGGCAAGCTCCTCTGTTCCTCCCCTTGAACTGCTGTCAGTTTCTGTGTCTCCCTCATTCAGCCTGGAGACACTGCAGGAGCTTGAAAAGCAGTGACCTCACTAACAGGCAGGCTCACCTGAGGATGACTGCAAATTAAACCAGGTGCTAGCACTTGCCTTCAGTTAGGCCACATATTTCATATTTCAGGCTGGAGAGAACTTTTGGGCTTTGGTTTTGCCTTTTCCCTTGGCTGTGCTGTTTTTCAGTTTAACCCTGGATTTTGTACATTTATCTTTTGTAGTTCTCCAACGGAAAAGGTAAATAAAAGGCCTTTTTGGTGTAACTTTTGTGTCTCTTCCTTCCACTCCACCATGCCTCCCATGTTCTCTTTCATAAAACAGGCCAAGAGCTCTAAAAATTTTATCTCCATCGTATACTCCCCCTTATGTTATAATTTACCAAATAGCTTACAGACCTTGCTGCCAAGGTGGGAGAGGGATTTGGGGGGGGGCGGGGGCACAAGAATATGAATGCTGTTCAAAAGCCATAAAGAATAATGTGAATATCTGCATGCAACAAAGCCTACAAGACAAAGTTTAAAACATTACATTGCACCCATTTTACACCATATATTCTTAACAAAATCGATTCTCAGAAAGCAACTGAATGCCGTGTAAAAAGGACCCAGGCACATATGAGAATATGTTTTGGTTTTGTCCCTTGATAACCCGCTTATGGGATGGTATTAAAAGGTAACCTGAGAACATACTGGTCTGCTCCTGGAAAAAGATCCCTGGCTTTTTATTTTAGGTGTGATCAATGAGAACCTTATATTCTCACCTCATCAAACCCAGCTTTTACACAAATTATTTGTTGCTCGCAGATGTATTTTGCTCAACTGGATTATCGGTAAACCACCTACAACTGATCAATGGCACAATGAAATTTTAAGGAATCTTCCTTTTGAACACTTCAGTGCTGGCCTTAGAGGAAACAAGACAAAATTTGATTGTGTGTGGTCTCCATTTCTCTCTCATCTTCCACGATATATCACAGGTCTTACAACATGGATGTGTGAGTTTCCAATGATCAACCCAATGGACCTACCATTGGGACTAATGAACTAATGAAAATGTATATGCTATATGCACTGCTCTTGGTTTTAAGCTATCTCATCTTGGGTGTGGGGAGGGTGGGTTGTTGTTGTTCTTTTTTTTTCTTCCCATTATGTTATTGTACTGTCATTGTCCCGTCATGTCGTTGTGAAAATAAAAATCTTTAAGGAAAAAATCAATGAGAATAACTCTGTGGAAGCTGGTGTTACATTAGCAGATCCTGTGAATGAAGTATTAGATGGTTTTAACAGCCAATTTTAATGACAGCTAATATGCCAGATCAACAAAAGATAATATGCCAAAGCAACAGTTGTTCTCTTTTTAAGGTGTTTGTTGATTTGGATTTGGGATGAACAGGGTGAAGACCTGATGAGTTCATGCACTGACTTTATCCTTCCTGTAGACGGTGATTGTGCAGACTGGTCTGTGTTTTTCATTGACAGGACAGAGGTGTGGAGAATTCAGGACAGTGATCCGGAAGGTGGGGAACACCTTCAGGATCACGTGTGACTACTCACACAGACCCGACGGCTGTGAAAGCAGGGATAAATACGTGTGCAAGGGAGAGAGCTTATCCAGCTGCAAGGTCCTGATATGGTCTGAACAACACAACAGTTGGGACAAGAAAGACAGATTTGACATCAAAGACAACACCAAAGCAAGAGCCTTCTCAATGTGGATCAATGACGTGAAACTAACCGATTCTGGAACCTACTGGTGTGGAACGGACCAAGAACTGAGACCTCAGAAATGTACTGGCGTGCGGCTTCATGTTCATGAAGGTAGGAGTCTCAAAGTTTTTTCGAATCAGTTTTTGCACAGAGATCATGATTTTCATCGTGATTTCTTGTTTTTTTCATAACAATGGAATAATTAACAGTTTTTTTATAGTCTCTTACTGACTGCTTATGCAGACTTAAGGCCAGTTTTAATGTTTGTAATGTTACTTTTCGCACACTCGTTCACTCACATCCATGCTGCAGGTGCACTTGGAACCAGCAGATTCCATCTGACAGCTGCGCTGTCGGCTGCCCTGCCCCTGCATGCTCTGCTTATTCACATTGTGTTTTTCCCCTCTCCCTGCTACAGGCGGCCCTGGAGCTGGAGGATTCCACCCAATGGCCATGCAGTCTGTGCCCCCCTCGCATGCTCTGCTGGCCCTTGCTCCACTTTCCATCTTTTTCACATGCACATGCATCCACACAAGCATGTAGAACTGGAACTGGCGGAGTCCACCAACGCACACACACTACCTCGCATACACATCCCCATTAATTCACATGCATCCACACAGCAGGTGCACCCAGAGCCAACGGACACTGCACGACAGCCATGTTGTTGGCTGCTCTGTTCCTGCATGCTTTGCTAATTCCATCTTGCTCCCTCTCTCTGCTGCAGGTGCCCCTGGAGCTGGCAGATTCCACCTGACAGCTGCACTGTTAGCTGCCCTGGGCTGTGTTCCAATCCGAAAAAATGCTTGCTTCTTTGTGCTTACTTCCCTTCAATCGAGGGGGGAATCCCCAAAAGGCCCGTATGTAAGATGGCTGCCACTGAGAGGGAGATTCCATTCCAGATTTGTTGAGGGAAGGGTGAATTTTCATTTGCTCAAGCCCTCGGTTTCACTCCCTCCAAAGAAAAATCATCCCTCCAAGCGTTGATATTACCCAGAATGCACAGCGATGCTTGCTTACTTGCCCACATGTTAAACTTTATTTGAATATTATGCTCTTGCTACCAAAGAACTAATTTAAAAACAAAGTTTACCAAGTTCAAAGACCTCTGTTGCTGATTGATTATACAATCCATTCGCTAACATGCTATGTTGGTGGTGGTTGTTGAATTCTTACAGATTCAAAGGAAATGCCCAACACTCAATAGCTGCTTATCAAGTTAATTGGTAGTCCAAAAAATATACGTTTTGGCCATGAAGTTTTAACCATAAGCTCTCATAAGCTGGTGGAGGCATAGCTGCCATAGCCATGCCATAGCCATAACCTACATTTTCTGAATCTTGAAATGTAACAATTATGGTACCCTTGGCTTCAGTCATCCACACAGCATGAAATAGAATCTTCTGTTGAGCATGTATTGTTTTTAAATCGCCATTTAAACATACCGGTATAATTGCCTATATGTATCGCAGCATAATTTCGGATTAATTCTTCTGATATCGATATTGATTTTTATTTTTTGCTTCATCAGTTTACCTGTCTCCACACATATGTACTTTTACACCCTTCACATATTTGTGTCATTAGTTGGTTTATTGATCTGTTTTACCATATTTTATCATTTCCGATTTTATTAATTATCTTTACTTGTCTATGCGAATCACTTTGGGATGCACCCTGCTCAAAAGGTTTTACAAACCACCTCCTCATCGCCTTCTATATCCAGATTCTTCTTGTTGAACGCACACACATATGTATGCACAGACGCTCATGCACTCATAGGCATTCCCAGCCACTATTTTTACCTCTCTCCCACAGGCCGCCCTCTTCTGCCTGTGTTATTGCCTTCCCCCCCACCCACCACTCTGTCTGTCCAAGCCCCTGGTCTCCCCCTTTTTTTCTGTCACTACTCAACATTGACTGCTCCACCCAGCAGTCTAAACACTAAACACTGCGTTCTACACTGTAGTCTACACCAGAGGAGACTGAGGTACTAGTTTGTGAGGTCCATGCCCGACATCAGCATGTTTTTGGATCTACAAGTGTAACGCCTGGTTCCTCAATTGACACGACTCTGGCAGACACCACCCGGACAAGATCACTGGGTTTCAGTGGTTTATTGAGCCTGCCAAAAAAACTGGCAAATAACTGCCGGTAAAATTGAGTTACTTGTCTCTGGTCCTGTGACATACTCACCACCTGCAGAATGTGAAGGGGTAGAGCACACATGTTCAATTATTAAATATAAGATTTATATATGATAGTTTTTATTCCTCTTTGTTTATATATATATGCTCAGTGATATAATACATTGCTAAATACTGTTGCCAAAACCCATTTTATATTAGGTAACGTCAAACCACATGGCACATAAAAAAAGAATATACAGTAACCAATGTAGCTAGCATGATATATTTCAATCAGCTACATTAAATACAATTCCAACAGAATGTGATGTACCTGGCAATATCTGGCAAATAATGGCTGGTAGAACTGACAGTTACTTGATAGGGAAGGCAAAACTTTCCTCAAACTTGCGAGACATCAGGGCTACTGGAGGGGATCTTTCCACCACAAAGCCTTTGACAGGCGCCCAGCAAAGCCGAGGAAGGGTGAGAACACTCTGCAAGTGCAGCAAGCCGGCTTTGGCACCGTTCAGAGGGAGCTGCACGCAGTGGAGTTGAACAGCTGTCTCCGCTGGATGGACAGCAGGATGGAAGCAAGGCAGGCTCTGCTCAGCAACAACCTAGAAACTGCAGTGGAGCAGCTTTCCATTCCAGCTCCTTATCGGCGCCGTAACGCGTTATCCCCCCTTCAAACTACCGCTCCAAGGATTTCCTCCTTTTGGACCTCTGCCTTAACAAAAGGCAGACTCATTGATTCTTACGGTTCACAGATACCCTGAATTGTACGATATCAGATTAAAGTTATACCGTAACACGTACGGAAAAGTGAATGCACTGATAGTTATGTATTTTATTGTTTGAGTAGTTATGACCTATAAAATATAGGCTGTCCTGTCTAGCTAGTTAGTGCTAGCTAACTTGCTTGTTTTGGTCCATTATGGTCATGAGGGCCTATCTTAGCTTGCCAGCTAAATATATTGATGATAATTATTTGACAGTCAGCTATATTTATTGTCGTTATGTTATAATGTATCACTAGCAAGTTACATGTCTGCTGCAAAATGGTCCCAATCAGCGATCAGTGATATTTGACAGGTGTGACGTTGTTCTATGTTCTGCAGAGAGGAACGTATTCCTCTCTGTGTGTTAACGTAGGGTCAGTCATGTTAAGAAAGGAGTGCTGCTGTTTGAAAAGTCATTGGCAGTAACATCTTCTCCTTGCAGTTATGTCTTCCATACGATTGGGATCAATAGCAAAACAGAGATGTTAAATTCAGCCAAGATTAATAGTCTGCATCCATCATTTTCTAAGTATTACAAGAATATACATTTAAAGAGCATGGGTCTCACGTTTTCCTGGCGTCCTCGGTTCTGTTAACTTAGATCATGGGGAATTCAATTATTTGTGTCATTATGGAATATTGACCAATTTTGCCTTTCTGTAATATCTCTGAAGTCATGACACCTGCTGGCCGAGTCAATGTACCACAGGTTGTTTGGCTACCTTTGAGTTTTGCGCCCCAAATAGACCTGCTTTTGAATCCACTTTAGCAGAAGGGTTTCACTTTGGAAGAATATTGTAATTTGGGCATTGCAGCCTATAATTTGCATGGAACTCCCTTTGTTTGCTAGCGAAAATTTTGTCCCAAATGTCTGCAAAGTTATACGACTTGCCACATCACAATAAACACCATCCAAGCACATTCAGTGTTGTCTGCAAATTCATTCTACTGAAATGGAGTTTGTTAAACGTTTGAGAGAAGAATTTTCAGACGACCCCTCACTCAATGACCTCTATCCGTCCAATGTGGTTTTCTCCAAAGGTATTAAATTCTCCCCATCTCCACCTTCATATCTACTTCCTTTTTCCTAGTGGTCCAGTGGGGATTTACCTCACCCAAAGTTGTGAGGTATGACACTGCCACCTTGGACTTCAAGCCCAAGATCAAATGTTTGTACCGTTATACAATTTACTACATCAAAATAAAACCCTTCTAAGTGCATTCAATGTTATCTGCAAATTCATTCTTTTGAACCGTCATCTTGGTAACACCCTTCCATGTATCTGACCATTCTGGCATCTCTTTTTCTCTCCATCTCTCATCCATCCCCCTCCACCAGCTCCTGTTAGCAACCTGTCTCCCTCCACCCTCTCCTCAGTAATCCTCTCCTCCCCAGCACCTACTGGCAGTTTTTCCTCTGCTGTATGACAATGGTGCAAGCTAAAATGAAAACCATTTTTTGAAACTCTGCTCCCTCAAATATATGTTATTTAGGGGGCGGAGTTGCAATGTGCTAAAATTCAGCATAATGCCTGTTGTGCTGAATGCAAGATAGGGCCCTTTATTCCAACTGTAAAATGTTCAGTCATATCTGGATTAGTGGGGATGTAGTCAATTAAAAAAGATAAATATCTAACAATGATAAAAGTTATGTTTCATTTTACATATTTTCCTCATAGAAATGAGTAGAAAAGTGTTTTCCCGTGCTTTCTAGTTGGAGTACAGAGACCTGCAAAACTGAAATGTAAAACACATTTCCTAAACTGCTCTTGCTGTACCAATTTGTTTAGTACATAAACATATTATGCATTAATTACGCATCAATACATGTATTATACATCAAAAAATGTCGAAAGAAGTTTATCATCTACGCTGTGCAATTTATAGAACTGGCATTATGGATGTTTTTTGGACATCAAGTATATTTCACCAGTCCTCTTCCACTTCAAAACTACTAAAGTTACTTCAGCTTTCTTGTCTTTCTACTGTACTGTTTCCTTCTGCAAAAACAAGTACACCCTTGAGACATGAGAGCCATATTTTGAAATATTCTTATCAGTGGCTTTCATCTAGCCCACACTGTTTCCTCTTGTGTCCTGTGGTTACATGTTACTTTACATCTATTATTTGTGCAACATACTTGTTTAACTTTTAAAGTAAGTGGAGAAAATATAATTAGAAATCTAGTTGCATTATAATTTCACAATATCTGAGAAAATTATTGTATTTTCCCATTAGAAAGTAAAATCTAATGTTTTGTTTGATAAAACACACGTTATTGACACAAAATTATGTTTCAGATTATCTGATAGCATTGTATCCTGTTTATGTGTTTGTGTATTTCAACCATAAGGAGAAGCACAAGAAGTGTCAGTTCTGCTAGGATATTAATAGAGATCCTTTTTCATGCTTTGAGCAATTTCCATTGTGACATTCTCTGATGGTTTTTCACTCTCATGGTTTCAGGTCAGGTTCAGTTCATTCTGACATTTGCAGAAACATAAAACTCATATACAATGGAACTTGGCCAAGAAGTGAGCTGTGATGTGTTTTTTCTTTGTGTTCATGTGTCTGAAAAGAATCTGCTACAAATAGTTTAGATGAGGCGTTTGCTCTTCATCTTTGGGGTGAAAGTGCTAGAACAGGGTGGAAATTTTGCAAATGAAGCCAACTAAATATTCTGTGTAATTTACAAGAGAATGCACTAATTTCCACTCCTCTTTGCATGAGAATTTTTACGACCTCTTAAAGCTGGCTGAAATTCTGCAAAGATATAGACTATAAGTCTAAGGTATGGTAATTAGACGATCTCTCTCCTGCAGGAATTTATTCTTGTGTACACACAGAGAACCAACCCCCCCACTCCCACCCCTCCCCAATTGTATTTAATTAGGATACAATTAAATATTCCTTACCTATTTGAAGTTGACTCTCATTCTGCCTGTGGTACTGTTGTATCAGATTCTTTGAGTACTTCCTTCCTGTCAATTTTCATGTTTGAATGAATGCGCATAATGTCACGTTACCATCTGCAGAGCACTTTAGAAAAGCTTGGAAATTACTACATTCGTCTGTGTGGCCTGTAAGAGGTACCTTTTGCTGTCTGCACTTTGCAATTAAATCAATGATTGCTTTAACGGCATACTTATTTCGTTCTGCTGTGTCATGGCAAGAGCGATCTAATGCTGCTCAAATAGACGGCCTCTTTCCAGTAAACACGGACAAATTTTGCAGCACGCAACTGAGCTGTTTGCTGTGCTTGTGTAGATAGGTGCTTCGTACCTATTTTTTTAGCATTGCTCCAGTCTCGGAGAGGCTTTGTCCAAAGTGTTAAATCTCCGAATGAAAACAATATGAATGCAGCACAGAGCAGGCTATCCTGACTAAGCTGTACCTCAATGTTGGGTATTTAGACTCACTGAAAAACTAGTCAGGTACTTTTTGCTGCTTTCTGGAAATATACGTAGAAAGAGCCACACACCCTCTGTGTGGCTTGAATCTGTTTAGCAATACATGGAGTTTGACCGAATCCGACGCACATTTCAGGGCATTTGCTTCAGACTTGCCAAAATCTGACAAGTCCATTGCTAGTGACAGTGGGCAGCTGACAGGTACCTGGGGCTCATGCTCATCATGATTAACGCCAGAAGCGCGAGCAGACGGTTCTAGTGATGAGGGTGAAGACTCAACATTAGCCAATGACGTGGAGGGTCCAGGGGAGGAGCAGGGTGAGGACAGGGAGATGACCAGCTCGGTGGGTTCCTGTGAGGAGGGTGGGCAGCTAGCAATATCCGACGCAAGTAGAAGGCGAGGGCTGTGGCTGGTTGCTGTCAGTCATTTTTACATCTGTGGTCATTGGCTAGCAAGCATTTGCATCTGTGCCATTGCCTTTAGGCTTTTTTTGTAAGTTTTTGCAAATAGGTTAAGCTATTTAAGGCTCTTCCGTTTAGTCATTGTGTCTCATGTAGGCTAGTCTATTGAGTACTCGTGCTGGTGCAGCGGTAGGCTAATTTAAAGGGAAGACGTGTCTGAGAAAGGATACAATTATTTGTTTTCATGCCAAGAAACCAGTCAGATTTCTTGGATGTCTTGCTCACTCCTTCCCCCCAAACACACAAACACAGGCAGTCTTTCCCATGCTTTATCTCTCTCTGTAGCCTGATGGTACACACAGTGCGTACAGCCATACACCTGCAGGTGCCAATGCTCTCCTAAATACGGCAGCAGTCATCAGAGCCAGGAGAAGACACAGCGAACCAAGCCAAAACCGAATACGAAAGGAGAGGGTCTTTTGTTCAAGAATTACTCTCTTTCGGTAAACTTAACAGCAGATACTAACACAAAACAAAATACCCTGGTGTGATGAAGTTTCTGTTAAAGTTTCTTTACTTGTCCTTGCATCAGATACAGGTGTTTTTCCATCACACAATGATGTTTTTCTTGTGGTTCCCTCACTGCTTGTGGTGGGTTGCTCCGTATCCATGCCATTTCTGACCTTTTTATGAGCACCTCTTGCCATTAAATTGTGAATGAAAACTTTTCATTTCTGTGAATAATTACAGCTAATCATTTGGTCACTATATGGCTAATATTTTTGTGGTGCAACTTTTCCTGATTAAATCTGGCCTCTGGAGAAACAGTTGATCAAAGTTAAAGCATTGTGCGGTAAAAGCAGTAAAAAATGGCCAACAGAAAGATGACATATATTGCGAATAGTACTGATAAATCAGAGATTATATTAACATTAGATTTCCCCTTAACCAGCTATTCTAGGCTCCACACAACAAGAAACATTTTGATGCTCTTGAAATTGTAAGCACTAAAGACAACTAAATTCATTTCTGGTACAAAACTCACAAAAGAAAGAAAGACTGAAGACATGAAGAAACACTGTAGATACTTAACAGGTTTAGCAAAAGGTGACATTTTAATAGCTTCCTACAGCATTAAACCTGAGACCCATTTTGTACTTCACATATGACCTGAAAACCTGAAAAATCTTGAATTTAAAGACATGGGAGGATCAGTGGAAACACTTTTGGGGTAAATATCTAATTTCAGGAGGAATTATTTTACACAAAGAGGTTTTAATCCTTACAACAGCTTCTCAGGTCCTGTAGTTGATACAGAGTTGATATTGCCCCCTACCGTTTCTGTTCATCACGACTTCTCTCATCTCCCTTTAGAGACTACTCATCGTAGGACAGTGACTCCTCTTCCTCACAGAGACCACAATGAGACTCTTCTTCCTCGTCTGGACACCACCGTGACTCCTCTTCCTCTCAAAGACCACACTGACACTCCTCTTCCTCACGAAGACCACAATGAGACTCTTCTTCCTCATTCGAACACCACCGTGACTCCTTTTCCTCACAAAGACCACAGTGAGACTACTCTTCATCACTCAAACAGCAGTGTGACTCCACATCCTCCTGGTAAGTTGATTCATCTTCCTCATGAAAAAGGGACTCCTTTCTTGTGGTATAGTTCATTTAGTTTTTATTTTGCACAATATAAAAAAATACACAAAAATAACAAAGATAACAAATAATATACAGTGCAGGGAGAGGCAGAAGACCCAGTGGGCTTATTTGAAGCCTCCACCTAAATAATGTTAAAATTTTACAATGTTATAGAGAACACAAAATTAACATACAGAAAATATGACTACATAAAAGTGATGGCAATGGAATTACAAAGTTACAAAATTCATATAACAACAATAAAAACAATAATATCAATATAAAAGCAGAAAATGTGAGTATGAACATATTATGACAAGGACAGGCCATTCGGCCCAACAAAGCTCGCCATTACATTATTTAAAGAGTATCCTAAGTTTGGACTTGATCACAGCAAGGGTCTCTGCCTCAACTACATGACCTGGCAACCCATTCCGTGTATTGATAACTGTTTGTGTGAAATAATACTTCCTTACATCAGTGCGGAACTTATTCTTAACTAGTTTCCATTAATGTCCCCTTGTCCTACAGACTGAACTCACCTTAAAAAAATTATCGTAGTTAACCTTGTTGAGTCCCTTTATAAATTTAAAAACCTCTATTAAATCACCCCTTAGTCTCCTCTTGCTGAGTCTAAATAGGTTAAGTAACTTTAGTCTTGCCTCGTAGCTTTTATGTCTCATTCCAGGAACTAATTTAGTTGCCCTCCTTTGTACTTTTTCAAGAGCCTCGATATCTTTCTTATAGTGCGGTGCCCAGAACTGCACACAGTATTCCAAGTGTGGTCTATCTAAAGTATTGTATAATTTTAATATAACCTCCTTAGATTTATAATCAATACTTTTAGCTATATATCCTAGCATCCTGTTGGTCTTTTTTTACTGCTACAGCACACTGCCTAGATCCTGTTAGGCTTTGGTCAACTATTACTCCCAAGTCATTTTGCCAGGTATCTGCACACATATGGATGCTGTTTAGGTCTTCTTGTATTACCTCAGTTGATTATATACTGTTGGCTAGACCCCCCAGTTTTGTGTCATCTGCAAATTTTACTATTTTAATACTAACCCCTGCATCAAGATCATTTATGTAAATAAGGAAAAGCAAAGGCCCTAACACCGATTCCTGTGGGACTCCACTTCTTACAGAACCCTGCTCTGAAAAATTCCTCCAACAGTTACACTCTGCTTTCTACCAGTCAGCCAACTTCGAACCCACTCAGTGATAGCTACTGATATTCCTGCAGATTTCATTTCCTCTATGAGCCTCTCATGCGGAACTTTGTCGAATGCCTTTTGGAAGTCTAAATAGATAATGTCATAAGCTTGGCTTGCATCTAAACATGCTGTGGCTTCCTCAAAAAAGTCCAGGAGGTTTGTTAAGCATGACCTCCCTCTGCGAAAACCATGCTGGCTATCGTTTATGATACCATTTTGTTCTAAGAATAATTCCAAATTGTCCCTAATGATGGCTTCCAGTAATTTACAAGTGATACAAATTAAGCAAACAGGCCTATAATTTCCTGGATCAGTCCGGTCTCCTTTCTTGTAGATAGGTACTACACTGCCTAGCTTCCAGTCATCTGGTATTTCTCCAGTTTTAAGGGATTGCTTAGAAATAACTGTTTAATAAGAGGTTTGTAGACCTCTTCCGCTAATTCCCTGAGTACTCTTGGAAATATTCCATCAGGACCTGCAACCTTATTTGTTTTAAGTTTTCGAAGTTTGTCTAGCACTTCTGTATCATTTAAATCAATGTCCTCCATAAAACTCTGAGAACTGAAATCTCCTGGAGGCATATGAGCGAACCCTTCACTAGTGAATCTCTCCACAAAGTAGTTGTTTAGGGTATCAGCAATAGCCTTGTTGTCATAAACCATAAGTCCATCCTTATTTTTTAAACCTCTTATCTCAACCTTAAGTATCCTTTTTCGATTGTAGTATTGGAAAAAGCGTTTAGGGTTGTTCTTTGCATCTAGCGCAATCTGTCTTTCCAAACGCCTTTTAGCTTCCCTTATTTCTTAACTTGAACTTGCATTTTGCTGTATTCAATCTTGTCTCTCAGCTCTCTAACTTGAATTTTCTAAATAGTTCCCTTTTATGTTTCAAACTATCTTCGTAATGCCTTATTCATCCACTGCGGATGCTTATTTTTCAGCTTTTTTTGCACTTGCGGAATGAATTTACGCTGTACATCTAGAATAATCGTTTTAAATATGTTCCACATTTCTCTCACAGTTCTACCATCTAGAAGAGGTACCCAGTTTATATTTCTTGTATAATCATGCATTTTAATAAAGTCAGCTCGTCTGAAGTTGAAAATTCTAGCATTGGAGGATGTAGTCTTAACTCGCCAAAAAACTTCAAATGTAACTGCACTATGGTCACTTGTTCCAAGTGGCTCCCCTACCTCAGTACTGCAGATTCGATCAGGATTATTACACAGAACCAGGTCTAGAATTGTGTTCTCTCGTATGTTGAGTAACAGACTGAATCAGAAAACAATCATTTAGAACATCCAGAAACTCTTCCTAACATTTACCCTGACCAGACACAGTTTCTCAATTAATTGAGGGGTAATTGAAGTCCCCCACTGCTATTGTCTCACCCTCCTGACATGCCAGTGTAATGTTATCAAAGATCATCTTGTTGACACTGCTGTCAGAGGCTGGTGGCCTCTAACATACTCCGACATTCAGACACTTTTCATTTTCCCCCAGTATTTTAATCCATGTCTTCAATCACACCAAGGGGCTCCATACCTGGAATTTCCTGGATATTAAGATAATCCTTTACATACAGAACTACGCCCCCTCCTCTTCTATTGGTTCCATCTTTTCTAAGCACCTTGTATCCCCTTATGTTATAATCCCCATCCCCTGCACTAAGCCACGTCTCTGTGATCCCAACAACATCATAGTTACTATTACTGATAACCGCTTCTAGATCCAAAATTTTATTTTTTATGCTTCTAGCATTTAAACAGAGAAATTTCAGGGTACTGTGTGTGCATTTCCCATCCTTCCTCTCCACCTCCAGATGCCCAAAACCACCTCTATGACAGTGCTGCTCTAACTGATTTGCAATCATGGTTCCCTCATTACTAATAAAACAATTAGCCTTGGTGTGTTCTATTCCGGCAGTCTGTCTATCCCTACCCATCTCTCTGTATAACCTCCCTGCCCCCCCATTCCCTAGTTTAAATACCCCTCTGCTACCCTAAGCATACACTGGCCCAATGCTGCTATACCCCTCCAGTTCAGGTGTAATCTGTTCCGCTTGTACAGGTCACCCCTGTTCCAAAAGGAGTCCCAGTGCCCCATAAACCTGTACCCCTCTTTCCTGCACCAGGTTTGTAGCCACGTGTTAAACCTCCATATAAAGGCTTGCTTCCCTTTGCTCGCACATGGTACCGGTAGAATTCCAGAGAAGACTACCGTGGAGGTTCTGCTCGTAATCTTCCCCGCTGGCTCGATAAATTTATCCTGCAGAACCTCAAATCTACCCTTTCCTATGTCATTGGCCCCAACATGGACCATGACCACTGGATCCTCCCCCGCTCTGGCCAGGAGCTTGTCTGTACGCTCCAGGAGGTCTCCAACCTGGGCACCAGGTAGGCAACAGACCATACGAGACTCCTTGTTGCGCGAACACACTATGCTATTTACCCCTCTAATGACTGAGTCCCCCACTATCACTAACTCCCTTTTCTTGGAGGCCACCTGGGTGCCCTGGGGCTCTTCAGTCCTCCCACTCACAGGATTGCGGGCCAACTCGTCATGCAGTGGCATGAAGTGGTTGGTCACAGCAGTCTCCGGAGAATCCCCACTTGGGATTTTGCGCCCCTTTCTACGCTTACACCCTACTATAACCCAGCTCTCTCGCCCTGTCTGGTCTGTATCTTCTTCCCTACCCGGCTTTGGTGAGCGCACTATTTCCCTATAGGGTGTAGTAAACTGTTCCTGGAACTCTAACAATTCAGGATTACTGTGGAGTCCAGCCAGTTGGGCCTCGAGATCAAGAATCTTGCTCTCCAAGCGCTCAACTAGTCAGCAACGGTCGCAGATGAACTCATCCTCGAGGTCTCCCTCCAGAAATCCGATCATCAGGCAACTCTTGCACAGTTTTGGCCACATTTTCTCCCCTAACTAAACGGGATATCAGGATATCCTTAAAGCAAACACTGGAGAATGGTAAAAACAAAGTAAACAAACGAACTGGCTGTCTAACTAACTTCCCGACTAGCGAGCTAGACTATGTCCCTTAAAGATTTGCTATTTAAAGCTTTAAAGATTTGCGCCTGAGAGGGCGAAAAACCACAAAAAAATCTCTCGTCAGCTCGACTATGCGCCGAATTAGCAACGTTTGCTGAAGAGCTATGGAGGAAAAAAAGTGGAAAATTCCCTCCCTGTCCCCTAATGGTAACAAAAGATTACACTTTAGGAGCAGATCAAGCCTACCTTATTTAACAGCTAGGTGAATCGCCCCAACATTTATTTTAATTAGTATGCAAATTAATGTAAGAGCAGAGAGCCCAGAGGCTACTCCACTCCACTCCACAAACAGAGCGAACTTCGTCCAGGCTAGAGCAATCAAGCAGAACAATCGAGAGCAGCAGAGAGCAATCACAAGCAGCATTGAACAGGCTATCTTACCTGTTCTTGAGGTAAGATAGCCAGTTCTAAAGTAAGATATAAGTGTTTGTGTGTGTTTGTACAGGGGATATTGGTTTATACACCTGTGTTGACTCCAGAGCAATAGAAATGATACACATCACTATAAGTGAAACAAAAACATGAATACATGGACAACAATACATAAGGAAAAGCAGTTACAAAACATCAGTCTTTTCAGCATCTTTTGTAACATTTTATAGAGGACAGTTTTTCTTTGCATTACTGTGATAAATCTGCTGTTTCTGTGGTACTTGTTTAATAATCTCATGCAGAGTTAGGTCAGATTACTTTGAAATGTAGTCAGTTATTGAATACCAAGGTAAATTCATCCTTATAGCAGGTGAGGTAGACTCATGCCATGTTTCCCCTCTCTGCAGTTCTCTCCCTCTCTGTGGGTCTGGCTGTCTCTGTGCTGCTGCTGGGGCTGGGACTCTTCATATTGCTCAGACACAGGAACAGAACCAAGCATGCTCCAGGTAAGACTCTCTCTCTCACACACAAACACAAACATCATTAACATACACACAGATACACACACATGCACACTCACAAACACAGGACACAAATAGATGCAAGTATGCAACACACACATACATTCACACTTACACGTACACTCACATTCAATCACAAACACATAAATATTCGCCCACATGTACACATGCTTGCACACATACACACACACACGCAAACAGCTGTGCAGAGAAAGTTTCAAAACTGTTTTTGTTTCCAGTGAAAGCACATTACATTTGCATATTCAACACAATGAGCACAAAAAATCCCCCACAGAAACACACACAAATGAGGAAAAATTTTATTTTTAAGGGCTGTACTATTATATAACTTTTTTATTTTTAATTTTGGTACATTTTGCCAACTTGTTTCTCTTGTATTTAGAAATTCCTGCTGTTTAATGGCAAGTGAGAGATGCGTTTTCTAGCTGATAAGGGGAAGCAACATACTGTATGCGTTTTTTAAGGGGGAGTTCCGTGGTTCAGTCTGTTCAACTTTGCAGCACATCAGTCAGACCACCAGTAACCAACTGCAATGGAGTAATGACAGACAGCTGTATCAGTAAAGAGGAAGTAGGTGTGATCGATGGTCCCTGGCCACACTTGATTTCACAGTTTAGGTTGAAGAGTAAAAAGGCCTCATACAAAAACTTGCAAGCATATCGAGGTAAAGGCTCAAAAGCTGTAGATAAAAACTGATATTACTACCCAGCTAATAACAATGTATTCAGAGGTGAGTAGATAACAGAAAAAGCTGTGCTCGAATAAGAGTACAGTTACTCAAGTGCAAGTTAAAGTTACCCTTTGAGAAAATACTCAAGTGTGAAAAAGTAATTTGTCACACAAATTGAGTACGAGTTTCTAGTTTTGTTTCCTATATTTTCACACCATACAAAATAAAATGAGGAAGTTCAGTTCAAAAGCAATTAAAGTGCAAGTGCAGTTTTATTTGTGCATTTCTATATTGTGGAGTACAGCTGGTGTAATAACTGCTGAAATATTTGACATTTGTAAATGTATATAATAAATAATGTATTTCTCCATTTTCTGGAATAGGGACTGTTTATAAAAGTACCAGGAAAAATCTAGTCAATTGTGGTACTTGATTGGTAATAACTAGCCCATGTGGGAGTTTTGTCTCTGCCTACAGAGCATTCAGTGCCATTGCTATTGGCCTCATAACTGTATAGTGCTCTTTCAGAAATGCCATTCAGCAGGGCTCAGGCTACAAATGGTGGAAAGATGAAAGAGAAAAAAAGAAATTTATACTACTTGTGCAACTTAGTCAAACAGTTGACCATAACGTTTGGGAAAGAAAAATGTAAACATAAATGTTGAGGGCTCACTCTTTGGGACCTAGCAGGCCGTGGAGCCAGATCAGACGGTGGCAGAGGATTATCACCCATCTGGTTAGCACCAGGCAGGGGCTGCCAGGCTAGCATGGAGGCTGGAGACTGGGACGCTGCACAATGTGCAGGGGCTCCAACTCTGAGCAGACCGTTGGCATGCCAATGGGTCCCATCATCCAGTCTGAAGATTGCCGGTCCAAGCTGCTGGGCCACCTGTAGGGGCTCCAACCACTATGACCACAGCTTGTTCCGAAGGTGGGCATGTTTGACCCTGACCTAGTCTCCCACTGACAGAGAAGGGAGGCGTCAAACTTCCTCTTCGTCTGAGAGCTTTGGACCTGATCTCCAGTTTTCTGGAGCTCCAACCCTCCGCGTCCTGGGGCCGGGTTGGCTTTTATTCAGTCCAGTGGGAGCTTCACATGCCTCCTGATCATGACCAGAGCAGGTCACACCCCAGTGGTGGGGTGTTTGGAGGCCCGTATGGTCAGGAGAGTTTGACACAGAGTCATGCTGAAGGTTTTCCCCTCATCCAGAAAAGCTTGAATTCCATTTTGTTCAGTCTTTCCACTCCCCTGTTGCTCTCCAGGTGGTACACTACTGTTCTGATGTGTTTGATGGATTGCTGGGAGAGGAACTTAGCTGAAAGGAATTGGTGCACACTGTCGGTCGTGATGGTGCCAGGCAGGCCCCAGTACCCAAAGACCTTATCCAGGCAGTTGATGATAGTATGTGTGGTGATGGAGCCCAATGCAATGCCCTTTGGCCACTTTGAGTGGAGGTCGTACACCACCAGCAGTTAGCAAGCATGTGCCCCATGTACCATGCAAGAGTGCTCTCCCTGCTGGTCCTATGTTGTATTTTTTCATTAATGGACATGTTTTCTAGTATGTATAGAATGCCTGTGTGTATAATTATACACATTAGATATGCAATGTATAGAAATTGTGTGTAGTGTTTTGTTAAATGAGTGATTTAGAATTGTGGTCTGAATGTAAATATAACATGTGCTTGTATTGTTGCTAAACTGGTGAATGAATTTTGTAAATGAGTGTTATTTCAGTCATTGTGTCTCAAGTCCCAGTGTCCAGGTTTAAACAATAAAAAACTGTCATTATCATTACTCCACAGTGGCTGCCTCCTCCTCCAACAGGATGAACACAGACACTGGAAACACTGGGGGGGTGAGTGCATGTAAATGTATGTGTATGTTTTGTGTATATGCATGTGAATAGCTGTGTGATTTTGTGTGTATGAGTGCTTGTGTGTGTACTTATGTGTCAGGATGTGTGTATGTTTGTATATATGTATGTGAGTGAGTGAGTGAATATAACAACATATGTGAACAAGAACAGGCCAACAGATTTTGAAAGCTTTCTGTGATAACCCCGTAATTCCTCCTGATTTCATTTTGACTACGAGCCTCTCATGTGGTTCTGTCAAATGCCTTTTCTAAGTCTCACCACATTGTGCTCTCCTCAAAAAAGATTTTTTAGGCATGACCACCCTCTGATAAACCTATGCTGGCTATCATTTAAGATTTCTTCAAGGAATAGTTGAAATTTCAAATCAAAATTTTCAAAGTGTTCCAATTTTAAGTATATAACTGATAACAATGACAATGGTCATAATAATAATTCAACAGAGTAAGTTCGCAAAGATGAACACAAGAGTTCGGCTTTTCAAAAAAAAGGCTAGGTTTTGAAAAACATCTCTGTCCTCAAAGTGAGTCCTGTACATTTTACAACACACAAGCTATCACTTTAGCACTGATCCTCCTGCACACAGCCTAATCCATTAGCATTGAGTCTACAGACACAGCCTGATAAATTATCATTGTTAAACGCACACAGCCTATCACTTTACCACTGACACCACAGCACATAGCCTCGTGCTTAATCACTGTTATTGCAGCAAACAGCCTTAGCCATCATGTTACCTCACATCCTATTGCTTTAGCATTGGTTCTACAGCACACATTTTACCACTGATGTTACATTACAGAGGCCAGCACACTAGCTGGATGTAGCACCCAGCACACTAGGCAAATAGTTTTACATTCACAGAACTTACATTTCTATCTGAAAAAGGTAGACACATACTGACTGAAAGGCTGGGTTTTCACAAACACAAGACACCAACTGAGTGCAATTACTTTATCTTCAGAACAACTGTGTTTGCGAGGAAGTCATAGATTTAAACAAACAAACAGATGCAGATGCTGCTTTCACCACTGTTGACTCCTCTGGCAGCTCACAAGAACAACCCCATGACTCACTCAACTACACCTCCATCAGCTTCCCCAAACAGCAACACCCTTACTGCAGACTATACAGAGTACTCCACTGTGCAGTTCCACTCATCCCCCTCTGATTCTGGGCTCTGCTGCACTGTTACTCACCCAAACCCCTCTGAGCCTCCCACACATACCTCCATTCTCCACTCACCCAAACCCCTCAGAGTCTGTAACACATAAGACTGCATTCAGACGAGGCCTTGTGTCTCTTGGTCCAGTGTTGCTCATGCTGTTTTTCATTGTTGACTATGGATGAGCCCTCCAACCTTTGCATTGGGTCCCCACACCAGCATTTTCATATATGGAATAGAAGCTTCTGCTTGTTGTGCTGCACTGATCACAGTCATTAGTTACATTCAGTAAACTTTAAAGTGTAAATAATCTGAAAAACCAATCAACTTGTGTTTTCAGAATAACTGTCACACAACAAAGTGTTTTTTGTTCAAACAAAGAAGCACTTAATGTTACAGGATTTTTTCTTGATGTCCCTCCATAGTCCTGGTGTGGTAGCCAGCCAAGATTGCTCAAGCTGGATAGTTCACCTTTCTATCTGTTCTATTGTTTTCTCTGATGTGTAAGTTAGATTACTTAAATAACTAACTGCTAACCTAACTAGCCATCTTGATGTTATAACATCTCTCAGGCTATATCTTAGATGCAAAAAGACAGTTAGCTCACTGTAACAAGACAACATTATATGCTTCAAGTTTATTATGTCACTCTAGCCGATTTTCTGACACAACTCTCTTGCAGTGCTGGAATGAGATGTCCATCTCTCCTATTTGTAATATTAATATACTAAGTTTGCTAGGTTGCTGAAATACCTAAATCGTATCCTTAAATAGCATGTCACATTTTCCAGGATAACCGTGTTTACGAGGAAGTCATGGAGTTAAACCAACAACCAGATGCAGATGCTGCTGTCACCACCATTGACTCCTCTTTCAGCTTACAAGAACAACCCCCTGAGTCACTTTACTACACCTCCATCAGCTTCACAAACAACTCTCTCCATCCGTCAGGCACTGCCCTCACTGCAGACTCTACAGAGTACTCCACTGTGCAGTTCCTCTCACCCCCTCCTGAATCTGGGCTCTACTGCACCGTTACTCACCCAAACCTCTCTGTATCCAACACATAATTCTGTACTCTACTGTTATTCACCAACAGCTCTATTCCTGCCATTCTCTTGTCAAATTTGTCTGTGGTTTGAGGTAAAAGAATGGACATTTGAGACGGTTGTTCTGTCCTTATAATAATGTAAATTAAAAGCATTCTGTGCATTTAAAATTACTCTAAGAGTGAAATGTAAATATTGTATGAAGTCTGTTCTTCACAGGCTAACTTGTGAAAACTGAACTGAACAGTGGTAGTGGGGTTTTTTCTTTTATAATAATAAAAATAATATGAATAAATTGGAGTATCTTCATTTGGAATATACTAATTCAGCAGTTGGTTAAAATACAAGAAATAAGCAAATGCAATACTTGTATGGGAGATTTATTTCATTTATATGCTATAGCTGTGCATTAATACCCATGTATAAGACCTTTATTGGGCTTATGGGGCCTGCTAATCTCAATAAGTCTCAATAAGGTCAGTACTTATTAAAACTGGAAAGGCAGTTATGTCCATTTAAGCAGCATATCTATTGCAAGCCTGTCACCAATGGACATGGAGTGTAATTGCATGGGGGAGCCAGTTTTACTTTTTTTGTGGCCTTTATGTTTGTATGGAATACAGTACTGTTATTTAACTAATATTTTAGATAAATGAAATGCCTGATAATTTGTCATTTATGTAGGATTAATGTGCTGTTTATGTTAGTTTGTGTTAATGAAGACAATGGTTTTTGCCAACTGCAGTACATGATAAAAGGACTCAAGCAGCAAGTCAGGGTTGGTTAGATGTGCATCATTTTAGGCTATAACTGTAAAGCCACATCAGTTTTTTTATATGCATTTGTTATTTTGGTGTGTTATTTTTGCCTTTGTTTGCTAAGTTTTACTATATATATTGAGCATGGATCCTTGGAGAATAAATCACACCCCTTTGCACCAGTCTGATGTCTTTGTCACATTTTGGGCATTTCAGCATCACTGCCAGGCAGTTCTCTCGCACTGACCTCTATTGCAGTTCACAAACTAGCTGCCTAGAAGACTACATCACTACAGAATGGCTGATGAGGTTACATCAGACGAAATTGCATTTCTTGTAATATCGGTTTAGCTTTGATAACGCAAATAACTCAAAACAGAGCCAAAACATACAGCTCATAAAAGAAACCTTGAAGATGGGACTTATGGACAGGTTGTAGGTGTAAAGTTAGGGAATAGGGTTAGGTTTTAGTTAAATATTTAACATTCCATATGTAGAGTATATGTTCTTATTGTTCTTATTTTTGCTGACTTGTCACAACCAGCATTGTTCGCTGAAAGTTGTGACCCGTGATGATGAAGGGGAAAGTGGAATACGGGAAGCCACCTTTGCTGTGTTGTTGCTGGTTGAGGATAGAGAAGTCATGCTGTAGTCTCTCCGTTTTTCAGTTTTGCGCTTTCCCCTCATCATCATGGGTGCAAAATGATCAGCAAAATTCTTGATTTTGTATGTATTTGGGAGAGTGCTGTAACTACATTTAGACTGTAGAAGAAACTCTACTAAATGCATGTGATAGCAGTGTAATGAGATGTGTATTTACGCATTATTGTGCATGGTGCTGTATAATAACGTGAAAAACTGGTCTTCCCTGCAGAAAGACAAATATGGTGGGGGAAAGCAGAAAGTTTTTAGCAAAACTGCCAAAGGTAACAAACTTTTTCGTGGTCGCTACTGACTACACGAACATTACTAAACAGCAGCAAGCTGCTGCTTGCGCTAGCACTGGTGTTAGCATTGCTAATCCTAGCAAAGAGGAGCTACTCATTGCTGCTGGCAGTGCCAGCCCAGGTTGCCCAAGCGATGCTGCTGCTACTTGGAAGACAACCTTACAGGATCCTTCAACTGGAGATGATAACGGAACTGCCCTTAGAAAGACACTCACAAAGCAGCTCTTCCTTTCCAGACAACTTTTTAATAAAGGCTTGATTCGACATCAACAAGTTTTGCTTTTTTTGCATTTTCTCTGTCTTGCTTTTCCTTCCTTCCTTCAGGCTCACAAATGATCATGGTAACTCACTTATGTCGTCACACAAACGTAAGTATTTTAAGTGACACCATTTTGTCTGCGCCTAAGTGTCCCATCTCCTTGTGAATGTACTTATAGACTATCATCTTGAGTCCTTCAGGTACAACTACTTGACTTCTTGATGGTGTTTTTCGTCGCAAGACTCCATCTTCCCCTACATGCAAACGAGGCCATTCCCTGAGCAGATGTTTCACTGGTGCTGCAACTTTTAGTTTGTCTTTGTGCTTCAGATGGTCACTTTTCCAATAAGACATCCGAGGTACTCTCTTGTGTGCACTCCTCTATGACATCTTCAATCTTTGCTGGTCTCCTTGACAGGAAGTCAGCATCTCTGTTTGCAGTTCCAGGTCTGTACTTGAGTGTGAATCGATAATCTGCTAATTCTGACACCCAGCGATGTCCAACAGCATTGGGTTTCGCTGATTTCATCACATAGGTGAAAGGGTTATTGTCACTATAAACTGAAGTGGGGTGCATGAAACAGATAGCTGCGGAAACGCGCCATAACAGCCCACTGTAAAGCCATTAATTCCAGTTTCCCCAAATGTAATCTGTAATTCTTCTCAGAAGGACTCAGCATACGTGATCCATATCCTATGACTCTCAGCACACCTCCTTGTCTTTGATACAGGATGGCACCAAGACCTTCTTCAGATGCATCAACATGTAACACAAATGGCTTATCGAAGTGTGGATACGCCATGACAGGTGGGTTAGTGAGTGTGGTGACTAACCTCAATAACACTCCTTGATGACTATCTGTCCACTCCACAGGTTGAGATAGTGGCAGCTGGAATGACCGGCTTCCACGACCTGTTTTCTTTGAGTCACTCTTTCTCTCAGTCTTCTGGTATAACAGCTTGTACAATGGATTTGCAGCTCTTGAAGTCAGCTATGTAAGCTCAATAAGAATTAAAAAAAAAAAAAAAAAACTTATGTGCTTACTTCTTTCACTGTCTTTGGTTTTTCTGTAGTTAGTGCTTTGATAGCTTTGACTTCTTTGGGGTTCATACAATATCCTTCTTCTGAGATTACACATCCCACACTTCCCTCTTAAAGAAGTTGCACTTCTTAAGTCTCATTTTAATCCTGTTTTGTTTTTGTCTCTGCAGCACCTTCCTGAAGTTTTCAACATGCTGGTCAAAATCTTTACTAAATACTAGCACATTGTCAAGGTAAGGAACACACATCTCATCACGCAGGTCACTGAGACACCCCTTCATGTAGTGTTGAAATGCTTTCCAGAGACGTTGGTAAGGCCAAAAGGGATCCTCATCCATTCATATAATCCCCAGGGTGTGATGAATGCTCTGCATGCTCTGCTGTCCTTACTGACAAAGCCCTGGTGATATGCCTTCCCCTGGTCAAGTACTGAGAACCTGGAGTTACCGCCAAGATTTGCCAATATTTCCTGTATCCTTGGAAAGGGGTGGCAGTTGGGTAGTGTCTTCTGATTTAACTGTCGGTAATCCACGCACAGACGTAGTCCACTGTCCTTCTTCCTAATGTACACAATTTCTGTATCCACCCTCGACTCAACAAATCCTAGATCCTTTGGCTTTTCACTTCCTGATATAAGGGTCTGGGGACGGCATCGTATGACTTCTTTACTGGTACATTGTTCTTCAAATGGATTTCCATTTGCAAATCTGGAATACATCCGGTGTCCCATCGTCCCTTGCAAACGCATCACATTTTTCTCGTAACATTTTACAAACTTTTACTTGCTGCTGAACTGATAGGTGACTAAGATCAACTAGCGGATCCCAACTCATTGGTTTACTTTCTTTTTGTCCATCCACTTCATTTGAATTTATCTCTGATCCCTCCTTGTTTTTCAGGTACATATTTTGTCTCAAACAGATGGATGACATCGACTACATGTAACCAGTCAAGTACTGTTCTGTTCTGGAGTGTGATGTCATTTTCTGTTGTGTTTTCTATTGTCACTGTGATAACAGCAGTATCTTCATGTGGAAGTTGTACTATTTGCTCAGGAATCTCCAGACCGACAGGCCATGGAGTACCCTCATTTGGTTCCAGCATCACATGAACTCCTCTAAATTGCTTCCTGTTCAACCTACCGCAGCTCAATTTTGCCATAGTGTGCTTTGGAATGATAACATTGTGACGTCCCAATCTGGCAATGTGACTATCAGTGTTGCGTTTGGGTCTCTCTTCAACACTGCAAAGACAGCTCTAGCCTTCTTAAGTCCCACATCTAATGATGAGCTGAAACAGTGGACAAATTGACCGGAGGATGCTACTTTCTCTGTTGCTACATCACTTTGTGCTTACTCTTCAATCACATTCAATCCTATTATCCACCTCTCAAAAGAAGTGGTGCTTACCAGCATCGGCACTAATAGCTGTCTCTTAGTGTTGTCTAGCAGATCAAATTCCACCTCTATCCAACCCTCATAAGGTACACTTGTCCCACGAGCTGCTGTGAGATTTAGTCCTCCCTTGTCAAGAAGTTCTCTAAATGGTCTAATCTCAACATCAGGTAAGTATTTCTCTTTCCAGCTAAGACTAACAATTGACATCTAGAAACCTGTGTCCCATAGTACAGATATTTTGACTCCGCCGAGACAACACTGGACTAGGCATCTGGGTCCAACCACTTTTGCTGCCTTCTCTTGTTTTCTTGAAGTAAAGCTGAACTTCTCTAAGTAAGGCTGAACTTGTTTCAGTTAGAGCTACTTCAATTTTGTTTATTTCTGCAGAATTCTCTCTCCATTTGTGACAGCCTGCAGCCCAATGTTCAGTAGTACCACAGTTGTAACAGTGCAGACATCTAGCAATGGAGCGAGACTCGTCACAATGCTGACAATGTTGTGATTTGCATTTAACACCATCAGTGTCTTTTACTTATACTGGTGGGTGTCCTGTGTCGTTGTATATCTTGTCAGCTCTACTCATTTGACTGAGACTTGCTACATGGGTTGTGAGACTTCACAGATCGCTTGATTTCCAGCATTAAGTCTCTCAACAAGAGTGTTTGGCTTAGACGTGCTAGCTTTCCCCTTTTTGAGAACACTGACCTGCTCTTTGTCCACTTTCTCCTCTTCATGGACAGTGGCTACTTTCATCTCTTTTCTTCTTCTCCGGTAAGGTCTCATTACCAACACTTGGATCCTGTAAATAGGGCTTAAGATCTGTACGAATTGTGACATCTTGAAGAACTGTCAGCACTGTCTGCAAAAACTGCTTCTGAATTAGCTTAGTGTTGTACTTCAGTCCATCTTTAGCACTTTCTTAAGCAAAAAGAACTTTTTGTCGGAGAGCGATTGCACACACGAAAAATTCAATTGGGGATTCTTTAGGTTCTTGTGCTGCTCAAGTCAATGAGTGGTACAACTCAGTTGCATCTTTCTCATGGTAGTGAATTCTCAGAATTTGTCTCAATGAGCTTAATGTCAAGTCATGTCTGCTTTCAAGGTAACTTTTCAATTTGACACTTGGAGCTATAATATGAATAACTGCATCAATAATTTCACTTTCTTCATAGACTTTTTTTAAGAGCTCTCTGGATTTGTCTCTCTGAACTGTTTAAATAAAATTTATCTTTCTGGCTAATATCTCCAATCTGACCCTGAATTTTCAGATCTCTTCGGTACGTAGTATGCCTATTTTCACGCCTTGATACATTGACGTGTGCTGCTTTTGATTCAATTGCACTCTCAGAATGTTTAGGAGAAAAGCTAAGGAGTGTAGTGCCCTCAGTCACCACCGGAGGGCGAACATTAGCTGTTTCAGGCTGTCCGTCCTCCCTGAAATCAGGTACAGATGCACGAACTTCGCCATTTGAAACTTTCCTTCGACTGAAGATTCCCTCAATTCAATCATTTGCAGCCAATAGCACTGACAGTCCCTCATCTTCTAAGCTTGTTACATAATTCCCTTCGAAATGCGCTAAAATAGCTCTTCCCAGCAAGCGAGATGAATTAGGTGTATCATCAGTAATTTGCAATTTCAGTCCGTCACTTAGCTCGTTCGGTTCGCTCAAAGATAAGCCAGGCAAATGTTTCTCAATTTCGTTTACAACAGATTCCCACTCCGATGAAATTTCCATCTCTCTCGGTCTGTTGAAAATCAAAGAATGAAAACTCAGTACCTTGTTCCTGCGTTTCTCCCCACGAGCACGGTACCTCCTACCTGCAGTGCGTTAGCGTGCTTGTTTCCATCCACTTTCCGCTCATTGGCCGTCCAAGTTTTTCCTCTGTTCTCCAGTTACGGATCGATGTAATGATGTAAAACCAGGCGGGAAAACCAAAATTTATGTTGCACCCTTTGAAATACACTCACGAAGCAGCTCCTCCTTTCCAGGACACTTTCTAATAAAGGCTCTTTTTTTGCATTTTCTCCGTCTTTTTCCCCTTCCTTCAGGCTCACAAAGGATCATGGTAACTCGCTAATGTCGTCACACAAACGTAAGTATTTTAAAGTGACAGTAACTTATTTAACAACCAGCACTAATGATGTCTGTTCAACTATGTGTAGCGTGTCCTTGCTGTACCAGCATTAAATGAGGGAGCTACCCTGAGTTCCTTTATCAGACAATATATTATTGTCTCCTTTAATTATTTTCTATTCTTGTAATGTGTGGGGTTCTCAAACATAGATATTTAGCTCGCTATTAGGTAACTGGACTCTGCCCCTCCTGGCGTAGAGCTAGGTGAATATATACTATAAACTATTTATATGAAACTATATAGGCTGCTTCACTCCAATGAGCAGAATGTGCGGGGGAAAAAAAAGACAACTCAGTTTCCCTGATGAAGCAGCAAGAAGGGAAGTTTGCGAAGTCTCTCTCTCCACACTCTCCTCCGCTGTGCTCCAACCCTTGATATCTTGTTGGGTTAGCGAACTAGCCAAGTCCCCGCTATTTCCCTCAGGTTTGCTAGCTTGGGCTAAGATAGCAGTCGAGCTGGAAAACCGTGGACTCCTCGCCAAAGATATTGGTCACAGCTGTCTGATCGTAGGATACAATAACTACAAAGTTCACTGTCTGTGCACTTATGTTACTATATCTCTAACTCAAGAATCGAAATACGCGAGTTACGTATTTATACTTTCACACACGAAATTAGCAATAGCTCCTTCTTTCTGCCACGCACTCCCGCGCTCCTCTTTCTCCTTCCCACGTCACCTCTAGCTCGCTTCTCATTGGTCCAACGAACAAACGTAACTGAAATCCCTTTTTATTCTTCCGGTGCAAATAAAAGTATCATCACATTATTATGAATTCAGTACAGAACAAACACAATATTATTTTACACCAAGTCAACAATACAATCAATGAGTTTTACCACGAAATAACAATATGCAAAATACGTACAAAAGAAAAACATTAACACACAGTTTTTAACCTGTTAATTCTATTTTTGAGTGCTTTACTGTTGAAAGTATTTCCCATAGGCTACATATGTAAAATACAAATAAGTGAAAAAGATTTTTAAAACTTTTCCTTTTCAGTTGAGGGCTTATATTTCTTTTAAGTTTGTAAGTCACATTTTTTAGAGGACACAACACAGAAAAAGTTCAGGTCAAGGACAGAATTTTTCCAAAACATCAAATGAAAGAAGAGGCCTAAATGGACTGGCACAGGACTCACTTCATTCGGAAGACAGTACGACCAGAAAACAATTCTACCTACTTTATGAAAACTCACCAGAACTACAGCTTTAGGTGAGTTTTCATAAAGTTGGTAGAATTAAAACCAACAAAGGAAAAAGAATAAGACACATTGTTGTTGAAAGGTTTAAATATACTTTAATATGATTTTTTATGAAGTAATGAAAATTATGGGTAAAACATCAAGCTTAGCTCATGTGTATATATTTAGTTAAGCAATAACTTAGTTAAGCTTAGTTGAAATTCTGCATAACATAAATACATGTGCGCATGTGTGTGTGTAACAGAGTTTAAAAAGCCAGTTAATAGTTTGTGAAATTCCTGCTAAAATGGGTTCAGTTGGTGCCATCTACTGGTCTAATGAGCAAGCTAAAAGAAACCAAAAACCAGGAACTCACAGCAAAATTGAGACCACACTGCTATGGTGAGTCATGTTTTATAGGTCTCTGGTAAAGTTAAAATAAGAATGTCTAATGTGCATCTAGATTCTATTGAACGCTGATGATATCAGATTATTTGACACATGTACAGCATGTATTCACCTTATCACATTCTATCTATTAACTCTTGATTTATATTAGACGCTAATGCTAGCTAGTCTATTGAGTCATATTAGGTGCTTAGGTAGCTTACCGTTTTACATGTTTTCTTCAGAAGGACCAGTTGATCATACTATTTATATGTAATCGTGTTCCTCCAGAAGGTTAAGGTGTCGATGTTAATGATGAAGCCAGTCATGGATAAGTACCTTTAAAAACTGAAAACAAATCAAATTAAAATAGTAAAAATTGGCAATACTGTAAATATTTCTATCACCATCACTTCAGCTTAATTGCCCCATCTCACTATGAAGGTCTCATGTAAACAGAACACATCTTGCTGTCAAGGACAGAAATGACATTTGCAGTCATTGAAAGCTGCAGTGATGCCGAATTCAGCTTTGTTAATGGTTACATCTAACAACTAATAGATGCAGCTTACTGTATATGTAATGCACTGGTTCTTAACCTGGGTTCGACTGAACCCCAGGGGTTCGGTGAGTCAGTCTCAGGGGTTCGGTGGAGGTCAAGACACACACCCAACTCGTATGATTCGTGATGACACGCCCCGTTTTTGTTTTTGTGTGAAAATCATGTTTTGATGGTTTTGTTCTTTGAACACAGTGATGTTGATGCACGGTTCATTTTGTGCACCAGTAAAATATATACCTGTTTTGAATATGAAAAAATCATATTTTATTTTTCCAATTAAGAAGGGTTCGGTGAATGCGCATATGAAACTGGTGGGGTTCAGTACCTCCAACAAGGTTAAGAACCGCTGATGTAATGTTTATTTATAATTTTAACAAAATTACACCTGAAACAATTTAACTTTTTTACTGGACAAATCAAATTTCCACATCACTTGTTTTCGATGAGAGGGAGTTGCGTTTACCCCCTTCCCATTTGATAGTCTATTTACCTTATAGGAAACAGAGCAATTAGATTAACATATTTTTTTTCCTAACCTGAATGTT
The DNA here is from genome assembly GCA_019788955.1 of Albula glossodonta. Classification (NCBI taxonomy): domain Eukaryota; kingdom Metazoa; phylum Chordata; class Actinopteri; order Albuliformes; family Albulidae; genus Albula; species Albula glossodonta. The sequence continues at coordinate 472,342 of JAFBMS010000177.1, read as the reverse complement.
CAACTGAACTGGTTGACCTCACTGCAGCACCCGCCCTGACAGCTGTGGGAGGCGAAGTGACTCATGATTCAAGTGACAAAGCACTTGCTTCTTTTCAGGCTGTGGCCGCACCACTAACTACACACTGCCAATGACGTCAAAATATTCAATAATTCAAACGTAAAAATGTGCCCAAAACTATATATAGAGAAAAAAGGATTGAGAAAAATAACCCTACTCACATCAATGTTTTGGTAATAACCAAAAAATGTTGCTTCTGCAAAGGTTCAACCAGAGATGTTGAGAAACAAACTTCATTGAATTGAACATCGAATTCCATTGAACACAGAACTGAACATCGAACAGCAAAAACTTTAAAGAGCAAGTAATATTAAAAAAACGTATAGCTTAAGGCCAATGAGAGACAAGAGTCAAAATGCCAGTACAGCATATACTCTTAAACATTTTCCTCAAGGTGTAATCACCTCTATTAAGCCCCTGTACCCTAATCCACTTACATATACAGTCTATAGTAAATTTTCAATAGACTCAATATACATAATAATCATTTAAGTATCATGGACCAATCAATGCATTTATGAGCAGTTGTTTGATATCTGATATGAAATATAAATCTTTACTGTCATTAGTTTTTCAAAGGAGAATCTTAACCATTTATTTTATATTCCTGCGGGCTTATTAGGGGCATTTACCTTACTGAAGAATATTATACAAAACCTGTTTGTGCATTATAGTGGTGTCCCATTATTCATTACCAACAGATTCAAGTACAGCTGGGCTTTTTTCAAGAACTCTGTTGTCTCTGCCCAGTTGAGAGAACTCAATGGCACCTTGAAGCCTTCAGCACGCGGATTTCGGCTGTTCACGAAATCGAACAATCACCTGAAACACAAAACTCTCTGTTGTAGGTTAACAGTCAAATTACTTTAAATTTATGGGCAAAATCTCAATGGGTACAGAAACACAACTCAAAATTGCAGTTCAAATCTTGCCAACAAAATGTAAAGATACTGTGTCTTATTAAGTGTCTTATTTATAACACTGAGGTAGGTTAGCCTATGCACTACATCGATTTATTCCATCCACGGCTCGTGGGAGAGCACAGATAAATTAACATAACTGATGTGAATTGAAGAGTTAGTGTTGTGTTTATTTATTTTAAAAGACCATAATGCTTTGTAAAATAATGACAAAAATTATTTTAAAATATTATAAATGATAAAAACATATTATCGTAATTTAAATCCTATTATATTAACTGTAGAATTTAAGAAAATGCAATGACCATTCAAAGTAAATTGCCTATGGTATTAAATAACATCAGACATTTGTAAGTAATGTATTTTCATGACCTACTCTAACGGTTTCCCAGACCAATGTAGGGACACCCAATTCTGTGTATTCATTGAAGCTGACCCACAAAAATGAACAATCCTTGTTTCTTTCCATTTTAACTCACATCTTTATATTACATCAGTTTATCATTGCAGATGGTTTTTTTGTACGTGGTAAAACTTTTACACCTGGTTTTATTCACACAAAACTTTAGAAAATTGACCTCTAAGTGTTCTGTGTGTAATGGTCTTTAAGGGCCAGGAGGGGGCATCATGACATTGAGGAAGTGAGAAGACGGAAAAGATGGGGACACATGAGTGTACACAAGCACAAAATTGCAAAACATTTGGCTTTTAATGGTCTTAACAACAAATCAATGGTCAGGAAATTATCAGGAATTAAACAAAGACACTCCCGAGACCTTATGTGCTACCATTTGCTTGCCAACTTTTGCTACACTGAATTGTTTTTGAAAAAACTGGAAGCAGGGAAATTCACTTATATAGTCTCCTTGTATCCAACAGTAAAATCATGATGAAGATGAAAACGAAAATCTTCTGGGATATTTTTTCTAAAAAGATATGTCATTAGAGATATGTACCCATCAAAGGCCTGATAACAAGCTCATAACTGGAACCAAGAGTGACAGAGCAGGGGAGATCTACAATATGTAGTGTTGTGAGTCCCAAGGTAAAGGAGTGAGAAAATGTGCTCCAAAAAATGCAAAATACCCGACATGGTATTTGTGACTTAACTTATGTGAATGTGAAATTCATGTGAATTACCAATTGAATCCGTCTTTGCTTTTGAGGGTCCTGTGGGTGGGTATGGAGTGAAATATTTTATGCGTCTTTCTGCCTTTATGTAGTTTATATATAATTACAGAAGGGGGGTCAGAAGGGAACTTGGGGAAACCCACTGTTAATACATCGTATTTGTTTTAGTATGTAGAGTTGCATTTAATTTCTTTGTGCCTTAACCACGTGTTGACGTAACATTTCTCTGAATATTCTTGATGCAACTGTTTGAATTACTATGTATTATAGAGAGACTGGTACTTTGTTAATTCCTGATCCTATACTAGAAATTTTCTGTGGGTTCTTTTACAATATTAATCCCTGTCTGTTTATGTGAAATCCTATATGTATATGAAAGAGAGTGTGACAGTATGTGTGTTTGTGTGTGTTTAACTGGGGTCTGAAAGTGTTCTGAAACTGTGGAAGAGTGTTTATGTAAATGTGTGTGTGCAACACCTTGTCTGCCTAAGGACCTACGCAACGGTTCTGTTTGTGGATTTCAGCTCCAATGTCCTGCACCACAAAATCAGCCAGCTCTCCATGCCCACCTCCACCTGTTGCTGGATCATCAACTTCTTGACAGACAGGAAGCAGCAGGTGAAGCTGGGTGAAATCACATCCAACATCTGCACTCTCAGCACTGGCACCCCCCAAGGGTGTGTGCTCTCCCCACTGCTCTTCTCCATCTACAGCAAGGACTGCACATCTGAAGATTCCACTGTCAAGCTCCTGAAATTTGCAGATGACACGACGGTCATCTGCCTCATCTTGGACGGCGATGAGTCCGCATACAGACAGGAGGTCGACCGGTTAACAGTCTGGTGCAGTTGCAACAACCAGGAACTGAACACCCTCAAAACAGTAGAGATGGCAGTGAACTTCAGGAAAAACCCTCCTCTACCGTCTCTTCTCACCATCCTCAACAGCAATGTGTCCGTCACGGAATCCTTCAGGCTCCTTGGAACTACCATCTGCCGAGTCTTGAGTTGGGAGTCTATCGTGATCTCTATCAGTAAAAAGGCACAACAGAGGATGTACTTCCTGTGCCAGCTGACGAAGTACAACCTGTCTAAGGAGCTGCTGTGAAAATTCTACAGAGCTGTCATTGAGTCTGTCCTCGGCACCTCCATCACTGTTTGGTTTGGCTCTGCCACCCAACAAGACCCCAAGAACCAGACTTGGATAGGATAGTCAGGAGCAGATCATTGGCACCAACCTGCCCTCCCTTCAGGACCTGTACTCCTCTCAGATGAGGAAATGGGCTGTTAAAATCATAGCGGACCCTTCCCACCCCAGGCACAGCCTGTCTGAACTTCCTCCTTCTGGCAGGCGCTACAGATCACTGAGCGCTTAAACTTTCAGACACAAGAACAGTTTCTTTCCACTGGCTGTCAAGCTTATGAACACTTACCCAAGCCATGGACCTTAACATACTCCCTCAGCACTGTCACTCTGTGCAATACTGAACTCCTAACTCCATGTAATACTTGACCTTGTACAACACCTGATTTCTTGCAGCTTGAAGTAAACAGGTCTAATACTCGTAGCAACCTCTACAATGTGGTTGCTGTTTATTGTCTGCTGGTTATTGTTATTGTTCTGTTTCCAATAAGTCTGCATTAGTTGTGAATTATTTGATTTGTAAATGATGTGTGCTATTTCTTTGTAAGCACTGTGCTGTGTCTATTCAATTCCTTGCACTAACTTGTATGTGTATGTAACTGTGACTGTTTGCACTGTGTGAACCCCTTTTAACCGGCAGCAAATTTCTTGTATGTACAAGCACACTTGGCCAATGAAACTGATTCTGAATTATGTGAGGTGTGAATGTTAGTGAAAGAGTATGTGTGATTGTGAGTGAGGCAGAGCAGACCGGGGTGAGGTAGGGTGGGGGAGGGAGTTAGCAGGGCAGAGAGAGGAAGAAGGCATCTCTCCCCACAGCCTGTAAAAGAGATGACAGAAATAAAGAAGAAGAAATGAGAAACAGTGTGAAAAGGCTACAAGGCCCTGAGAGAGAGAAAGGAAGAGAGAGATACTGAGATCACCATGAGAAACCTCTTCATTTTCACCTTCTGTCTTGCAAGTAAGTTCCATCTAAACACGCACTGTTACACTAAACACTATCATTTCACATACTAAAACTATCAACCATTGATTCATTTTAAGAACTCTTTCTGTACCGGAGTGTGTTTCAATACGTCAAGTAAAAGTTTTTGTTTGTAGTGAAGGGTAATTTTCTTTATCTTTCTGTGATTGGCAGGTGTCTGTGTGAACTGTATCACAGTGACTGGATACGAGGGAGGAGCAGCTTTCATCAGGTGCAATTATTCACAGGGATATGAAACAAACAAAAAATATTTCTGCAGGGGCTCTCGTTATAGTTGTAATGATCTAATTAAAACAGAAGAAAAGAACACTTGTTTTAAAAATGATAAATTCTCTCTGTATGACAAAACTGTAGAGAGGTACTTTACTGTTTGGATCAACAATTTGCAACAGGAGGATTCTGGGGAATACCAGTGTGGTATTGATATAAATTACTTACGGGATGTCTACACTGAAGTACAGCTGGAAGTAAAGAAAGGTAAGAGTCTAAATGATCTGCACTGTATGACACTGGCAGTTATTTGAGATTGGTGCTTATTCTATTTGACACAGCTGCACATCAAACCAAGTGAACTGTGAGAAGCCAGAGCTAAATACCATTTATTCTGAAAACATATCCGTTGTAAACTGTAATTCTTGTGCATCCACAAAATGTCTAATATCCTGATGAAGATTATATCTAAGCATAGGTGATGTGAATAGTGACTTTAGAAAAGATGTTTTCTGATGAAGAATAATGTTATAGGATTTGGGAGCAGAGTTTCTTTGTTTTCATAAAGTTTGAAATTACGTACTGTGGAATTTGATGTAAGTGGAAAAATTTAGCTGAAGCTTTCAATGACCATTAAAAGCAAATCCAAGGGAACTGCAGCTAAAATCATCACTGTATACTCCATAGACTCACTGCATGTATTCATGTATGTGATAATAAATGGAAATACATAAAAAAGAATTTCAGCTCACTGAATCATATAATTTCATTCAAATTTCATAGTTATTTCCTTCTATTGGTACTTCTGTTCAACCTCTTAAGAGAACATTTTTGGATCTTTGTGTTGTTTATATTGGCTGCCCCCATATAGTGCTAAGACATGGCTGTGGGTAAGACGATAATTATGATTGCAAAGGAATACATTTGACCTGTATGAATACAAACCGAAAGTGTCATTTTTCACAACAGCAAAGTGATTAAGTCAATGACGTTGTGTCGTGTACAGAATGAGGTGTGTAAATGCTTGTGTTAAAACCACAAGCTCAAACTGAAAGCTTGAGAGCCCGTGAGAAGATAATTTGAATTACCATATTAAAAGCCAATGAGAATTATACATTAGCAGCTCTGTGAATGACTGCATTAGAAGCTCATGTGAATGATGGTTTTGGCAGCTCTGTATATTCAACAGAAAATGTGAATAACTCTGTAGAAGCTGGTGTGCATTGTGGCATTACCAGGTCATGTGAATGATTCATTAGACAGGTATTAACAGCCAATGTGAATAACAGTATTAGCAGCTAATATGCCAGATCTGGTGATGGGTGTTACAGCAGTGTAGCAGAGCCACAGTAGTTCATACGCACTGCAGTTCTTATGGTGTTAGTGGGTCAAAACAACAATAGTTCATAAACTTTTCACGTTTTATGGTGTGTGACACAGCGCCAGGTGTGGCCACTGTGCTGGGTGGTGAGTGGAAGGAAAAACAACCAAAAGTTCAACAAAAAGGGCCGAAGGCCATTTATTTGCCCCTTTTTGGGAAAAAGGAAACACAACAAATGAGCTTAACACAAAATAGGGTAGCAACACAAAACCAGCACAGCCATCCAAAAAAACAAAAAGTCCCAAAAGTTCAAGCGTCCCTGCAGGCTCTCAGGCTGTGCTTAAATAAAAGCCTAATTGGAGGCAAGTGCTCACAGCTGAGTTGATTAGGAATCACTGGCAGGTGAGCCTGTCTGTTGGTGAGGCCACTGCTGTTGTAGCTCCAGTTAACTCTCAGGCTGAGGGAGGGAACCGGGAGACTGACAGCAGTACAGTGGGAGGAGCTGAGGAGCTCGCTCCTCCCCCCACCTCTCCCGTTGCCACAGGTGCTTGTGGATTTGGATTTGGGGGTGAACAGAGTACAAACCTGTTGAGTTCTTGCACTGACTTTGATCCTTCCTGTAGACAGTGATAGTGCAGACTGTTCTGTTTTTTTGATTGACAGCAGAGTTGTGCACATGTACATACAGTGAAAATGGGGGGCAGCTTCAGGATCCGGTGTGACAACTCAAACAGACCCAAAGGCTGTGAAAGCAGGGATAAATACGTGTGCAACGGGGAGAGCTTATCCAGCTGCAAGGTCCTGATAAAGTCTAAACAACATTTTGGAAAGTAAAGGGCAAATTAAAGTGATAGACAACACAACAGCAAGAGCCTTCTTGTTGTGGATCAATGATGTGAAACCGACCGATTCTACTACCTACTGGTGTGGAACAGATGAACCAAGACCTGATAAATAAACCTGATAAACTAAAATTACAACTACCTGAAGCAACTGGCCAAGTTTGGAAGTTGTAGCTTAAAATCTGGACATACATTCAGAAAATCTTATCAGAACAACCACAGAGGAACAGACACAAACAATAGAAGACTGGCTTTCAAAGCTATAATCACCAGCTAACTCGTCACAATACATTTTCAGCTACCAGTACATGAAAAACTTAGCTAGTAATACAGAAAAGCATCATATAGTAGCTACTGTTTCTGTGATAATTGAAATGCAACTAGTTGATTTATTTGAAAAGCGGTCTATACTTTGTCATGCTTCTCCTCTTGCCTTCTTACTGAGTGTACAGTAAACTCTTATGACCAGATTTACTAAGGAATAGTCACAGCACAAAAATATTCACTACATAGAAACACTTTTGTGGTTGCAAACACCAAAATATTAATGACCATTTTAAGAGTTGGTCTAATTATGCAATCAAAAAATTAAACTCCCTCATGTTGCAAATTTGCGGTAGGACATGCCCATAAAAAAGGTCAGATATGACAGGTTTACACATCCAGATAACAAGGCAAAGCAACATGGATATGGAGCAACCAGGCACAAGTAGTGAGGAAATCTAAAGAAAAATGAAACTTAAATTTACTAATCAGGTAACAGATATAGCAGCTAGCACAGCACAGCAATGCCATATTACAGTATATAAATTAAACACCAACCGAGAGGTGTATGTTTCGGAATGACATCATGTTCACAATTAATTTATTAGGTATAGGCTAACAAAAGTATAAGAAGTAAAGAAAATATGAGATGATGGTAGGTGGCATACAAAAAAACTTCCATACAACACAATAAGGGCAAAAACACAGCTGGTTGTCTAACAACAGACAGAATATTAACACCGATTGGAATAAGGTTATTACAGTGCAGCTAATAATTCCGCTTGTTCCACCCTCACACTTTCTGTAGATAGAGCTACTCCTGAAAATAAAGCTGCCGTGATGTGAACCGCTGTACCTTGCTGCAACATTTGTTTTGCGTCACAACATGTACATTCATGGGATATATGTGTTTTCTATTCATGAACACTTGTTCGTTGTATGATGGAGCAACCCACCTGTAAGCCATGCAACTGTATTGAAAAGGTCCAGAGGTAAGGAAATGCAGTTAACAGTAAACAGTGATCTTTGGGTGTTCTTTTTTCTTTACTGCCTTTTTTCAGAAGTCGTAAAAATTCCCATGCTAAGACGGGAATTGCAGATATTGCAAGGTTGAGTAAATTAACCGGAATACTTAATTGGCTTCATTTGCAAAATCTCCACCGTTTTAGTGCCTTCATCCCAAGTATACATATGCATTTTAGTATGTATCAAGAGGAAACTCGCAAAGTGATGTCGTCACCGCAGATTCCATTTAATAGTGATTTTCACCTATTCTGACAGTTTAGTAATTCACACGTAAATACTGAAACATTTTTGCAGCTGCTTTTATGCCTGAAACGCAGTCACAATCCTTTAGTAAATCTGGCCCTTAGAGTTTTTGTCATGCGTAGGGTATGTTTGCTGCCAGCTTTAAGTTTTCAATTGGTATGACGCAGACTACAGTTCTTCTCCAGGTGGATGTAAAGATATTTTATCCTTAAAGGGATGGCCAACTTGGTTTACAAAATTGCATTTTTACATTAATATCACTCTTAGGCACCATCTTAATCATCCAGCAAGATCTGAGCATTACAGCAAGACAGTGACTAATAAAATTACACTTGATTTTGGGCTGTATGGGTTTGGCCATGGCCTGGGCTCTGTGGGTGTAGAGTCATTTGACTGACATCTCTCTTAACTCCTTCATATCAGTCTTAACCTCGCTACTTCCAAGAAATAAAAAGACAGATTAGACAGTTCTAGACCTCCTGGTTCAGACCATGCAGCAAATCTGTGATTGCAGAATTTCAAAATTGTCCAGAATAAACAAAATTTTCAATAGTAATGCTTGTGCAAATTAATTTACATATGAGCTGAAATGTAAGCCATCTTTTGAAACTCTGCCATCACGAGTTTCTGGAGGGTCTGATCAATAGGGAAAATTAAGCCTTATGTTCTTTTGAGTGAAATTGGCTTTACTTCCTAATTAATTGGGGTCCAACAGACCCCGGTGCTTTACCTGTAAAAATAATAATTAAATCAACCAATTTTGTTTTTTCTCAGGTCTTTTTTTTACTTCTGACCTCATTAAAACCCAACTGACAGAATGTTTTTGAAGCCTTGGCTTTCCATTTTGCAAATTTTGATAAATATAAAATAAATATTTATGATAAATATAAACATACTTAATGCTTAAGATGTCTTATAGGCTATACAGAGAACAGAGATACATTTGTTTGTCAAAAATATGAATGGACAAAAAATATATGCATTTTATCCAAGATGGTAACAAAGTCTCCACCCCGATTGAACAAGCACATAGAAGATTTCCTGGGGTTTGATGGTGTGGGGGCTTGTAGAACACGTTGCACAGTTTCCCCTGGACCATGAAATACAGCCCCATGAGAACTAGAGTTGCTCCCTTGGGAAAAAGACTAGTTTTAATGCTTGCAAAGTAATAATGTTGCAACCTCGTGGCAGGTGTGTGTATGTGTGAGACATAGAGAGACAAGCAGGGGATTAGTTATGCAAAGATTTGTGAATATGTGTGAATATGGTTGTACTGAGTCAACTATACCTTCAACATCAATCAAGGATTCAACTTTATTAAAATCCATTGCATTTAACCATTGAAAACATGTGAGACCCCAAACAGAACCAATTTCTGTGGAGCTGTTAAAAAGGGTCTTGGGTCTTACAGACCCCAAACAGAAGATAAGAGTTAAAAAGGGCTGCAAGATAAATGAAGTAGACTACTAAATAAATACAGAAGCCAAGTGACATAGAAAAGCTTTCAGATAGAGGGGAACATACTTTCAGTGTTGCCAGTGTCTATTTTAATGTTTAAATGCTGTAAATAACAAAGCACTGAATAGACACATTTCAGTGTGTCTCAGTAGATGTCCATTCAATGGCAAATTGTTCATTGGACCTGCTAAAATAAATCTGACCATAGATTTCTTGCAAATTGGAATTAGCAATGGTGCCAGCAGGGAGAATCGCCAATAGTCAGCCATAAATGTATGAACCATAGCTAAATTAATACTACTTGTAGCTAAATTAATGCATTTCAGATCATTTGCAGACATTGGAGTAAAATATTGGATATACACTCACCGGACACTTTATTAGGTGAACCTGTTCAACTGCTTGTTAATGCAAATATCTAATCAGCCAATCACATAGCAGCAAGTCAATGCATGTAGGCATGTAGACATGGTCAAGATGACCTGCTGAAGTTCAAACCGAGCATCAGAATGGGGGAGAAAGATGATTTAAGTGACTTTGAACGTGGCATGGTTGTTGGTGCCAGACAGGCTGGTCTGAGTGTTTCAAAAACCGCTGATCTACTGGGATTTTCACGCACAACCATCTCTAGTGTTCACAGAGAATGGTCAGAAAAAGAGAAAATATCCAGTGAGTGGCAGTTTTCTGGGTGAAAATACCTTGTTGATACCAGAGGTCAGTGGAGAATGGCCAGACTGGTTTGAGGTGATAGAAAGGCAACAGTAACTCAAATAACCACTCGTTACAACCAAGGTATGCAGAAGACCATCTCTGAATGCACAAGACGTCGAACCTTGAAGCAGATGGGCTACAGCAGCCGAAGACCATACCGGGTGCCACTCCTTTCATCTAAGAACTGGAAACTGAGGCTCCACTTCGCACAGGCTCACCAAAATCGGACAATAGAAGACTGGAAAAACATTGCCTGGTCTGATGAGTCTTGATTTCTGCTGTGTATTCGGACGGTAGGGTCAGAATTTGGTGAAAACAACATGAAAGCATGGATCCATCTTGTCTTGTATCAACGGTTCAGGCTGGTGGTGGTGTAATGGTGTGGGGGATATTTTTTTGGCACACTTTGGGCCCCTTAGTACCAATTGAGCATTGTTTAAATGCCACAGCCTACCTGAGTATGGTTGCTGACCATGTCCATCCCTTTATGACCACAGTGTACCCATCTTCTGATGGCTACTTCTAGTAGGATAACGTGCCATGCCACAAAGCTCAAATCATCTCAAAATTGGTTTCTTGAACATGACAACGAGTTCACTGTACTCAAATGGCCTCCACAGTCACCAGATCTCAATCTAATAGAGCACCTTTGGGTTGTGGTGGAGCGGGAGATTTGTGTCATGGGTGTGAAGCCGACAAATCTTCAGCAACTGCGTGAAAAATCTATGAGGAATGTTTCCAGCACCTTGTTGTATCTATGCCATGAAGAAATAAGGCACTTCTGAAGGCAAAAGAGGGTCCAACCTAGTACTAGCAAGGTGTACCTAATAAAGTGGCCGGTGAATGTGTATTAGTTCACAGTATGCTGGATACTGTTGCTATTGCCAACATTGGTTTATATTCGGGCAAGCTTTGAGGTGATTATGTAGTTAGCTAGCACAGTTATGTATGACTACTCCAGCTTTCCATAGGGTTGTTTACTACCTAATCATCACAGTCTTACTGGAATATAGAGCCATTGGTGTGTTTGCTAACGTAGCTATGCTCTCTACCATACCGTGGAGACGCATAGCTTCTACTGATCAGCTAAAATGCAGAGTATTTATTGTATTCATTATTTGGGCTTACTTAACAAAGTACTTAGCTAGATAAAGAGATTGATTGTTGTAAACCTTTTCAGTTGTCTGAACAAAGTTTTTTATTGAGACCAGGTCACAGAGGAGTTAATTTAATTATGTGGTTTTAGTCAAGGCTGTTTTTTTTAGCCTGGCTACTGAGAGTAAAACCTTGTGAGCTCACTGTTTCACATTGAGGTAGTTGAAGGTAGACTGAGGTAGACAAAGAGGATTCAATTCTGTAGTAGTTTTTATGGCTGTAGTTTTGGGGTATTTAGTAAAACTCCTGTTAAGTGTCCATCTGTCCCTGGTAGTGAGCTTTGAATAATAACACAGTGGCAGCATGTGAGCACTAGCTCCCCCCAGCTACCCCCCACCACAGGTACAGGAATCCACCCACCACAAATGACCAGGACACAGGGAATAGAATAAGCAGAGTGTTTATCATATTTCTTTTGAATAAAAACAGCTCATGTACAGGCAGCAGCCCACACTGACCTCCCTCCCTTCTCTAACTCCCCCCCCCCCCCCCCCCCGGCGCTCAGGTGTTGGTCCCACCAAGCGGCCAACCCCATGCCACAAGAGTCAAGGCCCAGGAGAGGGACTTCCCCGCACCAAACTGCAAGCCAGCCACAACAATAAGTACCCTGCGTATTCCGAATCTCTCCCAAGCCTGCCCATGTGGCGCAGGCCGGCCACCACAGAGGGGGAACAACACAAAAACAAAACCCAAAGAAAACAGGCAGGGACTGCTCTTCCTTCAGGATCCTATAACTGCCGTGGCCAAACACTGTTGGTTTCCCGGGCTGCAGAATCTTCTGGTCAGGGGGCTGGTGCTGTACTAGGGAGAGGAGAAGACACAGAAATAACAAAAACAAAATGAAACGAAAAATTACAAAGCCCTTATTTAAAAACGGGATCAGAGCCTGTCCGCCTGCCCTACGTAGTCTGTTCTAACCTCTGCTCTTTTATTCCCTTTCCCTGCACCAGACAAAATAAGCTACAGGTGCGTTAGGTTATCAATATTATATATATATATGATATTATAATATTGCCAATAAAGAATTGCTCTAACAAAGCCGACAGCTTGTTGATGACAGTGTTTCGAAGTTTCGAACAGTCTAACTGCTTATGACCGCCCATGTGCACTACAGTAAACCAATAATGTAATGCCAGAAACACGCAAAGGGCAATGAAACTTAAGTAATACATGGACAGACAAACTCTCTCCACCCCTTCTTGCTCTTGGCCTGCCCTTCGTTGCAGAGGCAAGCATGCAGCCATCCTGCACAGTACGGAAATGGAAAGTTCACGTTCTGCTTAATGACAATGTAATGCAATTGCAATATCTGTACTGTCAATATAATCGTGCGTTTTCCACTTTGTTGAACAGTATGGACTGGCTAGCTACGGCTAATTAGCTTTCTTCCAGCTACCATTAATTTATCTTACACGAACAGGAATTTATAATTCAACTTATCTTAACAAAGATCTATGCATGCAATCTCCACAATTACTAACATGCTAAAAACCATTTTCCTCCAAATCCGCCACACTAGCTGTGTTATTTGGAGTATTATTAAGCAGCGTGCACGTTACCAACACATGCATATACAGATGGAAATGGGCAATGTTTCCAACCCATGCATACACACTTTCCTTACATTGATAGAAACCGTCTAGTTTGTTTGTCCAGATTTTCTTTGTTGTTTAATAAATATGTTTTATTAAATGTTGTGTCTATGTTGATTTTGAAAGAACATGAGCAGGAGTCAAACCAATCATAAGAACATTAGAACATATCAAGTCTGGACTTAAACAAAGCAAGGGTCTCTGCCTCAACTACATGACCTTGCAACCTATTCCATGTATTGATAACTCTGTAAAATAACACTTCCTTATATTAGGGCAGAACTTACTCTTAATTAGTTTCCATTTATGTCCCCTTGTCCTACAGACTGAACTCACCTTAAAAATGTACTGCAGTTAACCTTGTTGAGTCCTTTTATAAATTTAAAAACCTCTACTAAATCACCCCTTAACCTTCTCTTGCTGAGTCTAAATAGGTTAAGTAACTTTAGTGTTTTTTCAAGAGCCTCGATATCTTTCTTATAGTGTGGTGCCCAGAACTGCACACAGTATTCCAAGTGGGGTCTGACTAAAGCATTGTATAATTTTGATATAACCTCCTTAGATTTATAATCAATACTTTTGGCTATATATCCTAGCATCCTGTTGGCCTTTTTTACTGCTACAGCACACTGCCTAGATCCTGTTAGGCTTTGGTCAACTATTACTCCCAAGTCTTTTTCAAATTGAGCACAATCTAGTTTACTTCCTCCCATGCAGTAGTCTTGTCTAAGGTTCTTCTTTCCCACATGCAAAACTTTACATTTAGCTAATTTGAATGTCATCTGCCAGGTATCTGTCCACTTATGGATGCTGTTTAGGTCTTCTTGTATTACCTTAGTTGATTCTATACTGTTGGTGAGACCCCCTAGTTTTGCGTCATCTGTAAATTGTACTAGTTTACTACTAACCCCTGCATCAAGACTGTTTATGTAAATAAGGAATAGCAAAGGCCCCAACACCGATCCCTGCGGGACTCCACTTCTTACAGGACCCTGCTCTGATACAATTCCTCCCACAGTTACACTCTGCTTTCTACCAGACAGCCATCTTTGAACCCACTCAGTGACAGCTCCTGTAATTCCTGCAGATTTCATTTTCACTATGTGCCTTTCAAAAACAGCTCATGGACGGGCAGCAGCAGACTCTGACCCCCCTCCCTTCTTTAACTTCCCCCCTGCTCAGGTGCTGGTCCCACCAAGCAGCCAACCCCATGCTGCAAGAGGCAATGCCCAGGAGAGGGACTTCCCCACACCACACTGCAAGCCAGCCACAACCGTATGTACCCCGTATACTCCGACCCTCTCCCATGCTTGCCCACGTGGCACAGGCCGGCCCCCACTCGACCACCCCAGAAGGGGAACAACACACCCAGGGTGAGGGAAGTCCACGCACTCACTCACACACTCTAACAAAAACAGAAAGGGTGCGATGTGACTCAACTTGCACAGACAAAATGCCGGACCTCATCTGAGTCCCAAAATAAAAATCAAAACCCAAAGAGAACAGGCAGGGACTGCTCCTCCTTCAGCATCCTGGAACTACCGTGGCCAAACACCACTGGTTTCCTGGGCTGCAGAATCTTCCAGTCGGGGGGCTGGTGCTGTACTAGGGAGAGCACCCCACTGTGGACTTGGCAGGACAGTACACAGAAAAAAACCCCAGAAAGTCAAAACAGAAACCACAACGAAAAACTGGCCGAAAAATTTTAATGAAAAGAAACCACAACAATCCAAAGTAACAAAAACAAAATGAAACAAAAAATTCCAAAACCCTTATTTAAAAGCAGGATCAGAGCCTGTCCATATAATCGTGCGTTGTCCACTTCGTTGGACAGTATTGACTGGCTAGCTATGGATAATTAGCTTTCTACCACCTGCCATTTATTTTATCTTACACGAACAGGGATTTATAATTCAACTTATCTTAACAGAGATCTATGAATGCAGTCTCCACAATTACTAACACACTAAAAACCATTTTCCTCCAAACACTAGCTATGTAATTTGGAGTACTATTAAGCGCCGTGCATGTTACTAACACATGCATATACAGATGGAAACAGGCATTGCTTCCAACCCATGCATACACACTTTCCTTACGTTGATAGAAACTGTCTGTTTGTCTGCCTAGATTTTCTTTGTTGTGTCTGTGTTGATTTTGAAAGAACATGAGCAGGAGTCAAACCAATCTGAATATAATGCCTTCAACCGTTATGAATTAATAGTTGTTGTATCTTTATAGTGTCAAGATAGTAATTATAGTCCATAATTACTTCGGCATGAGTCTGCTTGGAGTAAAACCTTGGTACACACTTGGTGTTTATTTAGAATATTGATATTATTTGGTGTAGCCAGTGCATTATCATCATTATTATCTATATGATATGAGGATAATAATAAAGTATCCAATTTCAAGACACTGCACATGTTCAGTCATGCACAACTGTTAAATAAATAGCTTGTTTTCCCTTCCCATAGGGACCCATTGTAAAAACAGCACCGAGGTCTGCATAAGCAGGTCTAAGCGAGGAACAATTTAGCCTCTAGGTTTAGCCTCTCTCTAGCTGTTACTCAGTAGCTGCATCCCAAACCGCATACTTCTATACTCTGAGTATGCATAGCGAGTGCGCATCCATCTAGGAGTACGAGTCCAAACTGAAGTGCGATAGTACGGAACACGGATAGAATACCCGGATGTGCCCTTTGTTTGGCCAAAATTTGGAGTATGCATGGATGCATGCTACGAGTGGGAGAATATCCCATCATTCCTTTGGTAGGATTCAGAAGAAGCCATTTCCATTAAAATAATGGCTGACGCCGGTGAGTCACCGAACGGTTTTGAGGTCCTGTACAAATGTTAGCAATTTGTTAATATGTATTAATATTTTTAATAAATTAAGATGTGTTAATGTTTTGTACTGTCATAGAGACACATGTGAATTTAAGTTAACTAACTTTAGCTAGCTCTTTATCTCTCTGCCAGCTGGCTGCAACAGAGCTAACCAGCTGTCAATAGTTAAGATATTAGCTACAATTACCTACGCTACCGATATCTAGCAATAGTTATAGCATAATTTGCTATTTATCAGCCAGCAGCTTTGTAGCTAGATGGTTTTTATTAAGCTAGCTAATGGTGATTATGTGATTATACAGAATCACGAAAATTGTTATAACTGTACAACCCGTAGCTAGACATCAACCAGTTTTTGATGGTTGCATATCTGTACAGTAGGAGCATCGCAAGCCTAACTGAATGACTGACCAGCAGTCATGGACAAATGAGTAGGGATATTGATAAATATTTAAGAAACAGCTAATGTCCTACATAACTGTTGTATCATTAATGCCAACTGAGCAGTGAATGCTCACTTAGATTTCAGCAGAAAATCGTTGTTTAATAGGATTTAAGTATTGCATGTATTTACTATTACCTCATTGGTTTGGACGCACCTGTTGCTATGAGCACCCATTTATTTGGACAGAAATTCATTAGCTGGCCTTTTACAAATGGATTGTAGAATAAGCAAACTTCTGCTTATTAACATTTTGAAAGTACACTGGCTGTCATGCATTTTCTATGTTTTTCTTCGGAAAGTAACGTGTCGTATCAGCTCCACCCACAACATCATTTGTTCCCGATCATTGCAGTTATTCGGGAGTATTGTCTGGACAGACAGAAATCGGGCTTGAACTCCTGATCTTCATTGAAGAATCTTTCCAAGACCGACGCATGGACATTAATCCGGCCATACTTTGCAATGCTTCTCCCTAAAAGTACATTTCAAAAATAAAATAAACTGTTCATTTTAAGGTCTTTGTCCTGTGTATTGTGATTACTACTGGCAGTCAAAATTTTACCACTAGTCAAAATTTTTAAACTTAACATTCTACATAGAGGTAAACCATAGCCTACAGTGCCCTCATATTATGCTCACTTTTCAAATGAATGAACTGACCTGAGTCCTCTCCGTCTCATAGGCCTATTTGTTCGTTTGGCTCTCTCTTTATATTTTGATTTCTTTTTCATAATTTAAGTAATTGAGATTTAAGAAACAAGTTAAGTGTTTTGGCATCACTTAACATCCACAATACGCTCTGCGAAACACCGTATTGTCAAAGCCATATGAGATACTGTAGTATCTGTATTGACTAAAAGATATTGTGCACATGCAGTACTGTATTTCAGCTAATGTATCTGGCAAAGTAATATATGGGTTAAATAGGTAATGTCCGCTACATCCCATTCTCCGATCAGGATTTCTAAACTCTATTATAACCTTATCGGACCAAAGACATAATATGCGGTCGGACGTTGCCCGATTGACCGTTATGTTGAGCATACCTGTAGTTACATTATGCGTTGCCTTCTTTGTCTGCTTAAAAATGTGGGCATCTCAGCCTACAAGAACTCAGCTTTGAACTTGAGAAAACATGTTGCGGTACATTGTAGGTTATTTTGTGGTTGTGGATAGTTAACGTTAGCCCTGCTACAGGACCCTAGTCAGGGAAGGGAGTCTTGTATTCAGTTGTTGTCTTTAGCGACCGAACTGAAAAGACTCCCAGAGGGTCCTGCTACAGGGCTAGGTATGATAATTAATTGCCTATTTATTTAGTTAACTAACGTTAGCCACGTTAGCTAGTAAGATAAAAAAAAGGGATCCAAAACATGCAAGAACACTCATTTTCACCAAAACACACACACACACACACACACACACACACACACACACTTTCGTTCAGCAAAACACATTCAGTGTCATCTATATATAGTCTCACATTCACTTCTACTTTTCAAATTGTCACACACAATTGAAAAAAGTAACGTTTGGAAAGTTCACACAATCTTGTTACCTGGCTATTGGTTTCAAAAGCTGAATGTGAAAAAGAATAAGAGAATGTTTTTAAACTGCTAAGTTGTTGTCTGTTCCACTAATTTTTCATTCAGCAAAACCCATTCAGTTTCTCATTTGTATACACATCTAGTCTCTCAATAAACGTTAAACCGGACTGATTGGGGGGAAGGGAGTTTGATTTAACTGATAGTACGATATAAGCGGGTGATAATAAAAAACACACAGTTGTCCCACCTCGGTTGTGGTGCCAAGCCGTATTTACGCAGAGTTCGAAGTACAACAATACTCGGGAGGTCCTCTACACTCTACCAACTACATCAGACCACCTTACCTGCTGACCAGTACTATTCCATCACACCCAGGCACACTCTTTGTTATTCAGGCAAGCCGTCTGTCCTTTGTACACAGAGGTCCTCCGTAAGTAAACACAACACAATCATTTTACTATACAGACGGTCCCGAGTTATGATGGTCCGACTTTCGAATTTAAAATGGTACGATAGCATCACTTTCAGTACAGTATTCAACAAATTGCAAGAGGTATAACACTTTCTTATAAAATAAGCTTTGTGTTACTGATTTTGCTCAACTGTAGGCTAACGTAAGTGTACAAAGCACATTTAAGGTAGGCTAGGCGAGGCTATGTTGTTTGGTAGGTTAGGTGTATTAATACTTTTTCGACGTACAATATTTTGCACTTAAGATGGGTCTATTGGAATGGAACCTCATCGTAATTCGGGGGCCGTCTGTATATTGGTCACTTCTGGCACATACACGCTCTGAACATACACTTCCCCCATTCTCTGACACAATAGTAACTTAATGTAATAATAATTGTCCGATATTCACCGGACTAGACCACACATGTTGTTACAGCAGAATTTGTCCGTTTTAACCGATATCCGTTTTAGCGAGGCTCGCTGTAACGAGGGTTCACTGTACTTAATTGAGCAAGTTTTAAGGATTTATTTGAATTTGCACATGGCTATTTTATTTTGTTTATTTCTATTGGACAAGCATTTAAAATTTTATATTTTGGACACTGGATATTTACGTTCACCTTGCTTTGCTTATTTCAACAATAAATCAGCAAGTATGAAGTAACTCAGTACCTGAGTAGTCTTTTCACTAGATACTTTCTTACTCTTACTCAAGTAATTATTTGGATGACTACTTTTACTTCTATTTTTCATTACTATTTTAAAATAATTTTCTTAAATTTTACTTGAGTACAGTTTTTGGCTACTCTTCTCACCTCTGTAAGCCATCAATTTGATATTGATAAGATCTCATTTGCTATCAATTTCTATTACATTTTTTCTCATGTAAAACAATTTAAAACCAATATAAAACACATTTCATCACTGAAAATTCATACTGCAATTTCAAAAAGCCTTTTTTAACAAAAAACTACTACTTTAAAGGTAACTGTTACTACCTTTAAAAACTTTTTGCTCAGTGGGTGAACATCTGAATCTAAGGATGACAATACAATGCTTGTTGTCAATACACATACAATGTGATGAACACATCATGCATGGTACAATAGGAAGCAATTCTTGGTCTTTGAGACACAAAGAAACATGTTGTACTTCACACAGTTCACAAAAGTCTTCCCATTGCATCTTCTGCACTTTCAATTTGCTGCCTCCACCATTTGTGGCAAGTGGAGCACTCCATTAACTTCATTGTTGGGCTTGTTGCTGAAGCGTGAAATACCTGTCAAAGTACAGGTGGGAACCCCTTGGCAGTGATTCTGCCAAGCATATGATGGTATTCCCCCCAGTGCTCATCTCTGAATGTGTTTCGCCCCTTCTATACTTCAAAATCAAGCACCAGGCCACTGGGACTGGCAAGCACAAAAGCCTTTAGACCTGTAGGATTTGGCTTCCCTGGCACAAACTGGCGCACAGGACACCGACCTGTGAAAGGCATCATTTGTTCATCTATGCAGGCCTTTAATGGCCTTGGCTGATTGAGGCAGCCTTGTTGCACTCTGTTTAACAGAGATCTTACCTTCCAGAGAGCATCCTCTTCTTTCTGGTCTTCTGAGATCGCAAGGTCAACTGTCTTTTTGATGGACTAGTGGATTTTGAAGAATCTGTCCCTGGTCAGAGTTGGTAATGATAGGGACCCTTATCTTTGCTGCCCAATACATGCGGATCCTACGGTATTTGAGACATGACATGTACATTGCCATTCCAAAGAGTGGTTTTAAGGATGTTTGCAGAAACAAACCCTTCCTGCTGGTTTTTATGGGTAGATAGTTCCTCAAAAACCTGGTCCTCTATGTATTGTTTGAAGTACTCAGAGGGCCTGAAGACTTTGTGGTTGGGGTGTTGATGTCTGTAGTACTCTCCTCAAGGACAGGGTTGAAACTTAATTGGGAGAGAAAGGAGAAGCATAATTAAATCTACTTCAAACAAATGTAATATTAAAGGTGTGTGTGCATGTGCGTACAAGATAAATAGCCTGTTTTCCCTCCCTTGCCTCTATTAATTAACTAACTAAACTTCAAAGCCCTAGCTTACTTGTCACTTCTAACCTGAAATGGCCGCTGGGTATCATCATTTTCTTCCTCCTCGTCAGCTGATGAGTCCTCTGAGCTTTTTGCTCTATGGCCTGGCCATCTTCCTCTTCATCCCCTGACAGCTCAATGTCTGATTCTCCGTCAATGATTATCATCAAAATCTTTTCTGCCTCACATGGGCAGGACATGGACTGAAAAGTGTATTTTAAAAGGCTTAAAATTAACATACACCTCTGAAATCTTAGTAATGATATAGTTAGGGCTTTCATTCATAAAAAAAAAAGTATTATCAACAGTACAAACATGATATTTGTAGAATTTTGATCACTTACTTCCCTTACGGCTATAGAAGGTGCTTGCTGTGATTCCCTGCCATTTTGAAAAGACAGAACATGTGCTCTCTTGGCCACACCCCCATTTGCTTGACATCACTAAAAAGCCCAAGATGTACTCTTCACAGTACATTAGGACTCAAACAGGCTACATCAGGGGTTCTGGGGGAATTTCAATTGCAATTAATTCAATTAGGAATTTGAATTGACTATTGCATTGTACTGTTGCATGACTAACGCAAGGAAAACTGGATCATTTCTCTGTGCTTCAGGGATGCCTGAATTTTGCGAGTAACAGTTACACAAGCGATTAAGATAAGCAGCAGGGTTTTCCCCTCTTTCAGGTTTAGTGGCTTGAATTCTCCCCAACTTTGTTTGTGGATCACCAATCATACCTAACAATGCAGCTTTTCTCTGCTGTTCATATGCCATGCACCATTTTCATGTTGTGTGGTAAGGACTCGACTAAATCTGCAAGAGTAGTTAGCTGAATAATTTGACAACAGTCTTGATCATCTAGGGCAGGGGTCGGCAACCCGCGGCTCGCATGCCGCATGCGGCTCTTTGGCCCCCCTGCTGTGGCTCCCACCAGCTTGGGAAAAAAAAAATTACAAAAAGTACAAAAGAATTTTTAAAAATGAAATCATATATTTTTATATGTATTTACTATATACTCTGAATGATTAAATTGAGTATTAATAAAACTGAAATTTTATTTAGCAAATATTAATATGTCCACTAAAATATGCGTCACACCCTGCATCCCCAAAACCTCTCATCCTCCCGCTCGCTCTTCCTGCAGGTGGCTTATCTTCAATTCCAGACCCCCGGCAAGCTAACTATGGATCGACCCCCCCCCCCCCCCCAAAAAAAGTCTTGGAGGAAAATCGAGTGTTTAATTTTGAATATTTACTGCAAGCAATCGCCACAATGCAAACCGCATTTGGGGAAAGATTTTGTGAATTCAGAAAGGAAACTCTAACCTTCCCTGTGACGCCGCTGGACATCGACCAATCACAACTGAACATGACATCGTTCACAGCAGTAAATCATGCCGATCTTGAAATTTAACCTGCTGACATAGCTGGTAAAGACTTATGGATGGCCAAATTCAGAAGAATGACCGCTGATATAAGGATGTAGCCCGACAGTGGGCTATTCTCGCTCAGGAGCACAAATGGAGTGAGATTGAGAGCCTCCCCAAAGCCAACAAACTTTTATTTGACACGTGGAATGCCGTTCCAGACACGTATGTGAACATTAAAAAATATGCTTTTGGAGTGCTGTCCATCTTTGGATCCACATACTTATGTGAGCAGGTTTTCTCTAACATGAACTACATAAAGTCCAAACACCGCTCTCGCCTCACTGATGACAGCCTGCAGTCCTGCATGAAGATCAAAGTCTCTTCAAACTGTTCGTAAACAAAGTTCTTCTATATAGCCTTCTTCTATAACCGTCTTATTTTGCCAATATCATTGTAGTAAAAGTATATAAAACTCCACATGCCGCACTATCTTTATTTTAAGAGCCAGGCTGCGCTAATTCGTTGAATGCTTATTTACTTTTCTAAGCGGTCCCCCGCTTCCCGCGATGCGGTATAATACAGGTAGCCTATATAGCCTATGTGTTTTGCACACAAGTATTATTATTATTCATGTATTAAGAATATTGCCCCCCCTCTTATATTATTGCCCACATTTCTTTCCTTATACACCCCACCCCCCCCCCCCCGCGGCTCTTTTTCTCCTGTTGTTTGGTAGGAGGAGTTCAAATGGCTCTTCTGATGTTGAAGGTTGCCCCTGATCTAGGGCATTGTCTCTGGCTTGCCTCTGTAATTCAGCAAGATAAGGACATGGATCACAAATTCCATCCCATTTACCAACATTGGTGTTTGTCTAATATTGTGAAATTGTGAGTATTCCCCTGGGTGGAAGTCCTGGGGTGGCATAGTCTGGCTGTATCCTTAAATCTTAGACCTTAACCTCCGCTCCCGCCACATGTGCGAGCTGCATACCATTTTAAACCCTGATGGTGAATTGGATCCAAACCAGCCAGGAACCCAAAGTTGGCAACCCTGTCTTATATAACTGGTGCCCTGTGTGGGGATTGAATATTCCTACATAAATTAAATAGTAAGGGGGCCCAGAATCAAGCCTTGGGGGACTTGATGATACGGCATGATGTCGGGAGGCATAGGTATCCAGAACAACATAATCGCTAAGGTACAATCCGAACCAGCCTAAGACTGAGCCCGAGAGACCAACCCAGTTCTCAAGACTGTCGATTACATTCTCATGGTCAATTGTATCAAAGGCAGTGCTTAGATCTAAGAAAACCAAAATAGATGGGTCACTGGAATCTCTATTTATTATATATCATGTAAACACATTTACTGAAAAGTTTCCGTATGGTTGTTTTCTTATCTTCAACAAAGGCCGAAAAATGGCCCTTTTAAGATTACAAGGATTGACTCCATGTTGCAAAGAGTAAAGAGCAATATTCAATTCATCAGCAGATCAAGAGTTCCAGACATGTTTGAAAAAGTAGGTTGGTAGAGGGTAAATTTATCACTGTGGCACTTTTTGGGAATTTTATCCCTACGAAGTGCTGCAAACTCATTGTATTTCTCAAATGAGTATAAATCTGAGTACATATGGGGAGACAGGTTAACCAATCTATCAATAGTAGTGAAGATAAAGTCTGGGTTGTCTTTGTGGACATTTCAAGTAGGGGTCGACCGATTATCTGGTCTTTCAGTAATTGGGGCCGATATCAATATTAGCCCCTTTTTAGTAGATTGGACTGCCTGTACCAGTAACATTTTCAGAAAACCAAACCAAAAACCAACCATTTATGAGCAGAAAACCAAATGGGTGCACATGTCTGTTACTGTAATTTTTTGGTTATTTTTATCTTTGAGAAAGAATTGACATTTGACCTTTTTGCTCTTTATTTAACTTTCATAGTGGTGATGCCATATGACCGTATGCCATATGGCCAAGTAAAGAGAGTTTGTAATTAAGTCCATGTTATCACAGCCTATTTCTTAAAAAAAAAAACGTTAAAGCAATCAAATACTGGCCTGAAATATCGATTATCTTCCTGTTTTTGCCACAGGTGATCGTTATCATATTGGCTGTAAAAGAAACCATATCAGTCAACCCCTAATTTCAAGTTTGAGATATTGAATGTCCTGGTGAGCTGTATGTGGGTGGACGATAGATAACGAGCATGAGAACAGACCGATTTCTTTTGTGACGCACTGCAAAATATTCAAAAGTAGAGAATTCATCAAGACCAGTTCGCGTACACCAAAATGTGTTGTGGTATTAACAGTTAATTCCAACTGTTAAAGAGGTTTCATTATGTGCAACACTACCCATTTTTAAAGCCATTTCTTTAAGGAAAAAGGAATTCAAGTTAATGGCTTTTTTTGGCCAACAACTGGACATTCAATACAGTTAATTTCAGGAATTGGGAATTTAGCTGCTGTAAGAAATAATTTTTAACATTAGAGTAGCGCATATCATGTACACATTTAACTGATCAAATTGGACTTATCAGCTGTTGTTCACAATTTATTATTAAAATGGTCATCCCTCTGGTCTTGTAATGATGTGGACCAAATTTGTCAAGAAATTTTTCAGATACTTGCTCCGTGATGTAAACAAAGTTTCCACTGTAAAAACACAATTCCTCAAATATATTTAGATACTGTCTGTTGAAATGTTGATGTACATTTCCATGACACAAAATGAACTAATTTCATTCGTCATCACTGCTTTTCAAGTCTCATGCTTAACCCTAGAGTCTCATGTTTTTTTTTTCTTGCATTTACTGTCATTTTACAGTTATTCCACAAGTGGAGAAAAATAAGATAATATCTGAGAAAATTATTGAATTTTCCCATTAGAAAGTCAAATCCCATGTTTTCTTTGATAAAATGTAAGTTTTGATTCAAAATTAAGTGTCAGATTTCCTGATAGCATTGTATCTGTTCAACAGTAAAAATAATCTTGCATATGTGTTTGTGTATTTTGACCATAAGGAGAAGCATGAGAAGTGTCAGTTCTACAAGGATATTAATAGAAATCCTTTTTCACACTGTGGGCAGTTTCCATAGTGACTTTCTCTGATGGTTTTTCAGTCTTATAGTTTCAGGTCAAGTTCAGCACGTTCTGACACTTGCAGAAACATCTCACTCACATACAGAGGAACTCGGACAGGAAGTGAACCGTTTTTATGGGGCCCTTCATCTTTAGGGTTGAAGTGCTAAAACAGGGTGGAGATTTTACAAATGAGGCTAATTAAATATTCTGTGTAATGGCAAGCACTAATTTCAACTGTCCTCTTTGCATGAGAATTTTTATGACTCCTTAAAGCAGGCAGAACTTTGCCCAGACATAGACTATAGTTAACAACCTATAAAACTTATGGTAATTAGAAGGTCTTTCTCTTAAATATGGCAGCAGTCATCAGAGCCAGAAGAAGACACAGTGGACAAATTTAAAGCCGAATAAGAATGGTCTTTCATTCAAGAATTACTCTCTTTCAGAAAACTTAACAGCAAATACTAACACAATATAGGTTACACTGTCACAGGATAATCACACCACTGAAGGAACTTGAGTCACGCATCCAAAGGCGAAATACCCTGGCATGATGAAGTTTCAGTTAAAGTTTCTTAACTCGTCCTTGTGTCAGATACAGGTGTTTTTCCATCACACAATGAACACATGTTCAGAGATAGAAAACACACATCCTATGAATGTTGTGTGTGATGCAACACAAATAATAACAAGTGTTATTGCACCATGTACCATTGTTGACATCACAGCAACTTTATTTTCAGGAATAGCTCTATTTACGTATCTACAGACAGTGGGATGTGTTAGCCACATTGTAATGACCTTGTTTCATGCTGTGTTAATATTCTTTTCTTTGCCATCTCTTGCCTGCAGAATGTTGTTGGAATTTTGTGTTTGCCACCTAACATCATGCCAATTTTTCTTTACTTCATCAACATATATATTTTGTTATACCTCATAAATCTTGTATGTGATATTACTCCAACATTTTCTCCTCTCCATTGGTGTTGTATCCCTCACCCGTATTATTATCTCTATTTCCTGAGCAGTAAATCAAAGTTTTATTTTTCTTGTGGTTCCCTCGCTGCTTCTGCTAGGGTGCAGATAATCTTGTTCATTTAATATGTTGGTATTTGTAACTGTAAAATACTCGCTATATGGCTAATATTTTTGTGGTGCAACTTTTCCTTATTAAATCTGGCCTCTGGAGAAACAATTTATCAAAGTTAAGGCATTGTGTGGAAGCAGTAAGAAATGGCCAACAGAAAGATGAGATATATTGCAAATACTATTGATTGTAAATCAGAGGAGGTTATATTAAACTTATATCTCGCCTTAATCAGACCAGCGTGATAATACGGTGTGATGTTCTTGGTAACAAACGACAAGAAACATATTGATGCTCTTGAAAATGTAAGCACTTGGAAAGGACAAGTAAATTAGTTTCTGGTACAAAATTATAAGAGAAAGAAAGACTGAAGACATGTGGAAACACTGAAAATACCTGTTCAGGTTTAGCAAAAGGTGACGAAGGGGCATTTTAATAGCTTCCTACTAGTGGCGGCTGGTGAACTCAAAACGGGGGAGAAACAAACTTTACCTTCATACCCATCATTATGTTCAACCTGTTCCCATCTTCCTTGATTAACAATACAACTATTAATTTGCGGAGTGATTGAGACACCAATTGAAGAATTGTAAATAGAGTAAGCAATTTTTGATACTAACCTAATATTTTTCTTCACATACATTTGTTATACCTGCATATTATTGTCGAGTAATTTATGTTTTACAGTTGTGGACAGATTAAAAACGTCAAAGGATAAAGAACAGCAATTCTATTACAAAATGAAATTGGTAAACATGTACTCTGTTTATGACAGCTGTGTTAATCATTCAATGAATAGTGTTATTTATCATTAATCAAGAAGAATAACTGGGAACAGGCTGAAAGTAATGATAGGTTTAAAGGTAAAGTTTGTTCTTTCCCTGTTTCTAGCTTACCAAATCAGCCAGCGCCATTGCTTCCTACAGCATTAAACCACAGACCTATTATGTACATCACATTGTATGACTTTCTTATGAATTTAAAAACTTTGAATTTTAAAACATGGGAGGATCAGTTTTGGATGAATGCATCCTCTGTTGCCTCCCTACTGTTTATGTTCATCAGGACTTCTCTCCAATCTTCCTTTAGAGACTACTCATCATAGGACAGTGACTCCTCTTCCTCACACAGACCACAGTGGGACTACTCTTCCTCACAAAAACCACAATGAGACTCTTCTTCCTCTTCCAGACACCACCATGACTCCTCTTTCTCTCAGAGACCACACTGACACTCCTCTTCCTCTCACAGACCACAGTGAGTCAACTCTTCATCACTCAAACAGTAGTGTGACTCCACTTCCTCCTGGTAAATTGAATCTTCTTCCTCATGAAACAGTGACTCCTTTCTTTTAGTTTTGTTTAGTTTTTATTTTGCACAATTTAAAAAAATACACAAAAATAATAAAGATAACAAATAATATACAGTGCAGGGAGAGGCAGAAGACCCAGTGGGCTTATTTGAAGCCTCAACCTAAATAATGTTAAAATTTCATAATGTTATAGAGAACACAAAATTAACATACAGAAAATAATACACAGAAGTGATGGCAAGCTAACAGTCACAAAATATATATGTAATAACAACAATAAAATAAAATAATAATGTCAATATAAAAGCAGAAAATGCGAGTATGAGATGTATATATGTGTGTGTGTGTGTGTGTGTGTGTGTGTGTGTGTGTGTGTGTGTGTGAGTTTGTAAGGGGATATTGGTTTATACACCTGTATTGACTCCAGAGCAATAATACTGATACATGTCACTATAAGTGAAACAAATAAAACATGAATACATGGACAACAATACATAGGGGACAGCAGCTACAAAACAGCAGTTAAATAGTCTTTTCAGCATTGTTTGTAACATTTTATAGATGAACCATTTTTTCTTTGCACAGAAAGAGCTGTTACATGGCATTGCTGTGGTAAATCTGATGTTTCTGTCATACTTGTTGATAATCTCATGCAGAGTTGGGTCAGATTACTTTGAAATGTAGTCAGTTACTGAATACCAAGGTAAATTCAGCCTTCTTGCAGGTGAGGTAGAGTCTTTCCATGTTTCTGCAGTTCTCTTCCTCTCTGTGGGTCTGGCTGTCTCTGTGCTGCTGCTGGGGCTCGGCCTTTTCATATTGCTCAGACACAGGAACAGAACCAAGCATGCTCCAGGTAAGACTCACACACACACCACAAACCTAACATACTATCGCTGAAATACAAAGAAACATACATACACACTAACATATGTACACTTACACACAAAACTGGAATACAAACATACATACACATGCACACAGACACATCACTAACATACACACAGATACAGACACATGCACACTCACAAACACAGGACACGAATAGATACAAGTATGCAACACACACATACATTCACATTTACATGTACACTCACATTCAATCACAAACACATACATATTCACTTACATGTGGACACACCTTTACACACACACACAGCTGTGCAGTGAAAGTTTCAAAACTATTTTTGTTTCCAGTGCAAGCACATTATATTTGCATATTCAACACAATGACCACAAAAAAATCCTGCCCAGAAACACACTGGGGTAAATTTACTAAAGGTCTGCATGCACACATGCAGTGGGCAGTATCGCATACAGCTAACACAAATGAGGAAAAATGTTATATTCAAGGGCTGTACTGTTTTATAACTTGTTTTTATTTTTAATTTTCTTACATTTCACCAACTTATTTCTCTTGTATTTAAAAATTCCTGCTGTTTATGGCAAGTAAGAGATGTGTTTTCTTGCTGATAAGGGATGCAACATGCTGTACATGTTTTTAAGGGGAGGGTTCCCTTGTTCAGTCAGCTCAACTTTGCAGCACATCAGTCAGACTACCAGTAAGCAACTGCAGAGTGATGACAGACAGCAGTACCAGTAAAGAGGAAGCAGGTGTGGTCGGTTGGTTTCACTGTTTAGGTCGAAGAGTAAAAAGGCCTCATAGAAAAGCTTGCAAGCATATCGAGGTAAAGGCTCAGAAGCTGTAGCTAAAAACTGATATTACTTCCCAGCTCATACAAATGTGTTTTATTCAGAGGTTGGTAAATAACAGAAAAAGCTGTGCTTGAATAAGAGTACGGTTACTCAAGTGCAAGTAAAAGTTACCCTTTGAGAAAATTACAGAAGAGAGAAAAAATATTTGGTCAAAAAGATTTAGTACTAGTTACAAATTTTGTTTCTTATATTTTCACACCATATGTGATAAAATGAAGAAGTTTAGTTCAAAAGCAATTAAAGTGCAGTTTTATTTGTGCATTTTGCACAACATCTATGTTGTGGAGCACAGCTGGTTTAATAACTGTTTAAATATATTTGAAATTTGTAAATGTAATGTATTTCAGTGGTGTAATTCTGTGTAAAATATTGGGGGGACCAATTTAAGGTGAGTGGTCTTGAGGCAACCAATCACGTTGCATCTTCAAGCAGCCAACCACCACACAGGTCATATGTGATACACAATTTAACATTTTAGTATACAGATTGGATGTAGTTATTATAGTAATTGTAATGTTCAGTCTGCTGTGTTTCAAATAAATGTTGAAATGGTATTCTTAAAGAGTTAATGTATAACTTGCCAAGTTCGTGACTACACCTATGAACAAGTAATAATTTGCTAGCTGATATAGTTATCTAGTTAGCTGACTAATCTCTTACCAGCTAGCTAACTATTTGCTGTGGTTACCTTCTCTGTCGTGATCAGTGGGTCTGTGAGATTTTGAGTAAATTCCATCGGCTGTGTTGCTTGGGTGATGTGGGGGCACTTAAAACTGTCAGAATAGGCCCATACGGATCCTTCCGCAGCAGCTGGTGCAGGGGGGCTGTTGAGTCGGAATAATGAGACAGGAACCTGAGGTAGTTGGTGGCCATCCCCAGGAAGGATACCAGCTGAGATGGGGACCAGGTGTCTGAGAAGGACAGAATGGCTTTGTGGGACATTATAGGGGTTATGCCCTCCTTGAAGAGCCTGAAACCCTGAATACGCACTTCTCTACATTCAGGGTGATGTTGTGCTGCTGAAAGCACTAGAAAACCTGCTCCAGACGGGCATCTTAGAGAGCAATGGAGAGCACATGCACCACCATGTCATCAAAGAAGATAGAGACACCCTGAATGACTGCAATTATTTTCTGGAAGCAGCTTGGGGCCAAAGAGCCATGCATTTGTAGCTGACAACCCCTTTATGCATGAATGAGACTGTGAGGTTTTTGCTGGCCAGGGCTAGGGGGAACATGTAGGTAGGTGTGGTGCAGATCCATCTCGCTGAAGACTGCCGAACCATTAAAATGGCTAGTGAGTTCTTTGGCTGTGGGGAGGGGGTAGTTATCGGGAATGACGGCCTTGTTGACATCTGTCAGATCAACACAGACGCAGTTCATCCCCCGCTTCTTAGCTATCATGAGGTTGGACACCCGGGGGAGGCATTGACCAGTTGACATCGTCTCTCCACCAAGCGAAGCAGCTCTTCTTCTGCCATGTTCCGTAGGGCTAAGGGGATGTGTCAGAGTGGCTGGATGAAGGGCTGGACAGATGGGTCCACTGTAGGCCAGCATACGAAGCCGGGAAAACACAGGTTAGGGTAGCGGTTGGGCCAGGGTGTGGTGACCTGCTGGACATGCATGCCCACAGCGTCTGTGAGCTTAGAGTTCAGGAAACAAAACAGGTCCAAGCCCATAATGTTATCTCCTTGTCATGTGATGTGGAACGTGACGTCAGGGAAGCGTTGGCTGTTGTATTGTACAGGAGCACAGGCTAGAGTGGC
This sequence comes from Albula glossodonta, assembly GCA_019788955.1. Taxonomy (NCBI): domain Eukaryota; kingdom Metazoa; phylum Chordata; class Actinopteri; order Albuliformes; family Albulidae; genus Albula; species Albula glossodonta. Next base: position 441,578 of record JAFBMS010000177.1, on the reverse strand, counting down.
AATGGGGGTGTGGCCATAACCTGACAGGGCAGGATTTTTCTCTGGTGGTGTGATTAGTGGAGCCACAGTTACCACAGCACATGGGCCCCTGGTCCCATTGTACCAAGTGTGTGACTTTTTGAATGTCTAAACTGTTGCTGTCCGTGGCTGCAGACTCTACTGTTTCCTGAAGTATGACAATAACCAGACTTGAGTCCGTGTTTGCAGACTACCGTGAAAAACTCAGGAAGTCACTGCATGCTGTACACCATAAAGCTGGCACGATATACGGTCCTGCTGTCCATCCAGAGTGCATGCAGCTCCCTCTGAATGGTGGCAAAGCCAGCTCACTGCACTTGCACGAAAGGGAGACCAGATGTTTTCACCCTTCCTTGGCTCTGCCAGCCACCTGTCAAAGTGTCTCGCAAGTTTGAGGAAAGCTTTGCCTTCCTTCTCATGTAACTGTCAGTTTCACCAGCTGTTATTTGCCGATTTTTGCTATTCTACATTCATACATTCTTTTGTAATTGCCTTTATTGTAGCTGACTGAAATGTCATGTTAAGTACAACGGTTACTGTTACTGGTACTGCCAACTCAACTACAACAGTACCAGATGACACTTTCTTTGCATTTGTAATATGGGTATTGGAAAAAGTAAAGAATTCTACAGTAAAAAAGTATTTTATTCTATTCAAAATGTTCTTAATGACATAAATAATGTACGGACTAAGAAACTTTCTGAATAACCATGGGATATCAACTGTCTTCACAAAAGTATTATTTTAGACAACTAAATTAATGCAAGCTGATAAGCGTTCAGCAATGAACCTGAGAAATAGGAACATTTGATAATCGCAGGCTGAGGTCCATTCCAAGCTTGCAATATCTCACTTAAATATGGCTGTTTGTTCTATAGAGTTACTGTGGGAGAGTGCTCCCCCTGCTGGTTCTATATTTTTTTCATGTGTGATTGCATGGCCAACTTTGTGTGGCACTAAATGTAAAATAAATCAATGTAATGGACATATAGCCTATGTGTGAATATATTGTGACTGTCACTTCATCAGAGACATTCACTCTGTGCTGTACCCTGACTGCTTTTCCACCACACAGATGGACCCCCCTTCCACAGATAAACTGTGTTTTTTAGTTAGACTCGAGTGTGGACCACAATTTCATTCATATGGTGTAAACAATGGAAAAATATTGTAAACTTTTGTTACACATACTAACTATGTACAGACAATACATTTACATTTATTCATTTGGCAGACGCATTTATCCAAAGCGACATACAAGGATTGGATACAGTCATCAACAAATTGAAAATTGCATCTATCAATAATGCTACAGCAAATCTATGAATTAAATCTAAGTCATGATAGCATAGCCAGTAAGAATGGTACATAGCCAAGTAAAATATGTACAATTATAAAATTGTAATATTATTATTATACAATTAAGTAATAAACATAATACATGAATATAAATCTAAGTACTTATACATTTACATTATAATTTTGCATAATAGTTAATACATAATGCAAACACAATTATATATAACACAAAATAGGTCCGCAACAAGTTCTGAATGTGGGTAGGATGTTTAGGCCAGATATCGCTTGAAGAGGTGGGCTTTCAGACCACATCAGCAGGAGTGTAATGATTTAACAGTCCGTAGTAGGACAGGGAGTTTGCTCCACCATTGGGGAGCTTACGTGGAGAAATGATGTAGACAGGATGCGTGGGAACCCATAACTCTCAGCGATGGAAGTGCCAGACATCCTGTCATTGCAGGTTGGAGCTGTCTGGCTGGTGTGTATGGCTGGATAAGGTTCTGGAGGTGAGTTGGGGCCAATCGGTTAGCTTCAGAATAGGCCAGGGTCAGGGTTTTGAATTTGATTCTGGCAGCTACTGGCAGCCAGTGGAGATGCTTGAAGAGAACAGTGGGAATCCTTGGGGAGGTTGAAAACCAGGCAAGCAGCTGCATTCTGGATTAACTGAAGAGGCTATATGTTGCAGGCTGGTAGGCCTGAGAGGAGGGAGTTACAATAGTCCAAGCGAGAGAGCACCGTGGCCTGGACGAGTAGCTGGGTGGAGTTCATAGTCAAGAATGATCGGATCCTCCTGATGTTATACAGAAGAAAACGAATGTCCAGTTTGTCGTCAAGGATGACCCCCGGGTTTCTCGCTGAGCAGGAGGTTGTAACTTCAGACCCACTGACAGTGATGGAGAGCTCTGATAGTGGGGAGGACTTGACCAGGATAAAGAGCAGCTCCGTGTTGTCAAGGTTCAATTTTAGGTGGCGGGAGGACCGCTAGTGGAGATATCCACTAGGAGTGCCGAAATTCTCTCACTAACCTGTGGAGAGGAGGCTGGGAAAGAGAAAAAGAGTTGGATGTCGTCAGCATAAGTGATATGAGAAGCCATGTGCACTGAAGAGAAGGGGACCCAGCACTGATCCCTGTGAAACTCCTGTGTTTAGAGGGCGAGGTGTGGAGGTGGAACCTCTCCAGCAGATTTTTGAAGATCTACCAGTCAGCTAGGACCTGAACCACGAGAGGACGGTGCCAAAGATGCCCATCTTGACCAGTGTGGAGATCAGGAGTTGGTGATTGACAGTGTCAAATGCTGCAGACAGGTCGAGCAGGATCAGGACAGATGGAAGGTTGCAGGCTTGAGCAGAGTTGAGAGCTTCAGTCACCGCGATGAGAGCTCTCTGTTGAGTGGCCAACACTGAATCTGGATTGGTGGGGATCCAGGAGGTTGTTCCAGTGTAAAAAAGGGAGGTACCTGGACAAGAACAGTTTGTTCAAGATTTTTGGATAGGAAGGGCAGGAGAGAGACAGGACAATAATTCCTCACATTGGACAGATCTGAACTATGTTTTTTAAGTAATGTTGAGATAAGAGTAGTTTTAAAATCACAAATGACCAGAGGTTATAGAGGTATTAATGACAGAAAAAAGATATGAAATGATTTCACCGGCTATGGACTGAGGAAGGGATGAAGAGATTGGGTCAAGGGTGGTTGGCAAGTTGTTGCACGGTGGGTTACAATGACTTGTGTCACCTCTCAATCCTCGAGTGCCCTGAAGGACGTCAGCTGGTTGTTGAAGTTGCTTCGGGTGGTCAAGGGTATTGCTGGAGAAGCCTGTTGTTTTTTTTTTTTTAAATAATTTATTGAAGTTAGGGCTGCACGATAAGCCTTTAATATATTATCACGATAAATGTAAACAATTTTGTGATAACAACAAAATATCCCGATAAAGTTTGCGGTCTCAAGTCTGAATGACACGCAGCAAGATTTCAACAAATACAAATAGAAATTAAGTCAAACATATCAATCAGTGAACCAACTGATGTGTTTACTGAATGCAACTTTTATGTTTGGGATTAAATTGTTTTGTTAAATGAGTGATTTAGGATTGTGGTCTGAATGAAAATATAACATGTGCCTGTATTGTTGCTAAACTGGGGTAGGAATTTGGTAAATGAGTGTTATTTCAGTCATTGTGTCTCCAGTTCCAGTGTCCAAGTGTAAACAATAAAAAACTGTCGTTATCATGACTCCACAGTGGCTGCCTCCTCCTCCAACAGGATGAACACAGACACTGGAAATACTGGGGGGGTGAGTGCGTGTAAATATATTCGTATGTTTTGTGTCTATATATGTGAAGGCCTGTGTGCTTTTGTGCATGTGTGTTTGTGTATGTGAGTCAGTAATGTGTAATTCCTCCTGATTTCATTTTGACTATGAGCCTCTAATGTGGTTCTTTGTCAAATGCCTTTTCTAAGTCTAACCACAGTGTACCCTCCTCAAAAATGGTTTGTTAGGTATGACCCCCCCCACACCCCGTGAAACCTATGCTGGCTATCATTTAAGATGCAATTTTTTCAGGGAATCGTTCAAATTTGAAGTGTCCCAAGCTTATGAATACTAATAATACTAATAACAACGACAATGATCATAACAATAATTCAACAGAGCAAGTTTAAGACCAATACAAGAGTTCTGCTTTTCAAAAAAAGATGAGGTTTTGAAAAACATCTCTGTCATCAATAAAGAGGCCTGTACATTTTACAACACACAACCTACTACTAATCGTACTGCACATAGCCTAATGCCTTAGCATTGATTTTAAAACAGCCTAATAAATGATCATTGTTAAAATCACACAATCCAGCACTGTACCACTGACGTTACACAGGCAAGAGCATTATCACTGATGCTAATGCACACAGCTTAATGCCTTAGCATTTAACAGCACACAGCCTAGAGCATTATCATTGCTTTTATAGCACACGGCCTAGCGCTTTACCACTGACACAAGAGCACATAGCCTAGTGCTTTAGCACTGATGTTGCAGCACGCAGTCAAGTGCAGTAGCATTGGTGCTACAGCACACATTTTACCACTAATGTTACATTACAAAGGCTAGTACATTAGCTGGATTAGCTGGATGTTAGCAAATAGTTTTACATTCACAGAGCTTGGATTTCTATCTGAAAATGGCAGACACATACTGATGGAAAGGCTGGGTTTTCACAAACACAAAACACCAACTGAGTGCAATTACTTAATCTTCAGGATAATTGTGTTTGCGAGGAAATCATGGATTTAAACAACCAAATGCAGATACTGCTGTCACCACCATTGATTCTTCTTTCAGCTCACAAGAACAACCCCCCTTGTCACTTAACTACACCTCCATCAGCTTCCCAAACAACTCTCTCCATCTGTCAGGCACCATCCTCACTGCAGACTCTACAGAGTACTCCACTGTGCAATTTCACTCACCCCCTCCTGAATCTGGGCTCGACTGCAATGTTACTCACTCAAACCCCGCTGGGTCTCCCACATATACCTCTATTCTCTACTCACCCAAACCCCTCGGAGTCTGTTACACATTCAGACGAAGCTTTGAGGCTGATGCTCCAGTGTTGCTCAGGCTGTTTTTCATTCCAGAATTTTCAGATATGGTATAGAAGCTTGTGCTTGTTGTGCTGCACTGATTACAGTCAGTGATGTTCTGTAAACCTTAACGGGTAAATAATCAGAAAGACTATAAACTTATGTTTTGAGAATAACTGTCACACAACAAAGTTTTATGAAGAAGCACTTAATGTTACAGGATTTTTTTCTTGATGCTCCTCAGTTGTCCTAGTGTGGTAGCCAGACACAGATTGTTCAAGCTGGATTGTTTACCTTCTGTTCTCTATCTGTTCTCCCGTTTTCTCCCATGTGTTAGATTACTTAAATAACTGACTCCTACCCTAGCTCGCCATGTTGATGTTATAAAATCTCTCAGACTATACCTTAAATGAAAAAAGATAGTTTGCTAACTGTAACAAGACAACATTATATGCTACAACTTCCTTACGTTAATCTAACAAATTTTCTGACACAACTATCTTGCAGTGCTGGAATGAGATGTCTGTTTCTCCTATTTGTAATATTACTGTACAAAGTTAGCTAGGTTGCTGAAATACCTAAATCTTGAATAGCATGTCATACTTTTCAGGATAACTTTATTTACGAGGAAGTCATGGATTTGAACCAACAACCAGATGCAGATGCTGCTGTCACCACCATTGACTCCTCTTTCAGCTTACAAGAACAACCCCCTGAGTCACTTTACTACACCTCCATCGGCTTCCCAAACAACTCTCTCCATCCGTCAGACACTGCCCTCACTGCAGACTCTACAGAGTACTCCACTGTGCAGTTCCTCTCACCCCCTCCTGAATCTGGGCTCTACTGCACTGTTACTCACCCAAACCCCTCTGTATCCAACACATAACTCTGTACTCTACTGTTACTCACCAACAGCTCTATTCCTGCCATTCTCTAGTCATATTTGTCTGTGGTTTTGAGGTAAAAGAATGGACATTTGAGACGGTTGTTCTTTCCTGATAATAATGTCAATTAATAGCATTCTGTGTATTTAACATTACTCTGAGAGTGAAATGTAAATATTGTATGAAGTGTGGTCTTCACAGGCTAACTTGTGAAAATTGAACTGAACAGTGGTAGTGAGTTGTTTTTAAAATAATCCTTCATCATTTGTAACAGAATAATTCAGCAGTTGGTTAAAATATAACAATCAAGCAAAGGCTATACTTATTTGGGAGATTTATTTTGTTTACATGCTATAGCTGTGCATTAATACCCATGTATAAGACCTTTATTGGGCTTATGGGGCCTGCTAGTCTCAACATAAGTCTCAATAAGGTCAGTGCTTATTAGAACTGGAAAGGAAGTTATGTCCATTTAAGCAGCATATCTATTGCAATCCTGCCACCAATGGACATGGAGTGGAATTGCATGGGGGAGCCAGTTTTACTTTCTTGCACCAGTTATGTTTGTATGGAATACAGTATTGTTATTTAACTAATATTTTATATTATTGAAATGCATAGTAATTTGTCATTTATGTCAGGTTTGTTATGTATTAATGTGCTGTTTATGTTAGTTAGTGTTAATGAAGACAATGATTTTTGCCAACTGCAGTACAGGATAAAAGGACTCCAGCAGCCAGTCAGGGTTGGTTAGATGTGCATCATTTTAGGCTATAACTGTAAAGCCACATCAGTTTTTTATATGCATTTGTTATTTTGGTGTGTTATTTTTGCCTTTGTTTTCTAAGTTTAACTGTATATATTGAGCATAGGTCCTTGGAGAATAAATCATTCCCCTTTGCACCAGTCTGATGTCTTTGTCACATTTTGGGCATTTCAGCATCACTGCCAGGTCAGTTCTCTCACACTGACCATGATTGCAATTCACAAGCTAGCTGCCTAGAAGACGACATCAATTACAGTAAGGCTGATAAGGTTACATCAGACAAAATGGCATTTCTTGTAATATCAGTTAAGCTTTGATGAGCAAAACTCAAAACAGAGCAAAAGCATACAGATCATAAAAGAAACCCTGAAGACAGGAGTTATGGACAGGTTGTAGGTGTTAAGTTAGGGAATTGGGTTAGGTTAGGGTTTAGTTAAATATTTAACATTCCATGTTTAGAGTATCCAATTTCCCATTCTTAAATATGGGAATATAATTTGCCTGTGGAAAGGTAACACTGCTCAGGTGTTATATCACTGTTTGCTGCTGCTACGTGCAAGAAAACCACTGCGACCAAGCCAGCCGGCACTTAAAAATACACAGTCAAGCCAGCTGCCACGTAATTTCCCCTCTGCATACACGCGCGTTATTACGGTAATGAGGTTTTTCCACTTGGAAGAACTGAATAATCCGTCGGCAAAACGCGGTTTGCCGTCGCTTTCATTTACTTTACAGTATTAAAAGGAAACTGTCTGTTTTCAATCTCTAATTCCCACTTCAGATACATTCTACGAGACCGCAGGTACCTGCACTAAAAGTTGCAGAGCGTTTCACCGTGGAATTTCAGAATAAGGGCCCTTTGAAATTATGTTCTAAAACAACATCTTCTAATCATAAATTACATAAAGAAAATGGTTTCCAATCATTAATTCGACTTCAGACACATTCTAGAGGACCTCAGGTGGCTGCATAAAAAGGTTCCGGAACTATTCACTGTGGAATTTCAGAATAAAGGCCCTCCAAATATGTTATTCACCAACAACAAGATCTTCTATTCAAAAAAAATACTTCAAGAAAACTGTCTGTTAACAATCACTAATTCCACATGAGACACACTCTAGAGCACCCCAGGTAGATGCACAAAACATTCCAGACCATTTTACTGCTGAATGCTCAATATTTTCAAAGGGCCTTTATTCTGAAATTCCACAGTGAAATGTTCTGAGGTCCACTGGAATGTGTCTGAAGTCGATTTATTGATTGGAAACTGGCAGTTTTCTTTTAGTAATTTTCTGAATAGAACATGTCGTTTTAGAACATATTAATTTCAAAGGGCAATTATTCTGAAATTTCATTAAGAAATGGAAAGCGTATGGCACCACCAACACCTTGCCTAGATCGGGCCGTCCCTCCAAACTGGATGAACGAGCCAGGAGTACATTGGTCAGGGAAGCTTCCAAGAGGCCAGTTGCAACTTTGAAGGACTTACAAGTCTTCATGGCTGAGATTGGTTGGTCTGTGCATGTGACAACAATCTCACAAGCTTTACAAAAACCGGCCTGTGTGGCAGTATGGCACGAAAGAAGCCCCTTCTGAAAAAGTGCCACACTGAGTCTTGTTTGCGCTTTACAAAAAAACACTTGGAAGATTCTGATGCCATGTGAAAAAAGGTTTTATGGTCATGAGACTGAGATTTAACTTTTTGGACTGAACTCAAAATGATATCTTTGGTAAAAACCAAACACAGCACATCCACACCTCCTAAAACACATCATACCTACTGTGAAGCATGGTGGTGGCAGCATTATGTTGTGGGGGTGTTTCTCTTTAGTGGGGACTGGGCAGTTGGTCAGGACTGAGGGAAAAATGGATGCTGCCAAGTACACCCAAATTCTTGAGGAAAACCTGTGGCCCTTTGCTAGACAGCTGAAGATGGGCAGGTGGTTCACCTTCTACCACGACAACAATCCTAAACACATTGCCAAAAAAACAACGTAGTGGCTTAAGGATAGGAAGGTGAATGTCCTTGACTGGCCAAGTCAGAGGCCTGACCTAAAACCAATAGAAAACCTGTAGATGGACTTGAAGAGAGCAGTCTATGGCCACTCGCCACAAAACTTGACTGAACTTGAACAATTCTGCAAGGAAGAATGGGCAAATATTCCCCAGTCTAGGTGCTCAAAGCTGGTAGAGACATATCCAAACAGACTGATGGCTGGAATTAAAGCAAAAGGTGTCTCTACAATGTATTAAATCAGAGGACTGATCACTCTTCCAACCCTGTCATTCTAGTTTTTCATTTTGTATTCATTTTCAGAACTGTTGCCTTTTTTTATTATTTGAATGAAGATTTTCTATAGGCACTGTATATACATGGCTGAACATAAACCACATAAACCATTGGTGTATTACAGATTCCTGGATGACATTTTTATTAGTTGTCTAAGCATCTGTTTGGTCTGCCTTAGTCATATGTAGACACTCCAAGGATATCAGAAAGAAACAGCTTCTCAAAAAGTCTATCTGTTGTAACACTATTAGATAACTAGTTGGTCACAGCTATCTAGGTGATATGTAAATCTGTTATTTTTACCTCTGATATGCAGAAAAGATTTGCACATTCATGCTAAATTGCCTATGCTATTAAATCACATCATACATTCAAAAGTAATCTATTTTTAAGACCTACTCCAACGGTTTCCCACACTAATGTAGGGACACCCAATTCTGTGTATTCATTCAAGTTAACCCACAAAAATGAACAATCTGTGTTTCTTTCCATTTTAACTCACATCTTTACATCACATTAGTTTGTCATTGCAGATGGTGTTTTGTACGTGGTAAAATTTTACACCTGGTTTTATTCACACAAACCTTTAGAAAATTGACCTCTAAGTGTACTGTGTGTAATGGTCTTTAAGGGCCAGGAGGGGGCAGCATGACAATGAGGAAGTGAGGGGACGGAAAGGACAGGGACACATGAGTGTACACAAAATTGCAAAACATTTGGCTTTCAATGGTCTTAACAACAAATCATTGGTCATTAAATGATTGAAAATTAATCAGAGACACTCCTGAGACCTTATGTGATACCATTTGCTTGCCAACTTTTGCTACGCTGAATTGTTTTTGAAAAAACTGGAAGCAGGGAAATTCACTTATATAGCCTCCTTGTACACAAAAGTAAAAAAAAAATACCTTCTGGGATGTTTTTTCTAAAAAGATATGTCATTTGAGATATGTACCCATCAAAGGCCTGATAACAAGCTCATAAGTGGAACCAAGAGTGACAGAGCAGGGGATATCTACAGTATGCAGTGTTGTGAGTCCCAAGGTAAAGGAGTGAGAAAATCTGCTCCAAAAATGTCATGCAGGGGTTGCTGTTATAAATCACATAGCTGGTATTCATCAGGCCAGCTGTAGTTATTCTGAAATGTACAAGGCCCTAAGGGCAGAGAAAATCCCTGTTTCTCTATCAGCTATGAAGAGAATAGGTCAACACTTTGAACCACAGGTAATTTTGGCAGATGGAAAGGATCTGGAAGGCCCAAAGCCACATCATGCAGGGATGAACACCGTCTGAAATTTACAGTTCTCAAAGACAGAACAAAAGAAGGAAACAAAGCCTGTCAAAAACTGTCAGATGAATTCAAGATCTCAGAAAATAAGACTCTTTCGAGAAGACCAATTACTAGAAAGTTGTCTCGTGCAGGTTTTGTGTTTAGAAAATATGTTAAAAAGCCATTGCTGTGAATGGTCTGAGTGGCACAAAAAAAACTTCCTTACAAATCCCCCAAAACAATGTATCACTTAGAAAAAAATTCCTTTTCAAGGATTTCTTAATACACCATTCACTTTGTTTGGGCTGGAGCATTAAAAAAAACAACCAGCCTTAGTTTATTTGTGGTGATGTCACAACCTGTACCTAAAAAATCTTGTTGTGCAATGATTCCACAGAAAGCGTCCTTGGTGAACCAATGAGAGTTCCATCCATCACAGAGAAAAGAATATAAGCCTCCAACAGATCACTGGAGAGGGCTTTCCCCCTCCTAAGCAGCCTGTGTGAGTTGGTGGCAGTTTTGGTTTCTCATACTCATCCTGTTGATATTGTACCCTCTTTACAGTTGTATCAATCAGCGGTGCAGGAGAGATTTTTGAAGTGGGGGGACCAAACTGTACATACAATATATGTATTTGTTTTTCTCAAAAGTGGGGAGACGGATCGGGGTCCCTATGAAACTGAGGGGGACATATCCCTCCCGTCCCTCCGTCATCTGTGCCCCTGGAATCAATGTCTTTTTGGTATTTGGAATATTAATTTTTCTGGTCAACATTTATGGTTACTTTTGCGATTGCTGCTCTGATTAGCACATGCTTGATTTGCCGTTTTCATAATTAACCCTGCATGGTATTCGAGTGTTAACTTATGTGAATGTGAATTTAAAATGCATGTGAATTACTTATTATATCTGTCTTTACTTTTGAGGGTCTAAGAACCGTAGATGGGTATGGAGTGAAATATTTTATGTGTCTTTTTGCTTGTGTATAATTTATATATATAATTACAGATGGGAGCTTAATTATTGAATATAATTGTCCCACTGGTAATACATAGTATTTGTTTTATATCGTAGAGTTGCATGTAATTTGTTTGTGTCTTAATCATGTGTTGATTTAACGTTGATGGAATTGTTTGTATTACTATGCATTATAGAGATACTGGTACCTTGTTAATTCCTAATTCTATATCATAAATTCTCTGTGGGTTCTTTCACAATATTCTTTTACAATATTAACTGGAGTCTGAAAGTGTGGAGGAGTGTTTATGTAATTGTGTGTGTGTACATGTGTGTGTGTACATGTCCTTGTGTTTAATTGGGATCTGACATGAATTGAAATGTGTGTGTGTATGTGTGAGCATGAGCAGACTGGGGTGAGATAGGGTGGGGGGGGGGGGGGGGTTAACGGGGCAGAGAGAGGAAGAAGGCAGGACCGTATCTCTCCCCACAGCCTTTAAAAGAGATGTCACAAATAAAGAGGAAGAGAGGAGAAACAGAGTGTGAAAAGGCTACAAAGCCCTGAGAGAGAAAGGAATAGAGAGATACTGAGATCACCATGAGAAACCTCTTCATTTTCACCTTCTGTCTCACAGGTAAGTTCCATCTAAACACACAAACACATACCTGCTGAACTCTAAAGACACACTGTTGCGCTCAACACTCATTTCACAAATTTACACGAAAACTATCAACCACTGATTAATTTTAAAAACTATTTTTGTACCAGAGTGTGTTTCAACATGTCAAGTAAAAGTGTTTCAGATAGTCTGGAGTGAAGGGTAATATTCTCTCTCTTTCTGTGATTGGCAGGTGTCTGTGTGAACTGTATCACAGTGACTGGATACGAGGGAGGAGGAGCTTTCATCAGGTGCAATTATTCACAGGGATATGAAAAACACAACAAATATTTCTGCAAGGACTCTGCTTTTTATTGTAAAGATCAAATTAGAACAGAAAATAAGAACACATGTTTTGAAAAAGATGATAAATTCTCTCTGTATGACAACACTGCAGAGAGGTACTTTACTGTTTGGATAAACAATTTGCAACAGGAGGATTCTGGGGTGTACCAGTGTGGTACTGATATAAATTACTTACCGGATGTCTACACTGAAGTACAGCTGGAGGTAAAGACAGGTAAGAGTCTAAATGATCTGCACTGTATCCCACACCCAGTACACAGTATGTGAGTTACACTGCTCACAGTGGCTAGTGCAGGGGTCCCTAACCCTGGTCCTGCAGGGCTGCAGGATCTGCTGGTTTTTGTTGTTTCTCAGCAGTTAATCAATCACATGCTCAGCTCACATGGTTTAAATCATTTGCTGATTTTAAGATGAAAATAAAACCCATCATATACTGCAGATCACCAAAAAGCAGAGTTACAAACTCTGTTTTAAGGTCTGGTGTAATGGAGACCACGGGTTAGATGTGCAGGACTTTGCTGATTGTAGAAGCTACAATATGTGAAGTTATTTGTAGTTCAGTTTCAAAACAGATAATATATTATAATACTGTCAGAGGTACTCAGTTGAATATGAACTTCCAATCATCAGCAGGATATTTATTTGCTTCCACATACAAATGCGCTGCACACTCACTTGACACTGGCAGTTATTGGAGACCAGCTCTTATTCTATCTGACACAGCTGCACATCAGACTGAGAGAAGCCAGAGCTAAATATAACTCATTCTGAATACGTACGTTGTAAAGCATTAAACTTATGCATCCACAACATCTCTAATGTCCTGATGAAGATAGTGATGTCAATAGTCAGGTTAGAAAAGATGTAGGAGTGTTGTGTTGTGGGAATGTCTGTTTGGGAATGTAGTCATGAATGTGAGAGTAAATGGTAATTAATTTAACAGAAAAGGTCAATGAGTCATATAATTTCAAATGTCATAGTTATTTCCTTCTATTGGTGTTTATATTCATGGGGGAAGACGATAACCATAATAGCATAGCATGCATTAAAAAATATATGGAAACTGCATTAGCACACCCAAGTGATTGAGCCAATGAAGTTGTGTTGTATAGGCAATGAGGTGTGTAAACACTTGTGTGAAACAACCAGAGCAAACTGAAAGCTTTGGAGCCCATGAGAAGATAATGTGTATAACAATATTAGCAGCTAATGTGAATTATGTATTAACAGCTCTGTGTATTAGAAACTAACATAACAGATAATTTGAATGGGGTCACACAATGACGCCAAGTTGAAAGGAAGAATTCTGTGACTCTCTCGATAACCACCACCTACTTTTTGCAATTGTGTACAGTATTTTAATTTCATGATGTTTTTAGGTGGGCTTGACAAAAAACCTATAGTTAGGTAGTTAGGTAAGGACAATTTTTTGTGTAAAATGGTTGACAAAACATCTAGGAGAGGTAGGAAAGACAAAAAGATGCCCACAGCCTCAGACCATGATGGCGACAGCTGCTCAGACAACTCTGACACCGAACAAATCATCAATGATATAACCGTGAACATTACAGCAGTTATGGACAAAAAAAATCGACCCAATTTCCATGAGAGTCCAAGATAACTGTGCTTGGCTGATGGATGTGGAAAAGCATGTTTCAAACGCAGAGGATAAAATGGCCTGAAGCAACCGACTGAAGATTGACAGTGCTCAGCGGCTTGGAAGCAAGCAGGGGCCGTCACCACAACAACAACGACCCTGAGCAGTTATCGTCAAACTCCACAGTTTTCGTGACAAAGTCCGGGTGCTGTCTGCCACTGCTGTTCATCCATCAAGATTTCACTCAGTCAGTTTGACAGAGACACCGTGGCTTCAGCCATGTGTGGAACACACTCCAGCAACAGGGACCAAGTTTAGCCTGTTGTTCCCAGCCACACTGAAAGTGTACTCCGACAGCGGTACCATGTCTTTTTCCTCTCCCAAACAAACACTGGACTATCTCTCGACAGATTAACTGGAGGTTGGGTGAGAGGTTGCCCCTTGTGGGGCGAGATCTGCAAGTGTTTGGACATGAACGTTTGCATGTAGGTAGCAATAGTGAGCTAACTGATTTTCTGAGTTTGTTTATTCAATTTCAGTTCAATCCAATTTTATTTGTATTGCGCTTTTTACAGCAAGTTGTCACAAAGCAGCTTTACAATGGATCCCTGGCCTGAAACCCCCTTGGAGCAAGCCAAGGCAACAGTGGCAAGGAAAAACTCCTTGACAAACAGGAAGAAACCTTGAGCAGAACCTGGCTTAGAGGGGGAGCCCATCTGCTTCTGGCTGGTGCACGGTGTACAACAGGTAGACAGGAGAGTGGAGATGGCTGATATAACTCTTACTGATTCAAATGATAACTGAAATAATAACAGGAACAACAAGTACAATAACACTGATAATAACAGTTTAGGTAGAATAACTAGATTTGCAGTTATTTCAGTTATAACAGTAAATAGTAAGTAGGGTCTAGTTCTTGGCACAGGGAGGGCGAGTCACGCAGGACAGGAAGATAGCCGAGTTGGGGCTGGGCTGCGGTGTTTGGGATTCAGCTCCAGGCAGGCGCCCGGAGCAGGGAGAGAAATACAGAATAAACCGTTAATTAGTGGATGGTAAAATTCATGGAGGGAAAATCAGAGAAACAGGAAAAGACAGGTGGAAAGAGGTGCCCATGTGCAACAAGGAAAAATCCCCGGCTGACTAACACTGTGGCAGCATACCAAAGAGACGTAGGCATGGGGTCAGCACAGGTTTGAGGGTGATCCTAAGGCAGTCAAAACCAGACCATGGCAAAGCAATAGGTATGTTTTGAGCTTAGTCTTAAAGGAAGAGAAAGAGTCTGCTCCCTGAAGTTCAGTAGGTTGTTCCATAGAAGAGGGGCTTGATATGAACAGGCTCTGCTGCCTATGGTACTTTTATCCACCCTCGGAACAGTGAGAAATCCTGTATTTTGGGAGCGAAGTGATTGCTGGGGAATATAAGGGTGGAGAGGGTCCTTAAGGAAGGGAGGGCCGAGCCTTATATGTGAGAAGGAGTATTTTGAAGTCAATGTGAAATTTCATGGGTAGTCAGTGAAGAGAAGCTAGAACTGGAGTGGTGTGCTGAAAGCATTTTGTTTCTGTTAGGATTCGGGAAGCTGCATTTTGAACCACCTGGAGTGGCTTTAGGGAGGTATTTGCACATCCTGACAAGAGGACGTTGCAATAGTCCAGTCTAGATGTAACAAAAGCATGGACTAACTTTTGTGCATCCTGAGCTGACAGAATTTTATTGATTTTGGCTATGTTCCTCAGATGGAAGTAAGCAATTTTAGAGGTGTTTTTTTGTATGTGTTTCAACCCATAACCTGGATAACCCAGGATCAATAGTGATGCCAAGGTCCCTGTTGACTGCACTTATAGCCACAGAGGCACCATCAAGAGTGATGCAGAGTTATGTCAGAGAGCTTGCTCCTGATGGACTTTGGCAATAACCAACAATTCAGTTTTATCTGAGTTTAGAAGGAGAACATTTTTGGCCATCCATTCCTTTATATCTTTGAGGCAGGTCTCCATTTCCATTTTTGAAACAGAGGTCCAAGCATGGATCCTTGTGGTATTCCATATCTTACTCTAGATTGATTTGAAGACTCATTGTTAATATGCACAAATTGGTGACTTTCCGTGAGGTAAGATTTGAACCAAGAGATGATATGTCCATTTACGTCAACAATATGTTCGTCATTCTAATAGAATATGATGATCAGTGGTATCAAAGACTGCACTTAAATCTAGTTGCACAAGTAAGGAGACTCAGCCATTTTTTAGTGGAGAGAAGCAAATCATTAAGCACTTTGACCAGAGCAGTTTCAGTGCTGTGATGAGGTCTAAACCCAGACTGAAATAGTTCTAGGACAGGGGTGTCAAACTCCAGTTTTTGTTCTTTCCTTTCGATTGGCAGCCATTTTAGGCCTTGGAAACCAGGTGTGTGGACTCTTTAGCCAACCAGTGATTTTAATTAATCAATTAAGTGCTAAAACACACCAAAAACCAGCTACCACTGCGGCCCTCCAGGACTGCAGTTTGACACCCCTGTTCTAGGATGTTGTGGATCTGGAGAAAGGAGCAAAGTTGTTTTGTTACTGCCTTTTCTAAGATCTTTGAGAGAAAAGGAAGATCTGAAATCGGTTGGTATAGGTTCTAGCATACAAGTGGGGCTGTTGCTTGGGTTGACTGAGGAAAAGAATTCTTTGAAATCAATGGGTGTGAAGGAATCTAAGCATTGGACCGGCCTAAGAGACAGGTTCACTGTATCAGAGACTGAAGAAGAAGAAGGAGCAGAGGGAAGCTTTGCTATTGCATCTCTGATCTTTATGAGTTTGCAACTGAAGTCATTACCACTGTGAATTTTAGGAATGCAGTGGTCAGCCAATGCGCTGATTTTAGTCAGTCTGGCAATAGTGTCAAACAGGTATTGTATTTTTTTCCTCTATAAGTGCAGAAACATAAGAGGCTCTAGCAGCTGAGAGGACACACTTATAGCTGAGGAGACTATCTTTCCATGCCATAAAAAAGACTTGTAATTTTGTTGAATGCCATTTTCTTTCAAGCTTCCGTGTAGCTTGCTTAAGAGCACGTGTTTGGCCACTAAGGAATTTTTTATTTTTAATAAGGGGTGCAACAGTATCTAGTGTTTTATGCAGAGTAGGATTAATGCCGTCCACAAGTTGATTAATATTAGCCAGATTTGGAAACAAGACTAAATTTGATCGTGTGTGGTCTCCCTTTCTCTCTAGTCTTCCACATGATATATCACAGATCTTACAAATATGAATGTGTGAGTTTCCAATGATCAACCATAGATCCAACATTGGGACTAATGAACTTAAGAAAATGTATATGCTCTATGCACTGCTCTAGGTTTTAAGCTATCTCATATTGGGTGTGGGGAGGGTGGGTTATTGTTGTTCTTTTTTTTCTTTTGGTGGTGTTATTTATTTTGCTGTTTTGTTATTGTACTGTGATTTTCCTGTCATGTCATTTTGAAAGTAAAAATCTTTATTGGAAAAAAATGTAAATAACTCTGTAGAAGCTGGTGTACATGGTGGCATCAGCAGATCATATGAATGAAGTATTAGATGGTTTTAGCAGCCAGTGTGAATGACAGTATTAGCAGATAATGTGCCAGATCTGGGATGTGTGCAACAGCAATGTAGCAAAGCAACTGTAGTTAACTTTGTATGGGGTTTGTGGATTTGGATTTGGGTGAAAACCTGTTGAGTTCATGCACTGACTTTATCTTTCCTGTAGACAGTGATAGTGCAGACTTTCTGTTTTTGATTGACAGGACAGAGGTGTGGAGAATTCAGTGCAGTGATCCTGAAGGTGGGGGACACCTTCAGGATCAGCTGTGACAACTCACACAGACCCGAAGGCTGTGAAATCAGGGATAAATACGTGTGCAAGGGAGGGAGCTTATCCAGCTGCAAGGTCCTGATACGGTCTGAACAACACGACATTTGGGAGAAGAAAGACAGATTTAACACTAGTGACAGCACCAAAGCAAGAGCCCTCTCAATGTGGATCAATGACATGAAACCAACCGATTCTGGAACCTACTGGTGCAGAATGGACCAAGAACTGAGACCTGATAAATGTACTACCGTGCAGCTTCATGTTCATGAGGGCAGGAGTCTCGAAATGCAGCAGTGCTTACACAGAGATCAGGATTTTCATAATGATTTCTTGTTTTTTTTTCATAACAATGGAATAAAAAACAGCTTTTCACAGCCTCCTACTGGTAGGTTATGCTGATTTAAAAACAGTTTTAATGTTTTTAATTTTATTTTTCGCACACACATTCAAACACATTCACTCACCCAAGCAGGTACAACGGGAGCTGGCGGAGTCCACCAATGGCCATGCCGTTAGCCTCCCCGCATCCCTCCTCTCTCCCTCACACACACATCCCCACAGATTCACGTGCATCCCCACAACAGGGGCACCCGGAGTCAATGAACCCTACCCGACAGCCATGCCCCTACCCTCTCTTTGCTACAGGTGCCCCTTGGAGCTGGCGGATTCCCACGCACGGCTATGCAGTCTGCCACCATGCCCCGGCATACTCTGCTGGCCCCTGCTCAGCTTTCCTCCTTTCTCCCTTGCATGCACATGTATCCACACAAGCACTACAAATGGTACAACTGGAGCTGGCAGATTCCACTGATGGCCATGCCATCAGCCGCCATGCCCCTGCATGCTGTGCTGGTCCCTGCCACCCACTCTGACCCTCCTCCCTTCTCTAACTTCCCCCCTGCTCAGGTGGTGGTCCCACCAACTGGCCGACCCCATGCCATGCGAGTCAAGCCCCGGGAGAAGGACTTCCCCACACCACAATGCAAGCCAGCCACACCCGTAAGTACCCCTGCCCACACTCACTCCATTCTATGCTTGTTCTCCGACCCTCTCCCAACCCTGCCCGCACAGCACAGGCCGGCCCCCACTTGGCCACCCCAGAGGGGGAACAAGACACCCAAGGAGAGGGAAGTCCACGCACTCACACTCACACACGCACACAAACAGAAGCCTAGGGTGGGATGTGACTCGACCCGTGCAGACAGAATGCTGGGCCTCATCTGCGTCCCAAAATAAAAAAAAACAAAGCCCAAGAAAGAAAAAGAAAACTGGCAGGGACTGCTCCTCCTTCAACATCCTGGAACCTCCGCGGCCATACGCTGGTGGTCTCCTGGACTGCAGAATCTTCCGGTCAGGGGGCCGTACTAGGGAGAGGAGAAGGCACAACACAGGTTACCCCTCTGTGGACTGGGCAGAACAGACACACTCACGCAGCTCAATGATTCCCTGTGCACGTCTCTCACACCGCTGGGGCTCCGCCCCCGCTCGATCTCTGCCCAGCCCGTGATCGCAGGTCTACAGCAGGCTGCCTTCTGCTCCCACTAGTACTTTCCACAGCTGTCTCCTCCTGTCCTCTCTCAGCTGCCGACACAGTCCCAGGTGTGCAGACCCCGCCGACTCTCACACCGCATGCACACCTAAAAGAAATCCCCCACAGGATTTCTCCCAAAGCAAAATAAGAAAATAATTTTTTTAAAAAAAAAACCTAAAAGTCAAAACAGAAACCACAATGAAAACCCATACACATACACATATTATGCATTAATTAATCTACTAAACTGTGCAATTTATAGAATTGGCATTATGGATGTTTTTTGGACATCCATAAAGTGTATTTTACCAGTCCTCTTTCACTTCTAAAATTTAGCTGCTACTTCAACTTTCTTGTCTTTCTACTGTACTGTTTCCTTCTGCAACAACAAGTACACCCTTGAGACCTCTTAGAGAGCCATAATTTGAAACACTCTTATCAGTGGCTTTCATCTAGCCCACACTGTTTTGCATTGCAATAATTTCAACTCCCCTCTTTGCATGAGAATTTTTATGACTCCTTAAAGCAGGCAGAAATTTTGTACAGATATAGACTATAGGTCACACTCTCTAAAAGGTACAGTAATTAGAAGGTCAGTTATCAGAGCCAGGAGAAGACACAGTGGACAAAGGCAAAACCAAATAAGAAATGAGAGGGCCTTCCGTTCAAGGAACCTAACTGCAAATACTAACCCATTACAAAATACCCTGGGTTGATGAATTTTATGTTAAAGTTTCTTTACTTGTCCTTGCATCAGATACAGGTGTTTTTCCATCACACAATGAAAACACACATCCCAAATGAATGTTGTGTGTGAAGCAACACAAATAATCAATAATCAGTAATCAAAAGTGTTATTGCCCCATCTACCATGGTTGACATCACAGCAGCTTTATTTTCAGGAATAGCTGTATTTACGTATCTACAGACATATCTGGCTTATTGGCCCATTTCTCTTCAGACCAACCGCTCTCTGCTGACTGGATGGAAAATGTGGCCAGCCACATTGTAATGACCTCGTTTCATTCTGTGTTAATATTCTTTTCTTTGCTGGACCACCAGCCTGCAGAATGTTGTTGTATTTTTTTTTTGTTTGCCACCTATCATCATGCCATTTTTTCTTTACTTCAAGTTTTTTTTATACCTCAGAAATCTTGCATGCGCAATCACTCCAACATTTTCTCCTCTCCATTAGTGTCGTATCCCTAGCCTGTATTGTTATCTCTATTTCCTGAGCAGTAAATCTCAGTTTTATTTTTCTTGTGGTTCCCTCATGGCTTGTGCCGGGTTGCTCTGTATCCATCTCTTAGTACCTGCTAATCTAGATATTTAATCATATCTTTTCTGACCTTTTTTATGAGAACCTCTTACCATTAAATTGTGAATGAAGGCATTTCATTTCTAGATTGAGTAACTACAGCTAATCCTGGAAAATTGGTTAATATGTTGGTATTTGAAGACTGAAGATACCTATACAGGTTTAGCAAAAGGTGACTAAGGGATTTAATCAATAAACACAGAAGATAGGAAGTGGGAAGCTACAGTATTAAACCTGACACACATTTTGTAGATCAAATTGTATATGACCTTCTTGTGAATTTAAAAACATGAGAGGATCAGTGGAAACACGTTTGGGGTAAATTTCTAATTTCAGGAAGAATTATTTTACACAAAGAGTTTTTAATCCTTACAACAGCTTCTCAGGTCCTGTAGTTGATACAGAGACCGTTGGAGTAAGTCCATGCTCGATGCAGTACTGGATTCTCTGTGGACTGTGCTAAAATGATGAGGCTAGCTTGGATTCAGCCTGTTTTCATAATTTCTATCCCTTTCTAATAAGGCTATCTCTGCATCTTCTATTGCCCCCCTACTGTTTATGTTCATCAGGACTTCTCTCATCTCCCTTTAGAGACTACTCATCATAGGACAGTGGCTCCTCTTCCTCACAAAGACCACAGTGAGACTCTTCTTCCTCACAAAGACCACAGTGAGACTCTTCTTCCTCATTCGGACACCACCGTGACTCCTCTTCCTCTCAGAGACCACACTGACACTCCTCTTCCTCATAAAGACCACAGTGAGACTACTCTTCCCCACTCAAACAGCATTGTGATGCCTCTTCCTCATGGTAAATTGACTCATCTTAATCATGAAACAGTGATTCCTTTCTTTGCAAAGAAATAACTGTGACATGGCATTACTTTGATAAAAATGCTGTTTCTGTAGTACTTGTTGAATAATCTGATGCAGAGTTGGGTCAGATAGCTTTGAAATGGAGTCCGTAACTGAGTACAAATCACATGCCAATTTTTGTTATTCATAATAATCCATTAGATTACAGAAAACATAATGTAATGCAGTCTAATTTAGTATATTAATCAAATGGTCATGTATGACTTTTTTTACTGAGTGAAGGTGTGGGCAGGGTCAGTACTGAGTGAATGTGTGAGCAGGGTCAGTATTGAGTGAAGGTGTGGGCAGGGTCAGTATTTAATTAAGGTGTGGGCAGGGTCAGTACTGAGTGAAAGTGTGAGCAGGGTCAGTATTGAGTGAAGGTGTGGGCAGGGTCAGTACTGAGTGAATGTGTGAGCAGGGTCAGTACTGAGTGAATGTGTGAGCAGGGTCAGTATTGAGTGAAGGTGTGGGCAGGGTCAGCATTGAGTGAAGGTGTGGGCAGGGTCAGTATTGAGTGAAGGTGTGGGCAGGGTCAGTATTGAGTGTAGGTGTGGGCAGGGTCAGCATTGAGTGAAGGTGTGGGCAGGGTCAGCATTGAGTGAAGGTGTGGGCAGGGTCAGTATTGAGTGAAGGTGTGGGCAGGGTCAGTATTGAGTGAAGGTGTGGGCAGGGTCAGTATTGAGTGAAGGTGTGTGCAGGGTCAGTACTGAGTGAATGTGTGAGCAGGGTCAGTATTGAGTGAAGGTGTGGGCAGGGTCAATACTGAGTGAAGGCGTCGGCAGGGTCAGTATCGTTTAAAGGTAAATTCATCCTTATAGCAGGTGAGGTAGACTCATGCCATGTTTCCCCTCTCTGCAGTTCTCTCCCTCTCTGTGGGTCTGGCTGTCTCTGTGCTGCTGCTGGGGCTCGGCCTCTTCATATTGCTCAGACACAGGAACAGAACCAAGCATGCTCCAGGTAAGACTCTCTCTCTCACACACACAAACATCATTAACATACACACAGATACACACACATGCACACCCACAAACACAGGACACAAATAGATACAAGTATGCAACACACACATACATTCACACTAACATTTACACTCACATTCAGAAACACATAAATATTCACACACATGCGTACACACCTGCACACACACATCTGTGCAGTGAAAGTTTCAAAACCATTTTTGTTTCCAGTGAAAGCACATTATATTTGCATATTCAACACAATTAGCACAAAACAATCCCCCACAGAAACACACTGGGGTAAATTTACTAAAGGTCTCCTTGTACACATACGGTGGGTAGTTAGCGCATACAGGTAACACAAATGAGGAAAAATTTTATTTTTAAGGGATGTACTATTTTATAACTTGTTTTTATTTTTAATTTTGTTACATTTCACCAACTTATTTCTCATGTATTTAAAAATTCCTGCTGTTGATAGCAAGTAAGAGATGTGTTTTTTAACTGATAAGGGGTGCGACATGCTGTATGCTTTTTTTAAGGCGGGGTTCCCTGGATCAGTTTCAAATTTGCAGCTCATCAGTCAGACCACCAGTAACCAACTGCAATGGAATGATTACAGACAGCAGAACCAGTAAAGAGGAAGCAGGTGTGGTCAGTAGTCCCTGGCCACACTTAAGCTTACGTTGAAATGAAAAAAGGCCACATACAAAAACCCGTAAGCATATGGAGGTAAAGGCTCAGATTCTGTAGCTAAAAACTTATATTACTGCCCAGCTAATACAAATGTGTTTTATTCAGAGGTTGGTAAATCACAGAAAAAGCTGTACTAGAATAAGAGTACAGTTACTCAAGTGCAAGTTAAAGTTACCCTTTGAGAAAATTACTCAAGCGTGAAAAAGTATTTGGTCACACAAATTGAGTTCGAGATTCTAGTTTTGTTTCCTATATTTTCACACCATACAAAATAAAATGAGGAATTTCAGTTCAAAAGCAATTAAAGTGTAAGTGCAGTTTTAATTTGTGCATTTTGCACAACATCTATATTGTGGAGCACAGCTGGTTTCATAACTGTTAAAATATGTTTGACATTTGTAAATTTAAAGTATTTATCCATTTTCTGGAATAGGGTCTGTTTATAAAAGTGCCAGGAAAAATCTTACCTCAGTTATGAATGGAAATTTCAATTGTGGTACTTGATTGGTAATAACTAACTAATAAACTAGAGCATTCAGTGCCATTGCTATTTGCCTCATATCTGTATAGTGCTCTTTCAGAAATGCCATTCAGCAGGGCTCAGGCTATAAATTGTGGAAAGATGAAAGAGAACAAAAAAGAAATTTATACAACTTAGTCAAACAGTCGACCATAATGTTTGGGAAAGAAAAATATTACACAAATGTATGTTAATTGAGGCCTCACACTTTGGGACCTAGCAGGCCTTGGAGCCAGATCAGATGGTGGCAGAGGATTATCACCCATCTGGTTAACTCTGGGTAGGGGCTGCCAGGCTAGCATGGAGGCTGGAGACTGGGATGCTCCAACTCTGAGCAGACCGTTGGCATGCCAATGGGTCCCATCATCCAGTCTGAAGGTTGCTGGTTCCAGCTGCTGGACCACCTGTAGGGCCTCTGACCAGCGTGACTGCAGCTTGTTCCGATGATGGGCATGTTTGACCCTGACTAGGTCCCCCACTGACAGAGAAGGAAGGCGTCAAACCTCTTCTTCTTCTTCATTCAGTCTCTCCACTGCCCCTTTGCTCTCCAGGTGGTACACTGCCGTTCTGATGTGTTTAATTGACTGCTGGAAGAGGAACTCAGCTGAAAGGAATTGGGGCTCACTGTTAGTTGTGATTGTGCCAGGCAGGCCCCAGCACCCAAAGACCTTACCCGGGCAGTTAATGATAATATGTGTGGTGATGGAGCCCAATTCAATGGCCTCCAGCCACTTTGAGTTGAGGTTGTACACCACCAGCAGTTAGCAAGCATGTGACCCTGCAAAGGTTCAACCGGATACGTTCCAGTGGTGAGGAAGGCTGCTGGATCAGAGTGAGGGGTGCGGTGGCAGTCATTTTCTTGTTGCAAAATTAGTGGTATGGCAGCAGGCTGTTGTCCACCTTGTCCTGAATGTAGGTAAGGAGGACTTTAATCCTCAGCGGAGGCTTGCTGCAGCTCTGCCAGGGTGACAACCACACTGAAGGGTGCATGGAGCATATGGACCCGATCATCATCACTGTCTGGGTCCAGCAGGAGGCTGCCTGTCTGTTATGAGGAAGTGATAGCTCTGGACAGGTGATCTGCTACCGAGTTTGAGCACCCTGGTATAAACTCAAGGTTGAACTAGTATTGATCCAGCCGATCTGTCCACCTCAGTAGCCTCAGGGGCCTGTACCCTGAGCTGCGGGTTGCAAGTATCGCTGTCAGTGTCTGATGGTCTGTGCGGATGGTAAAGGCTCTGCCATACAGATACATGTGCCAAAGTTTGAATGCAGACAAGCACACCAGGGCCTCCCTCTCACTCACTGAGTTTATTTACATATCATTACATTCAGACATTTCGCGGACACTGTTTCCCAGAGTGACTTACAAAATTGCATGCAATGACCTAAAACAGCTCAGGTAATAAACAAGTCATTTTAGCCATACCCAATTATACTTAACGCCAATCTGCGTTATATCCTTAACTGGTCTCAAAAGTTGCCATTTGAGGGTATAGTGAGGTAGAAAAGGTGATCAGTGTTCAGCATTAGATGTTAATATGTGCAGTTTAAACAAGTGTGTTTTAAGTTTCTGCCAGAAGGTGGTGAGGGAATCCACTATCCTTATAATAGTAAAAGAAGCATGACCAAGAAGAGGTGGTCTTTTGGGAAGGAAGGGCCAGGCAACCAGAGGATATGGAAAGCAAGGGTCTTGCAGGTGTTTAACATTAGATGATAAATTCTCGGTAGGAGGTTGCAGTTCCTCTTGCTGCCCCATAGGCAAGGTCCAGGGATTTGAATTTTATCCTGGCAGCTATAGGAAGTCAGTGGAGGGAGATGAGGAGAGTATTTTGAGAGTATTTTGGCTGATTATATACCAGCTGAGCAGCAGTGTTCTGAGTGAGTTGGAGTGGCTTAACGGCATAAGCAGGGAGACCAGCAAAGACCGAGTTGCAGTAGTCCAGTCTGGACTACAAGGGCCCAGACAATGAGCTGGTTGGCATGTGAGGAGGGAAAAGGAATGATTTTGCAGATGTTGTAAAGAGAGAGAAAGGACAAGACTAAGCAAAAGAAGCAATATAGACTGAGTAAGACAACACACGCAGTTCAGGATGAAGACACCTTTGTGTTACCATAGGTGAAGAAGAGGTGCAGTGCAGCCAGGAAAAAAGGGGCCTCAGGAAGCTGCCAGGCGGGCCTTAAGATAATAAGAAAGTACTTAACGCTGCAACCATGTAACATCAAGACATAAGCAATAATTTAGCTAAGCATAACATAAATTATGCAATTAATGGTATATAAAATATAATAACCTTTTTACTTTCTTCATATGTCACATTCTCATATTTCTGCTTTGAATGGGAGAAGGGAATAAAGAAGGAATTTGATTTGTAAATATTTGAGGATTAAATGTTTTTTAAATCACTTTTATGGGGTTAAATGGAATATGGTCAACTAAGTGCAGTTTACACACATTGAGTTGAAATGATGACAGACAGATTATCATATCTCATGTGGGGGGCCCTGGAATATTTCCGTGGAAATGGGGGGGGGGGGGGGCTGGGGGGCAAAAGGGATGAGGACCACTGCTCTAAATAGCTTCTTTTGTAATGTCTTTACACAGCTCGTGGGACATAAAACTGTCTATGTTTCTCCACCCTCACAATCATATTTTCCTTGTCCACTTCTCAGCAGAATACACAATGAATGGGATGATCTTTCTACTAGTGTCTGTGTTTCCTGTGGCATTACCCTCCTTTGTCTGTAGCCTTTCCTTGATGGAGTAGAAACATGATCTTATGTGTCTTCGTGAAACAGTTTTAAAGTTCAAAAATGCCTGGCTAAACTGTAATCTGTATTTGAAACTTCTCTGTTCCTTGCACCAGATAAAGCAGACTAGAATTGGTCCAAAGATTGAAGGCAATTAACACACTGTTTTTCTTGTCCTGTATCGCTTGAAAATGGTTATATGAGTTTACCTGTTTAGCATGAAAAATGTAAACAACGGGTAATTTTTAAACCTTTTGTCTTTTGACATTTTGTAATTCAGCATTTTCCTGTCCATTGTATCACCATATGGCAATTTCCTTGTGCTTGAAATACTGGTGCCTGGAAGTGTACAGTGGGCTACATTAATGAATATGCAGCATTTCTGAATTTGCAAATGAAACTGGAATGAAAATAAATCAAAATTAAATCAGATTTTTAATACATCTCTGATACACACACTTGGACACATCATCAGTGTTGTATCCTGGAGTCATTGGGCGTTTCGGGTCTTGCAACAGACATCCTCATCCAGGTGACCCGATCAAGGTTGATCAGACCTCAGCCTGTTTTGATGTGGCTTTCTATTGACCCCACTGGTCACCCCTTTTCAACCGTAGCCATCTATACGCTCTCTCTGCCGCCTCTACATTGTTGTTGATGGCTCTTCTCCTGCTTGATCCTGCTATGCCCAGGGTTCTGTAGGCCTTACTGAGGGAATAACTTGCAAACCCCCTACTGCCCACGTCCTCTGGCATGCACCTGGTCCTCCACCCATTCCTGCGGCAGTCCTCCACCAACTCCTTGTACTTTGATTTCTTCCTCTCTTGCACCTCCTCCATCTTTTCCTCCCAAGGCACAGTCAGCTCCAATAAGATGAGCTGTCTTGTGGCCTCAGAGACCAAGATTATGTCTGTTTTCAACGAGGAATGGGTGATATGCGATGGAATTTTCAGCTGTCTCTCCAGGTCATCTGTCATCACCCAGTCTTGTGCCATGGAAACAAACCAACGGAACAGTTCTTAGGTCTTCTCTTCGGTCGCGCTCCCTCCTTGACAAACACAATTGTCTTTTTGGCTGTAGCGTGGTTATGTTTGCTGTTGCTAATCCCCTTGCTGATTGCCTCAGCAATGGACTTGAGAACATGGTCGTGTCTCCAGCGATAGCGCCCCTCACTCAGTGTCTTAGAGCAGCTGCTTAGGATGTGATCAAGGGTCCCTGTCCTAGAACACAGAGGGCATGTGGGTGTTTCTATTTTGCCCCATGTAAATAGGTTGGATGGGCTGGGGAGGATATCGTAGACCCCCTGAATCAAGAACTTGGTCCCACCTCCAGATGTCCTGCCAGGTGACATTCCGCTCCATTGCCTGTTCCAACTTCATCCAGGAACCCTGTTGCTGCATTGTCACTGTTCTGCTTGCTCACTCTTCCTCCACTGTAGTGTGCACTTCCTCCGGTGCCAGCTTCCGCCTCTCCTTCCTGTAAGCAGCATCATATTGGATCAATGTTAAACTCCCAAGTCTGACCCTGCCCTGTGCCACACGCCCAAGAAGGACCCTGTGCTTCAGCCAAGCTTCTTCCCGCTTGACTGCCTCATCTGCCTTCCACTTCCTCCCCGTCCTCATGAAGATCCCTGCATAGGACACCTTGATGTCCCTTGCTCCGGCGTACTGCAGGTGTTCTTGTACCCATGCCATGATGAATTCCTCCCTGACAGAGTTGAACAGGAGCCTGATCTTACTGCTGCTCCCATACAGCCTAATACTGCTCAGACTGCGTGGCAAACCCAGCCATCTACGGAGATAGCTGCTCACCTTGTGCTCAAAGTCTTCCACTACAGTCATGGGGACTTCATTGATGAGGGGGGGGCAGAGGATTCTTGGGAGGATTGCGTGCTGGTAGACCCAGGCCTTGAAGCTTCCCAGAGGCCCAGACTTGTCCACAGTTCTCAACCAGCCCTCCAGGTGGGCACTGGCAGCCTTGATGGAGTCTGAAGACCTTCCCGAGACTCTTTACTCGTATCTCTGTGATGGACGGGATCTGGTCTTCTCCTAACCTGAAGCAGTACTTGCCAGTGACCTTCCCTCTCTTCAGAACCAAAGACCAGGACTTTGCAGATTTGAAACTCATGCACGCCCACAACATGAGCTTCTCTAACCCCTGGCACTGCTGCTGTTGTCACTGCAAGGTCGTCCATAAAGGCTCTAATGGGTGGTTGTCTCACTCCAGACTTGCTGAGGGGACCTGGTACTCTGTTTCTGCTGACTTGACCAGCATGTTCATTGCCGGTGTGAAGAGGGTCACCACGATGGTGCACCTGGCGATTATCCCCACTTCTAACTGGTGCCAGTCAGATGTTAGCAGGCCTGAAGAGATCCTTAACCTGAACTCGCTGTAGTAGGATGAGGTCTTTCACCTTCTGGGGTACGTGGTGTCTCTCCAGTCCAACCTCAACCAGTTTGTGGGGTATTGAGCCATAGGCGTTGGTGAGATCTAGCCACAGCACAGTCAGGTCCCCTTTGCCCTCTCTTGCCTTCCTGATGAGCTGGGCCACCATGCCTGTGTGCTCAAAGCAACTAGGGACCCCCGATATGCCTCCCTTCTGTACCAACGTGTCAATGTATTTGTTACTCAGCAGGAAGTTGGCCACAACACTGAAGAAGATTTTTCTCTCCACACTGAGCACGGAGATGATCCGAAATTGATCAATGTTCTCAGATTTCGCCTGTTTGGGTATGCACAGCAAATCTCCATGACTGGGCAATCTTCCCTCTCCTTCACATTACCTTCAAGGCCCTCGAAAGCCAATGGAGTAACTTTGGGCAGTTCTTATAAACCATGTAGGACACTCCACTTGGGCCTGGTGCCAAACTAGAGCTCACCCTCCTCCCTACTTCCGCCACTTCACTCAGGCAAGGCTCCTTCAGATTGAAGTCTGCTAATGGTTCTGGTGGTGCTATCAGCGCATTACATGGGCCCAGCGGCTGGTCCTCCTCTGGCTAAGGAGCTGCTTAGTCAACTTGAAGGGGTTTGCCAGGAATGCCGCTCTCCTTCTTGCCCTCTCTCTCTGCCTCCTTCTGTGGCTCTGCACAGGGACAGGAGCTCCTTCCTGAGGATTGCCCAAAGAACTGCGAAGCCAGCCTTATCAACTTCTCCTGCCTTCTTGTACTGCCTCTTGAGTGACTTGAGCTCTACCCTGAGACGCTGGTTTTTCGCTGCTTGGTGATTTGGAGCACAGGCCAATGGTGTGGGCTTGGCTGCCTCTATCCCAGATCACTCAGCTGCAATGTTCACTCTGATGGTGGCCATAGTTTTCAGCCAGAAGTCCACATCCCCCTTGGCAGTCCCTTCCATGATCTAGTCTTCATCTTCATCAAACTGCTGCCACTCAGCTCTCTTTGTGGATTGTGGTCATTGGATCCTTTGTTGGGTCATTGGAGTACAAACAGCTGCTGTAGACAAAGCTTGGTGGCTCTGGAATCTCTGTGCATTGCAGTCAGCTGATGGGCTTGGAGGCTCTGCACACTGCTGGCCAATGGAACGGTGCTGGCAGTGGGTGTGGGGTAGTATATTAACATTATTAAACACAACACGAATATTGTCGGTCTGTCTTTCTTGTGTTTCCTGATGCTGTTATTCTATGAATCCTGTAGAAAGAAAAATATGAAGAGGAGGAAATAGTTTAAACATCTTGCCTTGACATCTTATGATTGGTCATTATCTCTTTCCACAACTCAACGACAACAGTACCAGATGACACTTTCTTTAAAGAAAAACAAGTATTCTATTCTATTCAAAATGTACTCGAAATGTTCTTAATGACATAAATATTGTACAAACTAATACACTTTCTGAATATCCACGGGATATTAACTGCCTTCACAAAATTGTTATATAAGACAACTAAATTAATGCTGAGGTCCATTCCAAGCTTGCAATATCCCTCACTTAAATATGGCTGTTTGTTCCTATAGAGTTACTATGGGAGAGTGCTCCCCCTGCTGGTCCTATGCTGTATTTTTCATGTGTGATGGCTAGCATGGTAGCATGGCTAATAGATGTGTGTAAATATATTGTAACTGTAATTGCCGTGACATCATCAGAGACATTCAGTCTGTGCTGTACCCTTATAACAATGTAATTGGATGTTCCCCCCAATCAGTGTTATATTACACGGGATCTAGCACTGTCTTTATCTGAGAGGTAAACAAAACAACAAACACGCGTTTTCTTTTTTTAACCCAAGGAACCGATGTATTAAATCTTAAGTGCACCCCACATTCCCAATCCATACACTTAACACATATTTACAATATTTACATTGGCCAGACAAACTCACACACAAATCACAATCCTCAAGAGCAGGCCTTCAGAAAACCAACAACCCCAAAACAAAAAAAAAAAGTCAATTACTGAAGTGGATCTCACCCACGATTGCGAGGCCTCCACAGTTGTGGGCCCTGTCCATTAGGTATTATGTCCTGGGTGAGCCAACCTTCTTTTTCCTTTTTTGGCTGGTGTGTGGTTATTCCTTAGTTTTTTTTCTTTCCTTTTTGTCTTTTTTTCTTTTTATTCCACACTGCCCAACGCCGCTGAATAAGGTCTGAACAGGTAGTTGACACCCTGGTGGTCCCCTTGATCCACTGGCAGGAGCTGGCTGGTGCATCCAAGGAAAGTCATTCACACTCATCACACCCCAAACTTCTTTTCCCTCCTTTTTTCTTCCTCTTCCTCTCTGCCCAGGAAGTAAAAACCCTGCCCCTACCATCAGGCTGCCTCTTAAAGGGGCAACGGCCTATACAATAAGCAGCCTTTGTTTTTCTAACAGGTTAATTAAAAAACATGTGTTCAGTGTGGCACATGACAGGCAAAACAATCTTTCAAATCTCACCACCCATATGAAAGGTTTACCTTGCAAGGATTTCATTAAAAAAAACCATTCATTTTTTTTTGTTTGGGCAGAAACATAAAAACAACAAGCCTTAATTACTTTGTGGCAGTGTCACACCCTGACTGCTTTTCCACCACACAGACCCCCCCCCCCCCCCCCCCTCCATAGATGATGCACAGTGTTTTTTTAGTTAGACCCAAGTGTTGACATGATTGACCACAATTTCATTCATATGGTGTAAGCAATGGAAAAATACTGTAAACCTTTGTTACACATACCAGTTATGTATAGACAAGAGCCTGTTGATTTAATTTTACTTAAAAATCATTTTCTGAAGTATGAAAAAACACAAGTGTGATACCAAAAATGTTTTCCAGTATATATAGTATGCATGTGTGTATAATTATAGATATTAGATATGTAATGTATATAAATTGTGTGTA
Source organism: Albula glossodonta (assembly GCA_019788955.1). NCBI lineage: Eukaryota > Metazoa > Chordata > Actinopteri > Albuliformes > Albulidae > Albula > Albula glossodonta. The sequence continues at coordinate 410,158 of JAFBMS010000177.1, read as the reverse complement.
GTTTTTTGTTGAATTCTGATCTGACTGACAACATAACATGTGCTTGTATTTTTGCTAAACTGGTGTAGAAATTTGGTAAATGAGTGTTATCTTAGTCATTATGTCTCAAGTCCCAGTGTCAAAGTGTAAACAATAAAAAAAACTGTCATTATCATTACTCTACAGTTGCCCCCTCATCCAATAGGATGAACACAGGCACTGGAAACACTGGGAAGGTGAGTGTGTGAAAAGGTATTTGTATGTTTTGTATGTACATGAATAGCTCTGTGCATTTGTTTGTATGTGTGTTTGTGTATGTACTTGCAGGCCAGTATGTGTGTATGTTTGTAGATATATATATGAATGAGTGAACATATATAACAACATGTAAACAAGAACAGGCCAACAGATCTCTTGCGATAACCCCTGTAATTCCTCCTGATTTCATTTTGACTATGTGCCTCTCATGTGGTTCTTTGTAAAATGCCTTTTCTAAGTCTAACCACAATGTACCCTGCTCATAAAAAGTTTGTTAGGCACGACCCCCTTCTGTTAAACCTATGCTGGCTATCATTTAAGATAGTTTTTTCAAATTTCAAATTTTAATTGCCCCAAGTCCATGAATAATAATAATAAGAAGAATATGAATTATAACAACAAGAATGATCATGATAATAATAATTAAACAGAGCATGTTCGTAAAGACGTACACAAGAGTTCGACTTTTGAAAAAAAGGTAAGGTTTTGAAAAACATTTGTCCTCAACAGGGAGGTGTGTACATTTTACAGCACACAAGCTATCACTTTAGCACTGATCCTACTGCATATAGCCTAATGCCTTAGCATTGATTTTACAGCACACAGCCTAATAAATGATCATTGCTAAAAGCACACAGCCCAGCGCTGTACAACTGACATTACACACGCAAGCTTTAGCACTGATGGTAATGCACACAGCTTAATGCCATTTATTTAACAGTACACAGCCTAGAGAATTATCATTGCTTTAATAGCACACAGCCAAGCGCTTTACCACTGACACCAGAGCACATAGCCTAGTCCTTTAGCATTGATATTACAGCACGCAGCCTAGCGCTTTAGCAATTATGTTACTGCACAGCCCTGTGCTTTAGCATTGGTGCTACCGCACCACTAATATTACTTTTCAGATGCTAGCACATTAGCTGAATATTACTCACTCTGTCCCCCTCTGTCTCCCACACATACCTCTGTTCTCTACTCACCCAAACCCCTCAGAGTCTTTCACACATAAGGCTACATTCATACGAAGCCTTGCGGCTCAAGCTTCAGTGTTGTTGTTGTTGACTATGGATGAGCCCTCCAACCTTTGCACTGGGTCCCCACTCCAGCATTTTCATATATGGAACAGAAGCTTCTGCTTGTTGTGCTGCACTGATTATAGTCAGCTGTACATTCAGTAAACCTTAAAGGGTAAATAATCAGAAAAACAATAAACTTTTGTCTTGAGAAAACAACAAAGTCTTTACAAAGCACTTAATGTAACAGAATTTTTTCAACAGTCCTAGTGTGGTAGCCAGCCAAGATTGCTCAAGCTGGATAGTTCACTGCTCTATCTGTTCTATTGTTTTCTCTGATGTGTTAGTTGGATTACTTAAATATCTAACTTCTAACCTAGCTAGGTATGTTGATGTTATCACATCTCTCAAACTGTACCTTAAAAGAAAAAGATACTTAGCTAACTGTAACAAGACAACATTGTATGCTTCAACTTTCTTATGTTACTCTAGCCAATTTTCTGACACAATTCTCTTGCAGTGCTGGAATGAGATGTCCGTTTCTCCTATTTGTAATATTACTGTAATAAGTTTGCTAGGTTGCTGAAATACCTAAATCTTACCTTAAATAGCATGTCATATTTTTCAGGATAACTGTTTTTACGAGGAAGTCATGGAGTTAGACTAACAACCAGATACAGATGTTGCTGTCACCACCATTGACTCCTCTTTCAGCTAACAAGAACAACCCCTTTGTCACTTAAATACACCTCCATCAGCTTCCCAAACGACTCTCTCCATCTGTCAGGCACCATCCTCACTGCAGACTCTATAGACTCTATAATTTAATTTATATGCTATAACTGTGCATTAATGCCCATGTATAAGACCATTATTGGGCTTATGGGACCTGCTAGCCTCAATAAATCTTAAGGTCAGTGCTTATTAGAACTGGAAAGGCAGTTATGTCCATTTAAGCAGCAAATCTACTGCAATCCTGCCACCAATGGACATGGAGTGTAACTGCATGGGGGAGCCAGTTTTACTTTTTTTGTGGCATTTATGTTTGTATGGAATACAGTATTGTTATTTCACTAATATTTTAGATCATTGAAATGCATAATATTTTGCCATTTATGTCGGGTTTGTAATGTATTAATGTACTGTTTATGTTAGTTAGTGTTAATGAAGAAAATGTTTTTGTCAACTGCAGTACAGGTTAAAAAGACTCCAGCAGTCACAGTTGGTTAGATGTGCATCATTTTAGGCTATAACTGTAAAGCCACATCAGTTTTTTATATGCATTTGTTATTTTGGTGTGTTATTTTTTCCTTTTGTTTGCTAAGTTTAACTATATATATTGAGCATGGGGCTTTGGAGAATAAATCACTCCCCTTTGCACCAGTCTGATGTCTTTGTCACTTTTTGGGTATTTCAGCATCACTGCCAGGCCAATTCTTTCACACTGACCATGATTGCAGTCCACAAGCTAGCTACCTAGAAGACTACATCACTACAGTATGGCTGACAAAGTTACATCAGCCAAAATGGCATTTCTTGTAATATTAGTTAAGGTTTGATGAGCAAATAACTCAAAACAGAGCAAAAACCTACAGATCATAAAAGAAACCCTGAAGACAGGAATTATGGACAGATTGTAGGTGTTAAGTTAGGAAAATAGGGTTAGGTTAGGTTTTAGTTAAATATTTAACATTCCATATGTACAGTAAATGTTCTTATTGTTGCCCTGACCTACTGTCAGAATGAAAATTTTCTCTACCCAAGTCCCACAAGCACTCAACACTTACACAAAAGAGGGTATGAGCAGGGGTGGATCAAATCCTAATAAATGAGCTGCTATTATCCAATTTCCCATTCTTAAATATGGGAATATAATTTGCCTGTGGAAAGGTAACACTGCTTGGGTGTTATATCACTGTTTTTCTTTAAGTGCTATTTAGAATCTAGAATTTTGAATTCAATTTCATAATTTAAATACAGTAATCCCCTGCCAACTGTGGGGGTTATGTTCCTAAAAAACAGTGGTTGGTGAAGTTAACTTGATATGGGGAAAATAGGGTTGGGGAACCTTATCCAAAGCTAAAAATATGTAATATTCTTTAAGCCTTTATTACACACTACACTCTCCCAAATGCATACAATATCAAGCAAATACTGCTCTTAACAATTAGCAGAGACTGGTTTACATTAAAATTCACATATTCATCACATTCTTAGCCCTTTTCGCTGACTTCACTACCAGCATTGTTTGCTGAAAGTTGTGATCTGTGATGATGAAGGGGAAAGTGGAATACGATAAGCCGCCTCTGCTGTGTTGTTGCTGGCTGAAGATAGAGAAGTCATGCTGTAATCTCTCCGTCTTTCAAAGTGGATTGGAGCAACCGATATTTAATCGTAAATATAAAACATGTTTGATATTTGCAACTTTAAATCCTGTAGTATGAAAGGAGCAGCGATGGAATATTGAGCAGGAACCCGCAACAGCCAATGAGAGCAAGCTGTTGCTCTCAGCTTGGATGTTGTGTACTTGTATAGAACAGAAACATGGATGCCAACAGTACAAATAGGATTTTTGTCAGATGGACAGTAGAAAAGGAGGACAAGCTTGTGGAATTGTGGCAACAGTATTAGCACTTGTGTAATGTCTCATGCAAGATATACCACAACAGAACAGACAAGCAAAAGAGTTGGGCAGAAATTGCCTTGGCTTTGGATGGGTGAGCTAAAATGCTAATGCTAATATAAAGTAGCTGTAAAAGTTTAGCATGTAAAAGTTTAACGTTATGTGTGGTATAGAGAAATTGTTATGGCCAGCTCCTGGCCATAAAACATACAGCACAAGATTTCAAAAAGTAAAAGACTGGTTTATTAACAATCAGAACCAAAATTACAGTATTAACGAAAATTAGCACTGGAAGGATGAAACTCCAACAACGCCGTACAATGAGCCCCCTCTTGGTCATTTCAGGGATCCTTACAAAGGGTGTCCAACAGGTGCTACCAACACTGTTTAGTAACAGAATTAACCTTTCAGTAATCTGTTCAGAAGCGAAACGAGCCATCAGGTTTACCAACTAGCAAACAAGGCGAACTCCATGGTCTTAATCTGGGTTCTGCAATGTCATGGGTAAACAAATACTCAACCTCCTTGTGTAGCAGCTTACATTTCAGGGGGTTGAAATGATATAATGAGGTTATGAACCCAGTATTCAAAACTCCTGAAACCAAAATCCAGCAGGAGTGAGGACAAAGCACTGGCATCAAAGAAGAGATGGCTCTGGACATCCTTGAATTTCCTTCAAGAACATGTCACAGAGTGCTCCACAGAAACCAGCGTGAGTGTTACTATTTACAGTTGCCTTTAGAACCTTATTGTGTTTCAGTATGGGTCCTAGAGAGCTTCAGATACTCATATAAAGATTAGACTAGCACGTGCAATTACCATTACAGTATGCAAATGTATTGTGTTATAGAGAAATAGTTTTTGTTCTGCTTTAATTACATTTGTATGCATCAATGGTACATGACCTTTGGTACAGCTTGCTCAGATGGTGAAAGATGCAATGGCAGCAGAACAGAACAGCAGAACACACACCCTCAGAGAGCCCGATGAGATGTCAGAGATGTCTGACGACACTGCAGGGAACCTGTTAACCACTGCATCTGAACCATGTACCTGACGAAAAAAAGTGCACAAAGGCCAAACTCCTGATCCTCCTGAAAAGCAAAAGCTTGATTTGTTACAGAAGATGTCTGCTGCCATTTGTAACACCCAAGAGTAAATTTTATTTACACTTCTTGTTTTCCTTTTGAAGGTATGTTTACGTAAGTGCAATTTCTTAAAAACAGTTTGAAACATCTTGAATGTAGTTTTTAAAGACACCCCAATGTTACTGATATTGTTAAATATTATTTTGTATTCTTTAAAATAAAGGAAACAAAGTAATTGAAATGCATTTTTATTTCAATTATCATCAAACATGCTATGTGCAGGGTACACAGACAGTGGCTATTTGTAGATTTCAACCAGAGTCATTGAATTGCATGATGTAGAAAATTGGCAAAATCTTTCCCAAACACAAGTATGATCCTTTTACTTAGATTTGTGTCACTCTAAATACAGCTCCCCTGCTAAGGAATCTGGCCTGCAAATGTCACAAAATAGCTATTGCGTTCTTTGGCAGCCATGGGGCTGCATTGCTGCATTGAAGAGGTTGAGAGCCTGTGGTCTCCATCTTCCTAATCAGCCAGTGCAAGGGGATGGTATGTCTCCGACCAGACTGCACACAGTAAGTTATGAAGACACACACACACCATGGTGATCTTCACCACCTTGAGAAAAAAAGTCTCAGTTCAAAACAACTTCAGAATCAGTATTCTCTATTTGGCCAAGTATGTTTGCACATGTGAGAAATTTTGATGAGGTAAGGTTTGTGCATTGCAGTGGACAGCAATGAATATTAGACACATAGATACAAAATGGGGGACAAACCTATAGAAATGGTTATGAAAGGGCAAAAATAGGATTAGGGATGAATGAAGTAAATATTAAATTACTCATGAATGTATGTATATTCATTCCTTATTGAACTTATTTGTATTATGTACACAGGAGGTAATGGTAGCACCAGAGTTACTGGTGGTGCCGGCACATCAGTGCATCTTGTGTGTGTGCGCAGGTATGAGAGGTTCAGCCTTAAAAGTAAAAAAGGTATGGCACTACACCCTGAAAGCCAAGTGGATACTTTATAAATAATGTCTATAACGCTTTGGCCTCTCGAATATATGATGAAGGTCAGGTGGTCGAGTCATCATTATTAATTAATTATTTTCTTGGCCTTGAGAGAGTGTAGTGCCATCCCTTTTGTTTTGATATTTATTACCTTGTCAGGGTTTAGCATTATTGTGGTGCGGAATATTCTCCACCGGTTGGTGAGAATGCCAAAACCATTCTCCACCATTCTGCAGACTCAGGAGAGTCTTTATTTGAATACCTTCTGATCATGATCTATTTGGTGGAAAGGAAATGGCTTCATTAGGTCACAATGGAGAAGGTATGCATCATCCCCCAAAAACATATAGGGGCCTTCAGGGCTTAGTTCACTTAAGCTCAAGTGAACTAAGCGACCACTTAGGGCCCCTGTGGCCACCAGAGGGCCCCCAAAAGCGTTTGGTCAAAAGTATTGGCAGCGTTTGCCAATGGATGCTTTGGCACATCCAATTTTGTTACCTGCCTGCAGCTATGTTGCTGACATTACAGTGTACCAAGGTCAGTCTAGCATGTTTTTGTCCTCCTAGGCTATAGTTTCAACCTAAAAAGGACAGAAAACCTGCAAAAGTGGAGGTTGATCTGATGTTCGACATATATGTCAAATAGAGTTTAAAATGCAGAAGAATATATTGCAGTATGTGGTATGTTATGCACAAAGCTCTTACCAGAAAACACTTTGTCCAGGTATTCTGTGGTGTGCCCTGCGCTGCAGATCTAAGAATTGTTTCTTCCATATTACTTAAGAGAAAGGAGTGGTGCCTAAAAGAGTATGTTCTGATTTTTTATATTTTTTTCTTATGAATCACTAAATTTTCATAACAAATGTGATCTCTATGGTGGGCCCTACAGACCCTAGTGGTGTATGAGCTTACTGCTCATTGCTGTAGCTTGCGCCCTCACCCCCACCCTTTTTCTTCTGGAAGCCCTGGGAGGAGATGCATACCCCCAATGACTTACAGCAGCGGATGTGCATTCATGTGTTGCTCTCTTAGCAAAGCATAATTAATAAAGAAAAATGTGGACCAAACGATCGGTGAGGAGTCACTCATTAAAAACACAAAGCAACGACAGCAGGGTGACAATTTCTTGCAAACAAAGACAGTGAGAACGTTAACTGACACTCTGAATCCTGGGCAGAACCACGGTTTATTCAGTGAGCAGGTGTGGTGAGTAATAAGTAATATTTTATGTATTATACCTCGATATTAAAGAGAACTTGAGTTGCCTATGGCATAAAAAAACTGGCAAGTTCCTGCATTTTATTATTTTAACAAATACCTAGCCTCAATCCTTTCAGTACCAGTCCACTCTCAGGTTTTGGTACACTGTTTTTCCCTGTGTGAAGCACTATAAGACATAGTGAATAAGTTGTAATATTTCAGAGCTGGTTCCTCAGATTTTTGAGCTAACTCACTTATTGCATAGATTGAATAAATTGCTCTCAGAGTGAACCTGTCACCAGACATCACACATGTATTATTTTTTCTGGGGCATTAAAATACAACTGTTCCTCAACATATTTGTCATTACTGTCCTACAATTGGTTTGTTGATGCTCTGATTTGTCATTTTATCATATCACTAATTATAACAGGAATCATCATCATATTTTGACTAAAGAGAATGCACATTTAAGGTATAATAACTACAAACCTTAACATTTTTGGGCACTATGATCTAAAACTTTGAAAACGTTACCAAACTATAGGGGCTAAAGCCATGAAGGGTCTTGGAAGAGCGACTGTTGAGAGGAAACAGTGAAATGACATGATTTCCTATCATACAGTTTAGGTTCATCTTCAAGAATGATAACATCAGGATACAGTACAACCGTCCTAACTCTTTCTTAGCCAGCTAATTATTTGGGGTAAAATTAGCTAACCGAGTGTTTCCTATGATGGATAAGCCAACTAGCTTAGCAAACTTTATAACTAGCTATATCACTTGGTTGCAACTAAACATTAAACAAATTACCCTTTCTCTAATTTTACTCTGGGCTGTCAGCAATAAAACCACGCTAAAATTATATTTTCCAGATAGAATTCAGAGTTTGTTTCTGTGAGGTAGGTACACAACATGCATACATCTTGCAAGAGAGATCCAATGAACAGCGATTGAAAATGACGTCACAAAGAGGTCCATTTGACAGCACGTGCTTTCCATTCAAAAATGCGCGCAAATGAAAAGTAGCAGCTGTCTACGTAGCGTCAAATCAGTTAGTTAGCTAACTAACCAGTTAATTGCCATGCTGGAAACAGCAATTCCATGATTTTAAGATTTGCATTCAAAATGGTAAATAATCTAAGACTTATAATTTCCATGTGGAAGCAGTTAGTATATGGCAGAGGTACTTTTTCCATGGTTGTTTTGTTAAATGAAGGGAACTGTAAGGATGAGGACAACATTAACCGGCACCACTTGGTTCATTTGGAAAACAAGGCAAATAGAAAATAACTCGTTCCTTGTTCATGAAGACACACCATAGGTAAGGAAAATAGAGTTTATCATGTTGCAAAAGTGAACAACCGCTTTAAGTTCAGTAGTCTCCTTACTTCTGATATGTCTTCAAGAACGAAAGCACCCAATGAACAGGAAAATAATATAGTAGCTTATTTATAACATAGGTCGGTTTCCATTGTGACAGAGTGGTTTTAATTCCACTAACTTTTAGCAGTAGGGGCAGCTCTGTCACCATTTTTGTTTTTTAATTCCCTGCATTTACTAAGGAGATCGCCTTTCGCTGGCTTAAATGGGTGAAACTAACTCTGACGGGGGAGTTTGAGTATTACGTTTTTTGTTATATTTCCAAGCTGTGTTTTAATGCAGTTCTTAATTCAATTTGATTGAATTGGTACTTGTCCACTAACTTATGTCAATTGGAACGGTTGAGTTCACCCTCTCTCTCGAGATAGTTGAACCCTGCTTCTCAGTCTGCCGTGGAATGCAATGAGAGCAGGTTTGTATTTCATGTCTCTCCAATATATACAATAAATAGTTTGTTAAATTGTTTAAATGCTCAGCTCTTATGTTATCTGCAAAGTAAAACCATAAAAGAGATGAGTAGACTGTGTAAGAAGCAGCTGCACTACCCTTTATGTTAGTGAAATCCGTCCGACTCCTTGGTGGTCAAAAGATTTCCACGCCAAAATACTCTATGACTACAGACGTCTCAAACTCTCCGTTGCTGTCGATGAGACTAAGGTCTGTCTTCAGCTTGCTGCCATTGAGCATTGGGTAGGCCTTCAAGGTGTTGCTCAGTGCATCTTCAGGAAGTGCCACCTTGTACTGTTTAAACCTGACAAGGTGGTTTGTGAAGGAGAAACTTCCCTGGTGTGTCCCAGTATGGTGTCAGACCTACAGAGAATTTTAAAAAGTTATATGAAGAGAAATGCCTGTTTCACCTACATCACCTAAAGTTACCAACAGGCAACTGTTCCATTTCTAAATATGGAACTACTAAAGTCATTTTTATTGCCATTGTTACGTTCTTTGAAGTCACAAAAAGAGTACGAAAATATTCAACTCTAAGGTCATTTATAGAGCCTTCTGCTGCCATCTGCTGGACAAAATGTGAACATGTGAATGCAGATAATTTTTGCTTGAGTCTTGGAGTTACAAATATCTTGAAATTAAATTTCCTTGGTTGCTCATACATTTGATGTAAGTAACAACTCTCTGCTAAATACAAGTGTCTGAGCACATTGAAAATGTGGAGGAAATTCTCCTTTCAGGTTTGAGGGGGATGAACTATTTCAGATTTGTAATGCCCAATAGCTCTGAATAACTCATACTAAGGAACCAAACAGATTTCTAAACAAGGCTTTATTTTACAACACAATACAAACACCTCAATAGATATGTAGTAGTGTGTCTCCGCGCAGAGAAGGTAAAAAAGCACATACTTTGCTGGCTTGCTGGGCATATACTGCCTGGAAAGGACACCGACCTTTTGACAAAAGAGATTACTATCAGTAATTACTATTAGTGTCACAGAAAACAACCCCATAAATCAATGATATTACAGCAATAAATAATACAATTAACATTGAAAATCACTTACATTGTAGATATTAAAAAGAAATTTACCTTTGAATTGAACCAGTTACTCATTCACTGTTACTTCAGGCCCAGGGTTGTAGAGATGCTCCACAAATATTCTCAATTTCTCACTGTGTGTGTGTGTGTGTGTGAGTGTGTGTGTGTGTGTGTGTCTTTGTGGTTTTTGTGGCGTGCAAATGATTGTATAACTGCCTGGTCAAAAATGACCCGGAAAAAAATCTTTTTACCCTGGCAGTGTACAGCTTTCATGGAAATATAAACAAAGGCAATGTTTCACTTTTTCTAATGTTAGGGTCACGCTAGGAAAAATCACCACATTTCAAGTTGAAAAAAGATCATTTAGGGGATTTTTTCTGATGTTAAACATAGTGGCTGGTCATTTTTGACGCTTAAGACAACTCAAGGCAACCACCTAATTATACTTACAAGCAGGGAAGCAGTAGGTGGGGCGAACACACACAAGGGCAATAAAAACAAAAACACATGGACAGGGAAAACATTAACAAAAACAAACCCGGTTCACAGACAAGAGCGGAGATGCTTTCATTTGAAAACGTGTACCGGCGACTTAAAAGTGCATTTTTTTTCTCGATGCATTCAGAAGTGTAGGAGTAGTTTGAATATTAACATTTGAACATCGTTAATAACTTGCATAATGAATAATTAGATGTGTTCTTTAGGCTATTTTAAAATAAAAGTGTTCATGTAAGCTATTTAGACAAATATAATACACGTGAACAAAAATGTAAAAGTCTTAAGATAATTAATATAGAAAGTAGTAACGTTTATGTATTTATTGATATTTCTGATTTACATTAATTATATAATTATATGATGAAATATTACTTATATGGCATAACTCGTATTTTTACAAAACGAATAAAAATTGATACAGGAAAATCAACTCTTAATGGTACTTATATGCTAATAATTATTGGAAAACAATCAAATGTACTTCAAAAACCCATATATCAAATTTCTATATACATTTAAATGTATTCTGTGTTACATTCACAGTACAGCCCACGTAAAGTGCCCTTCAGAATGCACTTGACTTCTGATCTTTATTGAATGCGTGGGATATTACTTAGTATCTTGAAGACAATTTCCGTAGAATGCTATTGATATTTTAAGAAATATGAAAGAAAAAATAACTGGAAAATACAATTTTTGTTACTGGAGTAAAAACTGCTGCTGGTTGACGATGGTCGCTTAAAATTGACTGCGAATGTGTGGCATATCTTCAACATAAAACTTCTCCACTTCACCCCAGTTTGGGCAGTGGGAAAGGGCTGGTTTAGGAGAACAGACACGCACCACACAATTCATCAACACACCCCTTCCACGACTCTAGTATGTTTCACAAGTAACACTCAAAGACCTTTTATTGAATGGTTGTTGGCCATAATTCTTAAAATAACTCCATGAAAACACGCAGACATTGGAGCAACTGTATTCTCGAGAGTACCTGTATATTGTGACGTTAAAAGCGTTTCGTTGACAGGAAAATTATAAATCCAGTGTCATCTTTAAGGAGATTATTTTAATGTAATCCGGATCAGATCACATACTCCGCTGCGAACGTTGCCTCTCTGTGTAATTAACACTGAGAACGTTCCCTGTTTGCTTGGCTCACACAGCACAGAGAGCTTATTATACAGTAGAGGGACTGTACCAACACTATTCGCACCATCAGTCATCCGAACAGCCGACCCGCGAGTCCAGCTTAATCTTTTCAAATGTGCAATGGCAAGAAAAACTGATGTCCCCTCTGCTTACCACGGTGAGTCCTCCTTAATTTTACTAAGTAGTTTAAGATATTCATAGTAATACTACAAGCAACGGATATCTGGTGAAAGAGGTATGACAGCTGAAACAGTATTAGTGCTTGCTTCACTAACGTTGACAAGAACTTGCGTTATCCGAAGCCATGCTCGTCATTTTAAATACTAACTGATATGTTCATCTTAAATCCATTCTTTAATCAAGTAAATAGAAAAAGGTGACAGCCCATAGGTTTGTCGGTTCAAATGGAAATAGTTTTTTTGGTGACAGAATATAAAATTGTTGCATTCCGTTAACGTTTTTCTCTTTTGAATTTTTAAAAGTGATTATAGACTATATTGTTCTATAATTATAATTGCGAAGTGAGTTCTTAGTTTTGCTACATTTAGCGATACAAGTTTGTGCTGCTGTGAGTTCCAACACTGCGCTGTTTGTGAAGAGTTAATTATCTGCAGTTTTCTATCGCCAACATAATGATGTAAAGTAATTTCATTTGAACACTAAGAAATATCCGGCTAACATAGCGCATAATACTGAAAAACCAGAACATTGGGAAAGTTTCACTGAGAAACCATGTGTTTTGCGAGATAACGGTGAGAAAAATTTGGGACAACAAACTAATCGTAGATTACCTACCTGCATCATCCCCCGATCGTTCAGTTTGGAGAACAACATCGTAATAGCCCTACTCTGCAAACCTAAATACTGAAATTACATTTGTTTAGCATAGCTACCATTTCTTATAAAACGATCATGATTTGACATACACAGTTAATATTTTTTTAAAACTAAATTATCAAAAGGTAATTCAGGGAATGTTTCTTGTGACTTAAATCCAAGGAAAGTCCAGGATACTGGTGTAAGGTGGGACTGTTTTTCCAAACCTGCTGACCATTCTGGAAATGTTCTGGGGACAAAAAAAAATGATATTTGGGATAGTTCTACATTGAAACATTAGACAACATTTTAGTTCAACAATTTCTCTAATCTTTAGTGACAGTATTCAACATAATCACAGCTTTTGAATTGTTGAGGGTTTTGTCATTACAGTGATGTTGTAATATAGCAGATCAATTGAAGTATCATATTGAAAATGCATTTGAAGGAAACTGGCTGATACAACAAAATTAAAATGGATGCCTGATCTATCACCTTTGGCATTTGGGACTTTACCCCTCTCTAGGGCTATCTTTGCACTTTTTGTACTGTTCTTATGCACTTTGCCATGTAAGTCGCTCTGGATAAGAGTGTCTAACAAATGCCCTTAATGTAATGTAATGTAATGGATGCAACACTGATTTTATCTCAAAAGGCCCTCACAGTCTTGAATTGCTTCCTGATTTTGTTAAATACATGCTCATGAAACAGAAGAAGACAGTGCTCATGTCAGAGTTCAGAGAACTAGTTGAAGAGTAACAATCCTTCATCAGAGATTCTCTGTCTGAACTCTCATTTGCTCAATAACATTTCCAGTTATTTCTTAACATTATGCTAGATAAGGTATGGTATGTTATATCTGAGGTATATGCAAGAACATGTCGGGGCATGTGAGAAATTGTTTTAGGAAGAGGTCAAAACATTAACTTTATCGTCAAAATACTGTATACTGTAATTGACCAGCTCTTTAGACTTGGGTCATTGTTCAGAGAGAGAATGTCGTTACTTTCAGCTAACCCATTACAAATGGTATGCACACTGTTCACCACTTATATGAAATTATTCTCCACTTGCAATGAGAAAAGCATACTTCACTCTCTTATGACGTACAGGGCCTGCAGTGCACTTATTATGTGCTCCTAACAGAAGTTCTGCACTGAAAGTATGCAGAAAGAATACAAGAATCAGCAGTACGATGAATACTGCTGTTAAAATAAATGTTTTCAATGGCTTGGCCTAACCATTTTTTTTCACTGTTTTAGTATTTACTTTTTTGCTGTTTCTTTCACCAATAGGAACACAATGTTAATCATTCAGCATGAACCAGCTAGTGTCAGGCATCAAAAGCTGCCTTTGTTTTTGCTCTCCCACTACATTCATACTCTATATGTTCTCCGTTGCAACGGATAAAAAGGGCTGGACTGTTTACAAGGCAGGAAGTCATGGCTGGAAAGAGGAGAATGAAGGTACTGTGTACACTTGAGTCTAGTGTAACTATATTGCTACAAAATGCAACATCATTTTAGAAACAGTTCTCATTGGTTCTTTGCCAGGATGTGAAACTTGCAAACCTTGTTTACTTGTTGTACTGTAGTAAAGTGAGTAATTTCTCTGCTTTTTATTTATGTTTATTAGATGTAATTGGCCCAGATGGTTTAAGATGTAAATTGAAATACTGTCTCAAAGTCATATAGTAGTTTTAGCTGAATATGTTCCATAAAATGATGGAAAGACCATAAGCAGTAAGCAGTGACGTGGGCCTCTTTTCCAGTGCTGGGCCGAACGGTTCTGAGCACGGGGGAGTAACCGTTCCAATGGCATTTTCACTGGAGATGATTTGGAATGGAACACTTACAAACCATGTCCAGAACAGTTCTCTCAGCACGGTTAGGATACTTGTGCTCAGTTCAGCAGAACCGTTCGGCTGGGAGGGCTTATTGACGTAGATATTCTCTGATTGGTTTTACATTTACGTCACATTTGTGACACCCCATCCAGTCTCTTACGTCTTCTTCCTTTGCACTGTCAGCACTGGTATTCTGAAAAAAATAACGAAAAATAAAAATGCCCAAGACGATGTCATGGTCTGTGGAGGAAACACTTGCACTAATTGACATCTGATCCATCAGACTCAAGAGCAGTTGGAAGGAGCAAAGAGCAATGAAAAAGAGATCCAAGAGATAACGGAGTCACTGCCGCACTGCATCACTTGCTGTCGTGACTGTAGTTTTTGTTACATATTTCCTAGTCGTGATTTTAGCAGCACCACAGATGGAAAAACGAGTCTAGGTCGGTGAAGAACAGCGCGATGCGGGCATGGTAACCATTTGGCCCTACACTGGAAAAGAGGCTATGGACTCATGGAGAATGTTGAATCATGGAAGTACACTCGGTTTGTGCCGCCACAGGTGCCCAAGCATGACAAGGAGAGCGCTATTGTGATAAGGCCAACAGGAGTTAGGCCGGCCTACCCCGTACTGAACCCCAGCGAGGCTAGCCAATTGTTGCCTTGCCCATGGCCGGGAATGGAACCCCCGACCTCAGGACCCATGGGCAGCAATTTATCCTACGAGCCACGGCTATGCTTCCTTATTTTACAGCTGAACCAGACGCAAGGAGAGAATAGTTGAAGATGCTGATCAAGACAACCGAAAGTGCCCTGAAGTATATTCCCAGGATGGGCTCACAGATTTCTCTTGCCAAAACAGGCTAGTAGCAAAAAATTTCAATTACAGAAACACTCACTGCAAAACTTAAATGTTTCTTTCACTACAGTTTTCTGAGTAGTACGGACATGTAGTGGTTCAGATGTGATGCATTCATTTTGAGGGATAACAGTTACTGAAATTGTGAGATGGTGTATTGATAAAGTTGTGTTGTTCTAGCTACTGTCTGTGTGTCTGATGTGTCATAAAAGCTAAAACATTGCCACACGCTAGGTTGCTAAATATGCCTCGCAAATGTGTAATTGACTATATATAATGCATATTTTGAAAATAAACTGAATTTCACTTTTTAAAGTTTTGATTTTGTAAGAGTGGAAGCAACGACAACATTTGTAAACTTATCCAGAATGTTCTGCTGTCACAAGAGAAACTAAACCTAGAGATGAAAAGAGAGAAAATCTGTGAGCAAGGAAGCTAAATAACCAAACAAATATGTATCTAGTGTGCTAACCATAGCAAGCTAACTTACCTTTCAGCTAAATGCTTTCTGAGTTAGCCTATTTTCTAACTTATTTAATTGGTTATGATGATGACAACAAGGAGCACCTTTGGGGGCATATTTGAAAACAATCATGAATGTTGCCAGGGCGGAGGTTACCATCAATACTGCTGTAGCATCAACTTTAACAGAATTATGGAATGCATTTCTTTAACTGAAGAAGAGCAGCTGGCCCGACTGATTGTGAAGAAAATGGGGAAAGGTCGATTAGCCAGTAGTTAATCACTCTAAGTTGCTCTTATGGTCATAAAATTCTTGCTATTGTCCTGACCAATGATTTGTTGTTAACACCATTAAAAGCTCAATGTTTTGCCATTTTGGGCTGGGCCCATTTTTTTCTGGGAGTGTACAAGTTCCAGCATTCTCTCCAGTCTGAGTGAGAAACAGGAACTGACAGCAGTTCAATGGGAGGAGCAGAGGTGCTTGCTCCTCCCTCAACCTCTGCCAGCACCAAACGTTACACCCAGGACACGCCCTATATCTAATTAAACCTTGATACTTCTTCCTGCAGTTTTGGTCTAACTTACCACTGCGTAACTAACAAAATGTATTTGGACACACCCGAAACACTTTAGCGCTGTGCACCTTAGGCTATGCTTTAAGATGGTTGTAATATGAGTGTCAAAGGGCAGTGGAGAAGCTTCATTCCGTCAGGAAGGGATTCCAATACTTACATGTTGATTTTCTGGAATGTTCTATACTTCTTCATGTGAACTGGGAAATTGTGGGAAAAAAGTGAAAGGGAATTAATGTCTGCCTTTGAGAAGGCAAGCCTGTCAGTGGGGATAGGGAAAAATGCTACCATGCTGTGTCAGGGAGAAAACAGGCAAAGAAAACATGCCCTAGACGTTCTGTTTGGAACACGCTGCAAAATGTCTTTGTCTGCTACTGAATAGAGTCTCTCTTCATTATGAATGAAGATCACTTGCTGAAGAAGCCACCTGCCAAGCCAGCCAATCTCAATCATCGTGCCTCTTAGCCCGTCTGACTGTCCAATGAAGGCCGCCCACATCCCAAAGCCTGCTTTCACTGTTCAACCCCCCTCCCACTCCCCAAGTTTACAGCCCTGCTGCAGATTTAAAGGGACGCTTACAAACATTTCAACACAGTTTTCCGTTTCACATTTGAGATAATCAGTATGGTTACCAAAAGGCACTTGATGGGTTCAGTCATAGAGAAGGTACTGGGAAATATTTTGCTCAAAATAAGATTTCTCTGAGTATGCTAGCAGTTTTTGTGAATTGTTTTACAGTGAAAGTCAAAATAATCTTCATCAGTCATTGCTAGCCCTTGTCCTGCTGCAGCCCGATGTAGGCTGATTTTCATTCCAACTTAATGTTAAAAGAGAACTTCAAGATTCAAGATTTATTATTATTATCACATCATCATACTTTTGACAGCATGACAGCTTTGCAGGGATTAGAAGTAAAAAAAAATTAAATCAAGTTCCCACATTGTAAGAAATAAAAAATAATAAATAATAAACTTAATAAGAAAAATAAACTTAGTAAGAATTATAAACTTAAGAGAGAAGGAATATACAAAATATACATGTAATCAAAATGTACACTAATAACAGAGCAGTCAGTCAGGCATAGAGTGAAGCGTGGCAGATTTGGATGTGACTGATTTTGATGTTTAATAAGGTGCAGCCCTAGGACTCATTATTTCTTGTTGGGAAGTCTGGTGGCCTGGGGGAAACTGTCTTTAAGTCTGGTGGTTCTTGAATTGAAGCCACGGTACTGTGTGCCAGACGGTATTAGCTGGAATAGTTTGTGGTTCAGGTGGCTGGGGACCTCAATAATCCTCTTGGCCGTCCTGTTACACTGTTTGTCATAGATGTCCTTGAAGGAGGGAAGTTCACCTCCCAGTGTATGTTGGGCAGACTGCACCACCCCTGCAGAGCTCTGCGGTTGAGGGCAGTGCAGTTCCTGTACCAGGCAGTGATACAGCCAGTCAGGATGCTCTCTGTTGTTCCTCAGTAGAAGGCCCTGAGGATCTGGGGAACCATTCCAAATTTCTTCAGCCGCCGGAGAAAAAAGAAGCACTGTTGTGCCGTCTTCACCACATTGCTGATGTGTGCAGTCCATGTTAGATCCTCGGTGATGTGGACACCAAGGAACTTGAAGCTGCCGACCTTCTCCACGGCAGCCCCAGTTATGGTGATATAAATGTGTTGACGTCCTCCTTCCTGCTTCTTGTAGTCTATGATCAGCTCAGATCATATCAGGCCCACCATCGTCGTGTCGTTCGAGAACCTGATCAGCTGGTTTGAGCTATGTGTGGCCACACAGACATGGGTGTACAGGGAGTAGAGGAGGGGGCTCAAAACGCAGCACTGAGGGGCACCTGTGTTGTGGGTCAAGGGGACGGAGGTGATGGAGCCCATCCTCAACACCTGGTGTCGTCCCATCAGGAAGTCAAGGATCCAGCACACAAGGTGGGGTGCAGGCCAAGATCCCTGAGCTTGTTGTCAAGCTTGATGGGAATTATGGTGTTGAATACTGAGCTGTAATCAACAAACAGTGTTCTCACATAGCTGTCTTTTGACTCCAGGTGGGTGAGGGCAGTATGTAGAGCCGTGGCCATGGCGTCATCTGTGGATCTATTGTGCGGTAGGCAAACTGTAATGGGTCCAAAGTGGGGGGCACTATGCTGTTGATGAGGTGCCTGACCTGCTGCTGAAAGAGTTCCTTTGTGATGGAGGTGAGAGAAACAGGTCTCCAGTCATTTAGGCATGCTGTGTTGTTCTTCTGGGGACAGGAATAATGGTGGATGACTTGAAGCAGGAGGGGACTACACACAGGGAGATGGTAAAAATGCCTGTAAAGACACCAGCTAGCTGCATTGCGCATGCACGGAGCACTCATCCCGGTATGTTGTCAGGACCATCCGCTTTACGAGATTTGACGTGTTTGAAGGACCAGCGCATGTCAGCCTCGGATATTACCAGCTGCTCGGTCCCCTCGGTGACGAGGATGCTCTCCATGGGGGCAGTGTTGTTGTTTGCCTCAAAATGAGCGTAGAAGTTATTGAGCTGGTTGAGAGGCATGGGCTACAGTAGCGCTATTGGTCTTCTTTTTGTAGTCCATAATCGTGTGTAGTCCTCTCTGCCTCCGCGTCTCGAGAGTTGCATTACCCTCATATCATCTGGTGCACCATGCAAGGTGTATAATAATAATTTGTCTTGTATATTTGTGCGGCCTTTCTAAGGATATAACTCATATTAATTGTTCTATATATATTTGGTAACACTTCTGAATAATGTGTATTATTCTGAATAATAAAGACATATAAGTAGTGAGATAAAATGCCTTTATTAAGTAGTAAAAGCCAGTAAATCAGATTGAAACATTTAAAACTTAAGTTTGTAGCCAAGGCGTTTAATTGCTTTTACCTTTCCTTTTCCTCCATCCGGACCCAAACTTATCAGCGCATAATAGCAACCATTCCCAATGACTAAGTTGGTGGAGGCCATTAACATTTGACTTGACCAATTCTCATGATGAATGGCCTTACTTTGTTCCATGCTACTGATGCATTGCCAGTTACGTACTGCCTATGCTGTCAGAGCATTGACAGTCAGCAACTGAGCATGCTCAGTGCCATTAGAGGTGTTACGATATATGCTGGGACTCAAACATGGACAACCGATTAAAGGTGTTTATTAAGCAGAAGTGCCAAAAAGGGGAGGTCAAAAACAGGCAGGTATAATTACAGGCAGACTAACAGAAATAACAGGTGGGACCGAGACATGGAAAACACTGGAATGATCTGGGAAAGTGCAGAAACACAAGCAGGGTTTAGGTAGGGAGACGAAGTGGTAAAATGGGAACAGGTGAATAGGCAGGCAGGTGAATCAGATCAGGTAACATGGCAGGAGGATAGGGAGGCGGGGCTAACACATGAGGTAGCTGAAAACAAAAGCACATGGCAGACACAAATAGGGAAAAAATAAAAACAATGTGGCTAAGAAGCCAACGTACTGACACGAGACTTGTGACTGTGCTGTTGCCATTAGAGGCCTGCGACTCTGCTGTGTTGCTATGAGGGGCCTGTGACTCTGCTGTGTTGCCATTAGAGGCCTGTGACTCTGCTGTGTTGCTATGAGGGGCCTGTGACTCTGCTGTGTTGCTATGAGGGGCCTGTGACTGCTGTGTTGCTATGAGGGGCTTGTGACTCTGCTGTGTTGCTATGAGGGGCCTGTGACTCTGCTGTGTTGCTATAAAGGGCCTGTGACTCTGCTGTGTTGCTATAATGGGCCTGTAACTCTGCTGTGTTGCTATGAGGGGCCTGTGACTCTGCTGTGTTGCTATGAGGGGCCTGTGACACTGCTGTGATAGTGTAGTTTGGACACAATACTGGCTAGAATGTAGGATATGAGGGTTCAATCAACATTAGCACCACCTTCACAGGATATTGTAGAACCGTAGGACATTATGAACCATGTTCTTGAATGTGCTGGGTATCATTTTAACTGAGGCTGAGTAAGTACACAAACACACTACTGGAATCAAAATGTAAATAACCTTGATCAGACAGTGTCACCTACAATGAGAAGTCCAAAATTGTACAAGAGTACTTTCTTTCAAAAATTCTTAAGTATCAAAATTAAAAGTAAGTATTGAATCGTATCATTTAATTGCCTTGCTGCACTCCTTCCTCAATGTATTTATCTGCTAGTGCAGATATTATATCACAATAATAAGCCTGTCCTTGAATAAGCATTCTTAGCTATATGAACAGCCATGTTTTAGTCTGCTCTTGGTAGAAGTCTTTTTTACATTACATTACATTACGTTACAGGCATTTGGCAGACACTTATCCAGAGCGACTTACAACAAAGTGCATTTCTTTTGGGACAAGGTTATCAAAGTGCTAGTGAAGGGTACGAGTCTCAAGTGCCAGTAGGGTTTGAAAGGACTGAACCCTATGGATGACCTGTTGAGAGAAAAAATAAGAAACAATGAGTAAACAATAACTCTGATACAACAATTAGTAATAAACAATAACCCTAAGGTAGCTACAGCAAAAGTCTTTTGTTGTTCTCGGTCTTCTTTTTTGACATATAAAAGAATCTATACTGAAATAATAAAAAGAGATTCAAGGAGAGATTCAAGGCCTATCCTCTTCAAAGAACACTCTTCACATTTTCAGGTACTTTCTCTGCAACTTTGGGAATTTTCTTTATGTAGGTGATCATTTCAGGAAAGAAAACATGATGGCCAAGGAATAACAATAGAAATAGGCGTATCAGTTATTTATATTTATCAGCTATCAAATATTATTTAAGCACGAGGCCAATGCTGCAAGAAAATTAGAAGTGATATGGTTGATAGAATGCGATGTCCTCACCTGAAATAAACTAGATGAGGGTTTGAACAGAACACATTTGAAGGGAGAGATGTCTTCCAGAACGCACCAGGATTTAACGCTTTAGGAATGCTTGTTTGGCATTCACACTCCACAGGGAATATCGAGTGGCAATAAACAGCCTTGACTGCAAGATGAGGTTAGGCCTCCAGCCCATAACATCAATTCTTTACCCCACAAATTTGCAGAGAACTTTAATCAAATAGACCGTTTTTATGTATCCACTCTAAACTGCTTAGCACTCAAACCTGCTCACAAAAGTTAAGACAGTAATGGCACAGCATACATTTCATATTGTATTGTTACCCAAGCTACGTTACATCACAGCCCAGAAATACTAGGTATGAGATTCTGCATGCTCATTAGGAATTCAGTAAGTTATTTACTTAGTGATATCCTGTCAAATCTCCTGGTACAGTCGTCAGTTACAAAGTGATGCGAGCTGTGGAGAAGCATTAAGAGCATGATTAACTGGCGGTTTTACACTAAATATGCCAATCATGTTTCTTAGTGGGCAGAATGAGCACTGAGGAACAAGATTCAAAACCTGCAGTAAATGTATTCTCAGCTACCTACCTATCTACCTCTGTCTATTTCTTAGTCTTTAGTTTTCTAACCTTTTTTATTGCTGCAAGACATATAAAAATATGTACTCAAAGATTATGTTTTCCTTTTTTAAAAAGGACCATAATGATCTACAAGTGTCAACAAGGAAACAACTTTCAGATGCTCTGACTCTTTGGGTGCCCTGCTGGTATGTGGGCAGCATTGCACGTTGGAATGAACATGGTTTAATTGAAAATGTGATGACCTACTTACAACTACCTGATAATCCATTCTCTGCATATCACACATGTTGCTGTGAAGTGCAATATGAGAGAGCTGTTTTTCACCATCACCTTGTTTCAACTTCTCTTTAGAAGAGCCTGCCAATGACATGCATTGTATATTCTGCTGTGAAGCAGAGTACACAGCAAGGGAGATAAGAGCTGACTGCCCTGGTTTCTGCTCTTGTAGCTGATAAACTTCACTAATCATTGTAATCATTAATGTAGCATGGAGCTATTTAGTCTTAACTTCCTGCATATGCTGACACTCAAACAAATGCTGACACACATACATGCACGCACGCACACACACACACACACACCCAGACTTGTGTGGCACTGACTAATATGGCAAGGGTGAGGGGAAACAATGGTGCGACACTGGGTAAGCATTAAGCATTAAACTCTACAGCTGAACACAGCAGTGGTATGCTAGCTAGTATAGTATGCTATGAATATATAGATGCTATTGTTTGTCATACAGGTTGTTTTTGATTGCGGAACTTACTTTCGCTTTTGTCAATTGTCATGGTGAGGTAGGAAACTTTGTATTATTGAAAGTTACCAAGTTTATCTAATATCACAAGAATTAATTCATTATGTACAAGGCTTGCATTGAACATTGCTTACAGCACAACAGGATTAAGACAGAATTTGTTAAACTAGAATTGTCTGTTTTTATTCATGTCTTGTGCTTTTGTTGAGCTCCTACTGAAACCCATACTTGTTTGATGGTAAATGCATTGCAAACCCTGATGCAGTCTTTAATAAAACAATCAAGTGATCTTACTTAATAATTAACAGGTTGTGATCACTACTTTAACAGCTAAGATCGTTAAAGTTTTTGACTATAAGCATACATAGAACAGATTTGGGAAATTTTAGTAACCAACAAATGGCTCCTGCAGATGGAACATGGTGCTTCCAACACCTATTTGTGGGCATGTTATAAATTGCTTTGATTTCATTTTGGGTTATTGAATGTAATATCATCATCGTTGTACTTTATCTTTAAATTTGGTTTGCATATGTTACCTGTGGAATTGTTTTTCAGTTGATGCAAATTCTTAAACCAGCTAAAAATGGAATGATAGATCTAAATATGTAATTTTATTAAAGGCTTAAATCAATAACTCATATGTTGGAGTGAATGCTGACAGGTGTTACTAGTCTACCAACTGTTTATGCAACACTTTTTATGGCAGTGTCTGTATTTATATATGTGTAAATCAGCTACAAAAACAAAGGGCCTGATTAACTGAAGCAAAAAGATTCAGAGAGCATGTGACTGCTTAAGGTAGTTTTTTTTTGCTCTGATCGCAAGTCATTGAGCAAGCAGGGTTTCAATTATATGAAAGAATGGGTCTTGCATACAATTAAAATCCTGACATTTACTCAGCTGGACATTTTATTTGCTGACTGTTTACTGAACCTGGAAATTGGTGCCACATAATTGAACTACTGTAGAAATAAAAAAAATATTTTGAGGTTGTTTTCTATATTTTTTGTCTTAAAGCTGAAGGCTGAAGTTTATGTTCTTTGTGGTTTGTCCCTGTGGATAGCCACATCTTTGTTTAGGGCACATGAACAAAACCGAAACAGGAGTACATTTTAAAAGATAGCGTTATCTTTCTCGGGTCTCGTTTAGGTGTGGAAATATTTATGGGACTGATAGACAAGTAAGCATTTTTAAATAGGGCTATTTTTATCTAAGCAAGACATGCAGGTCGTACTTGACTGAAGACATAACTAGTTGGAGCCACTGGCTCGTTAAACAATGTATCATTATGCTGCAAATGAGTAGTGCTGGGGTTCAGGTTTTGTCACTGTGTTGCCACTCTTAGGCTTGATTACACTGACCATATCCACTCTTAATAGGTGGCAGTTGCCGGTGGCAGTAAGAGGTTTTTTTTTTTTGTGAACAGATTCCAAGGAGATACAAAGGGCATAATTTCAGTTAAAGAGCATTATCCTGAGTTGATTTTATACATTTTCCAATCTCACCCTATTCAAATAACCATTGCATGTATTATGTATGTTGATCATAGTTACATTATTGTCTTTGTTTGCATGTTTAGCACCTCCCCTACACAGGTGAGGTAATGTAATTAACACAGGTCATGTAATTTTAATTTTTGCTGTCACTGGCATACAAAAGTCTTTGGCTTGTAATAGCATTTTTGATGCTCTGATAAAGGTTTCATGTGTCATCCATAGCCAAATAGGTGACTTCTATCATTTTTTCAAGTTTGATATGCTGTCATTCTCATGGCCATTGATTATGATTTTTCACTGATTAGTTATTTATGACAGAGCACCTAGACTGTACACATGTAAGGAAGAGCACCATTTAGTCTGGCTAATTAATTTAATAAAAAACATATTGATGTCACAATCTAATAACAATTTAATGATTTAGCTATGTGCAGGCTAGAGATTCACAAGTGTAAATGACTAAGATCACAAATCAATCAATTCTGAAACTAGTTACAGTAGCTTTCCATTCACTCTCTCAGTGTAGTATTAAAAAAAATTGGATTGAACTGAAGCTTTCTTTGGGGTACAGCATTGTCAAGCTAAACATGATATAATGCAGAAATTAGCAAGTTAACTCCATAGCCTCCCTTCATGACACGCCCCCCCAGGATGCCAGCACAGGAGACATTCAGCTCATGCTGTATTTTCATTACAGGTGAACCATACAAGTTTGACCCAAAATTCAGAGGACCTATCCATAACAGGTATCTCAGCCTATTTCACATACATCCTGGTCGCGAGCTACATCAGTGTCATTTCAATCCAAGTTCAGCTGCCTCTGCAATCGTTTACAGGATTACTTGAAATAAGAACATTGTATGACATGCGCATTTGTTTTGATATGCAGTTCCTTGATAGCTATGATCTACACAGAAATAGTTTATGTCATTGTGAGAGTTTAGATGTAATCTTCTAACTGTAGTAGCCATTTTACTGTGAAGGAAGCACAACATTCTATATAACACATTTTTCTAGATGCATGTCTTTGTAGTATTTCATTAGTGTTTGATTAAACTGCAAACCTGCCATCATGTATTTTGTCTAGTTTGTCTACCATGTGCACATTTAGAGTAAATGGTATGTACATTCTGAATCTGTAAATTATGTAGTTCATAAGTAGCAGAAAAGTTGGAAGAGAAATGTGCAGCACAAGTGCTGTGATTGGAGGGTTATTGTCAGACTGTATTTTTCCTGTGCTTTGTTTGGATGTTTATCCAGAGAAGGTCTCAGTATAGGCATACATGTACTCAGTGGCGCCCCCTGCTGTAAGCAGAGTATACATGCTGTGTACCTCAACTACTTTAGAAATCAATAGGCCTCATTCATAAAGGTTTCAAAATTCCCTAATAAAACTCGGTTTGAAATTTGAGATTTAAGGCAGGGCCGTGCCATTTTTTTCTTTCATTTGCTTTCACATACTGGCGTCACTTTTCCACAGCTCATGTTTCGAATCCACAAATTGACCAAATCCCTTCTGTATGGATTTAAGTCAGTGATTTCCTTCTCTCTTCTATCTCAAGGAGCTGCACTGATGTGGTATGCTGTCTTATATTCTTCATCACCATCCTGGGCTACATTGCACTTGGTACTGTGGGTGAGTAGACACATTTATTCATGGGTTTCTCAATATATAAGAAGTATAAATATGGAACATTGGTAGCATAGTGTAGGGGTGGGTAAACTTGGTCCTGGGGCCAGTCTGTCTGCCTTTGGAGGTTTTGTTATCTTGTTTTTAGTTTAGTTTAATTTATGGAATTAAGGCACATGTATCAGAAAGACTTGCATGTACTTGCACATTGTTTGCATTTTTTGAGTAATTGTCCTTGAGGCATGACCAGGGATTTTGTGAGTAGGCATATGGTTGTTTGCAGTTGGTAAGAAGTGGAATTGTTTGGCAGATGTGTTTGGATGAATTGCTGTTAGAAAGTAGGCAAAATACATTTTTTAAAGAATTGTAGAGGTTTGTAATAAGTGCAGGGTTAGTTCTGTATTTTTGAGAGTCAATTCAGTGCAGTTAACTTTAGCTATCTCTGCTTTCACTGTAAGGGGGAGCGTGAGGTAAAGTAAAAAGGGGTGTGTGGAGTTTGTGCAACAGATACACACTGTCTCTTTTGTGACTGTAGGGAACAGATATGTGGGGTTCAGATTTGTTGGCACAGTAGTTCATTATAGTTGCTTTTTCATGACATTGGCAAAAATTCCCCCTCCCTCAAAAATTTTCTTATTTACAGTGTAGAATTTTAAATGGCTTCTCACATACTTTTCATGTGCTTTGGTATTGTGATTAGCTGATAATGTGTTCCGAGTGGCCTGCTTTGTTGGTTTATTTTATTAGAGAACAATGTTTTCATTTTCAACCCAAGAGCTGACTTTAATATGACCACGTCAGGAAAATGGTAATGGTGGAACTGAAGGCCTGTTGGTTCAAATGCAGTGTTGGATTTGTATTGGATGTTGAATTGGTTGACATTCAGTGATGGGTACTTGGCAGCCTATAATGTAATTTAATCTATTGGAGGTTGGAATAAACGGCACATTTTATGTCATATATTTATAATATTGAATGTTATATTATGTATCAATGACTTACACAAATATACAAGATATTACTGTTTGTATGTACAAAGTAGTTACTTGTAGTCCTATACATATACCAAGCATGTGTTTGTACCATACATAAAGCTAATTAGAAGTGGGAAAACTGACTTTAAAAGTAGGAAGAACTTTGGCTAGTTTTGTAGGAAAATGAATTATAAAGTATTTTTTATGATTATGAAGTATACATCTGTTATATTGCTGAGAACTGGCATAATGTAGCAGTGATGGGCTTCAGTGTAAGTCTTTTTATGGGCCCTTTTTACTTTGAGATGCATGTATACATGAACACAAACAACCATGTACAACCACATAATATGCACACACACACACACACACTCACACACAGACAGATATACCACACTGCAACATTAGGCACAGGTATTTGGGCAGTGTATTAGATTTTAGGTCCACAAGTTATTGCAGTTATTGAGAGAGATGGACAAAAGCACACGCATTGGTTGGCACTGTGACACGACAGTGCATGAAAACATAAATAGTTTATTATAGAATCAGATAATCAAATTGCTTCAAATTTAATCAAATTGCTCTGTGTTCCATGTAAACACTGTGTCCCGAAAATGGTCAAAGACAAAAGTCCTGGTCCTGTTAGCCACAGTAACTGAGTCCTGCTCCTGTTAGCCAATGTAACTGCAGTAACTGAGTCATGCTCCTGTTAGCCACTGTTTTATTTATTTTTAACTATTTTTACCCCTGAATTTTCCCAGTTTTTCCCAACACGAATGTTCAGCCTCATGCAGCACCCACCCTAACAGCTTTGGGAGGAGAAATAGAGCATGTGACTCCTCCGATTCATGTGAGGACGCTCTCGCTTCTTTTCACACTTTGGCCGCACCACTAACTGCACACTGCCTATGATGCTGCAGGAAGACGTAGTCTGTGTGCAATTGGTTCGTGCTGCCGCAGGCGTCCAAGCTATCAGGGAGAGACCAACTGAACAAGCTTAGCTGGCTTACCCTGCATCGAACCCCAGCAAGGCTGGCCAGTTGTTGCCTTACCAAAGGGACCTCTGACCATAGCCGAAACCCCCGACCTCAGGGCTCGCAGGCAGCAATTTATCCTGCAAGCCACGCAGAGGCCCCTGTTAGCCACTGTAACTGCAGTAACTGAGTCCTGCCCCTGTTAGCCACTGTAACTGCTGTAACTGAGTCCTCTCCCTGTTAGCCACTGTAACTGCAGTAACTGAGTCCTGCCCCTGTTAGCCACTGTAACTGCAGTAACTGAGTCCTGCCCCTGTTAGCCACTGTAACTGCTGTAACTGAGTCCTGCTCCTGTTAGCCACTGTAACTGCTTTAACTGAGTCCTGCTCCTGTTAGCCACTGTAACTGCTGTAACTGAGTCCTGCCCCTGTTAGCCACTGTAACTGCAGTAACTGAGTCCTGCTCCTGTTAGCCACTGTAACTGCAGTAACTGAGTCCTGCCCCTGTTAGCCACTGTAACTGCTGTAACCGAGTCCTCTCCCTGTTAGCCACTGTAACTGCCCAGCCGATTGCTAGAATGCAGGCCCAACCCCAGCAATCAGTCTGTTTGCATAACATTGCACTGCATTCATGAATCACAATGATATAATCTGTTTAAAGGCCAGTATGAGCTGATGATCCCCAATGATGTCTTGTATAACAGTGCTATGCACAGTATGAAGCCTGTAGGAGTCAACTGAAATTTGTACCAGCCACATTTGGCAGAAGTCCGCAAGGGAAACTCTCAGAAGAGTAGGAGTTAGGAGTTTGACAAAAATGTAGGAAATTCAGCTGAAACATCATGTTGGTTACCATTTGAAGAGTGGACTAAAAAATATTTGAGTCACTTAAACTATTCTACTCTCTGTAAAAATGCAATCATTATTAACGGCAAGAAACAGAAGGGGAACAAAGGTTTAATAGTTATTTGTCCAGGTGAGCTAGACATACAAACAGAAAAAGTAAGCAAGTCAAAGAAAAATGTTTCAGCTGGGAATGATGGGATTCAAAAGGTTTGACTCTCACATGAAATCTGAGAAACACGAATGGCTCATGAGGACGCAAAGGACTTCAATGCTGATCGATTTACATGTGGGGCATTCAGCCTCTGTTGCTGCTGGTTCAGCCGCTGGTCCTGTCAGATCTCAGACAACGCCTTAACAACCAATCTTCCAAGCTCAGCCTCATCGGTTTTATGTGGTTTTCCACGAACTTCAACCTTGGAAGCTGAGGTGCTGTGGGATGTTTACATTGTTAGCAGGCTGATTCTGATTATGTGAAGTTTTTGTTTTTTTCCTACGGCAGTGGTGAAATCATACACCCGGTAGAATTTTCTCAATTCTTTCAAAAAGGTCCATTCATTCAAAAGAAAGCACGGTTTTGTCATTATGTTTGAAAGCATGAACAAAAAAAAAACAAAAACCAGCAACTAGACCTCCATGTGAGATACTGGACTACTGAAGTCCTGGGTACGTTTGTAGTGTCCCACTACTCTGGACCACTCCAAAGCAGAGGAACTGCTTCATCATTTCAAGATTCGCCAGTCATGCAGTTAGCTCATCACTGTTAGCCTATATAGGTGTCCACTGAAATACCTCTTGTTTGAAACCTAATGTAATTGGGCCCAAAGACACTATGTACTATTAGCCAGATGTGTGTTAGCAGAGAATGAAGTCTGTCATCCAGAAGTGTTTGCAGTATAAACCAATACAAGCAGTTATTCTGACAAATTACATATGAATAAGGTGCAGTAATGACATTTCAAAACCTTTTTCCCAACATGGAGGCCTTATGCCTAGCTAGACCTTACAGTGTTAGTGTTTTGGCCTATTCAACCACTTGGAGCCCATAACAGATTTTACTATCCCGTAAATCTGATGGCCGTTGTAAATTTGAATCTTTCATACAGGGCTTGTTATTAGGAGGAAATTACATTTCAGTATAAAGTATTTACACTTTGCTTGGAAACCATATTTATTTGATGTTTATGTTCTAATGTTAATGCAGGTGACATGACTCCTCAGCAGATTTTGAGGCATTTATCCTCAGTTAAGACCAAAGGTGCATGACCCCCAATCCCACAGGTCCAAGTTCCAGACTGGATATGTTTCTGTGTTGGGACATTGGGACCTCTTACCTACGG
Source organism: Albula glossodonta (assembly GCA_019788955.1). NCBI lineage: Eukaryota > Metazoa > Chordata > Actinopteri > Albuliformes > Albulidae > Albula > Albula glossodonta. Next base: position 380,451 of record JAFBMS010000177.1, on the reverse strand, counting down.
CTCAGGGGCTGTGGCAGGAAGCTGTCGCTCCTCTCCCATGGCACGCAATTCCAACAAAGAGAGCCGCAGTTTTTTTTAAAGAAATGTTCCTTGATTCTGATTATGTGAAGTTTTTTTTTAACTATGACAGTGATGAAACCATGTAGCTTGCAAAATTTGGAATAGTTCAGTTAATTCAAAAAGATCCAATGTCAAAAGATTCAATAAAGACATTGAAACAAAAAGCATGGCTGAGGACACAGTGGTCACATGAAGGTTAATCAGTAACTATGAAAAGGCATGGTTCAAACAAAGGCATGGCTCAGAATTGTGGAAAGTGCCAGAACGGAAATTGTCTGAAAAGGCATCGGAATTAGGGAGGTTTGCATCAGGAAATTTTTGTACATTTCTGACACAGACATTCTGTCATCTATGCTTATCGCTCAGGCGATTGACCATTTGTGTTTAGATGTGACAGGGTTTCAATTGGTTTTAAAATCCTATCTGTTCGCACAACTACTTCTGTTACTGCCTGATCACTCTATTAAGACGCATCATTCATAGGTATGGTACAGTTAAAACTAGAAATAAGGGTTTCATATTTACTTATTTGTTTTTGTACAGAATTATCTGTCATAGACTTGACTTCTGTAACTCACAGCTGTTTTGAGTAAGGCATAGTTAAGAGGCCATTGTCAATCGTGAACAAAGATCTCACCATTGATCAAAATGGAAACACCAATTTAAGGTTATGACTCTAAATGAAGTAACTCATTAGGTCTTTACTCTCCTTTTAGCCTGGATTCATGGAGATCCCAGGAAGGTCATATACCCCACAGACAGCTATGGACAGTTCTGTGGCCAGCCAGGAACCCCTAATGAGTGAGTTAATAATACATATGAAATGCTTTTTCTTTTCATTTGATATACCAATCTTACAATATTTCCAGGATATAATTGTGTTTTCCTGATACCTGCTGAAAAGTACAGGAGGTCCTCGGGTTAGACGGTCTCAAGTTACGTTGTTTCGTGGTTACGATGCACTCCCAGAAATTACTTAAAAAACCTAGTTTCGACCTAAGCGGTTTGGTTCGTAAATACAACCACAGAAATAAAGATGAGAAATTGTTCTCTCTTTTTTTATTACTGTTTCATTTAATTACTGTGTTTTTTAGTACTGTTTCATGTGTTGTGTGTACAGTGTGAGTGACTTCAGGTGTTAATTTAGGTATAATTTAGGTATAAATTCCAACTTACTTAGAAAATCGGCTTATGAAAAGTCGTAGGAACGGAACTCGTTCGTAAGTCGTGGACCCCCTGTATTTTGAAACAAAACTATAAACTAATTCAAGTGCACATCTCTAGAAATCCAATCAATTCTATGTCATTATTTTTTTGTGTTCTTTTTTTTTAGGTATGCTATGATCTGAAACTATCTATGTGTTGCTAATTATCTATACTTTCCCTGTAGGAACAAAGCCATATTATTCTACTTCAACATATTACAATGTGCCAATCCCGCAGTTCTAATAAACCTGCAGTGCCCAACCACTCAGGTAAGAGTGTTCATTGCTCTTGTTCATTCTGCAGTTATTTTACCCCATAGGTTTAATTTTTTCAGAGGTGATATTGTTTTGTATCGACAACCTTTGTGTTCTACTCTCTGCAGCTGTGTACTTCCAAGTGCCCTGACAGATTTGCGACCTACATAGACATGCAGTATAACTACAGGTACAACAGAAGCTACTGGGAATACTACAGGCAGTTCTGCAAGCCAGGCTTCGACAATCCAAGAAAGGTACCTTAAAAAATTTCAGTTTTTCATGGCCACAACTCTGCTCAAATAGCAAGGGGCTACAGGGTGGCTGTGAAGGTCAAAGACTGCATCATTACTGGCACCCTTAGTAAACATGAGCCAAAAAGACTATAAAAAATGAAAAACACATGTAATGAGCTATATTTTATGTTCAAGACATTTAAAAAATTATGTTCTATAACTCATATGCATTTGTGTAAAATTGTGATAAAATTGATACAATAGTTTATATCATTTTAGTAATACATTTTAGTCCACAAAAGATGGTGGTCAAAATTGTTTGTATGGTATGCATTTCTGTAAAGCTTATTAAGTCCTCCTAAATTTGTTGGTAAAATTCAAATAGACGTAATGTATCTGCTTCAAATGTAACCAGTTAAGATCATAAGAATGATGATAAGTTTCTTTCAGATAGTCTACCAACCAGTCCCTTGTATTTGAATGATTTTCAATGCGCTTTTTTGTAATTGTTATGATTCTGTGTTTTTCCACTCTTGCGTAGTGTGAACTACGTTGTTGACTGAATATTGTCTGCTGACTAAATAATCTTATGGCAAAAACAAAAGGACCATCTGAAAGAGACTAAAAGAGTACTGATTGTCCTTCAAATTAGTAGTGCCTTAACTTTGCAAACATTGTAGGTGGGTAGGATACCCAATTTCTTATTTTGTTGCAAGCATTTAAAATTTGCCTTAGAACATTATTTACAATCTTTTCTCATTCCAGTCTGTGTCGCAAGTCTTACGAGACGAAGACTGCCCTTCAATGATCGTACCCAGCAGGCCCTGTAAGTGAATCCCATTTAGTGCTCATACATACAGTTGTGTTTGTGATTTCAAGATGTAGAGCAAGACAGAAAGAAATAAAATATTACGATTATTTTGCCTTTTGTGATCTGAATCTGTTTCTGAAAGTTAGTTAATCAAAGTCAACATGTTTCCTTATCCACGTCTTGTCAATCTCAGTTTGCTGAATTTTTTTATTTGTCATGTAATGTTGGCTGAATGAATATGATTTATAAGGCAGGGGAGTAGTGAACCTGGCCATAACCTTTGATGACACATGACCCTCCATGTTCCTCAAACAAAACAAAACAAAATAAAACATACATCATTCTCTCCTATGATTGCCACTTGCACAAACATGGAACAAAAATGCAGATTTACGTGGTGGGTACATGGGCATTTGAAATGTACTCTATATGTAACTGGCTACACAAACACACATTATTATTACATTATTCATTACAAAAAGTAATGAAAGGTGAAAAAGGGTTATGGTTATTGGTGGATACATTTAAATTGGTGGAAAATATGTATTTATTTACTTAACCAGGTAAATCCCATTGAAATTACAAGTGCGACCTGTAAAACAATTACATTATATTACATTACATTACAAGTAAATATTACATGGTAGTAATAGTGTGGCAGTACATGGATACTTGGCAAAATCTGAATACAAAATGCAATTAATATGAATGTCTACATCTATAAATAATATACAGTAGCAAAAACAGCTAATTGTTTTTTTTAAGTCAATTGTTGCAAACATCAAAATTAAGAAAACATTATATTATAGAAATATACTATAAACACTAATGTCTTTGTTTTCTACATTCAAATGACCATGGCTGTGCTAGCTCTGTTGGAAGGCGTTTTGGAATGGATTATGCATGGGTGCGTTTTCAGACACCAGGCATATTGAGCCAAATAAATTTAACAGGCATTAAAAGGCCCCTAGAGGGTCCACAGCCCACGAACATGCACAAAGTTTTGAGGATATTTGTGATTTATAAATGAAAAGTGCATCGGTTGGATGAATTACAATGGACATTTTATAGACATGTAAATTCATTTCCATAAATCTTGTTTACACATAATTTGAGACATGAATTGAAGACCAAAGTCTAAACGAGAAATTGAAGCACATTTTTGTAAATGACACCTCCTTCATCATAAAGAACTGTAATTGCTATGTTTTTGTGAGTTGAGGGAGAAGATCTAACAGTTGCAACTGTTCAACATTATGATTTTTCATTCAGTCCTTCAGAGGTGTTTTCCTGACTTCATCACGAGGAATGGAACTTTAACTGTTGCCAACAAAACAGACTTCAAAGATGGCCTTGGTAAAACACGAAGTGTGACTGACCTCAGAGATGCTGCCAAGTAAGTCCTGCCCTCCTGTGTTCAAAAAGACAGCTAAATTAAAACAACGGGAGTTCCCATTAAAGCCCTACATTGTACAGGAGGGGTTACCTACTTTTTGTATATCCATAAATTGTTAACAGTCCAGACCGTAGAGCAAGGCAGATAAGAGGAAACCTCTTGAACAACCCCATCTACTACCAAGTGTGGAAGAATGTAAATGGCTTATTGTTTTGGCAAGTGGAGAACTTATATAGTTGTTCATTCTCAATTCAATGTTGTTACAGCTGTACCCCCCACACCCATGTGTGTTACCTGAGATATCAACAAGATTCATGACCCTTATTTTGCTATCGAATTTCACCTCACAAGAGCTGCATTCCCACCTGTGTTCTTGAGACTTGCTTTTTTACACTGTTAAGCCATTATTTTTTAAATAAAAGCACCAAAACACTCAAGGATTTTTGTTTTGGTAAATCAGCTTTAGTTCTCAGGTTTTACATTCGACTTACTTTTTTAAATGCTTCCATTATTCTAACAGCACATCTTCTACCCACTATTAAAATGACATTGGTCAGAGCATGTGTGAGATTTTATTACGATAATTACGATAATGTTTGTAAGAGATCCAAATATGTTATCCAGTCATGCTTATTTTCAAAAATGTGTAAATTGAATCACCAATCATCCTCTCTTCACTCTTGCCTTGTCACGGTTTTCAAAAAAGTCAACACTATTTGGAAAAAAAATGTCACTTTTAGAGTTAATGCATGAGTTACTGTCTAGGTCTGTATTTGCACTGAGAAATATATGAACACAAATTTGTTGCTGGTAACCTTTTACATGCATTGTTTTCTTTTGTAGCCAAGTTACAACTATTCAACAAGGCGGTGACAGGTCTCAAATCCATTTCATAACTTATTTCATAACCCCAACTTGCTGTGAACGTTTTGCAAACTAACCCTCCCACTTTAACACATGGAGAAGCATTGAGCATCATTGTAAGATGGAGTTGCTGCTTCAATCCAACGATGCAAAGGAGACAATGGGTAGCCTGTTTTCTACGCCGTAGTAGTTTTACGCAGTTTACTGAAAACATTTAATGATCTAACTGACCTTGCACAACTGTATGTAGATGCAAATTTAAGTCCTTTGGAAAATAATGGTCACTGTGTTTAAAAAACACAGAGCAGTTATTTGTGCTATGGTATTTTGAAGGGTTGCTGCCACATGTTATCACCCTGAGAGTGGAGTGAACAAGAACACAGCGCTAACTTTCTCCAGTTAATTGTCTAGCTGGTTAATTAAAACTTAAAAAAATGGAGCATTATAACCTTTGTACTGTACAATCTGATATTGACATGTAACTACCTAGCCCAACTATGGTACCGATGCTATCCTCTTTACTTATAGTGGGTTAGCTAGATAACTTACAAACAGAACACAGTCAATATTATAGGCATTTTGAAAATGTCAGATGGTACTGTGTAATATTGAAGTCAGGGTGGAACTTTGTAGGAAAGTAATCATATGACTGGAATCTATTCTGTAATTTGAGGAATCAGAAAACTGGCTAGATGTCACCAACAACCAGACTTTACCAGCCAATCAAAAACTGTGTCTTTTCAATCAAAGTGTTGCATTTATGTTACATTTACATTTATTCATTTGGCAGATGCTTTTATCCAAAGCGATGAACAAGGATTGGACACAGTCATCAACAAATTGAAAAGTGCATCTATCAATAATGCTACAGCAAATCTATTAATTAAATATAAGTCATAATAGCATAGCCAGGAAGAATGGTGCATAGCCTAGTAAAATATCTACAATTATAAAATTATAATATTTCTATTATACAATTAATAAATTAATAAACATGAATACAAATCTAAATACTAATACATGTACATTCTATTGATGAATAATAGTTAATGCATAATGCAAACATATAATTGTACATAACACAAAATAGATGTACAACAAGTTCTGAAAGAGGGTAGGATGTTTAGGCCAGGTATTTTCTGAAGAGGTGATTGTAATGACGTCAGAATGATTGTAATGATTTAACAGTCTGTAGTAGGACAGGGAGTTCGTTCCACCATTGGGGAGCTAACGTGGAGAAACGTTGTTGACAGGTTGCACAGAAACCCATAACTCTGAGTGATGGAAGTACCAGACGTCCTGTCATTGCAGATTGAAGTGTTCTGGCTGGCATATATGGCTGGATAAAGTTTTAAAGGTACTTAGGGGCTGCCCAGTTAGCTTCAGAATAGGCCAGAGTCAGGGCTTTGAACTTGATTCTGGCAGCTACTGGCAGCCAGTGGAGATGCTTGAAGAGAACAGTGGGAATCCTTGGGGAGGTTGAAAACCAGGCAAGCAGCTGCATTCTGGATTAACTGAAGAGGCTATATGTTGCAGGCTGGTAGGCCTGAGAGGAGGGAGTTACTTGGACAAAAAAAAAGTTCACTGGCAAGCCTAGGGCTGCGTTCCATTTCAAAATAAAATCGTCCTTTCACTTCTTCCCTCCAATCGAGTGAGCTCTTCAGTGTCGTAGCAGACGAGGGAGCAGACTTGGGAACATAGAGATGGCGTAATTTGTTGCATGCAGTCTGCAGAACCTATTCCTGTTCAACTCTCCACCACATTACTTATGTAAAGATGGAGAGAGGTCTTATCTCTAGGCTGCGTTATATAACTGATAGTATAGTAATATAGTATAGCTAGATGCATGTTAATTCCCCATGCCAAAATGCTTATATTTTCCATGACCATAAAATATTTGCCATAATGTTTCCAAGGTATTTCCGGAGAGAAGCCACTTATTTGAATGCATATTTTAACAATAGCCTCAACTAATAATCATAATAACAATAACAAGTGCTAAGATGTTTTTGTTTTGTACCCATCAATACAAAAGGCAAAGGGTTTTTTGCTTTTTTGAAGGCAGGGGCAGATAGGAAGTAACACTGGAAGTGGTTACAAAGCAATTTCTATGGCTCTGGGGGACAACCAAAACATAATGTGATGCAGTGGTAGGGGTGGCCACTGGACTGGGTGGTGAGTGGAAAAGACAACACAACCAAAAGTTCAACAAAAAGGGCCAAAGGCTGTTTATTAACCCCTTTTTGGGGGACAACAACACAAAACAAAGGAAACAATACAAAACAAAGTCAAAACTGAAAAACAGCACAGCCATCCATAATGCACCAAGTGCAAAACCCAAAAAAAAAAAAAAAAAAAAAAGCCCTCTCAGCTTCTTAGGCTGTACTTAAATAGATGGACTAATTGAAGGCAAAAGTGCCCACAGCTGAGTTGAATAGAGATCCCTCACAGGTGAGCCTGTCTGTTTGTGAGGCCTCTGCTGTTGCAGCTCCAGTTACTTCTCCAGGCTGAGGGAGGGAACCAGGAGACTGACAGCAGTACAATGGGAGGAGCTGAGGAGCTTGCTCCTCCCTCCATTTCTCCTGGCACCACAAATCAGATCTATATTGTCCAAATGAAGATATTTTGAGAGGGTCCTGGCTGTCCAGGAATCATACATTTTTTGTTGATACCTGCTTATGCTAGTCTGTAAGGCTGCCCAGCATGTTCAGATAGAGATGAATGGCTCAAAGGATAACATATTTGCATTGGGAATGGCTGGTGGTCTGCACCGGCATGGCAACAATTTGCATTGCCTTGCTGGGAACAGTAGGGGTGTAAGCTGGTTTAAAGTTTGTTAGTTCATGGAACTGAACATATGCTGACTGCATAGTCCTCTGATGACATAGGCAGGGTGTGATTGGTGGTGTGCCTGCAGCCTGAAAAGAAGCGAGGGCCAGTTGTCATGTGCGTTGGAGGAATCATGTGCTTCCTCAGTGTGTCACTGTGAGCAAGCTGCTGTGGTGGGATGAACAGTTTGGTTGTATTGATGGTGGAGAAAAAAGCCAAAAAGTCATGCAACGGAGAGCAGTAGCAATCTGCATGTGAAATCATTCTCAATTCTTAGGTTGAGTACATTCATGTGGCATGACAATTCAAGGGTAATACTGCAGCAGGTAGCAATCCGTAATCCATCTAGCGTATTGCTGCTTCACCTTGCTGTGACAGAACTAATCCTGGGCTGGTACTAACCAGGAAGCTGTCTGATTGGGCTAGTCTGTGCCCTGTATGCTTTGTGCTTTGCCAAAGCATTTTAACAGCTTCCTTACAGAACACTACAGTGTAAAGTAGTTGTGTTTTGGGTAACTGGGAAGGTAACTGTGCCTCTCTTTCCTCACAGTGGCATCAACAGCCTCTTGGATACCAAGGAGTGGGGCGTGAAGATATTTGAAGATTATGCCAGCTCATGGTACTGGATTTTAACGTAAGCGCTGTTTTTGGCGAAAATGCCATTCTTTTCCCCTTACTTTGGGGAAATGTTGATCAATTAATTTATGTGATATAAAGGAAGTTTTGGCTCAAATACAGTCCAGTACCAGTGTCTTCTTACTCAAACCTGAATGAGTCTATACTCATGGAAACAGCATGGAGCTTACAAACACTTTTTGTAGAGGTGATAGTTCACAACAAAACACTTTGAGTTAGTCTGTACCAAAAGCTTAAGAAGGGACAGGCTAACCTAATACATTTGGGATAGCAAGCTATGCAGTTGGGGTAGCAAGCTACAATAGTGTTTTAAATATGTTGGGGCCCTTTCACAAATAGGTTTACTCATGTACTTACGCTGTGCAGCCATCAATTCAGAGTGCCATATAAACAGCCATATACAGTATATACAGCTGAATAACCTTAAAGTAGCAGTATGTAGGTTTTGGAAATGTGAGGAGGGACACCTCCTGTGGCTGTGAGGGTAAATTCAGCTGCCCACAGCCTACAGAGCTCAAACTGGCTGTAGGCAAAACCACCCCTAATGCGATTGGTGTCCTTTCAAGGATCATACAGTGTATATGCAGACATGCAGTGTAGTGCAGTATTACAGGTAGGGGGTTGGACTCACAATGTTGAAACTGCAGGTTGGATTCCCTGGTGGGGTATATTACACCTAACAAAAATGTTCAAAATTGTATGTGGGTAGAAGTGGTAATATTGATGTTATTTGTTGTGTTTGGGGTTTTATATTGTTCACAGAGGACTGGTGATTGCCATGGTGGTCAGTCTAGCCTTCATCCTGCTGTTGCGCTTCATAGCTGGTGTACTTTTATGGATCATCATCTTTGGGGTCATTGCTGTGATCGGCTACGGTTAGTACTGCTGATATGCCATAAACACCATTTTAGTTTTCATTTTGCACACCATGCACAGAAAAAACTATGCAGATGTGATATTGCAGCATAGAGCAACACAGTTGTGAGGAAATACCCAATGTCATTTCTACATACTCCAGCCGAATGGTCTTCGTAATTAACCCTATTGACAGATACTTACACTTAAATGGCCAGCTAATTTTTTTATTTCTCCATTGAATTAAATCTTTCCATCTTACCTGCATCTTACATCTTGCGGAATAGTAAACATAACTAAATTAAATTTTCATACCTCATGAATTTGCCCTTTCCTCAACAGCCCATTCTGCTGATTGGGGTTAAAAGTGTTGTAGTTACATAACTACAATAAAATTACAAACCAACAATACACTTTCAGCCCATACTTTCTTTCTTCTCTTTCTTACATTTTCTTTAAATTGATATCCGGCGAGCTTTTCTGCACAGCAAAAATAAATAAATAAATAACAAAAATTCTTCACAAGCCAAAAAATCTTTTACATACACAGTAGATCTTATTTTTCTTTTTTGAGATAAATTCAGCTAGCTCTGAAGAAAAATGTAGTTTTGATGTATAATTATCTCAATTGATTAGCAGGTAATTGAGCTTGAATTAAGCACTCTACATAAAAGGTGGACAGAATACAGTAAGTTCAGTTGTTCATCCACTGTGAAGAGGAAGAGAAAATTGTCTTTGTAAAGTCTCTTTACAAAAATAGGCAAGCATGTAGTATAGTGGCTAAGGTACATGACTGGGACACTTGAGGTTGGCGGCCCAAGCCCCAGGCCAGCCACAGCAAGAACACAAAGGGCCCCTAAGCAAGGCCCTCAACCCCACATTGCTCCCAGAGGGAATTGGCCCTTGGCTAGCCCAATCGACTGTAAGTCACCTTGGATAGAAGCATCAGCTAAATGACTTTAATGTAATGTGATGGTCAAAAAGAGACCTCTGGGAAGTGAAATTCAAATACCAAAAACATTACCTGTCACTAAGAGGGAACATTTCATATGAGGAAGAGAATGAAAAGACAGGCCTTTAGATTTTTTCACTTATGAAGATTTTGAAGATGTTTTGAAGTATCTGTTCTATTTATTCTTATTGTACAAATTTGTGAGATTTGTTAACCAATTATCTTGGTCATCTCCAAGGTGGGAAGTTTTCATTTCAGTTTTCTATGCATGATTTACAGCTGGTAGTTTCACTTCTGGTTTCCTTCCAAACATGTACTTTTGAAAAATCCACCTGTAACGTTAGAGGGATATCATTAGCTGAATATGTTACCACTTACTGTCCTATGAATCTGTCTTAGCCATAGTGTTGACAGGAAGGTGTTTAAACATTTAGATTCAGCATGAGGATAGGTAGGATTCATGGATCGGTTGGATTTTTAAGGTTGGGGCTGCAGGGTGGGAACTTCAGTGGACTACATGTTATGGAAAGCATGCATTATTTTCAGGTGACAGATTTCAAAACTAACATTTACTGATCAATTTTATTATCACCTATTCCTCAATCTCAACACAGAAGGTGGTAGTATGCACTTATACTTTAGTTTGCATTACCCTGACAAATCCCCAAAGTACTATTAATGATGTAATTTTGTGGAGCTCCAGATGCAAACGGCAGCGGTGTGGCTGGGATTGCAGCACCCACAGCTAGCCCATGAGAATGTGCCTACAATCCATAGGCCTCCTGAAAGAACGGAGGCTTTGCCTTTGGCTTTGTAAAACACTCCGTCAACTGTTAATAGAGTGTGGGGGAGCTGATCTGAATTTCAATCTGCAAACCTACTGACACTGACAACTACATTTTTAAAGACAACTTAGTCATTTTATTTATTTGTTACAATTAAGGTGAAAGCCCCCTGTGCTGTGTGTCACTGAAGTGTGTGTGTCGCGAATGTGTGTGTGTCGCTGGTGCAGATGCGCTGTGCGCTCTGATGTGGGTTGCTGGTGTGGTGCTGATGTGTGCATGTGTACTGCAATTACAGTGTTTATAATGTGATTATCAATAGTAATATTATTTTGGAAATGCTCAGCTGTTTGTTTTACTATGGATTTTTCCAGAAATAGTAATAAGGTCATCGTAGGTGGACGATCCAGTGTCCACAGTCATAATGATGTTTATTTTTTCCCTACAGTTAGCACACCCTGACCAACTGCACACTATTGCATAATAATGTAAGCAAGCTGCTAAGCAGTGCTACTGTTTTGTTTTGTCATCGTTGTTTATACAGGGATCTTCCACTGTTACTGGGAGTTCAGTACATTGAGAAGCAAACCCGATGCTGGCATCACTATCTATGACATTGGCTTCCAGACTGACTTCCGAGTCTACCTGCAGCTCAGCCAGACCTGGCTGATTTTCAGTGAGCGTCCATTTCATTCCCACTGCAGTCAAGCACCCATAACTAAGTGTACAACTAACTACAGCACTGTCATTAGAATGTGTCTCCCAAATTGTGTCCAGTGTGGCCCTACTCCACCAATATAATCTTGAAGTTCATAGATTCACTATAAAGACATGATGTTTTTACCACAGACTTACAGGTCAATACCGGTGTAATTTTAGTTTATGTTCATTTTCAACATTGCAGTAGTAATGAGTCTCAGATGTTTTTTTGGGGTACTGATTGTGATCATGCTAATAATAGCAACATAAAGTTGCATTTATTGAAATTAGCCCCATTGCAATGATGGATTTTGTCTCAAATCAATGGGCTTGGGGGAAAAAGTTGGTTTCTTGGTAAACATATGGTGAAATGACAGGGCCCTCCGATTTGTAATAATTTAGGAGAAAGTGTTTTTACTGTGCAGCGTAGTGTAACCATCTGCCATAAGTGGTACCCTGGTGGTAATTAGTCAATCATTTTGGAATTGCAACCCTGGTAATGACTGTTGAAAGCAAATAAAAGCTCAATGTTCTCCTTCAAGATGTTACTACACTAATGCTATGTCATAACAAGTAAACTGATTTTATCTTTGTTTACTCTTTTGCTTTTCAGTGATATCCCTGTGTGTAATTGAGGTTATCATCATATTGGTTCTGATATTTCTAAGGAACAGGATCCGCATTGCCATTGCACTACTCAAGGAGGGAAGCAAGTAAGTTTCAATATAGGGTGGAAATAATAATGACAATATATGATAAACATTTATTTAGCATTTATTTGTTACATCCATTATTGGGAGCAGTTGTAGAAACTGTAATAAATTGCTCAGACCAATTTTATACTGTAAGCTGCTGTATATCTTCAGTGCTATTAAGTGTGATTTCCGGAGAAGGGTCTGTCTGCAGAATTGATGTAACGTGACGTTTTTTTTTTCCTGTGGCTTTCATTGGACAGTCATGCTCCGAGGCTTGAGACTCTCGGTTTGCATAGTGCATTTTCAATGTTTTTAATCTGAGAGAAGAGATATTATACTTACTATCGATAGCCTCACTAGCAATGTTATGTCTCATGTATTTGCTGGCTAGACATGAAGGACAGTCTCCATGTTTTATCGGTTAATGTGGAGAAAAGGAGCATAGTAGCTAGTGGTTGGCTATCAGTAGCCTAGCCTAGGGGGGCAACCGTGGGATTCAATTAGGCAAAGTTCGTGTCCTGGCAAGTATGCCTTCATTCAGTGACGCAGCAAAAGAATTCCCTTAAGACACGGAGGGGAGGGCTTTCCCCAGCTACATGCTGTACAGTAAATCCCCGAATGGATGGAAAAAAACTTAGAGGGACTGGGTGGTGTACAGCAGGAGCAAAGAGGCTCTATTTTGCCTCCCATGTTTACTTTTATCCTCTAAATTAGACAGAAAGTCATGCAGTGCTCTTAACACCAAGTGTAGAATTGAGCTAAATAAAGTGGAGAAAATGATACGATAGGCTACCAGAACAGGAATGATGTAGCGCACACCAGCACTGGTACTGGAAATGGAAGAATTTACAGAGGTCTGCGTTAAAGAGGACAGGGGTAGACAGTCAGCAACAGAAGATAATCACTATAATAGAGAGAAACAAGGCTTTACTGGATAGGTTACTCAGTGTGACTTTATTTTTAGCCTCCAGAAATGTGAGTTTCAGAGGAAACACTGATCAACTATACAAGACGAATAATGCCATTTTTTTAGGCTCAGTTGTTAGTGAAATACGATCCGATTCTTCATGATCATTTGTTAAATGTGACAAAAACCTAGCAACAGGGAAAGAAACATGTGGCACATTACCTATCCGATGACATCCAGAATGAATTCATCGAATTGGGTGGTCAGCGTGTATTAAATACGATTTAAAAAAAATGAGAAGAGGCAACATACTACTTGATAATTGCTGATGCAACGCCAGATGTCCAGAGAGCAAAATGTATTGATGTTGGAATATGTCCTTTGGCCTGACACTAGTTAGTGGGAAATCAAAGAGCGTTTCGTTGATTTTACAGATTTTTCAAAGAAAACGGGGGAAGAACGCGAGTTGCGAGTTGATTCTTTGAGAGACCATGGGATTGACATTAAACACTGTAGGGAACAAGGGTACGACAATGGGGCAAATATGGCAGGGAAGTGTCAGGGAGTACAGGCCCACATTCTGAATGTTAATCCTCCCGCCACATTTTCCCTTTGTGCCGTGCACACTTGGAATTTCGTCGGTGTCCATGCTGCGCAGGCCTGTCCTGAGTTTTTCGGTTAATTAATTGTCTCCTTGTGCTCTTTAGTGTGAGTCCTGAATGCTGGGAAATGTTACAGGGGATTTTAGGTTGCTGTTTGCATCGATTGTCAGATACTTGCTGGAGTGCACTAATAGAGGCAGTGTGCCCTATAGTGAAACACTTACCGGGTGTGAATCAGGCCTTAGAGAAACTAACTAAATCAGACAAGAGAATGGGCAGTGACGCTAGATCAGAAGCATGGGGTTTAATGACATGTTTCCAGTCATTTATGGCTATTATCCTACTTGGCTTTTGGGTTAAGGCGCTGCAGTTTATCAAGGATAGAAAAGTCATCCTTCAATCAATGGCATTTCCCTCAACATACATGCATCTAATATTGAGGCGTTAGTTGAGGAAATTATTTTTTTTTGCGTTATCCACGGCAGGGTCTTCTATCAGAGGCCACAGTTGTAGTCGAGGCTATGGGCATCGAGCTGAAGCTAGACTGCAGGTAGCAAAAGAGAAAGCATTTTTTCAATGAGGCAGATATTGAAATATCTGAAGACAGTCCTGAAGTAATTTTCAGGAACAAGATATTTTATGTTGCATATGATTCCATTATTTCACAACTCAACACAAGATTCATTGCAGCAAAGCAGATATGCAAAGAGTTTTCCATCTTGTGGAAGTGTTGTTCTATAAGCCTTACGGTATGGTCACACTTGGCTTCTAAAATCTGCTTAGCGGCGCGAATTGTGGGAGGAGACGCAGACTCCGTTAATTCATTTCAGTCAGGCATGCGTGATTCAATTATAGTTTTCATCAGCAGATGGTAACATTAGATAGTAATATAGGCTAGCTAACTTTATGTCCAGCGATAAGATCAATATCGATAGGTATCCTATTTCCGAACATGGTCATATGCGGCTTACTTGTTAACATTCTCAACTATTTCAAAATATCTGCCAAACACGATAACGCCTCCCAAGGTCAAACAGCAGCTCTCTGATTGGCCAGACAGGGGCAGATTTACGTATTTGCGAGGTTAAAGTTCACCAAAGTTGAACTCAGGGCGTAAAACAGAGCCTCGCCCCACGTTAAGAGCAGAGCAGAAATCTGCTCCTGGAAGCACTGACAGTTGACGCCACCTTCCATTGACTTGAATGGAAATTCGCGCGGATATTTCACATTGGAAGCCAAGTGTGACCGTACCATCACTGTGCGATTGTCGATTAATGTTTCGACCGCTCCAGCCTCAGTATGTAATTGTGCTGATGTGCAGGGCCATCGGCTTCATCATGTCCACGCTGCTGTACCCCATCATTACCTTCCTGCTCCTGGCCATCTGCATCACCTACTGGGCTGTCACTGCCATGTATCCTTCTGTCCCCTCACAGGACCAGCAAGATCGCTCAGCTGTTAAAGCAGTGATCACTTCAAGGGTTATGGGTTTATACATGATTTCACTTTTTTATTAAGTATCTGCATTGTTTTTATTGCTGGTATGGTATTCCATTTTTTGATGTTTCAATGATCATACATTTCTTCCCATATTACCCTCAACTGGAATTATTTACAGCTTCTTGGCATCCTCAGGGAATGCTGTCTACAAAGTCATGTTCACTCAGTCAGGCTGTGTGTACTCTAACCTCACTTGCGACCCTGAGGTAAGTGGTCATAAATTCCTCTTTTCTGGTTCCTTCAGCTTAACATAGGTTTTACATGTATAATATAGTTTTCTCACTTCTCCCTCTGATCTGTAGTAAATAGGGAGGCCACCTCACAGTATTTTAAAACTGTAACCAGCATAAAGCCTAAAGCAAATGGCTCCCATACACTAGGTGGCTCATTTACTAAACATCTGCGTGTGTAAATACAGGTGTAAAAACATGTAATATGCCTGTATTGATAAACTAATGAGATGTGAAGAGGACTGCATCTGTTCAAACTCACAGATACATGGATTTTTCATTTTTGCTGGTTTGCTTGAATGATTTTGCTAAGTTGGGTGTCCCTGCATTAGTTCAAAAAAATTGTGGGAGGAGATCATGCTAATAAATTCCTAATGTGATTTAATGAGTCAAGAAGCAAATTTAGCGTATGAAATTTTGTCTGAATGAAAATACGGTATAGAAAGTCATGTAATCAATAAGATTTCAGCTATCACTGTACATGTCCTAACAGGCAAACACCACAATGTAGAAGAAGGGCATTTTCAGCTTAGGTGAATCTTTTCTGAATACCAAAGGATAGACAGATAGACTGTATACTGCTTATCTCGCGTTTACCACAAATAGTGTAGTTACAAGGAATAGACTATTTGTTGAGATCATTTTTAGAAATTCCTGGATATGTACCTATGACCAAGCACCCTGTAAAGAGGCTTAGATAGCCCACTATATTTAGCAGGCTTATTTGTAGATTTGAATAAAACATACTTCTTGTTTACTCGTAAGGCTACCTGATCTGTTTGTAGCGACTGAACGAATCTGACATACCATCTTGAAGATGGTTTTGCTGTTGTTAGCACTGGCTAGTGAACAATATTCACGGTAGATAACATTGTATTCCCAGACCATTTGTCAAATGATGTTTTTGGTAGTTTTATACTGATTTCCAAACACAGCCAAGCAGACCCCTAACCAGGTTGTTATGATGACACTGTGTTTTACAGTTCTGCATAGCTGATTAGTGAAAGACTTGCAGTAACAATGTTTAATAGTAGTAAAATGTTTAATATTGTTACTGAACATAATGTTCACATTTAAATTTTATGTGTTATCTCTGAAAAAAGAAGGACAAAAATGTTTCCTCCTTTGAGGTAGCAGACAACAGGCTGACATGTTTGAAAGCAGCTTGTTTTTTTTTGTTAATTGCAGTATTTGCTTGATTTTGTACGCATTTGGAAGAGTGTAGTGCGTAATAAAGGCTTAAAGATTATTATGTAGGTCTGTTTGTAGTTTTGGTTCCTCTAACCCCACTTTCACCATGTAAAGTTAACTTCACCAACCGTGGTGTTTTTTTAGGAACATTACCGCCACAGCTGGCGGGGATTACTGTACTTTTGTGAATGTCACCAACAGCATTCAATGTGGGGCAACATTAGGACATTCATGAGCGTTCTGTGATTTCGGTCCAACCGCGGTTGTCTGATTAGGTATAAACCAGCCTGTATATACTCCTGGAAGACATCCTGTGTAGCAGTTTGTGGTGAACAAAAGTCGGGGATCCCTTCCAAGCACTCAAAATTCCTCAGTTAAATGTGGTTCTTTGCGAATGGAGTCATTTACATAACGACTCTTAGCTGATCACCCACTAACAGTGTGATCATAAAACGTGCAGATACTCCTGAAAATCATCACAGCTCTGTTACAGTACATAATGCAGTTGTGATGGTAATATACATTTCTGTTTTAGATATTGTTGCTAGGAAGAATATAGACTAGAGTACAATAGAATAGAATAACTTCATATACTTCCACGCGGTGCTATTATTAAGTATTATTAAAATTATCAAACAGATAGCATTTTAGAAAGCATTTTAGAAAATCAGTGCAGAACGTGGAAGCCGTGAAAGGGATGCACTGTAACAATCACATTAATCAAACAGTTATCTTGATATACCCTTTCAGGGAAATGCAGATGTACCGCAGGTGTTCCTGTCTGATTTCTGTTACCTGTTGCAGACATTCGATCAGAGCGATGTCACCAAGGTGTGCCCGGGGGCTCAGTGCACGTTTGCATTCTACGGCGGGGAGAGTCTGTACCACCGCTACATCTTCATCCTGCAGCTGTGCAACCTGCTGGTCTTCCTCTGGCTGGTCAACTTCATCATCGCCCTGGGCCAGTGCACCCTGGCCGGGGCCTTTGCCTCCTACTACTGGGCCCTGAAGAAGCCAGCTGACATCCCGCCATGGCCGCTGTTCTCCTCCTTCAGCAGGGCCATTCGGTACAGAAACCCCTGCCAGCCACCCACAACTCACAGTTGAGAGGACAGTAACTGTACTGCCATTCAACCCTCTCACAACTTTACACTGTCAATATTCTATTAGTGCATTGATATTTGCATCTGTGTAGTGTGTGCAGATATTCACACATAGACACAAGTACACATTTGATTTTGACTGTATTGTATGTGAGTGCTGACATCACTTGGTTGGGGGTGGGGGGGGGATTTGTATTGCTGTCACAGGTATCACACCGGCTCCCTGGCTCTCGGCTCTTTGATTCTGGCTGTTGTTCAGGTTATCAGGATCATTCTGGAATACCTACATCACAAGCTCAAAGGTTTGTGTCTGAAGCCCATCAGAGCGATACAAAGCAACCATAAGCACTTTGGAATTTGCCCTTAAAGTGAATCCATGTCACACACAGACACAAGCATGTTTGTCTGTAAATAAGTGTGTGCTTAATAATCTATTGATGCTAAATGACCTTGCAAAGCCTCCATTTCAGTCAAATTTGGCTTTCAGTAAAATTAAACATTAGGCTGTGGAGTTAATGTTGAATGTTGAATTAATTTATTCATTCATTGTCATTCCTTTAGTCTGTAGAGAGCCATCTGAAAAAATTATGCATTCTTGCAGGTGCTGAGAACTCATTCGCACAGTTCCTGCTCTGCTGTCTCAAATGCTGCTTCTGGTGCTTGGAGAATTTCATTAAATTCATGAACAGAAATGCTTACATAATGGTGAGTGTGGGAACTCCATGATACCTCCAGTCAGGGAAACACTGTGGTAGTACTTAGGGCACTGTTTTCCCAATTCAAAACTCCTCAGAGCAGTTGGTTTGTGAAAAAACTGATACCATGAAGCAGCATAAGTGGATAAAATGGAGGGTCATAAACAGTGGAGTTTGGTGGAATAGGGTAAGACAAAGGTAAAACATCTAAAACAGTTTAGTCATGTATGAACAGTAACACTTGCAAGTAGTGGAGGTTGTGGAGTCATCCATATATAGCTACCATATCAATATCATTTAAATTCATTTTATTTTATTTCATACAGGTGGGCTGTATTTCTGTAGAACTAGGATCTCTGGCCCTAAATTTAAAACCTAAGGTGAATAATGTAGGGGGTTACCTTGGATTCAGGGCTAATCTTTCAAACATACAGTACGTACAAAATTTCTCTTATTTTCATCTGTAAAATATCACAAAGATCCGGCAATTTGTTTTCACAACGTGACTGTGTTGCTCTTTCATCTGGGCTTCTAGAGCACAGTAATGAGAGATGTCCACTTTTTCAAAAATGTTGCTGCTAGGAAATTAGCCAGAGCAACCTGTCCCAGCTTCCTATTAAAACAGAAAAGCAAGCATGCTATGAAATCCAGGTAAAAGAAAGAAACTGATAAGAACTGGATTTTTATGCTCTGAATATGGATTCTTATTATAAATTATGATTTTTCTCACTTTGTATTTGCCTGCAGATTGCAATATATGGTAAGAATTTCTGCTCGTCTGCTCGAGAGGCCTTTTTCTTGCTGATGAGGAATGTTCTGAGGTAAGGCGCACTGAAGACGGACTCTACTTTGTCTTAGTGCTGTTAGATGGTGCCAACTCACTGGGATTCCTTTCCTCTTTAGGGTGGCAGTACTGGACAGGGTGACTGACTTCTTACTCTTCCTAGGGAAGGTGCTTGTTGCAGGGAGTGTGGGTGAGTGTCACTATTTTATTGAAACTGTAGTTGATGCTTTTAAGGGGAAAATATAATAGTTGTTTTTAGTTGCGTTACTCAAATGCTTAACAAGGTAATGTCAGAATTTAGTTTAGCTATAGAGGAAGAAGGGTGACTTCCTCCAATTCATGTATTACCAAGCTCACCACTTTTCAAACTGCAGATACGTCACACGCTGCCTATGTCATTACAGCCAATCAATCACTGCCAATCACATGCTGCCTATGTAATCAGAGTAACACGGAGTCAGTATAATCTCAGTTCACATGCTTGCAGAGGCCTGTCTGGCTAAGAGTGGTCACTGCAGAGAGTTGAAACTGATGAACGCTTACCCCCTATTCTTCCCCATTGAGGCTGAGCCTACTGTTGCCTCACCAAGGCAGACCTCTGCTCATAGCCAACAGTCACTCCACTGGGACTTCTGCTAATAGCTAACATTCACTCAGCTGGGGCCTCTGCCCATAGCCAACATTCACTCAGCTGGGGCCTCTGCCCATAGCCAACATTCACTCAGCTGGGACCTCTGCCCATAGCCAACATTCACTCAGCTGGGGCCTCTGCCCATAGCCAACATTCACTCAGCTGGGGCCTCTGCCCATAGCCAACATTCACTCAGCTGGGGCCTCTGCCCATAGCCAACATTCACTCAGCTGGGACCTCTGCCCATAGCCAACATTCACTCAGCTGGGGCCTTTGCCCATAGCCAACATTCACTCAGCTGGGGCCTCTGCCCATAGCCAACATTCACTCAGCTGGGACCTCTGCCCATAGCCAACATTCACTCAGCTGGGACCTCTGCCCGTAGCCAACATTCACTCAGCTGGGACCTCTACCCATAGCCAACATTCACTCAGCTGTGACTCAAACACCCAGTCTAAAGACTCACAGCTGCACTTTGAACAGGCACCTTTAATTTGTGAAGCACTCAGTGTAGTGCTTACAGTAGAGTACAATAATGTATTCTCTGGATAGCTTCTTCAGGTCTAATTTATTTTAATGGAATGGCTGTACTTGTGTGCATCTAAAATGTGGGTTATTGTTCTTTCCAGGTGTTCTTGCGTTCTTCTTTTTCACTTGCAAGATACCTATCATTCAACAGGAAGTACCATCATTGAATTATTATTGGATACCACTCCTGGTAAGAGAATCAGCTACAGTGCTTCTTCAGGAAAGTTGAATGAGCTTGCGTATAAATTTTGAACAGTCATAAGGCCACTTTCATTGGAACTACTTCATAGCCATGCATTTTTTCTGTGCATTCACACAATACACACCCCATCCAGCCAATCAGAAACAAGTATCTAACCAAGCCGTGGTATAAATATAAACAGTTTTAAAACGGCAAAGCATCTTCAAGATTAACGCTTCCAGGAATCTGACATTTTGATAATTCAGGTTTAAGTTACTACATGGATTTGAAGCCCGTGCAAAAATTTTTGTTAGGCACAATTGTTAAGAAACATTTCTTTTTTGTAAAAAATAATTATTAAGTTGTCTAAATGACTTGCTAAGATGTTAGAACAACTTAAGTCATTTTAACAACGTTTTAAGTAGAAAATGAGTGGAAATTTTTAAGTGGAAATGTTGAAATGACTTAGTTAGTCATTCTAAGGACTCCTTAGAACGAAAAACAACTTAAGAATTGTTTTTAACAAAAAATGATCTTAACAATTATGTCCAAAAATTTTTGCACCTCTTTTTTTGTATTTTCACCTTGCCCTTCAGGGCTTCAGTAAGGTTGATATGTTTGTTTAAAAGGAAAAGCATAGCTAGCAGGGCATAGTGATATTGTTCAGCATGTCGTTAACTTAAAGGTAACATTAACAATTTGATATCTTGGGCTGTACTAACATTAAAGTAACCATTTGTTTTTTTCCTGTTAAGTTTATCATGTTGCATCATCATCATCAAACTATTTTAATTGATACTATGGAAAAAATATATAAATGACTGATTTTAAATGGTCTGACATTTTTCCTGTCACTGGCAGACTGTCATATTTGGCTCCTACTTGATTGCACATGGCTTCTTCAGCACCTATGCAATGTGTGTGGACACTTTATTCCTCTGTTTCTGTAAGTATACCATTTCTTTACTCATATATATGCTCTATATATCAAACTTAATTTACTTCTTGATCTTGACATAAAGCAAATTTGTTACATCATGACAGTTATAGTTCATAATGCAAACAGCTATGGCTGCATTTGCCACACTGCTAAGGAAAAGAAAAGTGACAGTTAATCCAGTATAACAACCTAATTTTGTATTGGCTTATGGTTGCCATCTTTTGCAGTATTTTAGACCAGGCTTCAGTGGTATAAAAATGACTCTGTTTGCTTCTAAACCATTTTAACTACCATGTTCTTTAGTACTTTAATTATTTTCCTCCTTTACCTTTTGGCTTTTGGACCTGATAACCTTTCTCTCATGCATGCTTTCATTTCTGCCTCCTCTGGCTTTCCTGGGTAAGCACTGCACTCTCCCTCTTCACATCTTTATTGCTCTTCCAGCTGAAGACTCAGAGAGAAATGATGAAACCCCCTCTAAATCTTCATGTCTCCTGGGAGAAAGTTCATAAAGAAAGCCCTTCACCCTAAATGATAAACTTGGCCATGTATTGAGTTGCTTGAAATGATTTACAAGTAAAAATTTTTATGTATGGAATAAACCACGACTGGGTGGTGTGATCCTGAAGTGGATTATTTCCATAGAACTGCTCTGCCAGGAGTGGTACGGCTACATACCAAAGAAATAATTCAGCATTCATATTAAATTAGGCTACTATTTTATTATTTTTGAACAAAATATATATTACAATATGCGCACATCTGCAGAATATAGTCCATTCAAATGGCTAGCTTGACACACCCAAACTTTAACATTTAATTATTTTAAAATGTACTATATTAGCCTACAGCTGTAGGCTAGTTGCTTGAAATGTTTGTAAAAATGTTTATGAAATTACTAATATTATGAAAGAGAATTTGAGAGAAAAGGTTTTCTAACAAAAACATAGAACATGTGGAAAAATGGATTACTGATTTGACAGACACTTCACCCCTACCACTGTCACACAGCTCTTGGCCATTGGCCATTTAGCTTATTTCAGGTCAATACCAGCATCCCACCGAAAATAACTGTATTGAGTGTGAAATTTATTTTTAAAAAAGTTGAATAGAAGAGACTAAACTGAGCAGGGGTGGGCAGCTCTAAACCTATGTTGGATCTATTATGTCTCCAAAAACTTACAGCTCCCTTTTCAGGTATGCAAGTCAAAAATGTAAATGGTACCTGCCCCTGGTAAATTGTAGGCTTTTAGCTTAGGTTTTACACATGAGGTAATGTGTTTTTATAGTATTAAAGTTTCTATTCCTGTTCCCAGTATTAGATTTGGAGAAAAATGATGGATCAACGTCCCGGCCATTTTACATGACCAGATCCCTGAGGAAAATCCTCAACAAGAAAAAAAACAGGAGGAAGGAGAAATAAGAAGGAGTGATCTGTTTAGGACTACATTCCCTCTTCCCTCACAATCTCCTGGGTGCTCAAAGGAAACAGAATGGAGGCCTCCAAATTGTGGGGTTCAGGAACTGCAAAAATGGATTTGCCAATGATTTCTGAAAGTGTCTTGTACGTATTTGGTTAATCATATCACCAAAGCAAAATGGGATCAAACCACAGTGAACTCCAGAATTATTGGCACTGTTCAATATATACCCTGTTCAAAATAATCAACGTAGTGCCATAAAGTGCCAACTTCTTGACTGATTGTACAAAAATAAAAACAAAAAAAAAATACAAACAAAAAATAGATTAAGCAAAGTATGTTGTTTTATCAGTCAAGAAGTTTACTGTTAGAAAAACACAGGCATTAAATTTATTGGCAAAAGATACTTGTAAATAAAACCAAGCAGTTTATTTCTGATATATGGGAGCCTCCGAGTGGCTCACAGGGTAAAGCGTTTGCCTTGAAGCACTAAGGCTGGGCATTCAAACTCCAGCCTTCCCTTCACTAGCCATGGACAGAGGCCTGCATCAGCAAGGCAACAATCAGCCCAGCCCTGCCAGGGATGGTAGGGGTGCCGATCAGCCAAAGCCTGTAGGTTCATTGTTCTCTACCAAAAAAAATACAAAAAAAGAGACGGATTGTTATTGACCTCCATTAATCAGGTACAATGGTAAATGTACCACTTATTGCAATGAATTATTGATGTTGTAGTTCTAGACACCAGGCTGACCATGGCAGAGCAGCTTAACACAGAGTCTCTGTTCTATGATGTAGAGACAGAAATGACCATTCAGTCCAACAGGGACTTTATGATCCATGCTGATACCAGGCCGTGTTCCTCAACTAAAGGATTTAATGTATAGGTATGTTTTGAGCTTAGTCTTAAAGGAAGAGAGAGAGTCTGCTAACCGAAGTTCAGTAGGTTGTTCCATAGAATAGGGGCTTGATATGAACAGGCTCTGCTGCAATGAGGAATCCTGCATTTTGGGAGCAAGGTGATCGTTGGGAAAAATAAGGAAGGAGAACGTCCTTAAGATAGGAGGGCCGAGCTTATTAAAAGCCTTATATGTGAGAAGGAGTATTTTGAAGTCAATGCATTTGATTGGTAACCAATGAAGAGAAGCTAGAACTGGGGTGATGTGCTGAAAGCATTTTATTTTTGTTAGGATTTGGGCAGCTGCATTTTAACCAGCTGGAGTGGGAGGCATTTGCACATGCTGATAAGAGGGCATTACAACAGTGCAATGGATGTAACAAAAGCATGGACTAACTTTTCTGCATAATGAGCTGACAGAATTTTCCTGATTTTGGCTGTTCCTCAGACTGAAGTTAGCAATTCTGGATGTGTTTTTATATGTGTTTCAATTTTGCATTCATGCCTTTAAAATATTATTTATATCAGTTATTTGAATTATTTTAACTACTTCAAATAAAAGTATTTGCTTTTTCAAGACAATATTTGCTATTCAAATAAATATTATACTTCAAATAAATGTAATTAGTTTGGGCTAATTTATTTGCAAATACAGACAGTGTTCTGCTTTAGTTTCCAAACCGCACACTCAAATATTATTCAACACTCAAACTGCGCTTAATAATGAAGATACCTTAACTGGCTGCCTCTTCCAGGAGGCTGAGACTTGGCTGCAGGTGGATCTTCCAGCATGACGGCAACACCTCAAAGTTAACAAAAAAAAGGTTAACTGAAAACACAATTAGCAATGGTTTCTCTGTTTTGTGTATTAGACCTTATTGGAAACCTGTGGTTTAAACTGAAGAGGGGAGTCCATAAGCATTGGCTTATGGACATTATGGATATCAAAATGTTCTGTATGAAGAATGTTTTATCCAAACTTATAAAACTTTACATTATAATAAGAGAAAATACTTATCCCACATGTTTTGCAGATGTGCCAAAGATTTTGACAGTAGAGTATTACTTGGTTGCTGAACTTAACTAGCCTGCAGCTAATATGTAGATGCCAGCAAACAAGTTAACAAGCAGTAGTAAAAAACTGAAGCTTTTTGGGCGTCACTGTTCATTGGATCGACCCAGTGTTGATCTTTCTCAAATGCATCTTAGCTTACAGCACAAGAACAACGTATTGCTCTGCCCATTTGCTTCCATTTTTTTCACCAATTCTGGAAACAAATGCCTTATGAAACGTCCAGTGGACTTAACTTTGTGCCACTGGCCTCCAAATCCAGATAATGCGGATTCAAGTCACACTCTGCACCTGATTGCCTTCCAATGGAATAAATGGAGGTGTGAATGATGGCCCGACAATCAGCCAAGTGGATAAATCTTACCAAGGTGTGAAATGACCAGGAGCACTGTGGAAGGAGAGGAGCGCACAAGGTCCGTCGTAAAAACGTCGATATTTACAAACCACTCTCAGCTGCGGCGAGGAGATTCCAAGTCTTTTTCAATCAACTGTTCTTGCAGTGATTGGTCACTTCAGCATTGATCTTTTTCAAATATGTTTCGGCTTACGCTGCAAGAACAATGTATTGCTTTCTCCACTTGCTTCCAGTTTTTTCACCAATTCAAGAAAATGCTTGCCTCATGAAAGGCCCAGGGGGCTTAAGTTTATAGAACAACAGCCTCCAAATCCAGATAACGTGGATTCAAGTCTCACTCTACACCTCAGTACTTTTAACTGCAGGTGTGAATGACCGCCCAATAAGCAGCCAAGCAGATAAAATCTTACCAAACATGAGAACAGTTACCCATTCCAGTAGCATTGCTCATAATTGTGTAGCACAAGGAGCGGTGGCTCCATTGGCTGTTCTTGGTGTTATTCGTAACTCCAGTGTTGATGTTTTCCAAATGAGTCTTATCTTACACTGCAAGAACAATGTATTGCTCTCGCCACTTGCTTCCATTGTTTTCACCAAGTCAGGAAAATGCTTGCCTCATGAAAGGCCCAGGGGGCTGAAGTTTATAGAACAGCGGCCTCCAAATCCAGATAATGTGGATTCAAGTCCCACTCTCTGTTTGTACCAGATTGCTTTCTCCCGGATCAATTGGAGGTGTGAATGAAGGCCAGACAATCAGCCAAGTGGATAAAATCAATACCAAACATGAGAACAGCTACCCGTTCAGACGGTGTTGCTCGCTGTTGTGCAAGACAGGGAAAGCTCCTTTCATCAGCAGAGTGGCGCAGAGGAAGCGTGCTGGGCCCATAACCCAGAGGTCGATGGATCGAAACCATCCTCTGCTAAGAGGTCTTGCTTTGTGCCTGTGGTGGCAGAACAGTTTTGCACATGTTCAAGGGCAGGACCGATATGTGAAGCATGATGAATTTGAAAGTCATGTCTTTCTGATAATAAATGTGCTGAATCTTGAGCATTCTACCATCTTCCGGGCCTCACAGAAAAAGAGTTACATGGAGCCAAAGTTCTGGGCCCTTGAGCCAGAAGAGTATGGCTTGAACGCTCAGTCCTATGTTTTAATTTTCAAACATAGCTCTGCTTTTTCTTTGTTTTATTGTCTTCTTTGTTGTTTGTTTGTTTTGTCACCATGTGTTAACTCTTGTCCCTTTCCAAAAGCCCCAGTGGCCTAATGGATAAGGCACTGGCCTCCTAAGCCAGGGATTGTGGGTTCAAGTCCCATCTGGGGTGGTGCTTGCCAGCTTTTACTGCTTGCTTTGGAGGCCATAACATCAGCTCAGCGGATGAAAACCAGCCAGATGTGATGAAAGAGCAGGTTTCTCTTGCTCTGTAAGATTGCTAACACAACAGTGAAATGATCAGGGTGGAAGAAGACGAGTGTGCCAAGCCTGTCGTAGAAAGGTTGATATTTCACAACCATCCTCAGCGACAATCTTTCTCAAATACGTCTTCGCTTACGTCGCAAGAGCAACGTATTGCTCTCTCCACTTTCTTCCATTTTTTTCAGCAATTCAGGAAACAGCTGCCTCATGAAACGCCCAGTGGACTTAACTTTGTGCCACTGGCCTCCAAATCCAGATAATGTGGATTCAAGTCACACTCTGCACCTGATTGCCTTCAACTGGAATAATCGGAGGTGTGAATGACGGCCTGACAATCACCCAAGCAGATAAATCTTATCAATGTGTGAAATGACCAGGAGCAGTATGGAAGGAGAGGAGCATGCTAGGTCCATTGATAAATTAGCTAGCAAAGTCAATATTAATACACTCAACTTTATATTTGCTCTTAGGTTAGTTTTTGATGTCTTTGCAGTAGAGAGTATATTTACTCTTGGCTTGCATGGCTCAAGTAAGCACGGAGGTTTTGGCGGAGGAGCTACGCAGTGTCATATATTTGCTTAAGTATGGCCATGGTGATTCATGGAGATTTGGGAGGTTTATCCATAATTATGTTGTCATTGTGTGAGCACTGAGCAATGCCCTTTTGCACATTCACTACACAAAGGTCAAGTGTGTGGTGGTGGCTGCCTGATGAATGCATTGTCTGGGTATGCCTTCACAGCAGTCAGGATGAAAGAGAAGGGGGCGGGGCTTGTCAAAGGGGGTTCAATGATGGTAGAGAAGCAATGGTTAAAATAAAAAGAAAAAATCATTTCTTTCCTTTTATGGCCCAAAAATGTTTGTAGTTTCAGTAGTTAATGACACCAAAAATGGCAAAAAAGTAATTTAACTTCTTGAATGACTATGCAAATATGAATGTTGTTGAATGACCAGCAAGCTACTGTAAAATGTAGTTAAAGTACTAATTTAATTACACGTAGTTCACTACTCCCCAACACTGGATTTCTCGGTGGTTTTCTTTGGTTTATTTTAAAGAGTCCAATGCAAAAATGGAGAATTTGATCAAGTTAAGGTCACAGAATGAGGCTCTGTTAACCGGCAAGAGAAATGCCTCCAAATTGGCACAGGAGTGAGTGTTGCTCGTAGGCACAGTTGTTTAAACCAGCAAAGTATTGTTAATTATTTCAGTCAGGCCAATAATTATTTTAGTCTAATCTGTAATCATGCTTATTAAATGTGATGATGTAAAATAAACATTGACAATACAAAAAGTACTGTAATTTAACTACACTTATTTACATATAATTTTCATTTTCAAAAGTGCAATCTGGGGCTGTGCAATTTAATTTGTATCAGTCTCTATGTTTAGACAATTATGTTAATTATTTCATGTTTTGCATTTTTCATAATATTTTTGCACATGCTTTTGTAAAAAATTAAACAGTCTTGTGTGATATGTGCCTTTGTTTAATTTTTATCTGTTTACTCATATCATTTGTGTAAGAAAATCTTACATCTCCACAAAGCTGCCAATATGTGTTTAATATAAATAGGTGAGAAGCAGGCAGAAAAATAAATGGAAGTCCATCATCCCAATATTCAAGTGTATTTACAAAACTGATTTTTCAATTTCAGTTTTGGCATTTAATCTGTAATGATTCACCTTTTAGTTGAATCTTCCTATGTGTATCTTAAGAATGTGAAATTAGGAAATACCTTCATAAAGGTATTTTACATGAAAACTTACCAGAGGGTGCTGGACACATCTGAGGTGTCCAAGCCTTGTCCAGTAATACAATGTTTGAAAACACCTGAGAAAACTAATCTGAGTAAAACATGTCAGTCTTCTGTTTTTATAAGCCTGAGGTTCATAGGAGCAGTGAGAGAAAAGAGAAGTGGTTGTCTTAAACTTTAACTTAGATTGGCCTCTAACACGCAACATGGCTGCCACCCACTGTGTCCAGACTTGT
Organism: Albula glossodonta; assembly: GCA_019788955.1. Lineage (NCBI taxonomy): Eukaryota > Metazoa > Chordata > Actinopteri > Albuliformes > Albulidae > Albula > Albula glossodonta. Next base: position 351,735 of record JAFBMS010000177.1, on the reverse strand, counting down.
GTGATGGTGTGTATCGTTTGGAGGTCACATGTTGAATCGTTTTGCAAAGTTTGAAGGTAACACGAGCATCAGATCAAGAGGTAAGGCTCTAAACTTTCACGCTGTATGTGCAGCTGAATTACCATGTGTTGTTTTTGCATAATACTATGTTTATTATCCATTCAAAAGTTCATTTGCTGTGTACTGGCAGAGCCTTATGCTTACAAGCAAAGTGTGAAAAAATCTGTTATTGTCCTGATGAATATTCAAGGGGTTAGCCAAAAATATTGAATTGAGTGACATATGATTAAAGTGCAATTTAGGTGGTCCAAAGTTGGTAACACATTAACAAAAGGTCTTACAATTGTGTAAAAAAGGGAAATCACATTTTGATGCATGATTAGCTTCAGTGGGTGTTCCTGGTATAATGCATGTTGTATTGATTATTTAGACTATTTGCAACTGAAATGCACTGAGATGTATGCATGTTGAAATGATGAAAACATTTGGAGCATTACCCAGTTTTATTCCATTTGGGCAAAGTGGTGATACAGAAATTTACATGGGGAAAAAGGAATGAGTATGAAAAAATAAATAATAATAATAAATATTAAAAAATTAAACTTTAAACTTCAACCTAATAAAAATAAATAATTCTATGAAATTGTATAATATAAAGCATTGTTTGTATAAACAGCATCTGCTATAATATTTGACATTTAACTGATCATTCAGTTCCTGTTAGAGCTGTCAATTTAAGAACTACACTTGCAAGGCATGATGGGGAAGACTGTAGTTCTTACCGAGCAACAGATAGGTCCTCAATACATGGGTACACTACATGTTTATTTCCTTTCAGAAATCAGTTGTTTTCAAGCCAGAAATGGCTCATTTGAGCCACGTGATGGTGAACTATGATATTGGTTTACTCCTAGTGATTGTGGAAAGCATGGTCCTCACAATGCCGGCACTTTATCATGGTCCTCACGCAATGATAAATATGTGTGTGTGTGTGTGTGTGTGTGTGTGCGTGAGAGACTCTACTCCAGCTGGCACAGGGACACTGAGGTGTTACAACCCCACACAGTAAACCCAGCACAGAGGGGTGTGCGTTCAGTGAAGTTGGTGCGGAATCTGTGCAGGAGGGTCAGTGTGTCAGAGTTAGAGACGCTGTAGAAGGACAGAGTGCCGGCCAGACAGTCCACACACACTCCTACTCTGTACACACACACTCCTTCACCATCATCACCACGCACTCCTACTCTGCGGTAGGGGGAGGGGGGGGCAGGTATGTGAATGTGATTCTTATCGTGGCAGACGGAGTATCTGTGTTTACGGCACATCAGACTCCAGGAGTTTTTATTCCATCCAAACATACAGTCAGCACCCTGTCCTTTCCTCCTGATTCCTTTATATGTCACTGCTATATGAACCCGTCCCCCAACAGACTCATTCCACTCAGCCTCCCAGTAGCAGCGTCCAGGCAGACTCTCTCTGCACAAAACCTGGGGCCAGTCAAATCTCTCTGGATGATCAGGATATGGCTGCTCCTCTCTCCATGTGTTTGTCACCTTCCTATTCCCCTCAGACAGAAACAGCTGTCTGTTCACTGTGTCTGGATCCAGTGTGAACTGACAGCCATCTGCAGAAACCAAAGACATTAATGAGATTAATTATCATTACTAATATTCATCTCATTATGTGCGTGACTGAGTGTGTGCATGAGAAAGAGAATAACAGGGTTGTGTTTGTATATGTGTGCACCTATGTGTGACTGTGTTCATGTGTGTGTTTTGAGTATGTGGGGTTGTTTTTGTGTGTGTTTATGCTAAACCTGGGTGAATGTTTGTAAACACAAACTGAACGCAATAACCATGAGAAACACTCACACACGGTGCCGTGTGTATGGACAGATTTCTGTCTAGATACAGATCTGTGGATATGTGTCAATGTGAAAGACTGTGAATGTGAAAAGTGTGACAGAGAGAATGACGCAGAGAAGGACTGAAAAAAAAGAGTTGAAGATAGATGTGAAAGAAAGAAGGAGAGGGGGAGGAGAGGAAATGGAGGGAGTGAGTGTTCAGTGCTGACAGACTTACATTTCCTGGGTCCTGGTTTGTTCCTGCTCTCTCCTCCATGGTCCACACTGTAGGAACAGCAGAACAGACAGTGACTGAGCGACACAGTGTGGAAACTCTCTTTACTTACAGCAGTATGTCTATGAGGTGCGATGTGGAAACTCTCTGTACTTACAGCAGTGTGTCTATGAGGTGCGGTGTGGAAACTCTCTGTACTTACAGCAGTGTGTCTATGAGGTGCAGTGTGGAAACTCTCTGTACTTATAGCAGTGTGTCTATGAGGTGCAGTGTGGAAACTCTCTGTACTTACAGCAGTGTAAGTGTGCCCAGTTTAGCAGCAGAGAGCGCTCTCACTCCTGAGTCTCCTAGGTGATTGTAGCTCAGATCCAGCTCTCTCAGGTATGAGGGGTTTGAACGCAGAGCTGAAGCCAGAGAATCACAGCCTCTCTCTGTGACTCGACAGCCTGACAGCCTGCAGAGAGAAGGAAACCAGCTCTGGAATAACACACCTTACAGATTATAAAATAACAGGGCTGAGGAATTATTGATTATCATTATCAAACAAGTAGCAGTGTGTTACACACCTTACAGAATCTGAATATAAAATAACTGGGCTGTAGAATTAGTAGTATACACCTTATTATCATTCAAATATCATCAAAGAGGAATTTGTTTCTTTTCTTCCTTTTTTCTGCAATTTTAGGAAAATAATTAATAGTTTAACATTGACAGTGAATAATTTTCAAGTCAGTATTTTATTTCAGTATGAAAACTGCTTTTATGTGATTGAAAAAAAGTTTAAAATCAAAGATGGTGATTAGGTGTGACCGGGTAGCTCCTCTGGTATTGTGCATGCCACATAAGGCCAAGTCCTTACTGCAAGGGGCCCAGGCTTGAATCCGGCCAGGGCCCTTTGCTGCATGTCCTCCCCCCTCTCTCTCTCTCTCTCTCTCTTTCCTGCATTTCCTGTCTGCCTCTCTACTGTAGCTGTCAAATACAGTGAAAAATCCCCAAAACTAACTTAAAAAAAAAAAGATGGTGATTCGCCTAATGCCAGATTGACTGTACGAAGAGAACAGAAAGCTTTAGTCCGAGTCATTATGAACATTAGTGGGATATTTAATCACATTAGAGCCCTTCATGAAAGAGGGGGTTTGTGTTTGTTCCTCACCCCAGTCTCTGCAGTTTACAGTATGGGTCCTCCAGTCCAGCAGAGAGCGCTCTCACTCCTGAATCCTGCAGCTTGTTGTCTCTGAGCTCCAGATCTCTCAGCTCTGACTGGGGAGAACACAGGACTGAGGCCAGATTATCACAGCAGCCCTCTGTGAGATTACACCAACCTAGCCTGTGGAGAGAGCACACACACACACACTATAAATATACACCAAACCAGCCTGTGGAGAAACCACACACACACACACTCCATGTGGATGCGCTTAGGCCACATCTCTTTGCTGTCATTGCACAAACACACGACGATCTCATCTACACACACTTCAATTCACTTTTGTACATATATTTTTATTATTTCCCTTGTGAATAATAAAGTCTTTGTATCTATTACTGGTTGTCTGTGTTATTATAAATTAAACATTGGCTGTAGCCATTCTATTCAAAGAACAAAGCCTTCAGAAATCGGTCACATCCCCAATACTCATTACCAGTAATTGTATTATTAAAAGGGTATGGTAATTCCTGTTGGTTTGTCATTGATATTGTAATTTTAATGTTTTTGAAAGTTATGGCTTCACTCATTTCATGAGAGTGATTATTTCTAATTTGTGCCTTGTGCTGGGACTGTTAAGATGAACATATTGTTTTATCTGTTTGTCCTTGCACTACATACACTTCACCTGCATTTAACTGGAGCCTTTGTGAGGAATAGCATTATCCTCATATTTTCTAGTGCCTTGATGTGTGAGGACAGATGTTGGCATATTCACTGTTTTGTGATAATATTATTTGGCTCTATTCAATGTTTTTGCAAGAAAGAAAAATACTACTCAATTTCAGAATACAAGTAGAAGGTCCAAGCACCTTTGAATTGAAATCAATCCACATGTTCTCAAACACCACTGTCTACTGCAGTTTAATCAAGTCATAGCAAGCAAAGCCCACATACGAGTCTCCTTGCAATTCTGCATTTGAATAACTTTTGTGCTCAAAGGTGGGAATTCTGACTTGAGGGCACTCAGCATTTTTTCTGCAGAAATAGTTACATGGAAGAACCTAGCTTGTGCAGCCACACCCCGCCCGCGCAGGGCAGAAAAGTAGGAGGACCCATACAGGATCTTGAATAATGCTAATTCAGCCTGGAAAATGACACCACCCCCATGAAAACTTGATGGTCCAGTCATGTTTTTCCCTGAGTTACGTTACCTAGTACTAGGAGTCTGCTGTGTAGCAGAGAAAACTTCAATTTAAATGTAGGTACTTGTTTTAATATATTTAAATCAAATGGATTTCATTTGTATCCGAATGATCTGGTTAAAATATACTGAGAAATGATTTGTCAAGACCAGTTGCAAGTTGTAATACTAATGGACAATACAATTAAAATGTGCAATTAATATGCACTTTTGTGAAGTAGCAGTAGCATCAACGAATACGTTTCATTACAAATTGCAATGTTTGATATCGAACGTAAGGTGAACCCAGTACCCGCTCATATTTTGAATTTCTCATGTTTAGCTGTAATCAGCCTCTCAGTCTGACCGTCAATCTATCCCTTCATCCAATAAACAATTAGTCGTGCTGGTGTACATATTCATTTATTTGAGTCTAACCAGTTACCCATTGGCTGCGTTCCAATACTTTTTTTCTCGTCTCCTCCTTTCCTCCCCTCCTTTCCTACCCCGGAAGTATGCCGGAAATGTGTGGAGGAAAGGAGGGGAGGAAACGAGTGGAGGAGAGGAGGAAAGGAGGAGATGAATCGAAAGTTGGAATAGCTAATCCGATTCGCCCGTCATCAAAGTCGACGTCGGCTATTGATGAAGTAATAATTTCGAACGACTCCGAGGATACCAAAGCCAATCACGCTTCTCTAACACCACCAGCCCTGTTCCTGCATTAAAATATGAATGTCAGTTTCTCGCATTCTGCTCATGATGTAACATAAGCATTTCTACAAGGAATAAATAAATTTACCGCAACATGAACTCGCTCAGTTTTACATTGGTAAAATGACCATTTGTATCTGAAAAACATGAATATATCGCATCAAAGTGGTTATGTTCGAAAACACAAAAGTTTTCTCTTTAATGTAAATTGCCCGATTACTGTTTACTGTTCTAGCACTAATATTCAGGTGTTGGTCAATCCCTTGTCATGTTTTAGAACTTTTCGATGGTGAAATATTCTGTGGGATGGTCATTTAATCTGACTGGTCGTGAGCACAGTGATGTCACGCAGAAATGTGAAAAGACTTCCGCGGTAGGATACATCGATGTATCCTCCGTTTGGAGGAGACGAAAAAGGAGGGAAGGAGGAAAGGAGGAGGCGAGATTGCGCTTTGGAACAGTGGAGGAAAGGAGGACATAATCAGCTTCCGGGGCATGGAGGAAAGGAGGAGACGAGAAAAAAAGTATTGGAACGCAGCCTTTGAGTATTGGAACGCAGCCATTATGTGTATGCACTCTGTCCTGCCGATAACACCTGGGTCATTTTGTTTGGCGAATCAGAGCGTGGCAGTGATGAACTTGGATGACGTAAAACACGTATAACAGCCATCTCCCGACAGTCTTGGTCAAATTGGTCAAGACGAAAACGCACGGTTAGGTTTTCATGCGAAATGAACTGCCTATCTTGTAATCTGATAAATACACAGTAAACTGCAAAGACATGCAAATGGTAAGTAGACACCAACAGTGTTTGATAAAAACTAAGGGTGTCTATTTACTTCTTGCATGTCTCTGTACATGTCTGTCATACTGAACGCCTATTGCTATAGACCGCAGTTTCAACTACAATACAGGGAGGCGATGTATATTTACACTGAAAAGTCGCCGGCGTTTCAACTGAACAACTTACGTAACCCTATTGCATTTCTTTTTTGTGTCATCTTCCTTGATTAAACTGAGCGTCATCTAAGCTTCTTACTTCAGGTTAGCATGTTTCATTAGATTTTAGGTGAATGAAGTTAATAAAATCATTGAGGTTTGATAAACAACAAAAGTTTAATTAATTAACTGGCATACAATTTTCACAGCATGGTTTATCGTTGAACTATAAACATTGCTTGATATATTTTTTAATGTATTGAGTATCTGTAGTGAATAATATTTTTCCTCTAGAGTTATTAGAGTTTACTTGACCTCATGAATTCATCTGTTTTGGCATATGGTAAAACTTGAGGTCTGAGTTATGACCCATGGATTCATAGAGCTAAAAAAAAAAGCACATTACTCCAAAAGCATTAGTTTCTATTTGAGAGGTGCGGACTGAGGAAAACGGGCCAAAATGCAGCCATACATTTCAAATTCAACAACTCAATTGTTGGTGATGGTCAGGACAATACTTTAATGTGTGCCTGTTATCCAGAAATAATTTTAATGATTTCAAGAGTCATCCTACTCCACGCAATAGGGTAACATGAACAAAAATGTAATATCAAAGTCTGGTCGATAGGAGTGCATGACTTAAAACAGGGTTGTGAGGAGCATAGGATACGCACCCTGAAAATTATTACGCACCCTGTAATTTAATGAGAAACGCCCCAATTTCTATGAAACTCCACGCCAAACGCGCAAGCATCCTAAGCACACATAAAGATTCAAGGTCAGAATACGAACAGGCACTGAAAAGGTGCGCACTGGCTCAAAGAAGCGCTGAGAGCGGGTCTGAATAGACCCCAATGGAATACTTTTCCACACACTCCACAGGAAACACCAGTGATGTTTATAGCACCACCACAGCCTGACATCGTCATTTACAGTAAGCCAATTCTGTAACCCTGGAAACACGCAATGAGCAATGAAAGTTATTAAACTAGGAACAACCCATTGTTCCCTCTCCTACTCTCCTAGCTCTTACTCCTATGTTCCTATGTATATGCGTCTTGTGTGTTGTGTGTGTGTAAATAAAAAGTTAAAGAATGTTACATTGTTATTAGATTATTGCAATCACAAACTGTGTAATTTTCATGTATTCACATATTGCTAAGAATGAATGAACTGCTGCATGTTATAACGTGTTATTCAATATAATTAGTGAAGCTGTAAGTTTGGTAGAATTCTTTACATGCAATAACCTGACCTTGTCTATGTTGATTTATTCTATCCCTATGTCATTACTGTATAACTTGTTTAATTTCTATGGTTCATGCAAATATTACTCTTTCCAGTTATGGTCATATTGTAGTCATGCCTTGTTGGTTTGTTTATTTCTTTATTTCCCCCCCTTAGTCCACACACACGCGCACCTCTCCCAAACACACCCTGTAACTACTCTCACTGCCTGTAAATCAGTGCTGCTGTGCTGCTACCAGTAAAAACTTTAAGATTCAGTACTGGTATCTAAGTGTTTCTGTGGACACACCTCAGCAAACACTCCACACCACCAGACCTTCTAAATTTCCTTTACACTGGGAGAGAGAGGAGTAAACTGGGAAAAGGAGCCGTTTCAGATTTCTCTGTATGGACCCATTATCACTAATTCTATTTACTAAAGGTCACACAGAACACAGGACTACTCACCTCACTGTCTGTAGTTTGCAGGTTGGACTCTTCAGTCCAGCACAGAGCAGCTTCACTCCTGAATCTCCCAGATTATTGTCGCTGAGGTCCAGCTCTCTCAGGGGTGACTTTGATGACTGGAGAGCTAAGGCAACAATTTCACAGGACTCCTCTGTAAGACCACAGCTGCCTAGTCTGAAAAAAGTTAAGATTGCATTATTAACAGGAGTTCCATTGACTGAGAATTGCCCGTCATTTACAAATATTTAGAAGCTTTGACGGAAAATTCCATATACCACCCATTCAAGATAAAAAGCATTACTGTAAATGGTTTAGACACCTACAGCAAAAAATTAAACAAAATCAAGCAACCAGAAAGGCACTGATATTCCAGGCTACTATTGTCTGCTTTCCCTGTTTTCAGTCATTTTTCAGTTCCAGAGCTTGTTTACAATCAGGTCTGAATTTCTGAACAGTCACAGGTGCTTCTGTTCCATGTTTGACTACATGCTCCATAATGACCAGCTTCACATCTCGCGGTTTCAGTTCTACCACACAAGAAAAAGTTGGCTTACTGTCTGTTCTTCTCTCACCCGAATGAAAGGCAACTTTGGGATGTGGTCATGTTGGTTTGTTTTTTTCTTTATTTTCCCCCCTAAGATTCAGTACTGGCATCTTAGTGTTTCTGTGGACAATACACCGCCAGACCTTCTAAATGTCCTTTACACTGGGAGAGAGAGGAGTAAACTGAGAAAGGGAGCCGTTTCACATTTCGCTGTATGGACCCATCATCACTAATTCTATTTACTAAAGGTCACATAGTACACAGCACTACTCACCCCAGTGTCTGTAGTTTGCAGTTTGGGCTCTTCAGTCCAGCACAGAGCAGCACCACTCCTGAATCTCCCAGGTCATTTTCGCTGAGGTCCAGTGTCTGTAGGTTACAGTATGGACTTGTCAGTCCAGCACAGAGCAGCTTCACTCCTGTATCTTCCAGCTTATTGTAGCTGAGGTCCAGCTCTCTCAGGCGTGAGTTTGATGACCGCAGAGCTGAGGCCACAATTTCACAGGACTCCTCTGTAAGACCACAGCTGCCTAGTCTGAAAAAAGTTAAGATTGCATTATTAACAGGAGTTCCATTGACTGAGAATTGCCCGTCATTTACAAATATTTAGAAGCTTTGATGGAAAATTCCATATGTTTTTTATTCAGTCTGAATAAAAGGGAAAAGCAGAACTTTGTGTGTCCCTGGTCCTTCACTTCTGAACTAGCGAGAGTGATACTTCTGCCTCTGTGTTGAACATTACACATAGGTTGAGTCTGTTCATCTCCCTAGTCTCTAGTGGCCACTCCTGCTTGGCTGGGCAGCTGTGCATGTATGAATTGAGCGTCCTCCAGTGACACAGGCAGTATGTAACTGGTGGTGCGTCTGCAGTGTGGGTAGAAGTGAGGGCTTGTCACCTCATGAATCAGGAGTCACGTGTCATGGCTGCCTCCTCCCAGTGTCTCCAGTTTAAATGGAGATGCAAATGCGCAGTTAGTACTTACTGCAGTTTCTCCAGTTTACAGTGTGGGTCCTCCAGTCCAGCAGAGAGCAGCCTCACTCCTGAATCCTGCAGGTCATTGTAACTCAGGTTCAGCTCTCTCAGGCTTGAGGAGTTGGAGCTGAGCACTGATGCCAGTGTATCACAGCATTTCTCTGTGAGATTACACTCAGACAACCTAAACAAGGAGAGGTTTGGAAATAAGCATTTTTACTAACATGTGTGTATATGTACATGTAGACACAGTTCAGAGGTTACAAGAAATTCATTTGTTAGTTTTTCCATTCAAACCATAGAAAAATGTAACTTTATCTATGAGTTTGTAAATCCTATATAGGATGTACAAATGAGTTTGTAAATAGGATTTACAAATGAGTTTGTAAATCCTATATAGGATTTACAAATGAGTTTCAATTCCACTGCATTTTAAATGGACACGCACACAGTCTATACTTAGTGATTGGGCGCTTGAATGGAACATTTCTTTTCGTGTGACCCTGCCTGACCTGAGCAGACAGCTCTTGCAAAGAACAAACTACGGGTTTATAAAGGGTCATTATGTTGGAAAATTGTGCTACAGCCCAGTTCACTCAATATTTGTGTTTTCCACTGGCATACCCTTTCTGTTCGTTTCAGTATTTTGTAAAACCTATAAATAAACAGAAACTATCCTTGTTGATAGCTGGTAAGAGTGTGCAAAGAATATCATTTAACACTAGAGCGCCCTCCGGAATTATTGGCACCCTTACTAAAGATGATTGAAAAGGCTTATAAAAAAAATCACTTCATCAGTTATTAATCTTAATGTTAAATTGAGAAAAGCTTACCTTTATTTGAGGTAAGTTTAGTCTGAGAAAACAGCAACCATGACTGACTCCAAACACTCAAGGTGGCATAGAAAGAAAGATGGCTCAGAGAAAAGCACCTAATACCAAGTGTTAAATATGGTGGAGGATCTGTGATGCTGTGGGGCTGTTTCTCCTCCAAAGGCCCTGGCAGTATTGTTCGTATACATGGCATTATGGATTCCAGGAAGTACCAGTTGCCTCTACCAAGAAGCTAAAATTTGGTCATGGTTGGTCATGGTTTTGGATCGTTCCAGCTGGACAACGATCCAAAGCACACATCAAAATCGACTCAAAAATGGTTAATGAACACAAAATCAAGCTTTTGCCATGGCCATCCCAGTCCCCTGACCTAAACCCAATTGAAAACCTGTGGGTTGAGCTCAAAAAGAGAGTGCACAAGAGTGGAACCAGGAAGATCTGGAGAGATTCTGCATTGAGGACTAAAGGTCAAAAATCCCCTCTTCTGTGTTCTCAAGTCTTATAAGACATGACAAGAGAAAACTCAGTGCTGTTCTGCTGGCAAAAGGGGGTTGTGCAAAATACTTAAACACAAAAATAAAATGGGGTAGTATGCTCATTCTTATGGTAACTATGAGAGTTCCAAATTGGCAAGGCCCAACCTCACATTGTGAGTTAAGCTGGTTTAGCTCGTTAGTTTTATCACTCCCTAGCAGCCATTCCTTGTCAGCTGGGTGCTTGTTGATGCACAGAGTATCTGCTGACTTTGTAATCCTCCAACAACACAGGCAGTATGTGACTGTGGAATCACAGAATGGGCTGGGATTTGAACCCATGCAGTTATGGGCTATATGGTATCCCCAATGCTCAGTCCCCAAGAAGACATGTTAGGTGGCTAGGACATTGGGTTCTTTTAGTGAATATTGCTAATTAAATTTCACAGATGATCGCCAGATAGATACAACACTGAAAATAAGAACACTACACACTGTACTACATAATACTTACACAGCTCTTTTGGAGGCCTTGACCACTGGCAGCAGTCTCATTAGACCTTCCTCTGATCTTCTGTACTTCCCCAAGACAAACTCATCCAGGTCTTTTTCTGACATCAGCAACACAAAGACCAGAGCTGACCACTGTGCAGGTGTGAGGTTTGCACTTCCAGCTGTTCCTGAGTTTAGGTAGTCCTGAATTTCCTTCTCAAGGGAAGTGTCATTCATTTCATTCAAACAGTGGAACAGGTTGATACTCTTCTCTGTAGAACGGCACTTTCTGATCTTCTTCTTTATGTACTGGATTGTGTTCTTAGTGCTCTGTGGCCTGCTTCTTGTCTTTGTGAGAAGGCCTTGTAAACAAGACTGATTTGAGTCGAGTGAGAGGCCAAGAAGGAAACGGAGGAAAAGGTCTAGGTGTCCAGTTTTACTCTGCAGAGCCTGATCCACTGCTTTTTTGTTCACTTCAAACAAAGTTGGGTTTTTTAAAAAAACCTGGGTCAGCTTCCCTGTGACGCTTTGGTCAAGAACGTTTAGGTTGCTGTTGCTGAATGACATAAACACATAGAGAGCAGCCAGGTACTCCTGAACACTCAGGTGTATGAAGCTAAACACTCTGGATTTGGAGAGTTTTGAATTCAGATCTTCTTTGAAGATTTCTGTGCACACCCCAGAGTACACTGAAGCTGTATTGACATCAATGCCAACCCTGTTCAAGTCCTCCTCATAGAATATGAGGTTACCGGTCTCCAGCTGTTGAAATGCCAGCTTCCCCAGGTTCAGAATGCATTTCCTGTCTGCCTTTGACAGAGTCTGTGCTGCTCCTCCACAACTGTCACCAGCATACCTCTGACCAATGAATTTTGTCAGAGTGGCTATGAAACATGTGTACATTGCAGTCAGCGTCTTGGGGATTTTTCCACTGTCTGATTTGCTGAGTAGCTGCTCCAGAACCATGGCAGAAATCCAGCAGAAGACTGGAATGTGACACATGATGTAGAGACTCCTGGATGACTTTATGTGTGAGATAGTCCTGCTGGCCACGTCCTGATCGCTGATTCTCTTCCTGAAGTACTCCTCCTTCTGTGGGTTATTGAACCCTCGTACCTCTGTGACCTGGTCAACCCATTTAAGAGGGATCCGTTTGGCTGCTGCTGGTCGGGAGGTGATCCAGAGGAGAGCAGAGGGAAGCAGATTCCCTGTAATGATGCTGGTCAGGAGCACGTCCACTGATGCTGTTTCTGATACAACACGACACTTTCTATTACCAATGAAATTCAGTGACAGGCGACTTTCATCAAGACCATTGAAGATGAACACAACTTTGTGCTTTCTCAAGTCAAAATTTCTGCACCTCTGCACCGTGTCTGGATGAAAGTAGTGAATAAGTCCAAGCAAACTGTACTCCTTTTCCTTGATTAAATTAAGTTCCCGAAATGGAAATGCAAATATTAAGTCAATGTCCTGATTTGCTTTTCCTTCTGCCCAGTTGAGAGTGAACTTTTGCATAGAGACAGTTTTCCCAATGCCAGCGATGCCCTTTGTAAGCACAGTTCTGATGTGTTTCTCTTGTCCGGGTAAAGGCTTGAATATGTCATCGCAGAAAATTGCAGTCTTCTTTTTGGTTTGTATCTGTGATGTAATCTCAGTCTGTCTGACCTCATGTTCCGTATTGACCCCCTCACTGTCCCCTTCTGTGATGTAGAGCTCTGTGTAAATACTGTTGAGATATACAGGCTTTTCTATTTCTTCATGCCCCTCAGACAACTTCTCAAACTGTCTCTTCAGATCATGTTTAATGATGTTCCTGAAATCAATGATGTCTTGGTCTGAGTAAAAGATAGAGGAAAACATTTTCAACCATTTCAACATTAAACTATAAAATACATGTATTATTCAGAAATCAAAGAAGGTAACTGCACTGTAAATAGAGGATTAGAGTCTGTGGCATTGGAGTGGCTTTGACTCTGTGGTGGATTGGATTGGACTGGTTGTGGAGTTCTGGTTTTCCTCTTACCATGATCTCTGGCTCCATGTGCTTCCACCGATCCTGCAATGAAAAAGTAAGTGAATGGCACAGATAGATGTGTACACTTCATGTTCACTGCTCACTGAATAGGTTTGCCTAAAAAACCAAGCATTTAACACACTAAATTCCACTAGGCCTTCTAGCTTGGCCATTCCATATGAAGCAGTTAGTGGACTCACATACATTTGAAAACACATACAGCAAGATAAAATTGAAGCAGGATTCCAGGTTTTCCTCTGGCTCCATTCAGAAGACTATGACACTACTGAATAGCTGCTGTAACCATTGAATAACCTACACTGATATTGCTGAATGTGTAATATCACATAAGTTGTATTAAATCATTTTTCTGCCAAGAAGTTTTTATTTGCATGCTAGTGAGTAACAACTGAATTAAGGTACATATCATGCATTTGTAGCCTGCTTGCCTACTTTGTAGCCGGTTACATGCCATCTAATGGAGTTTTCCTCTCAAGCATAAACAAAGGGCTGCACAATTTTGAAAACCTTTAAGTATGATCTTTGAAGAGAAATTTCACTTTGGTAATACCATAAGCTTTATAGTTTCCTTACTCCTCTAGATGCACTCGTAAGTCTATGAAGCATGTAAATATCAGTATTTGTACATAACTTGTCACATTAATGCAGAATGGATAACCAAAATCAAAAGACAGTCCTAACTCTTTATGGTACATGTATAACACACAACACTCTTCATTCCAGTGTTTCTGAAGTCAATCAATCAGGTAGCCTGTATATAATGTCAGGCAGTCTCCCTGTCAACTAATCAGGTGAAACCAAAATCCCCCCATTCTTTCTCAGTGGGGAATTCTTTGATTATAATTGTTCATAACATGTAAATTAATTGAAGTATCAAATTTCTTTTGAGAAGCAACTCACTTTACCATGACTTTAAGCTAATAGCCTGATTGTTCTAGCTTAAAAGCTCAGACATATGTAAGACAGTTTGATTGGAATAATGAAAGAAGAAGAGCAGAAATGAACAGCCATCTGTTGGTTTTAAATCGCATCTGATTGGAATTGTGATAGTATGTCTCTATTTCTATGTAATAAACTATTTATTATGGTACAGACAATCACAATGTAAATGAACAGCTCATACTGGGCTGTGTTTCTGTGTGTGGCTACAGAATGATGAGCAGCTAGAGGCACACCACCAATCACACTCCCACAACTGCACCTGCAGGCACCAGCCCAAGTAGATAGCAATGAAATAACTAACATTAACCTATCATAGGCAAGGTGGGGCCAAGTGTTGCCTTGCTGCTGTGGGTCTCCAGCCATGGCCAGTAACGGTTAGGCTGGGATTCGAACACCCAGCCTGAGGGCTCCCAGGCAAACACCTTACCCACTCAGAAGCTCTGAGAGCTAAATATTTTTAATTACTCATCTTGCATACACAAAAATTTGAGCCAATAAAATGTGATAATAGATTTTACTGCTATTGAGCAGGTTCACCTGCATAATCTTGGAATAATTTCGAAATGAGTTGTGGTGCATCTTTGATTGTCAGTCAGCAGAGACACATTTAATGGAACTAGCTTACTGTAGTCTTTCTCCAGTGTCTGAGCCAGGTTATGGTGGCGTGTTTTCTTCAGGATGTGCAGAGTGACCTTCACAGCCCCCTCTTCTCCATAGGAATCTAGCATCTGATCCACAGTGTCTGGCACATCCCTGTTCTGCAGCTTCCCCTTTGGGATGGGGCAGAAGCCCAAGGGCACATCATGGGTCAGATTCCACCTGAACCTCTTCAGCTCTTCTGCTAACAGCTCATCCAGAGTGGAGGCAAGCAAGCCTGGAACCCCAGCCATGGCAGAACACTAGACACAGAGGAAACAAGAGCAGAGATGACAAGGTAAACTGAATAGATCAATAAAGAGGTAATCTACTGCAGTGACAAAGTAATAATTAATAAATTGAGTGGGGTTAGAAGGGCTATAATGAAACATATTTTAATCAGGAGCAGTACAAAATTTCCTCACACAGCATCCTAATGCAATTAAAATGCATCAATTAAAGATATGCTATTTTCAAATTATAGGAACAATATATTTGTCTAATAATCATAGGTTTTATTATCGCTTAAACAGTCAGAAAGCTCCAAACCTGGATTTCGGTGTAATGCTGTTACACAGTCAACCATCAGGTAATTAATGTTCAGCGTGTCCAGAATATCACAGCATACAATGCATCACAGCAAGGCGCAGGAGTCTCTTTGGAGCCATTGCACTTCTAACCAGATATCCAGATATTCTGTTGACAATGGAGGAAGAGAAAGATTGTGAACATGGGTCAACATAAAGAGAACTTAATTTAAGTTTTTTGGCTTTTTTTCTTAATACAGCCCACCTCTGGCAGCAGGAGCAACTCAAAGGTTTGGCATTTCATTTAGCATGTTTGGCAGGTGAGATACATAAATCAGGCTGTCATATTAATCCTTTGAACCCAACCATGTTGCTTTGATGCTTTGACTCTCACTAACTTTTGGGCAGGTACTCAGGATCTGTAATACCTACAGACACAGATATCCATGCCAGATATAATTTTGTTCAGAATTAATTTGCCTTGTAATGGCCTCAGATCATTTTGAAACATTAGCTATCTGACACTTTGGAGCAATCAAACACTGCCACGTCATCTGAAGCTTCAAAACAATTAAGAGTGCTTCAAAACACTGCCTCGTCATTTGATGCTTGGAAAAAAATAGAACTGTTTCAGAACACTGGCACAGCTCACTTTTAGGAACAATCAAGACTGTCTCCAAATGCTTTGGTAGCTGACTCTAAGTCTGCAATAAGTCTGCTTTGAAGAAGTGGATATTAGTTTAGGGTTATAAACCATTATAATACACTTCCTCAAATGTCACTATAACACGTTTTATTAAATAGCGACGACTTTGAAACATGGTATTTTAAAGTAGGCTACACACATATTTATAATGTTCTGGTTGTTTTGCAGTATGTAACTTGCAGGAGGAAGCTATATTTGTGATTTATAAGGTTATGTGTCATTTTTGCCAGACCACAGAGGTTCATATATTTTTAAGAGGGTCATAAAATATATGCACATGAGATTATGAAACTACAAGATGCTTGAACTGTTTCACATCCTGATATATATCGTTACATATGTCCAAATCTTCAATGCAGACTTATTGCAGATGACTTGCTATGACATACATGTGTGTCACCAGCAGATGTCCCCATCACAAGTGTTTCGAAACAGTTCCTTGTTCCTAAGAGTTAGCTGCCAAAGCGTTCGGAAACAGTCTTGATTGTTCCTTGGAGTCAGCTGTGGTAGTGTTACAAATCAGTCTTAATTGATCAATTGAAAAAATTCTTAAATGATCAGTTGTGAACAGCAGCATGTGTCTACATGTCCATGTGTGTCTAGTATGTAAAAGTGTAATGTATGTAAAAGTGTGCATGTGTGTATATGTCCGTGTGCATGTCCGTGTGTGCACTTGTGCCTGTGTTTGAGTGCATGTGCATGAGTTTGTATTGTGTGTACGAGTATGCATGTGTTTATTGTATGCGTGTACGAACATTTAATTTATGGGTATGTGTGCATATGTGTATGGTCTGTATTTTATTTCCTTTCAGAAGACCTCTTTTTGTACACTTTTTCCCAGCAGTTCTTTTCTGATCAGATGAAAAAATCTTGTCATCGATCATGCAATTCACACACACAAAAACAAAAGCACACAGAAACATGGCCAAAAACTAACTTACACATTATTTTGGTATAACAATGAATTACCAATTTGTTAAATGAAAAAATACATAAAAATTTTCAAAGCTAATCAAAATTGCAATCTCTCGGTATCATTCAAGAAGGCCTTTTTATTTTCTGCTGACACAGTGACTGTCAGTGTCCACTGTGCATAACTTCCCTTTTGATAAAAATATCACTTGAGATACATTTTATCCATTTGAAAATATTTATAAATTTATATTACAACTGTACTCTTTTACATCCCTATCAAAAACACATATTTAGGCAAATGTCGTTGACAGTTTTTCAAACTCCAGTCCATGTAGGTGATTTCCCCCGTCATTGATACGCCAACTTTAAAATGGCATTTGAGGTATATTTTCATTTTCACTTAGAGTGTACGGAAGCATCTCATATCTGACATTTTTTTTACTTAGCTCAGAGAGCGGTACTTTGATTAAGTGTGTTTAAATATACATTATGTAGGCTATTGCCCACCATTTTTGTCTCTTAATTTAGAAATGTGCACAGCAATCCTTGCACTCTCAGTCTACAGTCGGTTCACATCGCGATATGCAATGTTTTACTCGGTTTTATTTCCGTTTTACTCTCTTTTTACTTCTACTCCATATGACTTGGTTTCATGGATTGGACTGAGATATTCAGTTTCTTATTGCTGCAATTCATAGCCTACATTATTTCCCCATGGGAATTTAAATTATGTTATTGTTCTACTTGCAGTACAGTATAATTTCTTAATGTATATTACCATTCCTAACCCAAGTTATTTGTGGATCTTGTTTATAGTCTCGAATATTTTGATATACACAATTTTTAGATCAGAGATTTACCAGTCTTGCCCCTGTGTCTATATTGCGTATATTTGACTGTTTATAGCCAGTATCTGGGGCATCAGTTGGGTATTACTATTGCCATTCCATAGCTTCATTGTAATATTTTGGAACTTCCTTACAAAAATCCCCTCCAGTCCATTATTTTAATATAATTGCATTTTAATTTTCAGTTATTATTTTTATATTTTAATTATTTACATATATTAGCCTAGATTTTTACTCAGCCCATTACATAACCTATAATATATATTCGCATGGTTTTCGCATAATTTCACAACACACCATACAAATCTGCAACACTGGGGTCAAATTTGGCAAGGTCAATGTAAAAGAAATTTTAATTGGCCGTGCAGTACATTTTATTTTCTTTTGACTGATGATGGCAAGTAGTCTCACTGTTAAGAAGCATCATAATAGTGGTATGATAATAATCAATCAGTGTAAATATAAATGTGGCATATGTTTGTGCCCTTTTCTAATCTTTTTGTCATTCCGCTGTATATGCACACCACTGTGCAGCAGTCATCTAGTCTCTTAGACAGGCAAGCAGAACACTGGTAGCCTGCCTATTTGTGAAAATGTGAAACCAAGTGTCCTATTCTCTTCAGTTAACATAACTAAGCCAACAGGATCTGCTTACAGACAGTTTACAAACAGCTGCAACACTGAATAATGACAGCAGGCAACAGAAATTAGAAAGCCTCTTTACCTTAAATGTTTTCCTAAAGGATCTTCAGATTTTCCATTTATTTTTCAAAGTGTGTTGTTTATCTTAAGATGAAATGTCTCAACACTGATAAATGTCTTCTAGCCTGTCACTGATGAACACTGTGGAAGGAAAATTGGGGACAGGAAATTGAGCAGGAAATTGAGGTTTTTCTTAGCTGTGAGTGTGGTGAGCGCAGTTACAATATTGCACCTACTTACTTTGGGCACTTATACATTTTGTGGCTGAAACACATGCACATTGTTGATTTTATCTGTCAGTCTGTATCTCAGATGTTCATATCTCTGAGGCTTCACTGCATGCACATTTATGCATGCACATTAACATGTGGTATATCTTTCAGATAAAAAGAGGGAAGGTGCTAGCAGGAGAGAGGGAAAGGGGAATTGAAATTCTGAGAGACAAAAAAGGGCCAAAGAGTCGCACATGCACACAATGCAGGAAGTC
Organism: Albula glossodonta; assembly: GCA_019788955.1. Lineage (NCBI taxonomy): Eukaryota > Metazoa > Chordata > Actinopteri > Albuliformes > Albulidae > Albula > Albula glossodonta. The sequence continues at coordinate 332,869 of JAFBMS010000177.1, read as the reverse complement.
CATCCATTTAAAACTGTGATATACCATTGGTAATATTACATTACATTTATAAATTCATAATTTTTCATAAATATATACATGCAAGATGTAAATGATCAAAAACAATGTACATGATGAAAACCATACTTGTCATGATAGAAAATACACATTCCTGTGTGCTGAATTTCCTTAAAACCAAGCTGTGGTTATTAAAGCAGATTTCATATTCAAGGACCTTATTTTCAATTCCTCATGAAATATTACATTAAAGACATTTGTTAGATGCTCTTATCCAGAGCAACTTACAAGGCAAAGTGTATAAGAATGGTACAAAAAGTGCAAAGATAACCCTAGAGAGGAATAAAGTCCCAAGTGCCAAAGGTGATTGAATAGATTAGGACTCCCCTACCGACTGTCTAAAGAGAAAGTAAACAACAGCCTAGTTTAAAAACAAATCACAGTTAAAACAAGAGCAAATAAGGGTACAGATGTTACAAAGAGCAAGGGAGAGGAGGGGAGAGGTGCAGCCTGAAGAGATGAGTCTTCAGACTGCGCTTGAAGGTGGCCAGTGTCTCTGCCTTTCTGACCTCCACAGGAAGGTCATTCCATCACCAGGGGGCCAAGACAGACAGCAAACGTGACCTGGAAGTGCAGGAGCGGAGAGGGGGTGGCATCAGGCGACCAGAGGTGGCAGAGCGGAGGGGTCTGGCGGGGGTGTAGGGTCTGATGGTCTTCCGGAGGTATTCCGGAGCTGTCCCCTTAACAGCCGGGTATGCTAGCACCAAAGATTTAAATTTAATGTGAGCAATAACAGGCAGCCAGTGGGGGGCAGTGAGCAGGGTGAGCAGTGACATAAGAGTGTCTAGGGAGGTTGTAGATCAGACAAGCTGCAAGCATTCTGGATGAGTTGCAGGGGTCTGATGGTGGACACCGGAAGGCCAGAGAGAAGGGAGCTGCAGTAGTCCAAGCAGGACAGAACCATCACTTGGACCAGAAGCTGAGTAGAGTAGGTGGTGAGAAAGGGGCTGATTCTTAGGATGTTGTATAGGAAGAACCTGCACGCCCGGCTCACGGTGTGTGTGTTCTCGGAGTGTGACAATCTGTTGTCGATCACCACTCTAAGTTCTTTGCACAGGATGATGACGAAACCAGGGTGTCCCCAAGAGAAATGGAGAAGTCCAAGATGGGAGAGGAAGGAGCAGGAAAGAAGAGCAGCTAGGTCTTGCCTGGGTTGACCTTAAGATGGTGCTTATCCATCCAGCTCTGGACATCCCTCTGGCAAGCCAAGATGCGAGCAGAAACCTGTGCGTCCGATGGGGAGAAGGAGAGGTAAAATGACGTGTTCTCAAGCATTCTATGTGCCTTTTACACTTATTAGACATTCTTACCCAATCATATCAGCTGTATTCAACGGTGTATCCTCAGACGACACCATTTTTACACATTACATTACAGGCATTTAGCAGACGCTCTTATCCAGAGCGACTTACAACACAAAGTGCATTTCTTTCAGGACAAGGGTGTTAAAGTGCTTGAGGGGGTAAAAGTGTCAAGAGCCAGGAGGGTTAGCATGGACTAAACCCTGTGGATGACCTGTTGAAGAAACAAAACAAAACACCATTAGTAATATCAACAACAATCCTTAGCCAATAAGATTAGGTCACTACAAGTGATGGCTAAGTGGGGGAGCCAGGGAGAGAAGGAGAGAGGTGCTTCCTGAAGAGGTAAGTCTTCAGTCTGCGCTTGAAGGTGAACAGACTATCTGCTGTTCTAACCTCCATGGGAGGGTCATTCCATCAGCGGGGAGCCAGAACAGACAATAGACGTGACCAGGGAAGTACAGGCATGCAGAGGAGGGGGCACCAGGCGCACTGAAGATACAGAACAGAGTGAACGGGAAGGCGTGTAGGGTCTGATGATCTTCTGAAAATAGGATGGGGCCATCCCCTTGACAGCCTGGAAGACAAGCATGTTTTGAATCTGATGCGAGCCAAGACAGGTAGCCAGTTGAGGTCGGCAAGGAGGGGAGTGACGTGGGTGTGTCTGGGAAGGTTGAAGACCAGACGAGCAGCAGCGTTTTGGATGAGCTGCAAAGGTCTAATGGTAGATGCTGGAAGGTGTTACATCCCTGTCTAGGGTCAGAGACGCAAACAAAAGAAATAGGCTAAACCAGAGCCGCTCAGCCAGCAAAACGCAAAAAGGCAATAATGTTTATGTTAATGGGATTTTATTAAACATGAAAAAGAATAATAATAATAATAAACAAGACAGAGAATTGGACCTAAATACACACAAAAGCTCCGGGAAAGCTGGCAAGAGTAGCTGCTAAGCAGTGAACAAAGGTCCACATTATCTCTCGTCAGAGCACAACTGAAAACGAGCCTCTTCCCCTCTTGAAGTCGGACACACTGCCTTCAAACTCAGCGCTCTCAATCCAGCGCGAAACAGGCGGAGCTCACTACCTTACGGTCCTGGAAATAATTCGCACACACAAAAAAAAGGAGGGGGAGACGAAAAATAACATACAGACGTAACAGAAGGCCAGCAAGGAGGGAGTTTCAGTAGTCCAGGCGGGAGAGTACCGACGCTTAGACTAGCAGCTGCGTGGAGTAGGTGATGAGAAAGGGGCAGATTCTCCTGACGTTATACAGGAAGAATCTGCATGCCTGGCTCACTGCTGCAATGTTCTCAATGTTTTCTGAGTGGGTTAGTTTGTTGTCATTTAAAAAGGTCATTTACATTAAACTGCAAAGAGCAGCACTACTGAATCATGATACCAGTCTACAGAAATAAGATCACAGATCTTATTTCAGAAATTATTCATTATTACAGAAATTAAGTCACTTTTTAAAGAAAATTCTAAAGTCTCAAACTCAAATTACCTTGGGGCCACTGATGGTCAACAACAAACAACAACAACAATAATAATAATAATAGTAACGGGATCATGTTTACTAACGAAAAAGCAATCTAGCAAACCACACAATAGAATATCAACATAGAACATTTGTTCACCTGTGGAGAAAAAAGGGTTAATAGCACATACAACAAACAATTAAAGCATAAAACTGACCTGAAAATATAGAAGTTCTTCAGAAAACCAGGTTTGTTCAATATTTTGTGGTCAGTTTTATGCTTTTTATTGTTTGATTGTTTGACCAGGTTTGGTTTTCTTTGGTTTGGTTGTACACCCCTGGTGGGTGTACAAATGAGGCAAACTGCTCACTCCTGAATGTTAGCCAGGGTGCAAATTTACCTACACAATCATAAGCAGTAAATGCATCGATTTTCCATTTATTTTTCAAAGTGTGTTCTTTTTCTTAAGAATAAATGCCTCTATGCTGATAGACGTCTTCTACACGGTCACTGATGGACATTTACAGGAAATTGGGGTTTTTCTTAGTTATGGGTGTGGTATGAGCCTTTACATTTTTGTCACATAGAGCTTTGGTCTTAAAGAGACAGTACCCACATTAAGGGGGGTTATTGTCTCTCTCACACACACACACACACACACACTCTCTCTATCTCAGATGCTCATATCTCTGAGGATGTACTGCATTATTTATATGTATATATTATATATATGCACATTGACATGTGTTATGTCTTTAAGATAGAGAGGGTGGATTGTGAGGGAAAGAGGGAAAGAGGATATGAAATTCTGAGAGACATAAAAGGGAAGTGTGTCACACACCCACATGGCTTTCTACACAGCAAAAAAAACAAGTCCATCCATTTAGGACTGTTTTACAGCTGAGCATTGAGATATTAACTTTGATAATATATATTGTCAGTGTAGTCACCCTGTCTGTCGGCACAGATACAGTAGTGCTTCATAGGGCACTCTAAGATACACAGTACACTCTGATATACACACTTCACTCTGAGATACACACTGCACTCTGCTGTACACACTTCACTCTGAGATACACACTTCACTCTGCTGTACAAACTGTACTGAGATACACAGCACACACTGAGATACACATTGTACTCTAAGATACACACTGCTTTATGAGATACACAGCACACACTCATATACACACTGCACTCTGCTATACACACTGCACTCCAAGATACAAATGTCACTCTGATATACACAGCACACTCTGATAAACACTATAACAAGAGTACAAATTCAGTCTTGTGATATACACAAATGTGTATACAACAGTATATAGCTAGTTGTCAGACCAGGAACACTGCAAATTGTTGCACACTTGGAGACAAAGGGACTTCCAGGCGTGCACGACTTTAAATGGTTTCTTTACTTCACAACTGGAAATACAGAAACACAAGCACATTCAATCAGCACTGCTACATGCTGCAGGCTGTCTCGGTTTACTGACAGGCATGCTGTAAAACTGAAATGCGCTCTTAAACTGTATGTCAAAGTACACATTCAGAACTCAAACTCACTCACATCAACACTATTTCACACACACACAACTCATATTTTAGCGGGCTACAGTGCTTACACTACCAGCGGAAATGCGACCTCACATTTCATTTAACTCCCCGAACTGCGATAAAACTCCTATTTACATAGCATGTAGTTAGCTACTCATACACATTATACATCTTTATCTCTGCTTTTGTACATGTTTTCACCACTTTTGCTCACCTGGAAATACAGAAACACAAGCACATTTGCTCAGCGTCACTACATGCTGCAAGCCACCTCGGTTTACTGGCTGAGACGCCCCCTCGCATCCTGCCTAAATGACCCCACAGCTGCACAGGGTGCCTGTGTGAGTTTTCCTGATAATATCACTGAATAACCCTACTAAAATACTGTAGTTGCTCTTACAGGTGAACAAGTATGAGTGAAGATAATTAGTGAACAACACAACCTAATCAAATTAACCAAAACAATCAAAAAATAAGATGAGAGTGAGTTTGGGGGGGGGTGTCCACTGTCTATTCATATGTCTCACATCGCATCTCCCCTCCAAAATGAATGTCGTCCCGGCATTATGTATTTCCCAGAATACTACTGTCTTCAGCCAGTGAGTTTTGCAGTTGGCTGTAAGGGAGGCAGTCTTTTGGGATACTCTCTGTACAACTCCAACTACCCTGTTCCACAGGTAGGAAGTCACAAGGCAGTAGCAAGTTCCTGACTCTGATCCTTCCTGGGCCCTTCTCAGGTCGTACGGTGTAGACAGGACTGTCCTTGTGCTTCCTTTCAGTGGACTTGCTCCTCCCAATATGACCTGAGCTTCCCATGACCCCCTCTGTTCCTGAAGTTCCGCACTAATACTCTACACCCTGGCTGTAGTTCTACTCCAAAAGTCTTGCGGTCGTACTGTCTCTTTGCTCTGTTTTGTTCTCTCTGAATTGTCTGTGATGCCAGCCTGTATGCCTCTTGCATCCGCCTTCTCCACTTCCTGGCGTACTCACTGTGAGAAGTGCTCTGGTCAATTGGTGTCAGGCCAAACATAATGTCCACAGGCAGCCTGGGGTTTCTACCATAGAGGAGGTAATACGGAGCATATCCTGTTGCTTCACTGCGCGTACAGTTATATGCATGGACAACTTTAGCTAGAGAGCTCCTATAATCTGCCTTGAGCTCCTCTGTCAGATTTCTGAGCATGGAAAGGAGTGTTCAATTAAATCTTTCAGCCTGACCATTTCCAGCTGTATGGTAAGGTGTAGTGCGTGAGCCTTGGATACCACAGTATTCTTCCAGCTTGAAGAACAGCTTATTCTTGAACTCCTTTCCCTGATCATGGTGCAATTTGGCCGGAAATCCAAACTTGAGCAAAAAATCTCCAAAGATTTTCTCAGCTGCTGTCTTTGCTGATTTGTTGGTGCATGCGTATGCGTATACAGCCTTCAAGATGCAGGAAATTAATCGAGACCATAGGTCTCGACAAAGGGTATGTGGTTACTATGTTATCCAACGGTGCTTTCGTGGGCTTGTTTGGACGCTTCCGTTTCAGGCAGCTACACACCTTGGTCACATAATGATCCACATCTCTCTGCATATGAGGCCAATAGAATCGATCCTGGATCAAGCTGATGTCCGCTCCACTCCGAGGTGCCCCATTTCCTCATGCAGCTCCCTGTAAATCAGCTGATGGAATGTTTTGGGTAACACAAGTTGAGCTCGAGTTGGAGACTTCCTACACAGGATGCCATTTTCGTTGACATACAGCTTGTTTCTATCTCTCCTTAGAACAGAGATATCATCACCCTGGTCCTTTCCTCCTAGCTGAGGCCAGTGTCCTGTCATGACATACTCTCGCACTTTGCCAATGACTGGATCATCCTCTTGTGCTTTCTTTAGCTTTTCTGTGGAGATTTCTGCCACCGGAGAGGTTATCTATTCAGGCTCTAGCTCAGTACATGCTGCAGTAATGGTGGCTGGACACATCCAGGGTTCAAGTTCCTGTGAGTTCAGTTGGAGTGCCTGTGTGACAGTTGTTATTACCTCTGGCTCCATTTCCTGTGAGCATGTGTGGATGTACTGTTCCATGTCCAGTGGCATTCGTGACAAGCCATCTGCATCCCCGTTAACTTTCCCAGGCCAATACTTAAATTCTTCCATACTGCCCCTAGTGGTTTTAGTCGTCGACATCTAGGATTATTTTGTGGTTTGCATGTCCCTAAAAATAAAAACGGCAATGTAAGAAAACATCGAAATTGTGATTCCAGAATGTTGTAGAGCCTTTTCACTAGCGAGGACAGCATCCCAGATGCTTATCAGCCCTTTGTTTGCACAGCAGAGCAATAAAACTCCAGCCTCCCCATCACCATGCACACTGTGTAAAGCCCCCCTCACCCCCGACTCAAGGCAAGAAAACTCATGTTACAACAATCCATGTTACAATATTTGCACGTCAAAAAATAATATTTGGAAATAAGAACAAACATGCACAATTCAAAAGTTGAATGACTAAACACACTCCTTGTTTTTCATAGCTCACTTTTATTTCGCTTCCTCCGTACATTTTTTCGGCTTTGTGGAAACAGATGTTTGTTTCGCATATTATTCGATATAAACATGCTTATGAAACCACATGCCCTACCTGGTTATTTAGTTACAACTGTTTGAGTGGTTATTTAGCTGCAACTAATGCTTAAGTTGTTTTCGTAATCCATTCAATAATGTTTGAGGAATCTGTATATTTCCAGGGGCTCCCCCATAGCGAACGTCGTCATGAACTGCTTGCTGGTGATGCGTAAATACAGTGCTACATACTTACAATGTTGAACTACTGTAAAACACGGCATGTAACATGAAGAGGGCTCCCTGTCCTGCCTAACAAGGTATAATATGTCATATTGTGGTGATGGACAGACGGGAAATATCAGTGCGTTAGCCGGCCGGAGTTATACTGCATAAACCAGCGGCATTGTCCAGTGTTTTCTCCAGTGGCAAGATGGAGACCTTCACTGTTAGCTAGGTTGGGGGGCGGGGATGTGGAGGGTCTTGTGCAGAACCGCTTCTCAGCCATGAGTTTCCCTTTTTTCGTTCTGTACTTCCACAAGATTTTGAGACACTCAGGGACAGGTGGGTATAAAACTCATGTGGAATTTCAATGCCTGTAGATTTCTATACCGTAGGTTGTACGCACGTTGGCATCGAGTTTGTGCACAAATATGAAGTATGTTTGGTTTCCTCCATGACTTGAGACTCCATTGACTCCATTGAGATATGCAGTGCTAAACTGTAACATTATTCTGCATTTTTTATTTTCTTTTTTATTTTTTGTGTATTTGGATACACTATATGCACATCCTCTGACATAAATTTGTTATATCTCAAATGTCTACATGGTACAAGTCTCTTCTTAGTGTGCATAGTGTAAGCACCCCCAAAACCTCTCAAAAATTGGCCACTGATGACTAAGAACTCCAACTTTCCAGAATGGAGGTGGTAATTCTTTTCTGGAGCAGTTACCATTCTTGATCCATAACCAATGACCACCAGCTTGCCTTGTTGTCTCTGGTACAGTACTGCACCGAGCCCCTCCTGAGAGGCATCTCAATGCAGTACAAATGGCTTCTCAAAGTCGGTGTAACCCAGAAGTGGTGGGTGCAGCAAGTGTTCTAAAAGCTGGCGGAGCACTTCCTGGTGTTGTTCTGTTCAGGTGATTAGCTGACTTGAAGGTAGCTGGTCTGATTTCTTCCGTTTCCCCTTACCCTCACTGGCACTTGATTTTTGGACTGTGCTACTAGGAGTCTTCTCTCTGGACAGCAGACTGTAGAGTGGCTTGGCAATCCGTGAGGTTTGGTATATAGAGGTGGTAATATGACAAGAACCCCAGAATCTTCCTCAGGTCCCCAACAGTCTCTGGTTTGTGGTCTTTATACTGGTGCTATCAGTCCTTAAATACTTCACACTTTTTAGCTGTCAGTTTTACCCCATGTGCTTGATAGCGACGCAACACCTCTCTCATATCATGCAAATGGTCATCGAAAGACTTGCTGTGTACAAGATTGTCATTGAAAAACGGCTGAGATGTTTCATCCCTCAAACCAACGAGGCACTCTTCCATGCTGCGCTGGAACTCTGCTGGAGCTGAGGACAGGCTAAATGGGATCCTTACCCACTCATATAGACCCCATGGTGTTATGAAAGCTGTGAGTGGTCTGCTACTCTCCTCCAGGAAACCCTGATGTTATGCCTTGCCTTGATCCAGCACAGAGAACCATGCACTGCCACTCAGGCTGTTCAGAATGTCCTGAACACGAGGGATGGGGTGGCGATCAGGAATGCATTTTTGGTTCAGCTCCCGGTAATCCACGCACAGACGCAAGCTCCCATCCTTTTTACGCATGCAGACTATTGGTTATGAGTATTGAGACTGGGATTTTTGAATCCATCCCCTGTTGAAGAGGTCCTCCAAATACTCCTTCCCCTCCTTGTGGAGCGGTTTGGGTACTGAGGTGTAGGCGCATCTTACTGGAGTCGTGTCACTCAGCCTGATTTTAACGACAGTGATGGGATGCATCCCACACTATCATTATCATCTTTTGAAAATGCAGCACATTCTTCTCGCAACATTCGTCTCACCTTCTCCTGTTAGTCTGAGGTCAGGTGATCAAGGGACACTGGAGGGTCCCATGAATCATGTTTGCCAGTGTCTGACTGTCTGTATTCCTCTTTGTGATCTTCAGGAGAGCTGGCTGCGCTTTCACAAGCACTGGATGGTTTTACGTCTACCGGGTAAATAGCCTTGACTTGCTGTAGGTGTCCCAGTACTGTTCAAGGGGTGAGAGTAATGTCATGGTCACTGTCATTGGTGACAGGGATAGCTACCCTAGACCAGTTTCCCTTCTACAGGCAGATGACGGCCTCAGCAATACTCACTCCCTCTGGCCACCTTGGGATCTCCTCTGGTTCAAAGAGGACTTCCTGCTTTGTGGGAAGAGGACCTGTCCTCACACTACATTTAACCACACTAGTCTGGCCTGCCGGGATCACTGTCTTTATTCTCCCCACTTTCGCCACTCCCTCCTTCTCATTCTGGTCCCTGCTCTGCATCACATGGATCAGCACCGTTAGTTTTTTACCATCAATGTGGAAAGTTTCACGTACCACAGCAGGTGTAACTTCTAGATGCTGTTCTATTTCATCTTTCACCAGATGCTCGATCACATTGTGGCCAATGATTGGTGGCTCTACTACTCCAGTCTCATCGGAGACAAGCATCGGCACAAACAGTTCTGGCTGTGGGCCCTTTGATCCCAGCTTGAACCTCAGTTCAACCCAGCCCACGAAGGGTATGAGTGTCTGGTTTGCTGCTTGGCCTGCTAGAGTCTCATCTTCATCCAAGAGCTCATCCATGCTGCGTAACTTGATGTGTGGGAAGCATGACTTTCTCCAGGTTTAATTTATAATTGTGACCTGTGAACCTGTGTCCCACAGTGCTCGGGGTTGCTACTCCCTCAAAGAAACAATCCGCCATGCATTTATTCCCAATGAGGGCCCTCAGCTTGGCTCGACATAATGACAGATGGCTGGCAAAGGTGTTACCCACAGTCTGTGCAGTCTTCTCCTTTTCCCCTAACTCCGCCTCCAGCTGCCTGATTCTGTTGCAAAGAAGTTCATACACCTTATCATCTGGTTCAGCTTGGCTTGGAGCTAACAATTTTTGGGGTGCGACAGCTTGGATTGTCACCTTTGTGACCTCAGGTTCTGCTAGCCTCCGTTGCCCTCTGCAGTCCCTTGAGAAATGGCCTGATTGTCCACATTTAAAACAGTGTTCACATTGGTCACCTGACACCTGCTCCTGACATGCTCTGCATCCTCTCTTTGTGCTCTTTCTTACTTGGTAGGTGAGTCTTTGAGGGGTAGTTATACCTTTCCTCTCTTAGCAGCCTGCCTGCTTTATACAACTCTGGGTCTCTGGAATTGGCAACAGCAAGTGTTTTACGAGTCTTAGGCTTCACCCCTTCAGCAGACTGCTCTTGAACTCCCACTCTGGCTTTGGCTGCACCCTGACCCTACTGACTGGTTAGTATTCCTGTTTGCAGTTTGTTTACCTTTGGTGCTTTGATGCTTGTGTTCTTCCTTTGCTTGGATTGTCTTTCTGACTCAACACTTGCTGTTTCATTCATCCTGTCTATGAATACCTCATCTGTCACTCTCTGATCATCAAGATAAGGCTTGAGTTGAAACTTGACATGGTCAGTCAAGAACCCAGTACTGACTGACCTCAAGAATTTCTTCTGGATGAACTCGGGGCTGTAATGCTCATCTGACCCTACTTCCCTTGAAGCAAGAAGCAGTCTCTCTTTTAACTCAATTGTTCTGAAGAGGAAATTTTGGGGAGACTCATGACCGTCTTGTGTTATGTTTACTAGTCTGTGGTACGGGTTTGTAGAACTGTCCTCTTTGAAATGCCCCTTTAATATTGCCTTCAATTGGAGAAGGGTCAGATCACTTTTCACCTCGAGCATGACCTGAATGCTTAAACATGGACTGATTGACCACAGCTTTCACAACTTCAGCCTCACTGTGTCCTTTACTAAGGCCTCTATCAATCTGGTGCATCAGGTTTGCGTATGAGAGCTTGTCCTTCTGCCCCTTTTCCCCAATTTGGCCAGCGATCCTGAATTTTCTCCTTATTGTCACTTCTGGGAGTCTGTTCACAACTGTCGGCAGCACATTTTGTGGTGCTGAAGCTTGACTTGAAGATGTACTGTTCATTCTGTCACTCATTCTCCTCACTTCATCCTGCAGCCCTTGGCTGTTCAACTGGAGCTGTGAGTATTTTTCTACTAAGCTTATTCCATCAGCTGTTCTCTGGCTGATTTTTGCTGTCCTCTGTGACTTTTACTCACTATCAGAGTTTCCAATATTTTCTGTTATTTGCTCACTTACTTCCAGCATTGTCCTTAAGTAATACATTACAACATCCTCCTCTTCATCATCAATTGCTTTGTCCATGGATTCTGTCATTAGTCTGATCAGAGCTCGCCTTGTTGTGACATTTGCACTTGGGATTTTAGCTCCAAGACACACCTCTTTGAGTTGATCCAGTTGCAGCTGCCATAGTCTCTGTGACACGATCTCCGCCAGCTCCTCCAAATTTATTGCGTCTGATGTAGCCGTGCCTCCGACGTCGAAAAAAGGGAATCCACGTCTGCGTTGTTGTCACAATTAGCACGAGGCTATTGCCTCCAATATTTGCTGCGCACTTGGACCCAAAGGGACTTCCAGGCGTGCATGACTTTAAATGATTTCTTTACTTCTCAACTGGAAATACAGAAACACAAGCACATTCGCTCAGCGTTGCTACATGCTGCCTCGGTTTACGGACTGACACGCTGTAAAAACCAAAATGCGCTCTTAAACTATATGTCAAAGTACACGTTCACTCTAACTCAAACTCGCTCACATCAACACTATTTCACACACACACACACACACACACACACACCCCCCTCATATTTTAGCGGGCTACAGCGCTTACACTACCAGGGGAAATGCTATCTCACATTTCATTTAACTCACCGAACTGCGATAAAACTCCTATTTACATAGCAGGTCGTTCGCTACTCATACACATTATGCATCTTTATCGCTGCTTTTGTACATGTTTTCACCACTTTTGCTCACCTGGAAATACAGAAACACAAGCACATTCGCTCAGTGTTGCTACATGCTACATGCTGCCTCGGTTTACTTTTTTTTTTTTTTTTGCTGCCTTGGTTTACTGGCTGAGGCGCCCCCTCGGCTGCCCAGGGTGCCTGTGTGAGTTTTCCTGATAATATCACTGAATAACCCTACTAAAATACTGTAGTTGCTCTTACAGGTGAACAAGTATGAGTGAGGATAATTAGTGAACAACACAACCTAATCAAATTAACCAAAACAATCAAAAAATAACATGAATTTGCCACTGTCTATTCATATGTCCCACATCACTATGGATCCCACAAAGTTGGGAATCCTTGTGCACTGCAATACAGTTAGCCTGATAGTTAGCATCAAAAGATCAACTTATACATGAAAAAACACTTAATGAATCAGTTGAAATGTGTGTAATCTGATGTAAATTACTATACAGCTTTTATTTTGCTCTCAACTCTTCACAGGTTTAGGTTTTCCTGTTAATCATACAGTTGGCTAATAATTCATTCTACTTCCCTCTTTCCCCCTACAACCATTCTTTTTATGTGAAAGGTATGAGACATGTGAAAGGGCATACATAAATGTAAATGCAGTGCAGCCTCAGAGATATGAGTGTCTGAGAACATAAATATAAATGCAGCGCAGTCTCAGAGATTTGAGCATCTGAGTACATAAATATAAATGCAGTGCAACCTCAGAGATTTGAGCATCTGAGTACATAAATATAAATGCAGTGCAACCTCAGAGATATGAACATCTGAGTACACAAATGTAAATGCAGTGCAGCCTCAAATATATGAACATCTCAGTAAATAAATATAAATGCAGCACAGCTTCAGAGATATGCGCGTCTGAGTAAATAAATATAAATGCAGTGCAGCCTCAGAGATATGAGCATCTGAGTACATAATTATAAATGCAGTGCAGCCTCAGAGATATGAGCATCTGAGTACATAATTATAAATGCAGTGCAGCCTCAGAGATTTGAGCATCTGAGAACATAAATATAAATGCAGCACACCCTCAGACATTTCAGTGTCTGAGAACATAAATACAATGCAGTGCAGCCTCTGAGATATGAACATCTGAATACATAAATATATAGGGGAGAACGGGGTGATTTGAGCCTGTGGGGAAGTTGAGCCACCCCTTGTTTCTAGGAAACCATAGACAAAATTGGTCATTTGACCATACATTTTTGAAGAGTCATCCATTTTACTCACCCTGTGATGGAGAGAGGCCAATGGAATAAGTGCTAAGCACATTTAAGTTCAAAAAACAGTTTTTTGCCATTCAAAGTGATTTTTTCATTTTCAAGGACTCGTGTTTCTTGTGCCTGAACAATTACAGACAAGTCTGAAAAAATCTCACACGTGTTTGTGCTTTAGGAAGTTACAATATGAGGCTATACTGTTAACACGACGTTAGCTCTAAACTGCTGGATGATACAAGTTTGTTAAAATGGCAGGGGTGGGGTAATCTGAGCCAAAAGGCCTGGGGGATGTTGAGCCAGTGGCTGAACTCGCCCCCACTTATAATTATTATCAAATTACTATTTCACTGTAATTCTTCATTGCATTCTTACATTTTATCACCTAAATGATGAGGCATTTTGAATTTTAGACCAGAAATCATAATGCCATGCTTCTATAAACGGAAGACAGACAGGGCCTCAACTCCTCTTGGTGATTTGGACAGAGCAGTGGGAGAGGTACAGAATGGGAAGTTCATACGTCAGGTGGCAAGGGACATGAAGATCGACAGGATGACTTTAAAGAGATATATGGACATGAAAGAACTAGGGGAAGTAAAAAGTACAGGGTATAAGAGAACAGGACATGCCAATCAAGTCTTCAATGAAGAAATTGAGACAGAGCTTGCAAACCATATAAACAATCTAGCTGCAATGTTTCACGGTCTAAGTGCCATGAAATGTTGTGAACTGTCATTTGAGTTGGCATGACGAAATAACATTGATGTTCCTGCAAGCTGGATGAGAGAGGAAAAAGCATGGTATTGTAAGTATACGTTTATAAAAATAGGGAATATTAAAAATTCTTTTTCAGGAAATGCCCAGCATAGCGTTGCGGCTAGCATATAGAGAAGCGCCCACAAAATGACTATATTTAATGACTATTGCTAAAAACAGCTACACCAGTTAAAAAAAAGTACCAAATTGGGCATTGATTTAAAGATTAGGCTATAGCTTTAACTTGTTATATAAATCTCAACATAAACTACAATGGTTTAATAAAGGATAAATAAAAAGATAGAAAAAGTAGCCCAGTTCTATGAGGTGTATTGCAGTTGATTTTGTTTTTCGTTTTGAACTTGATTTTGTTCTAAAAATATTAAATAGGCCTTGTTGAAGAAAATTGCCTTTGAAGTTGTAAACTTAATCTGCAGATAAAACCTTTAAGATGTCAGTTGGTATTGAATTTGTCTTGCTTTGATATGGCATTAAATGAGGTTAAAATGTTCAGTTTTACTTCAATGTAGTCAATGGCACAATTTACCCCCATGTGGCTCAACTTACCCTCTCCCTAGGCTCGATTTACCCCTCACCGGGGGCAAGTTGAGCCAAGAGACCACTTTTTTTTGGAAAGTCATATTTTGAAAACTGTTTATGTTAGATCCAAAGTGATTATTCCCAGGGATGCTCCACATCTTGAAATGTATGTACATGTTTTAGCTGGAGACATTACTGTCATGCCCTCGCTTTAAAGACGCCTCAAGTAAAAACTGGCTCAACTCACCCCGCTCTCCCCTATGCAGAGCAGCCTCAGAGATATGAGTGTCTGAGTAGATAAATATGTACCTTATATGTATGCCTTGGTTCTTAAAGAAACAGTGCGCACACCACACAGCTAGCTAGTGCTCCTTTACCCCCCAACACCACTCAGCCAGCTGGCGCTTCTTTACCCCAACAACACTTAGCTAGCTGGTGCTCCTTTACCCCAACACCGTTAAGCGAGCTGGTACTCTTTTACCCCCCAACACCACTCAACTAGCTGGTGCTGCTTTCCCCTAACTCCACTCAGCTAGCTGGTGCTCCTTTACCCCCAACACTGTTCAGCTAGCTGGTTCTCTTTAACCCCCCATCACCACTCAGCTAGCTGGAGCTTCATTCCCCCAACACCACTCAGCGAGCTGGTGCTCTTTTCCCCCAACACCACTCAGCTAGCTGGTGTTCCTTTACCCCCCAACACCTCTCAGCTAGCTGGTGCTCCTTTCCCCCAACACCACTCAGCTAGCTGGTGCATCTTTACCACCAACACCACTCAGCTAGCTTGTGCACCTTTACCCTCCAACACCACTCAGCTAGCTGGTGCTCTTTTACCCCCCAACACTTCTCAGCTAGCTGGTGCTCTTTTACCCCCTAACACCACTCAGCTTGCTGGTGCTCCTTTCCCCAACACCACTCAGCTGGCTGGTGCTCATTGGGAGACAGGGTCATACCTTTGTGGGAAAAATAAAATATTTCTGACATCTAAATGTGGAAATGGGAGGGGAAAATATACATACAAGAGAATGCTTGCATGATGGAATCTGGGACCATTTTGATCTGGTCACCCGACTAGAGTCCGATGTCTGCACTGCACCCAGTCCTTGGAATATGCCAGGAAACATCCTTTAGATTAGTTCTTCAACAAATCAAGTTGGTAGAACAGCTTTTGTGTGGCGATTTAAGTCCAGGGAAAGAGATTACATTAATTACCTAGCTAACCGCTATAATGTGTCCTTACTCATATTAGCAAACTAAACATCTCCTCTGAATTTTAAAGTACCTACACACCTAGGCTACCAATCTATTGTGACAGGTGCATAAACTGTAAGTAATAACAATAGTCCTTACTTGCAGCACTGCATTTACTTCAGAATGGGTAGGCTATAGCTGGGGTAGTTACATTCATCTCGATGTTGTTATTTAGCTTCACTGGTTAACTACCGGTAGTTTCTTTTGTACAATTTGATACAAGAGCTGCATTAAATGTGTTTTGTAATTATGAGTAAAGTTAAAGCTCTCCGTATTATTGTACTGGCACTTTTCATTGTGGTTTTGGTTTTTCTGTAAGTATAAACTTACAGTGACGTTGCCCATTATTTTTCATATTAATTTCATGAGTATAACCTTGATCTCTGCCGCGGATATTTTTTTCATGTCTTTTCTTTGCCCTCTCTTGAAGTTGTCTGCAACTGAATTCCAAGCCCCTATTGTATTCTTGATGCCTCAATTTATGCTACACATCACTTCTATGAATGCACTTCTCATTTACAAACAATTGGTGGCTATTTATCAAAATATGTGCAGAATTCCAACAAATGGTGTGTTTACTCTATTTGAAAAATCCGGTGGATTTTGTTAATTCATTTTTGATAACATGTAAATTTGCACACAGTTTTATGATAATGTTGATACATGAAGCCCAATGTCTCAAACAAGGCAGAAGTCAAGACAAAAATGGCTATATGCTGCTCTTCCACAAGTATTACAGTACCAATAGCAATTACACATTTTATACATAGGCTAGGCTAGCGTATGCATGGAAAGTTTACTTGTATAATCTCTCTGCATTCATTTTACGACCCTCTTAAAATGTATGACCAATGATTGTGCAAAAATGACATATAGGGTATGTGTTACATTTGCTAATATAGCTTTCTCTTGCAAGCTACATGCGGCATAGTAACCAGAACCAAATACCCTGTTTTAAAGTTGTTGCTATTTAATGACAATGTTCTTATTATAGTGACATCTTGAGGGACTATGTCCAGTTATTCAAATCAAATTTACTGCACGATACTTATTATGATATACATATATGTCACCAGCAGATATGCTCCCACGTTACTCCATTCCTCGTCAACCACTATTGGTTACCTGTCTCAGCATACATCAGTTTCAAAACATTGGTGGTTGCCTTCCAGGCTGTCAAGGGGACGGCCCTGTTCTGTCTTCAGGAGATCATCAGACCTGCACACCTTCCCATACACTCCGGTCTGCATCTTCAACATGCCTGATGCCCCCTCCTCTGTGTACCTGCACTTCCTAGTCAGGTCTGCTGTCTGTTCTGGCTCCCCGCTGGTGGAACGACCTTCCTATGGAGGTCAGAACAGCAGGTAGTCTTTCCACCTTCAAGAGCAGACTGAAGACTCACCTCTTCAGGACACACTTCTCTCCTTCCCTCCCTAGCACCCCCACTTAGCCATCACTTGTAGTGACCTAATATTATTGGCTAAGGATCGTTGTTGATATTACTAATGCATTTTCGTTTTGTTTTTTCTACAGGTCATCCACAGGGTTTTGTCCATGCTAACCCTTCTGGTACTTACAGACAATAGTGCAAGTTACAGTTACAGTTTGTTCTCCGGTTCGGAATGGAAATGCATATCGTTTCACCCCTAATATATATATACATTTTAAAACATTACAGAAAAAAGTAGAGAGCTGTATAATTTATTTTGCAAACTCTTGGGGGAGGGGCGGGCACAGAAGCTCTGTAGGTGGGCCCGGCCCCCCTAAGGCCTGATAGCTTGTGTTGAACAATTAAGGCTGTCTTGAAACTGTCTTGAGTTCGCTCTGTGTTTAGCTAGCCAGTTCACTTGTTTACTTTGTTTTTACCGTTCTCCAGTGTTTGTTTTCAGGATATCCTGATTCTGGTTGTGTTAGCGTGTCTGCTTTTTCTGCTGTGAGCATATTTTTATTGTATCTAGACTCAATGGCATTTCTTGCTTAATTTCTGCATTTGGCTGTTCTGAGCCACCTTGGTGCATCTAGCACTTTTTAGCTGGTAATTCTGTCTCGGCAGTAAATCTTTACTTAGGGAAAGGTGTTTTTAGTTAGGGGAGAAAATGTGGCCAAAACTGTGCATTGAGTTGCCGGATGATCGGATTTCTAGAGGGAGACCTCGAGGATGAGTTCATCTACGACCATTGCCGACTCATTGAGAACATGGAGAACAAGATTCTTGATCTCCTGGCCCAACTAGCTGGACTCCACAGTAATCCTGAATTGTTAAGAGTTCCAGGAAGGCGTAGAAAGGGGCGCACAATTCCAAGAGGAGCGGCACCTCCAAAGATTGAGGTGACCAACTGTTTCATGCCACTGCATGAAAACTGGCCCACGATCCTGAGAGTGGGAGGACTGAAGAGCCCCAGGGCCTCTGACAGTTATTTTTAAGCAATCTCTTAAAACTGGAGAAATACCAGATGACTGGAAGCATGACAATGTAGTACCTATCTACAAGAAAGGAGACTGGACTGACCCAGGAAATTATAGGCCTGTTAGCTTAACTTGTATCACATGTAAATTACTGGAATCCATCATTAGGGACAATTTCGAATTATTCCTTGAACAAAATGGTATCTTAAATGATAAGCAGCATGGTTTTCACAAAGGGAGGTCATGCTTAACAAACCCTCTGGACTTTTTTGAGGAAGCTACAGTGTTTAGATGCAGACCAAGCTTATGATATTATCTATTTAGACTTTCAAAAGACATTTGTCAAAGTACTGCATGAGAGTCTCATAGTGAAAATGAAATCTGCAGGAATTACAGGAGCTATCACTGAGTGGGTTCGAAGATTACATTTACATTACATTTACATTTATTCATTTGGCAAACACTTTTATCCAAAGCAACGTACAAGGATTAGATACAGACATCAACAAATCTAAAAGTGTATCTATCAGTAATGCTATAGCAAATCTAATAATTAAATCTAAGTCATATTACATAGCCAGGAAGAATGGTACATAGCCAAGTAAAATATATACAAATATAAAATTGTAAAATTTGTATTATACAATTAACAAATAAACATAATACATGTCCACTAGAAGTGCCGAAATTGAGGAGTGGAACAACACTGGTCATCTGGAGCAAGCCTGACTGGATGTTGAAATCACCAAGTGGAATCAGTGAGGTGTTATCGTCAGATGAGAGGCTCAGCAGAATGTCCAGCTCATCTAGGAAAAGGCCGAGAGGGCCTGGGGGGTGGCACAGAACAACAATGATAAGATTTACAGGGTGGGACGCAATTACTGAATTTGCCTGTCTGGTGGAAAGCAGAGTGTAACTGTGGGAGGAATTGTATCAGACGGGGTCCTGTACGAAGTGGAGTCCTGCAGGGATCGGTGTTAGGGCCTTTGCTATTCCTCATATACATAAAGGATCTTGATGCAGGGGTTAGTAGTAACATAGAAAAATTTGCAGATGACACAAAACTAGGGGGTCTAGCCAATAGTATATAATCAACTAAGGTAATACAGGAAGACCTAAACAGCATCCATAAGTGGGCAGATACATTCAATTTCGCTAAATGTAAAGTCTTGCATGTGGGAAATAAGAACATTAGACAAGACTACTTCATGGGAGGAAGTAAACTAAAATGTGCTCAATTTGAAAAAGACTTGGGAGTAATAGTTGATCCAAGCTTATCAGGATCCAGGCAGTGTGCTGTAGCAGTAAAAAAGGCCAAAAGGATGCTGGGATATCTAAGCCAAAAGTATTGACTATAAATCTAAGGAGGTTATATTAAAATTATACAATGCTTTAGTCCGACCCCACTTGGAAGATTGTAAGCAGTTCTAGGCACCACACTATAAGAAAGATATAAGATATAAGAAAGGCTCTGGAAAAAGTACAAAGGAGGGCAACTAAATTAGTTCCTGGCATGAAATGTAAAAGTTACAAGTAAAGACTCAAATTACTTAACCTATTTAGATTGAGCAAGAGGAGACTAAGGGGTAATTTAATAGAGGTTTTTAAGTTTCTAAAAGGAAAAAAAGGGGATATAAACTATATAAACTAGTTGAGTCAGTTCCGCACTGATATAAGGAAGTATTATTTTACACAAAGAGTTATCAACACATGGAATAGGTTGCCAAATACAACCTCTTAAAGGGGAATCATTTGCCAAAGCATATTACAAAAAATTAAAGCAAGAACTGTCTGAAAACTGATCTAACTGATTAACAGGCCTTAAACAAACATAGAATATCTTTAAGACATGTTTCTACTGTTACAATATAACAACAAAAGGGTAAATCATGACTCATTTGAAAGTATTTAAAAACTACCTTCTATGTAAAACAGAATTAATAGCATGTCAAGAATTGCAATTATGTTTAAATGAAAACCTGCATAGAGATTTGGGAAACACTGGTCTATGCAGGCTGGCTAGGTCACATTATGAATATGCAAATAGTCGGTTAAGTAAGATTGGTCTATTAAAATGAAGCCCAGTTGTGATACAAAAATTGGAGACTACTCATAAATTTCCACTGGAATTTTCATATGCTGACCCTTGCAAAACAAGGTGGATTTCAGATTTTTAAACACTGTGTTTATTTAATATGTACAAACTACATTCTATACACAACTACCATACAAAACACATGGACATTTTGACCATAGAGGGTCTTTCAACGATACATTCATATCAGCATATACACATCACTCTTCATAGACCAGTGGCTCTTGCTTTTTTAAAACACATTATGTACAATTCAGTGATCCCCACCTTTAAAAACCTGCCTCTGGAGGCAAAAATTAAGCACTGTCTCTTCTTTTTTCAATTAAAAGACATCAGTGATGTACAATTAAATGACGTTAGTGATACCCTTATAATTTCTGAAACAAATGTTTCTTGCATGTTTAAGTCAAATATTGTCCTGCATATTGCAAATAAGGAATGCCAAACCCAGGTGTTAGAGAGTGTTTTTTGTTCAAACAAAATTCTGTGTCTTAATTTGTCTACTATCTAATTTGCTATATACATTAAGAGGTTACTTTACTTGGTAAACCAACCTAATTGTGAGTTGGTCCCCTGTTGCCCTCAGACTGACTTGGATTCATCGGGTTATATAACTCAACAAGGTATCAGAAATTCAGCACGGTGGATGCTGGCCCATGAGGGCTTCCCACAGATGCTGTAGGCTGGCTGGTGGTGGCGTTCGACTCAGAAGAGCTCAACCAATCTCATCCCACAGATGCTCAACTGGATTGAGATGTGGTGAATAGGGAGGCCACTGCAGCAGCACTCACTACCATGTTCCCAGATCCATTCCTGGACAATCCTAACCTCCTAGCATGGAGCATTATCCTGCAGAAAATGCCCATTCACAGATGGGTACACTACTGCCATGACCTGATGCACCTGATCAGCAACAATGTCCTAACACAATGTGGCCTTCAGATACCCTATAGCACACAGTACTTGTACCAAAGGACCCAATATAAGTCAGCCGTCATGGTTGACTCCCCTGTTTTCTTCCAAACACAGGACTATTGGCTGGATGTTTCTTGGGTGGTGGGTCATTCTCAATGGACCTGTGACACTGTTGTGCATGAAAGGTGTAACAGGGAAATGCTTTTTGATGACATCATGCCAGCATGTCTGGCTCACACCACCAATGGCAGTTTCAAAGACACTTTGAAACATCTTTTGTCTTGCCCTTTGAATTGCAACCACACACATAATATGTAAGTACCACCTTAAACATTGTCTGTTCATGTGATGCTGTCACTAATTGAGCAGTGTACTTTATGGAAAGGCCAGGAGTACCTAATAAAGTGTACATCGTAATGCAGCCATACATTTTCATGTCAACAGAAAAAAACTTTTAAATTACTGTTGCACAACAACACTCTGTGTCACTGTAGCTCATAGGCAAGTAGGTGCCACAAGACATACAAAAATAATCCTACCCTCAATTCACATTTTAGGTGAGGGTGATGACCACTCAGAAAATCAGAAGAAATAAATATAATTATAATTCTATGACAAGATCTCTGGTACTCAGTTGGGATCACTAATGTACCAAAACACTATACCTCAAAACATAAAAATAAATGACCATGTACATATTTATAAATGTTAATGTGTAACACTTGGTGCCATTTCATACCATTAGCAGGTACCAGTTCTTGCTATCAGTGAAGAATTCAGTAAAGGAAGAGTGTATAGGGTGTCTCAACAATGGAGCTACTGTATGTTTTACAAAACAGTAAAATGTAAAGACATTGCAGCTGTACTGCACTGCCTGTCTTTAACAGCATGTTCCTCAGATTTGTGTTCTGTTTGTGCGCTCTGTGGGTAGAGAGAAATGCTGTAGCAGTCACCAAATCTGGGCCAAGAGTGGCTATCAGATGGATGGTTTGTTGGAGCTGATGTTTTCAAAGCTAAAGTGACTTTGGTATCCCACCAAGCCAACTTCTCTCAAAGAGTCAACACTGCCGGAAATGAGGAGGCTATTTCTAAAACCTTTCTTGGTAAAAAAAGCAGGAAGTCGCTTCTCTGAAACTGCCCCATGGAGTGGCAGGAGATTTAACAGTGGTGGGTGGTTCATATAGTAATTGCTGCGATGTCCATGTCAGTGCTGAGATCGGGGCCTGCTTTCTGCCTGGGCAGGGCGGGGTAGGCTTGGGGTCCGGCTTGCAAGGCCGTCATGCCCAGGTACTCCACGTTCTCAGCGGCTGGGAGCAAGTGGCCATTTGACTGAGGCTTGGCCACAGGGAAGAAGTCCTCCTGGTAGTCGGGGTTGTCCATGCTGGTCTGCAGGCCACGAGGAAGAGTGGGCTGGGCGGTGTTGAGGTACTCTGGCTCCTCTGCAGTACCACTAAAAGAGCTTAAGTACTCTGCCTCAGTCTGATCCATCGTGTCAGGGGAGAGGGCAGTGCTGGACACACCAGGGTCTTGGTAGTTTGGGTTCATCACATCTGATGGACCGGTCCCATTCTGGTTCACATACTCTGTAACAAGCCACAAGCAACAGCCTGTGTTACCCTTAAAACAGCCCATTGGCATATAAAACATAGTAATATATTGAACATATTACTATAAGTATAATAACATATTACTGTACTTAACATGAATGGTCACACAAAAATTTAGGTGAAACTTTAACTTAAAAAACTATTTCTAAGTGTTGGAAAAGCCACAAAAGATTGGAAAATCAAATGAATTTACTAACTCTGAACTTGAGGTTGCTGATGAGTCAAATGTTCTCTCTAACAGCCGACTAAATATTCTTTTTAAATATTGTTTTTTAAAATGAAAAATGCACAAATATTTTATGTCCAATAAGTCAATCAAAATAGTTCAGAAAAAGGTTCTATTATGTCAATAAAAATAATCTAGTGAATATTCTGTTCCAGTTTAGTAAATGTTCTATTCCAGTTTTATTTTGGGTTAAATTTGAGCCATACAAAGCAATGTAATAAAGTTAACAAGGCCAAATGTGTTCAATTATGAGTAATGGGTAGAAAGTGAATGGAGTGTTTCTTCCCCTTCACCTGACTGTAATGGTCTGTATGTGGTTGTGACCTCCGCACGGCACATTAATGGCCTGATCATGAATCTGCATGAATCCAGTCAGCCAGGAGAGGTCGCTAGAGAGTGATGTACCAATTTATAATCTCACATCAGCAAGGCTTGCCTCACAGATAAAGGAGTTTGAAACAGTCGTGTAGTGCGCAGGCACAAGACACCCGTCTGTACTCCACAAGCCTCCTGAAAACCCTCCAAAACAACACTGCTGTTAACATTCCTCCACACTAGTTACCTGCAGGATACAGTAAGGTACATGCTACATAAGGCAATTCTTGTTAAAACAGAGGTACTCTAGACAAAACAGGACAATCAAGATGAGAACCTGTTTCTAAGGTAAATACAAATGATCCTTATTTTACAAATTCAGTATCCATGCAAGTAAGTGAATCTTCCCCTTCACCTGACTGTAATGGTCTGTATGTGGTTGTGACCTCCGCACGGCACATTAATGGCCTGATCATGAATCTGCATGAATCCAGTCAGCCAGGAGAGGTCGCTAGAGAGTGATGTACCAATTTATAATCTCACATCAGCAAGGCTTGCCTCACAGATAAAGGAGTTTGAAACAGTCGTGTAGTGCGCAGGCACAAGACACCCGTCTGTACTCCACAAGCCTCCTGAAAACCCTCCAAAACAACACTGCTGTTAACATTCCTCCACACTAGTTACCTGCAGGATACAGTAAGGTACATGCTACATAAGGCAATTCTTGTTAAAACAGAGGTACTCTAGACAAAACAGGACAATCAAGATGAGAACCTGTTTCTAAGGTAAATACAAATGATCCTTATTTTAGAAATTCAGTATCCATGCAAGTAAGTGAATTTTTAAAATGAGCACGAGTAATAAAGCCATTTCGTTTTGTTTCCTGGATGAACTTACTGTGGTACACATATAAAAATACCTACGTATTTACAGCGCTCTGAGGAGTATGTGGAAAGCCTTATCATTGTGTAGCTCCATGAATTTGTCTTTTGTGGCTTTTGACAGCTGTCTACTCTTATTTAAAATGTCATTTTTAGGTTAATACTTTTTAGTTGGAAGAATATAACTTGATATGGTTTAAAAAATACATACTGCATTAAAAACACACATTTTATAAATTGTGTGATCAATAAATTGAGTGTTTCAAGGACCATATGCAATTCAATTAGTATTAAACAGCCAGCAAGTTCAGTGTAACAGTAGCCTACCCATAGCATAATCACTAATGTCATTAAAAGGTGTTAAGCAAACCTATGACATAAGAAACTACCAGTAACTGGCTTTCTAGTATTTATATTTTTACTGGAATGTAAGAAGCAGTATTAAAGTAAATCAGAGTGGGGTACCCACCTGGAATGGGCAGGAAGCCGCTCTCCAAAGACCCATCCGTGGGATCAGTGATGTAACGCAGGATCAGACTGTTCTCTCTAACCGAGCATACATTCTGAGCAACATAAAACAACAGTATATGAAAAAGGCAATCCTGACAACTCACAATGCAGGTGCCTATGGCATCATCAAACTGTGTACCCAGACTCCCCAAAACACAACACAAACACACACACACATGCATACACTGTATACGCACACGCACACACATACCTCTGTCCTGTTGCCACTTACCCCATTCCCGTTCTGGCAGGCTCCCACACTATTACTCAGATTCTGAAATTTAGACCAGCAGAAGAGCTTCTGTCATGACCACCATAAATAGACCCCATTTTCCACTGTATACTAATGATTTTAAGCACTAGTGAGAACCTCAGACTCTGTTTCAGACACATGATACAACACTGACATTGATGTTTCCATATAGCAAGATACCACCTGAGTACACTGTATGTAAAATGTCCTTTGGTCATTTGATTTGAACAAATATTTATGCATTTTTCAGATAAAGTGGTGAACATATTTAACATTTCATAATCCAAAAACAAAAAAATCATCTTTGGCTCCAAAAAGGGAAAAAGCAAACAAGAAGTTCAAAGGCAGGATTATTTAATTGTTAAAATGCTGAAGAACCATATATTTTCACATGAAAAGGAACAGAGAACAGGTGATCAGATAAGCAGATGTATTACTTGAGTCAAGTCTTTTTTTGGGCAAAATAGCCTTTAGCACAAATTTGTAATCAGTGTTTGAGAGGCTATGAAATTATAATGCTGTTGGATCATGGGCAAACACATGAGGAGGGCCAAGGCTTAATCAGGGCTAGTGTGTGTATGTGTGTGTGTGTGTGTGTGGGAGGGGGATGGGTGGTGGGGGGGAATTTACTTTCTGGGGACTAAAATGCAGATACAGAAACAGCCAACTCACACTTCTGTCATTGATATCAGTCTGGTCTGGTTTGTGAGGAAGACCAGATACAACTCTGTGCCCCTTTCGGTCTCTCATACTGTGTCCCTCACACTCTGTCCAACCCATTCTCATGGGATATATGTACCTCTGACCATTTCATTGCAGAACCACAAATACATGCTCACAGGTACGCTTTGTTGTTGTTTCAAAAAGAAATGTCCACTATGGGTGCTAAAGAGAAGTCAGGCATTAATGTGAAATACACTTTAATATTACTTTTTTTAAGAAACAACATTGTCGACAAGGCCATCAAGTCAACAGTTAAGTGTTTTTTTGGTTAAATTAAATAGAATCTTTCCTGTATTTTCATTGTGTTGGGATTTGCATTTGTGTTGTGATAAGGTTGCATTGCTTTGCATGTATCGGCAACTGTAGGGTCAAGCATCATGAGCACTTCTAAATGATTCTATTACATAAAGAACCAGTGAGCACGGATTTGTGGTTCTGCAAAAATTGGTCAGAGGTACGTATATGCCATGAGACTGAGTTGCTGTGTCCCTCATACTATGTTCCTAAAACTGTGTCTCTCACGCTATGTCCCTAAAACTGTGTCTCTAATGTTCCTAACACTGTCTTCCTCTCACTGTGTCACACTGTATTCCTAACATTGCCAGTGTGTCCCTAACACTGCATCTCTCACACCATGTCCCTAACACTGCTTCTCTCACACTGTGCATGTCACACTGTGTCCCGAACACTGCGTCTCTTACACTGTGTCTCTAATCCTGCATCTCTCACATTGTGTCATTCATACTGCATCTCTCAAACTGTCTCTCTCACACCATATCTCTCTCACCGTGTCCCAAACACTGTGTCTCTTACACTGTGCCTTTCACACTGTGTTCCTAGCACTCCGTCTCTCACACTGTCCGTCTCACACTGTGTCACTCTCACTGTCCCTCTCACACTGTGTCACTCACACTGTGTCCCTAGCACTGTGTCAATAACACTGTGGGCCAGATTTCCAGAAAGGATTGCGACTGCTTTTCAGGTGTAAAAGTAGCTGCTAAAATGCCTTATTACTGATGTGTGAATTACGAAACAGTTGCAATGAAAATTGGAATTCGCGGTGACTATGTCACCTTGCAACATAGTAACAGCAGTAATTCCGCAAAAATTGCAAAATGAGGGCATTTAACTTTTTGACTGTGAAATTAGAGATAGTCTTATTTCGGTATTTGCGACCACAAACGATATATAGCGAATAATCTTGCAATACGGCTCTTCGGTAGTAAATCTGGCCATGTGTCCCTTACACTGTGCCCCTACCACTGTCTTTTATACGGTGTCCCTGACACTGTGTCCCTAATACTGGCTGTGTCTCAAATTGCATATTTGTGTACTAGTTAGAATGCATATAAAGTTCGGAAGTTAACGGTCACCTAATCAAGTGTGTATCAAATTCAAGTATGCAAGTACACAAGTATGCATAGAATTCACCTGAGGTTCTCTCGCGTACTTGGGAGGACCGAAAAACGAAGTATGCATCTGAGCATACTATTCCTACCCAGTGGTCACTGCCTTCTCAGAACTGACAGCGAAGAAAAATTTTAAAGTTTTTTAAAAAAGCTATACGAACAACCATTCACAAAAAAAAAAAACATGTACTGAGTGACATTTTTTCTGCAACAACAATGCTAGTTAGCAGTCAGTTACAATTTCAGTCACTGCTACCATTACTAGATGAGTTTCTCCCAAAGGTCAGAAGAGATATGACATGTTAGTACAAGTACGTCTCAAATTTACATATTTTTACCGCTCTGTGTACTTGTATACTAAATAATAAATACAAGTTAGTATACTTGGAAGTATGTACTAACAAGTACAAAAGTATGCAAGTACGCAAGTATGCAATTTGAGGCCCAGCCACTGTCTTTCACACTGTGTCCCTGACACTGTATCCCGAACGCTGTCTTTCACACTGTGTCCCTAACACTGTGTCCCTCTCAGCCCTTGATTTTCCACTGTCTTTGCAGAGGAAGGAGCTGCCAGGCTAAATGAGACACAGCTAATACAAGCCCCAATGCCACTGGAGTGTGCAGTGCCATCTTCTTGATGATGCAGACAGTTAGCTGGCATTGCTGCTGAATGTACAGCCATAGCCATGTAAGGGGCCCACCCTTCAGACTTGCATGTGCAGACAAGCCTTTCACTCACGCTGTCCTTACAGTCAGCCTATTTTCTCTCTGTTATCTCTCAAACACGTATAAAACTGGCCTTTGTGGTATCTCTCATCACAGGGAACTGTTGCATCATTATCTTAAGTATGCATGCAGTTCTTTAAGGAGAAACTATTATTAAATGATGAGAAGTGGAAACAATTCTCATTTTGTGAATTGGTTCAAGAATGACATTTAGAAAGTTTATTCTATCAGTGTTGAAAGTCTACATGTCTTGCCATCGATACAGTGCATTAGATGATGCAAGTACAACCTGTACCCTGTACACTGAATATTGCTGTCCAAAAAATATGGCTCACACACATAAACTCAGGTCTTTGTTGCTAAAGCCTACTCAAAGCTCGGCAGAGTTCCAGGTTACAGGCTGGAGTCAAGGCACTTATTAAGTTTGTGTTCTAGATTGTGACATTAATATGGTTACCGTGGAGTTGAGCAGCTGGTTGTGGGAGGCGTTGGGACTGTTGAAGAAGCCATGGTAGGGCACCAGATACTCCTCTGCATCCACCACATCTTCCATGTCCTCACCGCTGATCAGTGAGCGGTAAAACTTTGAGTCGGTTGGGCTAGGGAGATTCATAAGCTCATCGCCCTACATTAAACATGGAGACAGCCAATTACTGAGAGCATGATCTAAAAAGACAGCTAATCAGTGTATTTTAAACAGTTTTTATGATTAATTGCAATTACATAATGCCAGTAACATAATATTACATAATATTATGTGATAACATTACATAAGTTTTACTGTTTAACTAAAACACTGAGCCACATTATTCTGACAGGTTTGCCTAAACAGCATATGTCCTTAAATAAATTAAGCGCCTTTGATTGAATCCAAGCCTAGGTGTGCCTGATTAAATGCTGGCTGTGCAGCATTTCAAGAGTTGGAATAGGTCTGGTTACCTGAATGACCAAGTAACGCGATGGATCCCGAGCCATCTTAGAGAATTCAGCAATGAGCTCTCTGAAGCGCGGCCTGCTGTCTGCATCGATCATCCAGCCTAGGGGGAACGAATCAGGATTGAGGAATCAGTCAGCAGTCACTGTTTGTGACGACTCCATCAGTACATCCCTCTGACTGAGCATTGTTTCGATCAGGCAGTATCCACTGGCTCGGTCCCAATGCTCTTTAAAAATTATTTAAAACATTTTTTTTTAAAAATCTTAACTCCTAAGACATGTGTCTTAGCTGCCGTCACAGCACCAAAATCATGTCCATTGGTAGCATAAAATTAGCTACTTGTTAGCTACATTAGCTATTAAATAAAAAACATGTAGCTGGTGATGTCTATCTAGACACATTGTTAGCTCTCAATGATTCGCTGATACTCTTTTTTTGCCCAATAATAATTTCTTCACACTAAGGTAAATGAGCAAAGGAATATGAAGTAGCCTGCAATATCTGTGCTCCTTAAAAATTATTTTAAAAATAATTTAAAAACAATCTTAACTCCGAAGACATGTGTCTTAGCTGACGTCACAGCACCAGAAACATGGACGCCATGTGTTAACTATTCTCTTAACCCTTTGTGTTTCCATTTTCTTCTTAACCTTGTTAAGAAGACAGGGACGTAACGCTCAGATTGGTTACTTAAACTAGGAGCTAATGCTAGAGGTGGAAAACCACAGCTTCTGAAAGTTAGTGTACTACCATGTATTTGTTCCATCCATGAACAATGATTGTAGTTAGCTCAATCTGTAACTCTTTTTCAAGTTACATTAGCTAATTAGTTAAATCACCTGTTTTAGCACAAAGGTGGAACACCTATGATGGTAGTAACTTTATTTCTGAAGCCACAGTTTTCCATCACAATATACTAAGCTAATACAATGGTTAACTGAACTTGAATTCTATCAACAATTACCAGTGACGCTTGGCAGCATGTTAAAGCAGTTAATCTTTAGGCAGCACAACCCATGAAGTTGTTGAACCCCAATAAATGTCTACTCACAGCCCAACTCTCAACTGGCCACTCCTCTTTGTAAAAGAGATTGTGATATTATTTTATCGATATATCAAATGTTAATGGTTAAATGTTGATAATATATTTTGGCAAATCCCTGTGTCTTGTTGCAAATACATTAAAAAGAGCTACTGAATATAAACATACGCTAATATATAAATGAGGAAAGCACTTGAAGAGCTCTCACATTTGACCATGATCATGTAGACATCGATGGTGCAGATGGGCGGCTGGGGGAGCCGCTCCCCCATCTCCAGGACCCCTGCGATCTCACTGGCTGGAATGCCATCGTAGGGTTTGGACCCGAAAGTCATCAGTTCCCAAACAGTCACGCCTGAACAGAAAAAGTCATTGTCCATAACTGGGTTGAGTTTCAGAAAGGCTCATGTACCTGATAAGAGATGCACCTTGCCTTTAGCATTTTGAAGAGCACTGGGAAACAGATGCAGAGAATCCCAGCAAAAGTATAATGCACAGCAGTGTTTATCAAACCTGGTCCTGGGGTACCCCTATGCTGTTTTTCATTCTAACCAGTTTTATTCCAACCCTGAATTGTAACAAGCTGTTAATTGGTCTTATTTCAACCATTTAAATTGTGTGAGAGACGATTTGCCCTGTTAAACCATGTTCTGTCAGAAATAGGTATTTCACATCCCAGGACTAGTAAACTGACAGATTAACTAAAGCTAAGGAAAATGGTTGGCACATTTTAGTCCATTAAATTACACAGAGACAGGTGGACCACTGGAGTCCTAATCAGTGAAAGTGGGGACACCTGATCACTGAAAATAAACCTCTTTTAAAAAATCAAAAATTCATGAGAAAGACAAATGGCAGTGAGTGAAACCTGCATTGTGTTAAAACAAATTTAAGGGAACAAATTAAGTAGAGTAGAGTTTGAACTTAAGTCAAAAATTGGTGTACAGGGCTATTTGTAAGGTGGATTCTCAACTGCAATAGTGCTGGAAGCTTGTGTGGTGTATAAATTAGTTTTTAAATGTTATTCACATACTTTGGCTGAATTTTGACTTGCACAAAGTATTATCCATTGTTTAAATAACTTAAATACATGGCTTACATATAAAATATTTCTTACTTTATGTAAGTCAGACTACTTCAATGATCATGGACAAGGAAATTATTACATTGTAAAGCACAATTTTAGTATGACATTACAAAAAACCCTTTTTTACTGCCCATGGTCAGCTAATTTTTTCAACATTTCTTTCTAGGCTGTGTCAGCATTGACAATAACAATAATTATAAATAAATACATCATAAATCATAAATAATGTTTGCATTTATTATTCTTTTATGTTTCTCACGGCTCTGTATGAGGAGGGATTTCTCCATAAAATTAGATATCCCACAATGCTCTTCTCCATTACCCTCTCCATTCCATTATGTTGGACTAACCCCTTTTTATGTGAATGCATGCCAGCCTAAATTGAGAGAACCTGAGTTCATTTTCATCACTTTCCATGACCTACTACGGCTCAACACATCACTGTTCGTGACAAGCTACAGCTCCACATATCACTGACTATGACCTACTACACCTCCGCACATCATGGTCCATGACCTACCATAGCTCCACACATCACTCTGGTGTGTGTAGGTCCGATGCAGGATGGATTCTAGGGCCATCCATTTGATTGGCACCTGGAAAGAGACAGCACAGATTTTGCATTATTTCACCCTTCATACACTTTCATACATGCAATGAGCCTCAGAAAAAAAAAGAAAAAATATACTATTTTTTAAAATAAGGTATGGCATACAGCATGCAAACCAGAGAAGAATATAACTATTGGGTGTATTCTGTCACGGCAGTGAGGAAATGATAAAGGTTTTGGGTAGTATACTGGATATGTATCTACAAATATTTTACATTTAAGCATTTTGCAGATGCTCCAATCCAAAGCGACTTACAAAAGACTACAAATCGATGTCAATGACAGTATGCGTAAGTGAGGCTCGATGGGCTGACCTTCCCTCCATCTGCATGGTACTCCTTCTCATCTGCACTGAGGAGCTTGGCCAGACCAAAGTCAGTAATTTTCACATGTTGAGGTGTCTTGACCAGCACATTCCTGGCTGCCAGGTCACGGTGGACCAAATGACGTTCTTCGAGGTAGTTCATTCCCTGGGGACAAGACATAGATGTAGCTATGTATAAGACAACAAACACAGCAGACATATTCTCCATCTTGGCTGATGAGAGCACATCAGAAGTAAGTTTATTTCAGAAGAAAAGTACACATGTAAACCACGTTCAGGAATTTTTATATGGTTTTTCCACCAGTGCACTAACAGTGCTATATACCAGACGAAGATCACACATTTTGTTTCATTTTTGTTAGCAATAAAACTACGTTGTGCTAAGTTTCAGTAAATAATTTATGCCTGTGTACTTGCCTGTGTGCAAACCTGATGCAAACCAGCAATACTGTAGACCATTGACTGAGGAAGCAGGCACCAATGGATAGAACTAGCACTGTAGACCACTGACTGAGGGAGCAGAAAACTGTGGATGGCGCTAGCACTGAAGACCACTGACTGACGGAGCAGAGAACAGTGGATTGAGCTAGTGATACTGTAGGCCACTGAGGAAGCAAGAACCATTGGATCGAGCTAGCACTCAAGAGCACTGACTGAGGGAGCAGGAAACAGTGGATAGAGCCAGCACTATAGACCACTGACTGAGGGAGCAGAAACAACTGGATGGAGCTAGCACTGTAGAACACTGACTGAGGGAGCAGAAACAACTGGATGGAGCTAGCACTGTAGACCACTGGCCGAAGGAGCAGGAAACAGTGAATGGAGCCAGCACTGTAGACCATGTGAAACCTAACACAAACCAGCAATACTGTACACCACTGACTGAGGAAACAGGTACCAATGGACAGAACTAGCATTGTAGACCACTGACTGAGGGAGCAGAAAACTGTGGATGGCGCTAGCACTGTAGACCACTGACTGACCGAGCAGGAAGCAGTATATGGAGGCAGTACTGTAGACTGCTGTCTGAGGGAGCAGGAACCAGTGGATGAAACTAGGAATGCTGTAGATGATGGACTGAGGGAGCAGGAACCACTCAATGGAGCTAGCCCTGTAGACCACTAACTCAGTGAGCAGGAAACAGGTTATGGAGCTACATTTATTAAAATTGAATAATTTCAATGTGAGATTAATCTGCCGTTCTTGCTTTCATATAGACTTTTTGTGAGATTTATTTCTGTATAGTCAATAAAGCATGCAGAGTGCCAAGG
This sequence comes from Albula glossodonta, assembly GCA_019788955.1. Classification (NCBI taxonomy): domain Eukaryota; kingdom Metazoa; phylum Chordata; class Actinopteri; order Albuliformes; family Albulidae; genus Albula; species Albula glossodonta. The sequence continues at coordinate 299,704 of JAFBMS010000177.1, read as the reverse complement.
TTTGGTGTGGCTGTTATCTTGTAAGTAAGACAGAGTTACCAAATCATGTCACTTGTGTGATAGGCCTCATTTTCGTTTAGTTTCATGTGTCAGCTGAGGCAATACCATTTTGATGCTTTGCTTGTATGACCTTCACGGACAATTCAGTGGGAATTTTTGAGTTGACATGACTGATCTAACCTATATGTGTTGTGGATTCCTCTACAATATAAATTTGTTTCTCTAATATATGCTCATCCCCATTTTTAAATGAGGCATGCTGCATTACACAGTCCTTAGTGAAGACCTTTAAGGCTTCCCACAACACACCACTAGGTGGAGGTGAAGGCAAATAATCGTCTTTGTTAATGCTGATCTCCCTGCCCTCTGAGTCACTGACCGCCACATCTAGGAGGTTGAAGTTATGTCTCCACCCTCTATGAAGAAGGAAGCACATTAAGAAAAACTAGAGTCTGATCAGATAAGATTATATTTTCAACAGAGCTGGACAATACATACGAAGCGAGGTAATTGAATTCGAGATCCAAAGAAAATAACCACGGGAGGAGGAGAGTTATTTCTGGCAGACAATTTAAACAAGTGCCAAATATCAGCCAAGTCAGCCAATTTTCTGTAGAACAAACATGGATTTAGCTGAATGAGGGTGTCAAGGTCATGCTACTCTGTAGCATTTTTGTTCTTTACTTTAAAATCCCCAAACTAATGACAAGGTAGACACACATCTAATTCAACTCCAGCTCCCCTCAAAAAGTAAGGGCATACATTTTGGGCATTATTACTTTTTGACTCTAAAACGTCTCAAAGAAGTGAAAGGAGTTGCCCACTATATTCACTAAGGCAGAGGTGTTCAGACATTCCCTAACACCTATAGCAATATATGTTGAACATAAAGCATAGCAACAAAAATGAAACAGGATCCAATAATTTGTGACCTAAAAGAACACACAAACATTAGAACTGGGCAACTGTGTTTCAGTTTAATTAGGAAATAAATAAAAACTGACATATTGAAAAGGCCAAAAACTATGCAAAGCATTGATCCAGTGCTGAATGATTGGTAATCAGGATTCGAAATGGCTATAAATTTCATTGCATAAAAAAACCCAAACTTAAAGATTCTCCTAACTACCCGATTTATTGCGGATTCCGGAAGTGGCCGGTAATTTAATTTCTTTGCAATCATTAGATTGATCAATGATTAGACAGATCGGTAGCTACATTGATCGATGATTAGAAGGACCTTTTATTATGAGTGAAAATCTGGACACATTTTGTTACCCTCCACACTAATCTGTGATTAGATTGGTCAGTAATAGTAGTAGACTAATTACTGATTAAAGTGATCAGTGATTGGAATACTGGTCAGTGATTATGTTTGTCAGTGATTAGACTGATGATCATCAGTTAGAGGTTATAAATCAGTTGTATGAGAGCAGGCCTCACCTTGGCAATCTGCACACACCAGTTGAGCAGGTACTGCGAGCCGATATTGTCCTTGTTCTCCTTGATGTAGTCCAGCAGGCAGCCGTAGGGCATTAGCTGGGTGATGAGCTGGACGGTGGAGGTCAGACAAATACCCAAAAGACGGCACACATGGGGGCTGTCTACACTGGCCATCACATACGCCTCCTGAGTTTGGGGGAAGAAACAGCATCACATTCCCATTAAGATCACTGGACTGATGACTGGAAAAGCATAGTCATTCATTGCAATATGTACAAGGTGGCTTATGAGATAGGACACATATGTTACACAGAGTGGACACTTGTCTGATTTCACCAGAGCGTGTCATTTCTGGTTGCCTGGCTGAAGTTATTCTGGCGACAGACAGAACTCTAATCTGTGTGCAGCTTAATCGTGTTTCTTGTATGGGCCAGTACCCCAATTACTGGTCAGTGGACAAGGTTAACATCAAGAAAATACGTGTCAAACACTTCTGTTTTAATTTTTCTAGCCAGTGAGCAGTTAGCTTGCCTGGAATGATAGGCAGTTGTCCAGCAACCTTTTTTACCAATTCAGAAATATAAAACAGATGTTATTACGTTTTATAGTGGTATGGTTGCCATTTGATGCTGCTGTCCAGAATCAGAGGATCAATTCACTTTGAACATTCAATCAAAGCAGCAATGTTTGGCTGAAGGGTGACAGTAAAGTAAGTTAAGAATGTACAGTTGAGGTGTATTACTGTCTTCATAGAGTCTTTATAAGGAGAGGGACAAAAAGACTTACATCCAGGATCTCCTTGTTGGCTTTCGGAGACGTGGCCTCTCTTAAGACCTTAATTGCAACAGGGATCTTCACATCCTCACCTTCTGGAACCCACAAGCCCTATCAGAGGAAACAAAAATCATCAAAAAATACACACTGTTGACATAAATTTGTTCTGGCTCAGATTTCTGAATAGTAGAGCCCTCTTCTTTAATAAAAGTCTGGACCCATGTGTGTGTGATGAATGGTTTGTGACATATTGACACTTATATGGGACTATTAGGTGACTCTGTTCAGTAAAGTTTAAAGAAAAAAATCTATGTTGAATAAATACCTTGTACACAGTGCCAAAGGCCCCAGAGCCCAGCACCTTGATCTTCTTAAATTCTGTCTCCTTCAGAATACGGAGCAGGGCCTGGTTAGGAGCCTCTCCACTGGGAGTCAGGGGTTCCACCAGCTGTGTAGAGCAAGGCAATATGACTACATTAATACTCCACCTCATGGAAGACAGGAAGCAAACAATTACCTGCTTAAACATGATAAACAATAACTTCTACTAAAATATCAACAAAATCAAGAAAGCACAATATAATTGAATAAATTATCCTAATTGTTGACTGAATAAGCAAGACCAAAATTCACACATTCTGGTCCGAGTCTGACATGCACCACAACAGGGAAAATTGTCAAACACAGAGGTCTTAGTAGGTATGGTATCTCAACAGACTGAGATTGGAAGCCTTTCTGACCAATGACCAATGACCACGCCTAACCATTTAAGGAACTAGAGCATTCCCTCAGTGACATCACTGATATGATGACACTGCTGAAATCTAAGGTCAAACAGCTGATCGCCCACATAAAATCTCTTGGGTATTTGTGAATAAGAAGAAGAAGATATATAGCCATAAGCAGAAAAGTACAGAGTGCAAGCTCTTCAAGAGCATGGTTTGTAAGCAAGACTGTAATTCTAACCCAGGAGCATTGTGTCCTTAGGAAGGAGACTTACCAATTCAGCATTGAGGAAAGGGGGTTAGACATATTTTTGAACAGCTTCAGGTTACAAAGTGGCATAAAGCAAAGCTGGGATATTGTTGTGGGAATACACTTTAAACATTTACAACAATTAAAATGTAGGTGATAAAATTCTGCAAAGAAAATCAAGAGGAAGAATGTAGAGAAAAAGATGTCGAGAAGAATGTAGAGAAAGAACAAAGGGTGAATGTATCCCTGAAAAACCTTTAGCATCTGTGGGTTTAGGCTATTACTGACTGAATTTTAACTCAGCTCCAATAAATCCTTGAGACGGTGATTTTAATGTTTGAGTTACTGAGAACATAGCTGAGCACCGCTCTAGAGATTCCAGGAAAAAATTACAAGCCAAAATGTAAAATTTGTTGTTATTGCTCCTCCATGTGGTCTAATGATGTAATTTTTGTTGCCTTAGTCGTGGGTGAGATTTGGAACCTACATGCCAGTTTGGTGACTGTAGCTATTATGGTCATAATAATAATAATAATAATAATAATAATAATAATAATAATAATCCAACAAAAAAAACATGGTTCCTAATAATGGGACCCCAATTCTAAGTTTAATAAGGAAAATGTGCTTGCTGGACTGTGTGACAACAGCCAAAACCAGACAAACCAACTGCTAATTCTAGAGCTTCACTTCTTCACACTCTTCTGTGCAAAGTCAGGGATTAGCATCACAGGATCTGTATGTTCCCAGTCTCCCATCTGCTGAGTTCAAGTGAAATTGGGGGGGGGGGGGGGGGGGGGCGTGTTTCCATGCTCTTTGATAACAATAAAACATTCTTATAATATTAGACATATTTGTGCTCTTCAAAGACAGATGCATGCCAAATTGTTTTGAATGTCGTAGTGGTTATAGACTTATTTAGAACGTACAAAGGTCACCCAAGTGGCCTGTTGAACTCAGTAAATCAGTTTACAATAATAACATTACCATAAATTGCATGAGTGACACACAGAACATCACATAGCTGGAAACCTCGCAGTTAGAGAATCTGTACAATAGATGACATTTACATACATGGGTACTTCTTTGAAAAGTAGTTCAAGTCAAGACAAAAAGAAGTAGACTAGATGGAGACTTGAATGACTCTCTACATCCTTGTCCCCTAATATCCCAGCTCCGTTGTGTGCTGTGGGCTGTCTACCCTACCTCCACAAAACATATTAAAGCAGAACAGAAAGAAGACTTGTGCAAACAATTTGAAGATAAGATGCATGAAAAACATTCATACTTGCTCCATACAACTCACACTGTTTACTTACTTACCCACTGTTTACACTATTTGAATATATGTAAAGTGACCTCTGATTGAGTCCAGTGTAGAGTAAACCATTACTCCACTTTTAACTCTTCACTAAGACACAAGCTTTTTTTGGTTTGAGATGTTTGTCTGTTAACAGTGTTTTTAATGAGGCCATTGAGCCGGGCATGTCAGATCTCAGGTCCTAAGAATGCTATGGGTGCCTTACCAGAGCATTGAAATGTATCACCTCCTCAAAGCAAAGGAAGCACTTCAACTACTTTAAAGGCAAAGAGGTTCCCTTGGTGAATATTCAGGCTTTCTGAACACCAGTGGACCAGATTTTCTCTAACAGAAAGCAAAGCAGAATCTGATCAGATTGGCAACTTGTTGTCCAGTGGGTGAAGGCCAATCTTATATTGTGCCATTAGTATATACACTTCTAGACTATGGCTGGTCCTTTTTCTTTTTCCCTTCCTGTTTCATTACACTGTTAGAGATTAAAATATTCTAACCAAAACAAATATTTTAAAAAACCTTACACATGACTTCTTCTTATGAAACTATAGCAACCCATTGTGTATGATCAAATACACAACAGAACTATCAAAACTGTCATTTTAACAAAAACCCGACTGTGTCTGTTAAAATTGAAAGACAAACAGATTTTTCTGTTTTGCAGGTTAGCGCAATTAAATATGCTAACATGGGCATCCCTACATTTGTTTGCAAAATATGGGAGGTCATGCAAATAGATTACTATTTAGTACATGTAATGCAATTTACTAAGCCTGAAAGCAATTTTGGGAAAGGTTATTGCATGTGTAGTTTAGTATGAATGAAACACAGATGTCGAGAAGCAAGCAACTGATAAGTAGACGGTTGTCAATGTAGCTGGCTGTGAAGTAGGTGTAGTAACAATCACTTGCTTGCTCAAAGTCATCCCCTATTTCATAAGAACATAAGAACATGTTATGACGAGAACAGGCCATTTGGCCCAACTAAGCTCGCCATTTCAGCCAAAAGTTGTGAAATATTATCACTTGATAAATGGTACATGTTTATTACTTTTTCCTCTTCAATTCCAAAGAGATTTTCGCAAGCTAAACAAATACCCATTGTCTCTGCTGGGGCCTTTGATTGTTTGTACAGCTCCTCGACAGCAAGCTATATAACGGGGCATAATAAAAACCAATTGCCATATGTCGTGCTCTTGGCCATCACAGCGTAACAGTTTCTAGTATACAGCCAGCTAGTTCGGTGTAACAGTAGCCCTTTTCATCCTGACCACTTAGAAAATCCCTTCCAAACATGAAAAATCCTGGCTTTTTACAGCTAGAGTCATTTACATGACTTTTCGTTGATCACCCATTAGACATGCAAGTACGTTTGTTGCACATGTGAAATAACACTCATTACTTGGGATCATAGGAAGCTGACTCATGACTCTGATTCAGACCTTTTTCAGTGATAATGTATTTATTCTCCTTTGGCAGTTCTTTCAGTTCTTTACTCTTGGATGATTAGATGGGTGCTTGTGAAAGGGATAAGCCTTGTTCTAATGAATGAGCCGGTCATGGCTCTGAGTGTTTACCTCTCTCTCCTGCAGCAGTCTGCGCAGCGTTCTCTTTCTCTTGATGTGCTGTCGCCGCAGGAGCACAAAGACGGCCAGGGCAATGATGACAAAGACCAGCAGCCCACCAACGATCCCTGCTGCTATTGAGGGCAAGCGAGGCCTGGGGAATGCCAACAGAGACACTGAAATTCAGTCAATGCAACATCATTTACATTAGTCTTATTAATCTTCTGTAACATCACTGCATAGAAGTTATGAGTCATTGCCGTAAGTCCTGTCAGTTCCTCAGATAAATAGATATAGATCAGTAATTACACTGAGAGAGGTAGTGATACCGATACATCGGAAAATATGAGAATATGACCTGACGCAACCTTTTATGATTCTAATAGTAAAAAAGAACGCCCGCAATCTAACAGGCAAACACAATAGAATACTCTATATTTATAAATGCAAATTCTCCTTAAGTTTGGCAGTTTGACCCTTACAATTCCTATTCTAAAACTGGTGATTTTTAAAATGCTTTTAATTATACTAAGATATTAATTTGAGATTTAATTTCTCATTTTTGAACAACAATAAATTTGTACTGTAGTTTGAGATAAGAGCATATACCGGCAGGACAATCCCATTTTGCCAGCAGTTATATATCATAGCTTATATCTCCTCACAGAAATAAATACAGGCTTCAGAAAGGAAGGACCTTAAGGCAGAGCTGTCGAGTTTAGAGCATGAGCATAAATAGTGTCAAAACTAGACAAACTGGAACTTATTAGCTACTGAAAACCCTAAATTTGGAAATAAACAAAGCTGTTTAGTTACATACCAATTAAAAAGAGAATGAAAGATCAATAAAAGCAATTAAGCTGCCAAATGGCAACATTACCCTTTGACCTGTTATTTAAGGGTCCCAGTCCCAGTCATAATACACTGGCTCAGGTGTTCACTCTGTTGCTCAAGAAATCAATGGTAGTTTTACATGTCACTGAGTTTCTACCTCTTGTTTTATAATCCAGATTACCTTTAATATGGCCTACTTCAGGTGAGGTATCTCTTAGAATGTGGTTCACACAGACTCCAACTGTCTGACCACTAGAAAAGTTGAGCTATGATATGTGTCAAAAATCTAAATAATTCTGGGGGATATGGTCACCTTTATGACAGTACCTGGAGAACAGAGTTAGAATGGAGCCGGAATTCACTGCATAAAGTATTCAGATATAATCTCAATAATTAATAATAAGTGTGCACCTTTTCTATTCAATATTTTTCAAATTTTCTCTGCTTTCTGTTCTCTCCTTTTCTCTGTTCTTTATCAGGGGCACAACATCAAGAGTGCTCATATTGGCACATTTTGCAATGACAACTGTAGCCCCCCATAAAGGCACTATACATTGCACCGCCGCTACCCCAAAAACCCCCTAAGTGGGGCCCCTTCTCGCTACCGTATGACAGCTGGATACCGTTAGTTAAGATAGCCAGCTAGCTACCTGTATCTGTCATACATACAACGTTAGGTGTAACAATCAGCACAATGAAACAAGCATACCTTTCTGGTCACCAGAACCAAAAGAAAAAATTAGAAGAGGAGCAAAACCAACAACAGGACAGTGGTAAGTGGATATAATTATGATAAATAATTACACCATTATGAGATTGATTTTACTGTATTCTGTCTGTGCTAGCAAATGTGCTACCGTTAGCTATGTAGCTAACGTGTCAGTTCATCTAATCAAGCATTACTGTTCTGATGAGTCACAGCTTGTGGAAACAGCTCTTAAAACACTTATTTTCTAATCAGTTGACAAGTATTATTTGCTATTTGCAAAATGACACACAGATATAGGCTATGAAAAAGCAAGTGACAATTTAATTTAGGTTTTAATGACATCTGAGCGATGTGCAACCTACTAGCAAACTTTTATATATGGTATCGATAGCTGGCTAGCTATCACTAGCTGACTATCCAGCTAGTTCACTGAGTTTAGCTAGCTGAAAAACATTTTTAAAGTTACCTAGTGATTCATTTGTTATGTATTTAGTTGACATCTGGGTACCAAATACAGTAATATTACTACCAAACAGTGAATATACATTTATAATAAACCCTTCAAAGAAAGATGCATGATAAGATAATGTAGGAAATTGGGCTTGCATATAAGACATCTTGATGGTTAAGTTAGCTAGCTAATGTGTAGTACTTATTTTAGCTTTGCTTCACATTGCGAGTCAGTTAGTGAGTTAACTTAGGACATATAGTCTTGTTTTAGAAATGACTTTTTTGCCATCTATTTATCTTGTTGTGAAGCCCAATATAGGTCAATTCTGCTAGTATTTAAAGGGTTCAGAGTGATCACGCTCACTGCCATGTCTGCTTGTCAATCATCACTGTGTATGTGTAGGGCAGGGGTGTCAAACTCCAGTCCTGGAGGGCCACAGCGTCTGCGGGTTTTTGTTCTTTCCTTTCGATTGGCAGCCATTTTAGGCCTTGGAAACCAGGTGTGTGGACTCTTTAGCCAACCAGTCATTTTAATTAATCAATTAAGTGCTAAAACACACCAAAAACCAGCTACCACTGCAGCCCTCCAGGACTGCAGTTTGACACCCCTGGTGTAGGGTGTTTATAAATCATGTGCAAAGAATGTCAGCTGTTTCAGAATGTGAGAGCCTGTTACAGAGTTCCAATAAGCATTATTGTGAGTTGATATTTGTTACATAGTTACATGTTGCTCCGGTTGGATGTTACACATTTACATGGCACTCCTCCTTTGTAGTTCAAATAGTCAGATGTGCGTGTGTGCATAGTGTTATTTCTTATTTTTCAATAAATGATTATTACATTTGATCAGGCACAATTGACCAAATGCATTGCTTGACTGAATTGACTGAATGCATTTTTATGAGGGTGTGGGTGGGAGTGGCGGTTGGGTGGCCTCAATGGGCTTCTTTGCCTGGGCGCCTCACCACTGTTCTTGATGGGTGCTAGGTGCAAGCGTTTCAGTCCATTTTACTGTGAGCTTATGTACAGTAATTGCAATATGACCCTGATGGTGATAAACCAATTAAAATGGCAACTGAAAAACTTTGGCAATTTTAACAGAGTACAGGGATATGAAACAGGTGATTCATGTCTCAGAATTCAACCTTTACCCTTTGGTATCACAGCCCTCCAAACCAGGCCCGGTGCAGCTGAGGAAAGAGTGAAAAACATGCAGTTACCTATCAGAAATCATCCAGTAATAACCACCAGAAAGTATATTTCCATGTCAATGAATGCTTGTGTATAAATCCCGGCACACCTGTGGTGTAGATAAATGGGACATGAGGGCTCACCCCTGAGTGCAGTTACTGTGGCACTGCTGGCACTCTCTATTCTCATTGGCATACTTCCAGATCAGGGTGTCGCTCTCCCCAGGAACACCATGAGGGCACTTGCTCACACAGTGGGGGCCATCCTTGAAGTGGGCACATTCAGTGCATTTGTCTGGACCCTGAGGAAACACAGACACTAAGCATTACTGACCTCTTGCGAATACCTGCCTGTGCCCCAATGACAGCATAAGGAAGACATGAACAATCTAAATTACTAGCTGTAAAACTGCATATTCATTATGTAGACATGACACTAACGTGAGAAAGCAATATAATCAGTCAATTTAGAATAGAAATAAATCCTCTCTTGGCTTAAATAAAAAGGAAGAGAAAATGTAGAGCTATCTAAGTAATTGTATTATATCTGTAAAATCAGCAAAGAGTAAATACACTGTGCTTCCATGACAACCCAATGTAGCAGACTGCTCATCAGACTTGTGTTAGTCTCTCAAGGTACCATATACTATTGTGACATTCAGAGAGTAGAAATTGTGGATACTGTAGCCTATGCTGCTTTATCAAATATCTTTATGACAGGGATAGCAGAGTGCTAAGGCGAGCAGTAACAGCAGGAAACAAAACTGGGGTGAACTAGATGAGACATTTATTTGTGCTGTACAAAAGATAACATATAACCAGGAAAGATGGTTATATACCCCACTTCCTCATAGTGAAGTGGATGTGAAAGTTTGTGCGGAGCGTCCCTGCTTCGTCACACAGAGATTACAAATGGTCAGCCCTATCCTGGTGGAATGAAAAAACGATCGCTGAAAGCAAGGCAGGAAAAGCTAATCCCCCATTCATGTCCTCTGGATCAAAGCCCCAGTCTGGTGGCAGAGTCTCCATGTACGGGCCGGGACACAAGACATCAAAGAACAAGCGGTGATCAAAGCAGACTACACACTGCTTTGTGTCACCCCACAGTGGCGATCAAGGCAGACTACACACCGCTTTGTGTCACCCCACAGTGGCGATCAAGGCAGACTACACACCGCTTTGTGTCACCCCACAGTGGCGATCAATGCAGACTACACACCGCTTTGTGTCACCCCACAGTGGCGATCAAGGCAGACTACACACCGCTTTGTGTCACCCCACAGTGGCGATCAATGCAGACTACACACCGCTTTGTGTCACACCACAGTGGTGATCAAGGCAGACTACACACCGCTTTGTGTCACCCCACAGTGGTGATCAAGACACACTACAGACTTGACCCTTTTAATAGTCTTTTATTATCTTTATTGCTTGCATATTCCTTTATACAGTATATTTATAGTACACTCTCAATTTTGTTTTCTGTAGAGGTTTTTTTCTCTCTTTGTTGTTCTGTCTTCTTTCTCCTCTTTTATTGACCTTGATTTTAGTGTGCCTGTGGAGCACTTTGTGTTGTATGTATTACTACCAAAATAAACAAAAAGGTGCTGTATAAATAAAGCTATAATTAATAATAATAATAATAATAAAGAGAGGCTTCTGGATAAAGAAAAGAGCCTGCCGTTTGAATTGCTTCAGTGTAAGTCTGCAGTCTTCCACAGTGCTGTGAATACAGCGCACAGAGGATTGTTTTTTAATGTGTCTGCAATGTAGCTGAGGAAGCTAGTAAGGAGACCAAGAATCAGTCCTGATCACTTTCTGTCACAGTGAATATTGCTTCAGCTTTTCCATATTTAAATAGCAATTACATTTTTAACAAAGGAAAAATATAACTTAGTAGAGACTTATCTTTTGCAGTACATCTGTACTTAGTGTGTGAGAAATTAACAGAGCTCATCATTGCAAACTCCTTTGGGTGACGTGTAATGCAGAGCAGCAGATATTCAGGGCACATTAAGACAGAGACAGTCTTCATCCAATGATACACAGACACCCAACTTTCTGTAATAGACAGCAATGAGCACTGGAAGCATTGGACACTTTGACTACGGATACAACTTGAAAATACTGATACACATATGAGAGACACATACCGGGCCAGTGCAGGTCTCGGTTCCGTTCTGATGGTTGCACTCCGGGTCGCATTCCAGACATGTCTTATCCACCACATACTCCCGTGGCTCTCTGTCAAAACAACCAAACTCAGTTCAGAATAGTATACTTGTTCAGTGTCAACACAAAGAAACAATACAGAATAAAAATTTGACTTGCAAAAATACCACAGCTTAAGTGTGACAATTAGGGGGTACTGATTGAGGCATGTTGTTGGGTTATTGCCTAAAAGTTTCCGATGTTGTACAAACACATGCATACATGCTATCCTGATATATTGGGCAATTGTGCCAATGAGGCTAACAAGCTAATTAAAATACCAGTCATAACGCCTCCCTCTTCATTCTGCCGCTGAAGCACAAAGTAGCTATGCGCTGCTTGCTTTCACAAATAAAACACTAGCCACAGGTCTCATAATAGAGACAGTGTTTCCATTTCCTTTTTTCTGACTGAGACCACTCAGTTAGTTTACATGTTGTGATTATGTTTTCCTCAGAGGTGCACTTTAAGACATCATAGCAGTGACTCCATATGGAGCTCTATACAGACAGAGACTTACCCTTCAATGTTTGACTCAAAGTTTTTGAGGTTTTATATGTGCTAAAGCTTCAAAACAAGTAAAAGCTGAAATCAGGGGATCTGGGAAGTAGTATGCGTCACTACTTGAGGATTTTACAGAAAATGCAGCTTCTCTCCGACTTACGACCTACGCAATTTATAACCATCCGTACATACATTCGAAAAAGATACTGTACAAATGTAAAAAAAAAATTTAAAAATATCTGTAAATATAAAACTTACACTTGGTTGTACATCCGCCAGTGCTAATGGCTGTGTGCATACGATACTGACCATCAGACGACATTGTGTACATCACAGCATCCCTCTAGTTCCTCACTCTCAGTTGCCATGCTTTATATATCGGACTTACGTCCATTTCGAGTTACAATTGGTTGGTGTGAATGGAACTCGATGTATGTTGGGGAAAGCTATTCTTGCAAACTTGAGACAAGCAGCCATGCTCTTCTTAGTGAGCAGTGGTTTCTGCATTGCTATAGTATTTTGAACACTGATCTTAAGCCTAGGCAAGAGAGACCTGAAGAAACCTGGTTGTTTTGTCAAAGTTTGTCATATTGGTTCTTTGTGGCTTCTTGGGTGATTTAAGGCACAAGTATACTTACTTACTGCTGAAACAAACTTCAACAGGTTTGTACAACCAAAATGATACGTTTGCGGAGAAAACGAACCTCCACATTGAGGAAGCACACTGCAGTGTGCACCTGTTTGCCGGCCAAACTCGTCGAATTTTCTGCACAACTACGCCATTGTTTGCAATTGGTCAAAAATATAATGTTTTCTGTGTTGCCTACTAGCAGGGACATTACCCCACCTAAGTTTGCCAGCTGTTCTCTTGTAACACCCTGACTGGGGGGGGGATTAAAAAAGAGACAGAGAAAAACAAATGCCACTGCCGTTTTGTAGAGGTGGGAGACCTCCAACGTAACATCCCATTATACAAAACAGCTACACATGTGCTTTTAATAGGAACCTGGGTGAGAGGGTAGCAACTAATTATATGCCAGAAGAACAGTGAGGTGCTCTATGATTTTATTTGCTTTCCACCAGCTTTGACACACATCTTCCGATTCTGGTATGGTTTACAATAATACATTTCATCATAGAAAATATACATATAGCCACAACATTATGTCACCAATAAAATGAGACAGCGGATCTGTACTACCTGTTGGTCCAGCACAGGAAGCAACAATAACATATCCTTACAAAAAACAACAAAAAGACATAATATCAACCATTCTGTGCTGAACCAAGATCCTACTGCCCGTTTCCACTCATTCATGTGTGCTTATATAATGTTAAATGGACACACCTGTAAGGAATAAATTAGCAGAGGCAATAGATAGACCTATCGGGAACAGGACTGAAATTCAAAATGGTGAATTCTAATTCATTTCAAGAGATGCTGGACTCAAACCAAACGTGAAATTACAAAAACACATCAGTCCAAGTCCACCTTGCTTTATTCACTCTGTCAATTCTGTGAAAATGGATTGGTTCATGGGAGGGATAACCTTTTCAAAGACTGCATATTGGATTACTCTGAACACCAAACAAAAGAAAAAAAAACACAAATCTTTACATATAAAAACACACACAAGAATGAAACAGATGAGGCGTAGGCTGCGTGTGCACTGACCCAGTGAGGAGGTTGCAGGTCTCCACACAGACCCCCCTGCGGACTAAATGGCGGCAGGTGAGGCACATGGCAGGACCCGGCCCCCAGCAGCCCTCCTCAGTGCACATCTGGGCACAGGTATGGTTCCGCTCGGCTGCAGGAATCACAGAGGTGCATGGCAGGCAGACAGTTAGTCTCTTAACAGAATTCAGTGCATGTTAAATTAACAATTCTGTTGCAAAGTAATATTTGCAGGAAATTAATTCATTCAGTCAAAAGTCAAAAATAAATATTGAATAAATCAATTTAAAATCTATAATATTTTTAATCTAATTCCAGGTAAAACGAAACTCACAACAGTTACTCTTGGACAGTCCCGTACTTACCACATGCGGTAAGGTCTGCATTAGCAGCGACCCTGGCCTGTTGCTTATCAGATTTAAACAATCTCTTCCAGTGCTGTTTATTGGTATAACACAGATTGGGGTTTCCCTTAATGACAACATCTCCGTCGCTGATTTCCTTCAGGGAGCGTAGGCCCAGGTGGCTGATGGGAAGCTTCAGCGCAGCCAGACTGGCTGTACCCCTGCCAGAGAACAGGGATTAGCACTCCACTATATACATTTGCTCTAATGCATAACATACAATGGCTCTGTTACAACTTGTTGGTGATATGACTGCACTCAAATGGTACAGGCCACATGAGAAATGCTTGTAGAAAGTTAACTTGACATCATTCAGATAGGTTTAAATTCTAACTTTAATCAAGAATTATTCAACTCTTCAACATTTTTAAAATTAACTGAATGTTAATTTATATAAAAGGAATCTTCTCTTGTGCAAAAATCAGCTATTTTTCCAGCTATCGTGTGTAGCTTACTGCTGTTTGGTCCTTCCACGGATGATTTCCAAGTTCTCAAACGGGCTGAGAGAGGTGAAGTTTGACGGCCAGGCCTGAATCAACAGGAAGCCTTTAAAAAAGAGAGGGCAAGCATTAGGCGCACCCCTTTCATTGGCTTCAAGACCTTAAACTGACATTTGGAGCAAGCTGTGCCTCTGTCTTACCGGTAATTTCTTTCACTGTTTTGAATATGTCCAATTTGGCAGGATCTAGACTGGGGGTTTTGGTGAAGGAATCACTGGAAAAAATGTACCTTTATGAGTCTCAAAATATTTTTGACAAATATTTGATTTATTTCATTTACATATTTCATGCACATTTGCTGCAAGCGTTGCATATCATATACAAACCTTGCAGCTCAGTGGATTAAGTGGACCCTGGCTCAAATATTCCTACCATTATACTGTAATATAATGTACATAATGTATACTATGTAATTTATTCTCATTTAAAAAATATGAGCTATAAAAATGACTTCTGTTATAGAAAATAAAAATTTTATGTAATACACCCTCCCTTCACAAAGATAGATTTGTGCTGTGCTGAATCATGATCATAGCCTAAAACTCAAATGATCCTAGGAATGATGTCACAAACTCACCCTCTAAATGTTGTCAAAATGATAGAAACATCACCATTTATTTTTGTGCAGTTTTTGAAAGAGTCAATGTTAGAGGCATTGATTGACAAGACTCCTGCAAGCCGCCCCATTCCGAGCCCATTACATACTACAAAGAAAAAAACACCACAATATTCTTGTTAGAAATAATGACCTTGCATTGCACACCAGCAGCAATCTGAAATTAAGCATTGAAAATGACATAAATAACAATATACAAATGACTGTGTGGTAAATTTCAAGACAAATATACAGTGCATGAACCACATCTATACCTAAAGATATGCTAAATAAAGTTGATGTAGAATGTATGCTTAAATAAGTCACTACAAGAAGAGACGTGATTTTAATAGTGAAACACACAGGTTACCTTTGGGACAAAGGCCCTCGCATTTCTTGCACTTTCTAATGCCGTTCTCATCCACCTCATATGTGTCCGGGCTGCAGGTTCGAACACACGCACCATGGTCTGTCACCACATAGTTATCTATGAAAAAACAGGAAACTTACTGGAAGGTGCTCTGCACTGACCATGAATACTTAGGGTCAGAAGAATGCAAACACTTTCATTTCAATCATGCCTTGTGACCCAAACATTAATATTTATTACTTGATATTTACATGTAGTATTTCTGCTTTCCCCCATTACTAGTACATGACTCTCCTCCTTTGCCTTAGCACCCAGATTAGGAATATCAAATAGCCTACCCTATAAAAGGCTTGTTAGTGGGTTGTGTGCGTACAGACGTATAATACAGAAATATAGAGCTATAACAAGGGACATGAGTTTCCCAGGGCTGGTATGGCCTAGAGCCAATACCCAATCACTGGTCCAAACGCATACTGGATTAATTTACTGGAATTACACAGATTTAGTGGCCGTGACACTGAAATTGGACATATTTTTTAGCTGGCTCACGCCACAAGAGAAACTTACGTGGGCAATTCTTGACGCATGTAGCCCCGAAGTTGTACTTCCCGTCTGGGTTGACAGCGAGCTGGTGGGTGTTGGGGTCATAGAGCATGAGGCGGGGACAGGCATCCTTGCATGTTCCATCATCCTGGAAGTCCCTGCAGGCCTGAGGGAGCACAGGAAGTAATGCCAAGAGTGCTCATCCCACAGAACCCCCATGATCCCATGGCAATTTCACTAAAGCATTTCGAACGTACAGATTCTGTGTATTATTCAGCATTTCTCCTCTCACTGGTGTCAGTGACCTTTTTTACATGGAGCCATTTAGCACACACTCTAATCCAGAGCAAGTTACACACCTTATGCTTTTGTACACTATTCATTTACCCAGATGGATATGTGCTGAAGTAATCCAGATCTTGTAAACTTTCTGAAATACCTTGATAATGAAATGGCCTACCAGGGATTTGAACCTGCAATCAATGAGTTACAGCTTAAGCTGCCATACCATAATACTACGGATATGCTAGCTCTGATTAGATTAAATATATCTATGTGATTTAGCTGCTAGGTCCTTGGTTGGGAGGGTGGTTGTACTCACCAGGCAGTCGGTGGCCCGGGGCCCAGTGCAGCCTGCCGCACAGTGCTCGTTGCAGCAGTCAATCGGCTTGGGCCCTTTGCACCTCCGGGAGCACTGCTCCGCACAGGTCAGCCTGGTCACTGTAATCACAAAACACACCAGTGCTGGTCAAATGCATGTCACACCACACACAGCACTAGTCAAACGCATGTCACACCACACACAGCACTGGTCAAACACATGTCACACCACACACAGCACTGGTCAAACGCATGTCACACCACACACAGCACTGGTCAAACGCATGTCACACCACACACAGCACTGGTCAAATGCATGTCACACCACACACATCACTTGTCAAACGCATGTCACACCACACCCAGCACTGGTCAAACACATGTCACACCACACACAGCACTGGTCAAACGCACACAAGCATTTCCCATGGTGGTACATAACTTAGGGCATAAACATATCTTAACGTCTATAACTTTGTCTTCAAGTCAGACTTGTGTTAATCACGTCAATTCAGCATTTGCACGAAACAGTGTTACTGTGGACTAAATCTAAGTCTTAATATTTAACAGTATTCTATTTGGAATTAAAATTTATTTCCCATTCTGCGAGTGGATTTATCTCACAAATGCAGGACTGCACACCAATATATGCCCCTGCCATATTGCTTGCATTGTCATAGCACTGCAAACAACAATTTTTTAAATCGATCCCAAGCTGCCCCAACACTCCCGTCACAGCACCGAAAAGCAATTCTCCACAACAACTTATTATTGGAGTGAATTCTAGAAAGCATTCCTCTGTATTTCCCTTGGGAGAGACGTCCCTCGTAATAAATGTTAGCTGGTCTACATGGGCAATGTCTGGTGTGGAATCGACAGTTATTCAGAAGTATTTTGCCAGTTGAACTCGGTGGACAATCTCAGACAAAAACTTTTCAACCATCATCTGGATTAATTCTTTGCATATTCTACTTGACGAGTGTAATGGCTTTCCCCTACCAGCGTTTCCATATCGAGAAATATGTTTCCATAGGAAAGAATCAAACTGAGAGATCAATTCCAAGCACCCCTTATAATACCCGTTACTGGGTGACGCAAATGTCTTAGTATCTCCCCTTAACGATAGGCCACACTGAGCGACAAACTTAGCAACCCTTTTCAAGACTTCCTCCCAATACTGACATTCGCTTTGGACCTGATCCCTCAACTCTGCATCAATCTGCCCCTTATCTGATGTCCTGGTTAGCCATGTACGCACAGATTTTTGGTGGCGCTCGGAACGCTCATGCTCACTGATACTTCTGCTGGAATGTTTCCAGTGTCTAAACCCAGAGAATGATGACGTGCAATTCCCAAATTGAAAAACGCTGCTCCTTTAGAAGGAGAATATAAAAGCCACTCCCGTGGCACCGACTCGCCGTTTTCCAGAGTCCTAGTAACCAGGCTCTTAGAAAAGCTCCTTTTTTGGTGTTTGTACTGTTTCTCAGAAGCTGAAAAATGGGTCAGTGCTGTGGATACCCAACCGTTCAGCTCCTACTGCTGCCGTGACTACTGCCACTTCCTCGATTTCCACCTCCTTGCTATCATCCTCTACTCTTGTCAATTCCTATGTCTACTTTTCATCATCCCCTACTCCTGCCACTTTCCCTGTGTCCAAATCAAATGACGACCAAGCCCCACTGTGGATCAGATTTATTTGACTGAATCCTCCTTCACACTCAGCAGCTCAGACCACAAGCATGCTAACGGCTTTCAATTTAATTCAATTCCATTCAATTCAAATCAGCTAAGTTCAGTTTAACGCAATTCAATTCAAAACCTTTATTTATGCGGGAAAAACCCAAATGAGACTGAAGCCTCTTTTGCAGTTTGGCCCTGCTGCAATTTACAAGTAAAAACATAAAATTCAAACACAAATACACAATACAAATAACATACTAATACAAATGAAACAGAATATCAAACACAAGAATAAGAATGAGTTAATACAACAAAAAAAAAACAAGATAAACAAAAAATGCATCAAATTCAATAAAAACAAGTACAACTCTCAGCAAGCTGGCTATGTAAAATGGTTTTAAAATGGCTCCTGGGTATAAGATGCTGAGTAGATTTTTTGGGAGTTATTGCAGATATGGAGCTGTTAATATCAGGCAGTTTTGTATATGAATGGTATATTTTGTGTGTCTATCAATAGGAAAGAGATGTATGGAGGTAATTTCTGTGACAGGGCATTGTAAATGAATACCAACATGTGGTTCTTTCTTCTTATGGAGAGAGAAGACCAGCCAACTTTGGAATACAGATTTAAATTATGTGTGCAGAAGAGTTCACCCTTAATAAACCTGAGTGCACAACAAAAGACTGAATCCAAAGACTTCAGAGTTACCACAGAAGAATTCATATAGATTATGTCATCATAATCAATGATTGACATAAAATGTGTCAACCGTTTACCTTGTACTTTCAAAAGTAAAACATGATTTATTACTGTACAGAAAACCAGGTCTTGTTCAATCAAGTTCTCCTACATGTTCATTGAAAGAAAGCCTGTCATCAATCCAGATACCCAGGTATTTATGTGAGGACACACATTCAATTATGGCTCCGTTCAGTGTGAAAATGTTGCAGGCAATGTCCTGAGGGGACTTGGAGAAGTTGTTAAATGAGTGAATAGACCTCTTCCTCACAATAGCAGAGGTCACAACCCTTGGGCCAAAGTTAAAGAATGCGGAAAGTTAAGAATACGATGGCTCCCAGAGCTCATGCGGGCCTTGTACGACAGATCTGTGTCTTAAAATCCTGGTCCACAAACCAAGAAAGCATTTGGATTTGACAAATGAAAAATTCTGTCATGTTTTTCCAAATTCTGGCTGGAAAACTGCATGGGGTGCTTACCAAGTGTCACAAACGCAGACAAACAGGAGAACAAGAAGTTTCTTATTATCCTGAAAGTTTTGCATCTGGGTAATTGGCCTGTAGCAGCCAATAATGTAATAACTACCGATAATGTAATAACTGCCAATAATGTAATAATTTTTCAGCTCTTAATGTAATAAAAGTCAATAATGTAATAACTTACCAAAAATGTAATAAAATTGCCGAACCAATAACGTAATAACCTTTTGCCCATAATGTAATAAGTTATTACATTATTGACTGGTTATTACATTATTAGCTGGGTTAAAAAATCATTAAAAATGTAATAATTGGAGCTGATAATATAATAATATACTTATATCACTTTATTTAAGTTTTATTTATTGGCTATAAAGTGTCACACTTCCATGACACTTACCCTTACTGTTGCCTCAAACAGCTGCTCAAAAACCTGACCACACACACACACACACACACACACACTCTCTCTCTCTCTCTCAGAATTATAACTGTTTATTTGTTTGTGGTACTTATTGGTTAGCCATATCTTCAGCCCTGCCTTCTACCTCTTTAACCATTTGAGTACCAAATGAAGTGCAAGCACACATTTGCAAACACATACAATTACTGTTATGCCATACAATATGAAATCTATACTTCTTTGAAGATGCTGTGTTCTCAAATAAAAAAGACCACCACTTCTATCCATGAAAAAATATAATCTTTAATCAAGTATATTTCCAGTAAATGTCTTCTTCAACCAAACTGGCACGATTATCCCTTGTGCTCAACTTTCAGCCTCTTAAGACTACCATTTCTTTTCATGACAAATTTCATTTTATTTAAACATATTTAAGTCACTTTTTCAAGAAAACAGTTTCAACCACACTATTACAGCTATTCAGCATTCTCTCTCTCTCTATATATATATATTGCAGTTTGGTAAAACAGAGATTCGGGAGAAGAACTCTCAGACAACCTCTCTACCTATCGCACCCCTTCTGGTCCCTACAGGTATATAAACACCACGTACCTTTACCCGTCGTGCTCAGCATTTCCAGCATCCAGTGTTTTCCTGTTTTCGCCTAGCTCGCACCGCTCCAACACGATGGATTTTCAGCTCCATGATTCGGATGATGTCCTGTCCTTTGCTCCGGAGACGACTTCCCCACGGGCTCGTGGTCGCCGACCGACCCGTCGCCTCTCTTGCAGGCTGAGATCCAGGGCCGTCCTTCGGCGGTCGCCCTCCTCTCCTGTCGGCTCTCGTCGACCGAGATGCCGTGCCCGCAGCCCTGCGGCTCCCGCTGCTGTCACTCGTCGCCAGTCGGCGGTTCCTTCAAGGACCGCAGAACTGCGGCAGCCGGGATTTCGGAGTTCAGATTGGACCATGACCCGCCTCCGTGAGGCTCTGAGGCTCCGCGGGATTGCGTTTCCTTGGTCTGCATGGAAAAGAGAATTGCTCCGGCTGTTCGTGGAAGCCCTCCACACTGACGACCTGGCAGTCTCCGCCCACTCTTCCCAGCCAGCATCTGGCGTAGCTCTGTCGTCAGGGGACCTTCGTCGGACCCTGAGGCAGTCCACTGATGCGCCTGTTTCCAGCAGTGTCGCCGCCGGGAGTGCTACCGCGGCCCTCGCCCAGATGCGCTCTCTCCCCTTCCCTCCCCCCTCTCCCCCCTTACGTGCCGGCCGGGCTGGAGTCGGCAGGCTCTACCTGGCGCCCTCGGCGTCAGCTATCCTGCCATTACACGCTCCCGAGCGCCAGGCAATGAAGTCCTCTCCCCCCCCTGCTGCCGTTGCCCTAGCTAGAGCCAGCGAGTCCCGCCAGGCGCCCTCGGCGCTTGGCGTCCAGCCTCTGCCCGCTCGCGGGGTTTCGGCACAGTGGCCCCTCTCTCCCCTCCTCCCCTCTGCTGCAGCCGCTCTCGCCGGGGTAGATGAGCCGTACCTGGTGCCCTCGGCGCCGGTCGTCTCGTCTCTGCACGCTCCCGAGATGTCGGCTACGCAGCCCCCCCCGGAAGCCACCGCCTTTGCAGGGCCGACGGGCCCCTCCTGATGCCTTCGGCATCAGCATGCCCGTTATTGCACGCCCCGAGGCATCGGCTCTGCGGCCCCCTCTCCCCCCGGTCGCCACCCTTGCTGGAGTCGGCAGGCTCCAGCCGGCGCCATCGGCGCTCTCTGTCCTGCCCTCGCACTCTCCCAAGGAGTCGGCACTGCGGTTTTCTTTTCCCCCGGCTGCCCTGGTCCCTCCCAGAGTCGGCGAGTTCCAGTCAGCGCACCTCGCGCCCGCCGGACAGCCCCTGCACGCTTCTGGGATCCAGGCGCTGCGGACTAATTCCCCAGCTGCTACCGTCCCGGCCAGAGCGGGCGGGTTCCCTCAGATGCACCACGCGCCTTCTGACCCGCTGTCGCTGGCTCCCCGAGGACCGGTTCAGCTGCCCCCAGCTCGCGCTGCGTATCCTTTCCTGTATCCTGCTCATCATGCATTACAGTATCCTGCTACCACTGCCATTTCTGCTGCTGTCTCTCTCTCTCTCACTCTCTCCCAGGTCCCCAATTTTCCTGCCCGGCACCCTCTGCCCCCAGTGTCCAGTCCTACAGCCTGTCGAGCCTATCCCTGTGTCTGCCCATCTGCTCTCACAGATTTTAAAAGGTGCGGACGTTTGTTTGGCATCTCTGCTCTCACCTCCCCCCCCTACGAACGCAGGGTTTTGGAGTGCGACGGCATCACGGTCGCTCTCAGGGCCCTGCCTTCCGACTCGTCTAAAGTGGCTTTTTGTCGCTACACCAACGTTATCTGCTCGGTGTTCCCTCACCGTCGCAGAGAGCTAGCAGACTATGTGGCTATCGTGGCGGATTTAGCCGTCCGTTTCGGGGGTTCCCATTTTTATGTTTATCATAAAATGTTTTTGCCAAATGTGCCGCGAAGGTAGCGCAATTTTATGTGTGTCCTTATTGGGGGGTTTTGGACTCGGACTTGTACTGTAGGGTTTTCCTGGGTTTGAGGGCTTCGGTTTGTAGCGTATGTCAGTCCACCGAACATGCCACCCATTTGTGCGCCATGGTAGCCCCTGCTGCCACTGTCTCCGCTGGTTCGGTCAGCGCTGTCCCCGCAGCTTCCGTTTCCGCCATTGTCCCCTCCCCCGAGTTTTGACGTCAGTGGGCGGCCCATTCCATTCGACGGGGGAAAGTCAATTTGTAATAATTTTAACCGGGCCGGATGCTACAACAACGGGTGTAAATCTTACGTATGTGCAGCTTTTGCGCCGGCGCCCACACGCGCCCGGTCCGTCCTGTCTACCGTAGCACTGCCCTTTCTGGCACTACGTAACTGTTTTCCCATTCGTCCACTCCGGTTAATTTTTCTGAGCTCATTCACGGTTTTTCCCCTGGTTTAGCTCCCATTCCTGTTCAGTCTGTTAATTGTGGAAACTTTCAGTCGGCTGAGTCCGAGCCCGGTGTTGTTGATTTGTTGCTGGCTAAGGAGGTCGAGTCAGGGTTCTTGATCGACCCATTTGTGTCCCCTCTGTTTCCGGAATTCCGTGTAAATACAATCGGAATTGCTATCTGCCGACCCTCGCCTCCTAGTTCCCATCCCTGCTCGATCTGGTCGTACCGGACGTGTTTTGACTGGGCGAGTAGTGTTTGCGGCACGCAATCCTCATCCGTTCGTAGACGCTGCGCCAGCCGTGGGTTTTTGGTGCTTGTTATCGAGGCCGCCGGTTCGCAGCCCCCAGGCCGGTCGAATTCTCCTCCCTCCCACCTACTTCCGAGTCCTCTGCATTGTTTTGAATGTATCCCGTGGTTGAGGCTGCTGCTGTCTTTTGGGGGTCGGAACGGTCTTAAAAGAAAGTCTTGATTCATCCTAACAACAGTGCCACCATCGCAATAACGTTTAAAGGCCGTTCACGTTCCATCACTAGCATGTCACTCTTCCGCCGTCTCACCTGCGTGTCAATACGCCATCAATTCACTGCACGTGCTGATTACATTCCCGGTCACCATAACTCAATCCCTGACAGTTTTTCTCGTTTCCAATTTCAGAACTTCTTCAGTTCGGCCCCGAAGCTCACGGGAGATTACCAGACGTTAGACCCAGGCTTTTCCAAACCTAGACAACCATCATGCCTACATACTCACCCACTGCGTTAATGTCCCATTCCGGTTACATCAACCCTCTCGTAGACATCACTCTGTCAGCTCTCTTTTCACTCGCATTCTGCGGATTCCTCCGATGCTCATAATTCACCGTGTTTTCAACTCTGTATATGTCAGGTTTTCCGCTAACAATTTTCTTCTCTTTAATTCAGAATCGGAGCAGCAACCACAGCCCTTCCTGACCATTTAATGAAACGCCTGGGTCGCTGGTCATCAGACGCTGTCCAAATGACATTCGTCCTGCCCACAGCTCATTAATCCACCGATGATTACGTAGAAATATCTAACCAAATCTCACATTCTGTTTACAGGGCTGGCAGTCTTTTGGGGGTTTCCCTCTCCACGAGTACGGGACGACTCCTCCCCCTTTTGACGCCAAGCCCAAGTTCATTCTTTTCTGTCCCTTATCAATAAACTCCTCTTAAATACTGTATCGTTGTCTGAGAGTTCATACTACTGAATTGCAGTTTGGTAAAACAGAGATTCGGGAGAAGAACTCTCAGACAACCTCTCTACCTATCGCACCCCTTCCGGTCCCTACAGGTATATAAACACCACGTACCTTTACCCGTCGTGCTCAGCATTTCCGGCATCCCGCCTCCTCCCCATCTCCACCTTCATCCTCTCTTTCTCAAGGGGGGGTTTTATAATCCTAACTACTATTCCTATTTTCTTTCTGCCAAGGGGATGGGGGGGGGTTTCCCTCTCCACGAGTACGGGACGAATCCTCCCCCTTTTGACGCCAAGCCCAAGTTCATTCTTTTCTATCCCTTATCAATAAACTCCTCTTAAATACTGTATCGTTGTCTGAGAGTTCATACTACTGAATATACCAAAGCTGACTCCTGAAAGGTTACATGAAAATGTATTACCAAATCAGAATCCTTGCCCTATTTACATCCCTGGCTATTGAAGCAAATAATATCTACAGTATATTCTTGAAGACATTATTTCTTTGGCAGACCCCATAACTGACCACTAGATGGCTGTTGATTGACAGGTTATCCAGTCATGTGACTGACATTAGGCTTTCTTCTTTTTCTGCAAACTTCTGTCTTCCTTATCATACGTGTTGAAAGGAAATTAGTGATCTAATTTAGTTTAGTAAATGCATTTTATTTAGTTAAGATTCATGCATTTCATTTAACATTTCTTATATATTTAGTGCAGGTCCTAAGTGGAAGTGAGGTCATATCTCAGTAACTCTTTGATTCATTGGCACCAAACTTGCTATGTGGACTCGGAACCGTATTCTGAGGATGTGCAAAAAATCATTTGACCATTGGGGGGCACTGCAATAAGCAAAAATTTATTTTGGCTAATAACTGTCGATGTGTTTCCCTTAAAAAAGTCATTGCTGTGTCTCTTGTTATCTTGTGAGATCCCAAGGCTGAGACATGGCAACTTGTCATGTCAACCTAATTGATGTGGCCACCATACTGGATTTTATCAAAAGGTGTAAAACTTTTTCACAGGCCTCAAATTTTGTCCAACGTTCATGAAATTTGGCACAGATGATCTTCAGATCAAGCACCACAAGGTTATCAGATGAATTTTTGATTTTCAAAATTGTTAAAATTAAAATCAATGGCGAAGCCACCAAACAGGAAGTGAAGTAATAACTCGGAAATGCTTTGTTGTAACAATATTAACCTTGGTACATGGACTCAGGACTCCTTCCTGATGTTGTGCTAATTGGCCATATCAAAGGCAAACGACAAACAGGATGTGAGCTCGTATCTCAATTACACCCAATCTTTGGTCAAGTGACATAAAACTTCCTATCAGTGCTTACAGCCATGCTTTTAACGTGATCAGATCAGGCTGCCACGGCAACTCTGCCTTGCTGGATTGCTTGGCCTCCTCATTTTTTTTAATGAGTTATATAAGTTCTTTTTTATATATACAAATGAGTGGAAGCTACTTTTCATTGAGATTGAACTTAACCTCCAGCACCTTACCTCCATTTTGTTCAATGTACAGTACAGTATGAACAGAATGTTTGAAGAAAGTTGTATTGAAGAAGTTATTTAAACACACTTGAGTGAAGATGACATTTTTCATGGAAAGAAGTGGTGGTCTGTTTTATTTGAGCACAGCATCTTCAAAGAAGTATTGATTTCATATTATACAACATAAGTGTAATTGTCTGTCTGTCTGTGTGTGTGTGTGTGTGTGTGTGTGTTTTTTCAGAGTTAGGACTAAAATTCAATTGGTCAGGTTTTTGAGCAGCTATTTGAACGAAGCAACAGTAAGGGTAAATGTTATGGAAGTGTGACACTTTATAGCCAATAAATAAAACTTAAATAAAGTGATATAAGTATATTATTACATTATTGGCTCCAATTATTACATTTTTACAATTTTTTAACCCAGCTAATAATGTAATAACTAGTCAGTAATGTAATAACTTATTACATTATGGGCAAAAGGTTATTACGTTATTGGTTCAGAAATTTTATTACATTATTGGTAAGTTATGCTGTTATCAACTTTTATTACATTAAGAACTGAAAAATCATTACATTAATGGCAGTTATTACATTATTGGTAGTTATTACATTATTGGCTGCTACATGGCCCAAGGGTTGTGACCTCTGCTATTGTGAGGAAGAGGTCTATTCACTCATTTAACAACCTCTCCAAGTCCCCTTAGGACATTGCATGCAACATTTTCACACTGAACGGAGCCGTAATTGAATGTGTGTCCTCATATGCACTTCCATTCCGTGTTTTTTCCCCTTTACCTGTTTTGCAGGTAATCCAGTAGGAGGAGCTTTTGATTTAAAAGGATGGCGGCAAAAGGCTGAAGCTCTCTCTCTGGATGGACGCGGTCACACTTGGCTCCTGAGTTTTCTTTATTGTTTAAATTACTTTATGTTAATGAAGTTCCTTTTGTTTTCGTTATTCTATTTCTGTTGTAGCAGTATTTTTGTTACGTGGGGAGTGGGACCTGTTGTTCTATGAACACGCAGTTGCCCATCAGGAACAGTGGGGTGCTCCTGCCGTCCTCAGCCCTGGGATCGCACCGTAGGTAGGTGCAAGGAACCTCTCAACCTCCCTGCCAGGCTTTGTTATCGTTCGATTGTGGTTTTTTGTTAATTTGTATGATGTGTTGAATCTCCCTGCCAGGCTTTGTTATCGTTCGATTGTGGTTTTTTGTTTATTTGTATGATGTGTTGAATCTGCTACATTGATTTCTCCTTTTTCTTAATTAAGCTTCATGCCTTCGTTTTCATATATTGACTTGTTGGGACTTTTTGTATGTTTCGGTGGTATCAGATGTGGTTGGCTGTAACATTACATTATTGACTTTTATTACAACAAGAACTGAAAAATGATTACTTTATTGGCAGTTATTACATTATCGGTAGTTATTACATTATTGGCTGCTACAGGCCAATTACCCAGATGCAAAACTTTCAGGATAATGAAAAACTTCAAATTCTCCTTTTTGTCTGCGTTTGTGACACTTGGTAAGCACCCCATGCACTTTTCCAGCCAGAATTTGGAAAAACATGACTGAATTTATCATTTGTCAAATTCAAACGCTTTCTTGGTTTGCGGACCAGGATTTTAAGACATAGACCTGTCCTACAAGGCCCGCATGAGCTCTGGGAGCCATCATATTCTTAACTTTATGCATCCAAGGTATCATAAATCATTCTCAGATTCAGCACAAGCATAGGGCATGAAATCCTGTTATTCAAGCCACTAAACATACTCCTCTCAGTTGATTTTCTTTTTGGATCTTCGGAAGCCTCTGACAAATGAATGTGTCCTAAAACCAGGGGCCACTCCACTCCCTGTATTCATGAACTGCACTGACAGTGACTCACATCAAGATGTGAGTTCCCCTCTATTTATCAATGAAGCATGGTACAAGACATACATTTTATCATAAAAATACTTAAAGTGATTGATTCCTGCAATCTATTCAACTATATCTGCAACAGCTAATTCACAATTGTGATCTATGCAACACCAGATCGAAACACTTCTCACACAAACACTTCTCGAAACAAATCTCTGACCAAACAGATTAGACTATGGTGTATTATTAAGCATTACTGATGTTCAATCTGATGCAAAACAGACAGGCTTCTCCCTCAGGATTTGCTGAGTGAAACCACACTTGGAAAGGCTTCCAAGCAATTTGTCATGTATGGCTTCTGTACTTGTGGCAGGAAGTTCCATCAAATTCAAGAAGAGTAATAGTCTCTTCTGTGAGACTTCTCTGGAATTATATGATCAAGGCAGACTTCTTGCTTATAGTGGTGGCCTCTAGTTGGCTCATGTAATAAGATTTGCA
This sequence comes from Albula glossodonta, assembly GCA_019788955.1. Classification (NCBI taxonomy): domain Eukaryota; kingdom Metazoa; phylum Chordata; class Actinopteri; order Albuliformes; family Albulidae; genus Albula; species Albula glossodonta. The sequence continues at coordinate 271,704 of JAFBMS010000177.1, read as the reverse complement.
TTTGGAAAGCAGGCGTGAGTCCTGTGTCTGGGGCCTTGAATCCCTGCCATGCCATTACCAGCTATAGCTGGGGGTCCAGGGTGGCGAGACAACAATTGGCCCAGCCTCGCCAGAAAAACATGGTGTTCAGCCAGTGTAGTTTGTTAATCTCATCTCTCTCTCTTTATCCATGCAAACCTCCAATATTTTTTTTTACTTTTCAGCCAATAATTTGCTTGTCCATCAGGCAGGACCTTCTCGTAATGATTTCAACGATATACCAGTCACTGGACCAACCTCTGCTTCTTCCTGCAGTTTTGATGGTCCAGCCACTTTTCCTCCAGCCACTGCTGCTCTGGCCACTGACACACCAAAATGAATGTATTAAAGCTTATGTAAAACTGGATGATATTCAGATGTTTAAAGGTATATCGGCTTCATTTACTTTTACAGTTAGTTTTCATAAAATATTTACCGAAACCTGTGTCATGTTCCCAACATCACAACTATCATTAGTGAGATATTAAGTAAGATATTTAACTGCCAGTCTGTGTAACTAAGCTTCAGACATAAGCTATGAGCTGCAATTAATTTTAGCTTTACCTTCAATAAATTTGTAACTTTTTTATTTTGCTGTACAATTAACATGAGATTTTATATTATAAATGCAAAACAGAGAGTTATAAAACACTGGATATTACAAGCAATGCTACAAAGTCAATTTTACCTTTAAAGTAAAAATAGAAATGATAAAGAGATTGAAAGGCTCTGAGGAAAAAAGCTGTCATTCCCAATATATTCATTCCCACAGATTGTATTAATAAAATATGATTTAGAGGCATCAGAGCTTACTTGTTTGGCAGTTTTCAGGGCCTGATGCCCAGCAGGAGCCATTGAAGCACGTAGAGTCACACTTCATACCTGCAAACACATGGAACACTTACAGAATCACAAAACACAGACATGACAACCTTTGACAACCTTCCATCAATATGTCTTATTTCTCTGTTTGTTCCTTAATAACCTTAATATGAAAGCTGTCTTTGCAAACTTTTATATATGACAGGCATCTTGTGATTGACCGTTAACTGTCTGTTTATTAGTTTCACGTACAAAATGTCTAAAATGGGATCACTACTGCATTAAATCATTGAATATGTAGCTGGTACTCACAATACTGGCCAAAGCTTTCATGTTGAACCATCATAGTAAGGTTATTGTTCCATTGCTTGTCCACAATGTCAGACCATTGAATTGTCTCCACGTTACACAGCCAATGGTTATTGGTTACTTTCACTCCTCCCTTCAGTATTTCTGTCCAAAAGAAAAGAAAATGTCAAGCCATTACAACCACTTCATTGAATCTACACAGTTATAGCAATCCTGTATGTCTTCAAATAAGAATGGGGAAATGCAACCCAAAATGATCACATTTTGTTGTTAAATCTTGGCATTTTACTAAATGAATTTTGTAGGTATTTGTGTTTTTGTTTGTGTATGTGTATCCATGTTGTGGGGGGCTGGGGGTAGGACTCAGAATCTGTTCATTTGAAGGTGTGTTGGTCACAGACAGCAGTTTCGAAAATCATGACAGCTCGCCCCAACTCAAACAAGAGAAAACTGCATCCAGAGAGGACCAATGCTCACTAAAAGGGTTAGGCAGACACTTAACATAATATTGGTTAAAATCCATACATCACTACAGCCTTGAAACGTCCGACATAGCCTCTACATAAACCGTATATCTTGAGTTTCGCAAAGCTGAACTTAAGGAAGGGTTGCCATTCCAAAACTGGTTGTTCTCCAGGCTAACTGGCAACCTGGGATCGTACAATATGTAAATACCATGTCACAAATTTCATTTTTCGTGGCCAAAATATTTATGATCATTAAAATGTGTTTAAAGCTAATTTCGTCATATATTTTGTTAAGAAACAAATCTTTTTATAGCATAGAATATGCGTCTTAACTGCATTGCAAATTGACACAATGGCAGTTTGTACTACAATAGTTTGAACTACATTGTTCATGATATGATGCAGCATTTGGAGTGTTAAAATTTATCCCAAAACATACATTTCCATGTATGTAAAACTGCACATATAGTATATATGTGTATAATTGTAACATATTTAATATTTGCATATAGTTAACATATGTCTTACATATGTGTAAAATGTAAGTTATTAATCCCCCAGTGGGGAAATTTGCAGTGTTACAGCAGCAAAGGGGATAGTGGAATAGCAAGAGCATCAGTAAGGAAAGCAAAATATAATAAATAAGGAATAAAAAATAAAATAATTACATTCTAAATATTTACATTACAATTAACAATTTACAAATTAGCATCTGTAAACAGACTCCACAGTTGAATGTGCAGTATTCCACATACGAAATATTGATACTGATATTGCACATGAGTGAATTTGTCAGTTTTGGTGTGTGTGATCTACGGGGAGCAGTGTTGATTGTAAAGTCTGACAGCTGCAGGGAGGAAGGACCTGCAGTATCTCTCCTTGAATTGAAACATATTGTTACATATTCTTTGAAAGTCTTCTATAATCAAAATCCAACATGATTCTGCTCATTTGAAAAGTCATGCATGCACTGAATAAAACAGTAGAAAAAGCACTGCTGTGCCCACAGTGGAAAGGTACAGCAGTATGTCTCTGATTTTAGACATAAGTGCTCACCAGTGAGGCTCCTGAGTGACAGCTGCCTTACTCCCCTCGTGATATTCTGGGTCTTGGCAGTCTGGTTGGTTTCATAGTTGGACATGATGGTGAGGGCAAACTTGTTGTCATACAGCGTGTGGCCTCGGATGATGTGCAGGTTCTCCAGGGGAATGGTGGCCACTTCGTTCAGGGCAATGAGCACGTACCCCCCCACCTCTTGGATCATCTTCAGGGACATGATTTGATCAGAAAGCATAACAAGATGGATTCAATCAAGCATTCTACCATAGCCGTGACCCATATCTGCAGATAAGGAAATGTCTTCATCTGACTCTGCTGTGTGACATCTTCTTTGACAGGCACTTTTCATTTCAGGCTGACGTAGCTGTATATTCTACAGTAGTCTGTTCTCCTGAGATGATCTGTGCCTGTTTACCACACTTGGGATGCACTGTAAAGCATTGATGATATGAATTGATGATGCTTAAACATTAAGTTTTTGCATTTGCTTACCAACTCAAGCACTACCATAACTAACTTTTTTCTACCAAGCACATAATAACTAGTAAATTTTAAAAATATGATTTCACTCAGCATTATCAAATTTATATATTTGATTGTTGGTTAATTTCTTGGTTTATATTTTCTGGACAATTACAAATGACCAAAATTATTGGTAAATTATGAAGGGAAATTTAACAAAATTACTGGTAATATTCCATCCATTTGCTACTCTAAGGATAACTGTTGATCTCATTCATGCTGGAATTGGAGGCCAACACTTTCCTGTATTGGACCTATGTATGATACGCAATCAAAGCCAATATACCAATTTTATTAAGCCTTAAATTTTATACACAACTGGGCAAAAAATGGGCCAAACCCAAAATATTTAGCTTTAGATGGTCTTAATAACAAATGATCGGTCAGGACATTAAACAAAGACACTCCTTAGACCTTCTGTGCCACCATTTGCTTTCTAACTTTTGCTACATTGAATTGTTTGGGAAAAAGCTAGAACAGGGAAATTCAGTTATATATCCTCCTTGTTCACAAAAGTAAAGTCATGATAAAGACTAAAATGTTTGATATAAAATTCAAATGAACACGTCTTTTCCAAAAAATATCTTCTGGGATGTATTTTCTAAAAAGATACGTCATTATTAGGTGATCTGCCAAACCTATCAAAGGCCCGACATCAAGCTCATAAATGATATGAGTGACAGAGCAGATGAAGGACACTAATGGCAAGAGTGATATTATAGATATCCCAAATCCACAATATGCAGTGTTGTAAGTCCCAAGGTAAATGAGTGAGAAAATCTGCTCTAAACAATGCAAAATATCATGCAGGGGTTACTGCTAGAAATCACGTAGCTTGTCTTCATCAGACCAGCTGTTGTTATTTTGAAATTTACAAGACCCTGAAGGCAGAGAAAAGGCCTATTTCTCTATCAGCTATTAAGAGAATAGGTCAACACTTTGAAACAACAGGTGATGTTGGCAGAGAGAAAGATCTGGAAGGCCCAAAGCCACATCATGCAGGGATGACCACCGTCTGAAATTCAGTTCTCAAAGACAGGAAAAAAAGCCTACAAAAACTGTCAGATGAATTTAAGACCTCAGAAAACTCTCTTTCGAGAAAAACAATTACCAGAAGGTTGTCTCATGCAGGTTTTGTGTTGTGTTAAAAGCCATTGCTGTCTGAGAAAAACATGAAAGACAGAATGACATTTTTGGCAGAATATGGAAATTTGATTCAGAGTGGTTCAGCAGAGGTGTGTGGAGTGATGAATCACAATTTGAGTTTGGTGATGCTCCAGGGAGGTGTCTCCAAAGACCTGGTGAGAAATACAATAGTGAATGCATCTCTACCACAGTTAAGCATGGAGGAAGAGGTGTCATGGTGTGGGGTGCCTTTTCAGCTACTGGTACTGGTGAGCTGTTTCACTGTGAAAAGTCAATTGATGCTTAACAGTACAGGAGAATATTTCAGAATGGCTTGCTTCCCTCAATTTAGAAGTTTTTTTCTAAAGAGGAACGATCAAATGTTATTTTTCAACAAGACAATGCTCCTGCCCACACTGCACAGACCACCAAGAAGTGGCTTGAGAACAAGTCTAATAGGCTAATGTTTTGATTTGAACCCTATAGAGAATATTTGGTCTCACATTAAACACAAACTAGACAGGAAATTTGTTTCAGTGACTTATCAACTGTCAGCATTGATGACTTATCGAAGTCATCAATGCTGAGTGGAACAATATAGGCTCTTCTTTCTAATTTACTTTCTTTATGCTAATTTTTTTTAAGTTGAATTCTCGATAACTTCCTGACCAGTGATTTGTTGTTAAGACCATTAAAAGGGTAATGTTTTGCCATTTTATGCTGGGCCCTTTTTTTGTCCAGTAGTGTAGTGTATGATAAAAAAAACTCTAACACAGCCATGACAGCAATATTTTTATGCCTTAAAGTTGATTATAAATGATGTCTCCTGTTATACTTTTTCTCTAGTCATTTTGCAAATACATTTTTTTTTACAAGTATTTTTGTCTTCCTGTTGGCTTTAAAAGTGTCTGTACTGATACACATGTATGTTTGCATTGTAAAGTGTTTTATAGCAACTTCTAGTTTTAGCAAACATGTCTTATCCATGATGTTGCTGTTCAGAAAGGTTAAGTCAATAATGTTGTGCTTTTGTAGCGTATGCCTATAATCTTCCAATGATCCCATAGTCACAACGCATTCTCCTAAATGTTATTCAGTATTTATAAAAATCAATTCTTGTGAAATCAAGCAACTTAACATTTCCATTGTTATTGAGGTGTTCTGTTTGCATTACTTACACACCTACAACACAATTCTACACTCACACATAAACACACTCACAAATACACACAGGTACATTATCAAAATTATCATCTTGATTAACATGTGTCATCTTTGACATGTACACTTTAGCTCTATTTCAGCACTTTTTCTCCATATACTCTTTGGTGCCATGCCAAATGTTCAGTGGAAGAAAGTAAAATCCAACTATATGAAAAAGCAGAGAAACTGTTGGTCTTTTCTCTTGGTTTTATTCTGCTTTAGTTATTTTCAATAATTAAATATTGTGGCAAACAGAGTGATCCTAAAGACACTTGGATGGATGAATGTTTCATTAGCTGTGGCAGTGTGTGCACACAGCTGCAGCTCACTGGGTAGTTCCAAGGTGAAGGATCGCTATATATTTTTGTGTTAGAGTTTGTTGGGTGGCATTTGTAAGCATTTTAGAGAGATTATATTTTTGGTGTAATTAATTTTGCTAATGGGTGCTATAGCTAAAGAATGTATCTGGCTCTAAACCTCACCAAATAATGGGAACATGTAGGAAAAGGCTGTAATTAGCAACAACATCAAGGAAAAATTAGAAAATCAGTTCAGTAAAAATGCCAAATATTGTGATTATAATACTCATGAGTATTCTCATAAAATATTTTAGCATTTTTATTCATCAAACTGAACTACTTTGGCTCAACCACAAAAGGGCAGGTTGCAGACTGCATAGCCCATAATATAGTTTTTTTGGGAAGAGTGTCTGCGTTGCAATGACTGGTACATACACTGAGGAAGGACAGGTCATGGTGCTCCTTGGTGTAAGTGATCTCCAGGTTCTCCAGCAGCACTGTGCAGTTACTATACATCCTCACCATGTTCTTGTAGTGGTCGTCAGGGGAGCCCAGGCGTGCCAGCTTGTTATTGGTTCCCTGGCACACTGAGGGAGAGACAGGATAAATAAGTACAATGCCCATCTGCCCATTCTCTATGTGTATTTTAATGCAGGGGGTGGGCTAGCTAGGCTGGGGTGGAGAAGGGGGTGGAGCTAGCTAGGATGGGATGGAGAAGGGGGTGGAGCTAGCTAGCCTGGGGTTCCCACTTAGAGCCTTTGAAACTAACTTGGAGACCAGTGCCTTTTACCATGTGTGTGTGCTTTCATGCTTTCTTCATGTAGGTTATCAACTTTCATTGTCGACCATATCTGTGTGTGTGTGTCACACACACACAGACACACACACACATGCATATCTTTTCAACACTTATCATTACATTCCTTTGTACATATACACACAAACTCACACACACCAGCCAAGGGTGCTGTATACGCCCTTAAAGCGGCTATGTGAGTCTAACTGAAACCCAGCCTAAGGGTGTTTGATTGAATGTAGCCCAGTGATTAAAATCCCTGTTTCAGGTAGAATTTACACATCCAATTTGTCATTATATAGTATTATATACTTCAAGTCAACTTACGGGAATGCCACTTTAAATATGCCTTTTTAAAAGGCCTCCAGAGACAGAGGAAGCCGCCCTGAGGAGCAGGCTATATGTTATCTCAAGCAGTGTGCTCAGAGAAAAGAAATATTCCATCAACATGTCAAAACAACACCTATCTCCGGATCTCTGTAGTCACTCTGCAACTCTGGCAGGCTCACTATCAACAGTGTACCCACAATAAACATGGACAGGTATCAGGTCTGGTTACCAGTAGGAATAATTTACCCTAGGAAGATCTTCTACTCCTTCCACTCCTAACATGTTACCTAAAAATTGAGCCTGGTTTCCATGAGGAATCCAGGTTTTGTAAAAAATACTGATCTATGGAATTTTAATTAAGAATCTGAAAAAACACACTTGAGTATCATTGATACAATTTCAGTATGTGCTGATTGTATATTTATGCCTAAAGACAATCTATTAAACTATCTACTACAAATTCCACTGCTAATTCTATGTCTAGATCGCTTCTGCTAATTGCTTCTCTGTTGAACTGTTAGTTGTGTGATTCATTACTGTGCTAGGAAAACTTATTTGAGGAATATGCAAAGCCAGGTTTGCTTCCAATAAAAATCATAGTATTACTCAATCAATTCTGTGAATGAATTGTGTCACATAGCTGTTGTACACCAATAAAATAACACAGATTTACATACACTAGCGTGGTTTTGATTTGACAGCATTAACATAATTCATAAAATAAGTTGTGCAGCAGAATGGCTGTCTGTAGCTGAAGACTGAACCTGAATGATGTCTGGAAAGAATGTGAATATTAGTACAGGGGGTCCTCGACTTACGAACGAGATCCGTTCCTACGACTTGTCATAAGACGATTTTCGACGTAAGTCGGAATTTATACCTAAATTATACCTAAGTTAACACCTTAAGTCACTCACACCGTTCACACAACACATGAGGGACATATAAAATACAGTAATTAAATGAAACAGTAATAAAAAAAGAGAGAGAACTGTTTCTTATCTTTATTTCTGTTGTCGTATTTACGAACCAAACCGCTTAGTTTGAAACTAGGTTTTTTGAATAATTTATGGGAGTGCGTCGTAACCACGAAACGACGTAACTTGAGACCGTTGTAACCCAAGGACCCCCTGTATTAGGAATTCTAGTATGACACTGAGTATGATGTAGACTGTGTGAAGGCCAAACCTAAGGATGGCAGATCAGATTAAGAAGAGCATTGAGTATGAGCCGATGCTCCATCACTGCTGAGCGCAAACAGCCCAGGCAAAGGAGTCATCTTCCTCTGCATTACACATTTCATCATACTATCACATGATTTCCTTTTTAACATCTATCCTGCTATCATTTTCTTCTTTCCATGGTACAATTATTCGGGGGGGGGGGGAACCACACCTTTCATTTTCAAAACATAAGAGATTTTGTGTGTTTGTCTGCGTGAATCCACAGACATGTCAGTGCCGATGTGCGTTTCAAGCTTTGGCAAAAAAGGAATGCGCAAAACAAATACTGCCATTAAAAGAGGAGAAAGACACACTTCCTTCCTTTGACTTGAGTCTGAAACAATGTTTTATTCATCACTGTGGGTCTTTTACAGCAGGCCTTTCTTTGGAGGCTTTAATAGGATTTACTAACGACTTTCCCCGATGATGCATAAGATTAAAACCCAGCTGCCTTAGTCCTGATGATAGCATGCTCATCAGTGTAGTCATGATGGCGGTGTGCTCTTCAGTGTAGTCCTGATTGTGGTGTGCTCATCAGTGTAGTTCTGATGGCTGTGTGCTCTTCAGTGTAATCCTGATTGTGGTGTGCTTGTCAGTGTAGTTCTGATGGCTGTGTGCTCTTCAGTGTAGTCCTGATTGCAGAGTGCTCTTCAGTGTAGTACTGATTGTGGTGTGCTTGTCAATGTAGTCCTGATTGCAGAGTGCTCTTCAGTATAGTCCTGATTGTGGTGTGCTTGTCAGTGTAGTCCTGACTGCAGAGTGCTCCTCAGTGTAGTCCTGATGGTGGTGTGCTCTTCAATGTAGTCATGATGGCGGTGTGCTCTTCAGTGTAGTCCTAACTGCAGAGTGCTCTTCAGTGTAGTCCTAATTGTGGTGTGCTTGTCAGTGTAGTCCTGATTGTGGTGTGCTCTTCAGTGTAGTCCTGATTGTGGTGTGCTCTTCAGTGTAGTCCTGATGGTGGTGTGCTCTTCAATGTAGTCATGATGGCGGTGTGCTCTTCAGTGTAGTCCTAACTGCAGAGTGCTCTTCAGTGTAGTCCTAATTGTGGTGTGTTTGTCAGTGTAGTCCTGATTGTGGTGTGCTCTTCAGTGTAGTCCTGATGGTGGTGTGCTCTTCAATGTAGTCATGATGGCGGTGTGCTCTTCAGTGTAGTCCTAACTACAGAGTGCTCTTCAGTGTAGTCGTAATTGTGGTGTGCTTGTCAGTGTAGTCTTGATAGCAGCTTTCTCATCAATGTAATCATGATTGCAGAATGCTCATCAGTGTTGTCCTGATTGTGGTGTGCTCTTCACTGTATTCCTAATTGTGGTGTGCTCGTCAGATTGCCTTCAGTCTGTTCTGCCTCTCAGATGGTGCTGGAGGGCTGTGAGCCTTTGGACCTCTTCTTGCTGTAATCCACTTGCCAGCTTGTGTGTGGAAAGGATGAAGTAGCAAAGGAGAATTCTGGTGGGGCAGGTGGGGATAAAGAGGAGCAGATTGTGCTGGGAGTGTCCTGGCGTGCAATAGAGATGTTGTGAAAACTTGCATCCATATCTAAGATCATGGTTATTTCTGCATTCATAACATTCAAAATTGTCCACAAAATCATACTATGAACATCCTGAACGATGTACAAGGTATTGCCTTCTTGCCACAGTCAAATCCACCCTTCAAATCCAGTATAATTTATCAGATGTTGACTGATGTGAAAAGCAGCAGGTCCTACACAGCGATGCCCCTAAATCCCAGATGAAATAAGCACATGCAGCCAATGCAGAGACCTACACAACTCCCTCTTAAAGACCAGGGCAGCAGGAGGGTGAAGGCTCACATGAGGGCAACACCATTACTATCTCCACTTCAGTCTTGTTTTAATTAAATCAGCTTCATGTCTTTTATTTTTTATTTAAAATCAAATATTCTTACACATGTCCTGTAAATGAATCCTGTCCTCAGATTCCCTCTCATTTTCCACAAACAAGTGTAATGTACTATATGTCCTATATTGCTTTATGCAAAGAATTGTCAGTACTTGTCAAAGGTTGTTAGATCATACAGGCAGAGACCCTTAGTGTGCTGAAGTCCAGGATCTATAGATTAAATAGTGATCGTAGCTGGGCTGAATGGCCTGTTCCCATCATATGTCCTTGTGTTTTAACTCACACATGCACATTATGGCTGCAAAGGACAGTATGGTTTGTTTTGGTTTAATGTTCACCTATGTGCATTAATGGTCATAAAGACAAGGGTTTTTGTTCAGTGATCAAGCTAGTTCACTTCATTTTCATTAGTCTAGCTATTTTGTACCCCTGCTGGCCATTCTTCTGTCTTATATAGCGGAATTGTCAAAACAATTTTTATCTGAATTTTTGTTGCTAATCTTGCCAGAGTATTCTTAGCAGTAGTGCCACATAATATCCCTTTGTCAAACTATGGTTGTATTTTGCATTGTTATCTTTATAAAGTGTAATAGCACTTCAGTTTAATGCTTGCTACTTTGCATTGGTGCTTGGAATTAATCAGGCATTCCACTTCCAGGTGTTTACACATTTAACATTAACGTGTTTGCAGATTACTGAGAAAATGAGTTCTTTTCATCTTATTATTACTGAAGAAAAGGGTGATCACGAAGTGACAGGGTGGCAGCATTTTTATACATGCCTTTTGTGCATGCCCTTTCTGCCCAACAATAATTCAGTAGAATTAATTTTAATATTAATTTTTTAATATATTAATTTTCAGACAACATTGAGTGCTTTTCGAAGGAGTTTATTGTGACGTGGCAGAGTACAGTAGTTCACTTGGGTGTTGGTTGGGGGGGAAGGTCCAGTGGGGACGGTGGCAGTTGGGGGTTAGTCGGTGGGAGCATGCAGGGGCGGGGCAGCAGCCAATGCTTGGACGGCAGCAGTGGAAGGTGGAGTGCAGTACCGGGTCTGTGGGAGCATGCAGGGGTAGGGTAGCTGATGCAACGGGTGACAGAGCCTGCTGACTCCTGCGGGGACGGTGGCAGCAGGGAGGGTGGAGGGGTGCAGTACGAGTCCGTAGGTCTGTGCAAGGGTGCCGAGGGAAGCCCACCAACTCCTGCTAGGAGAGCGGCAGCGGAGAGGGAGGGAGATTTCACTACCAGGTCCACTGGGAGTGTGCAGGGGCCAGGCACCTGACATATTGGAGCGCCAATTGAAGCCCAGCTGGTGTCTGAGCTACTCCAGCTCAGATACCAGTAGCAGGGACAGAAGGGAAAAAAATGTAGGGTATTTGCTTCAGTTAGCATAAGCAATTGCAGCTGACTTGCTGCTGTAAACAGGTATAGTTAAGTGATGCCTCAGGCTCCTGTTGCAAGGAGACAAGATGAAGGTGGGATGGGATTAACAGAGCATGCACCGACTCCAGTGCACCTGCTTGTGCAGATGCGTGTAAGTATGTGTGGATGCATGTGTGAAGGAGAGAGGAGGAAGGCAGGACAGGAGACTGTGAAGTGTGCAAGGATGCGATAGGCGAGGGAACAACCACTGTGTGCCTTATATTGCATCTTGTTATGAATGGCTGTATGGTAGAACCCAGGCCTGAGACCCAAAGAGCAGGCCTATGGCAACAGTGGCAAGGAAAAACTATATTAAGGAAGAACCACAGCTCATGAATCTGACTTGTGAGGGTGCCATCTGCATTTGGCTGGCAAAAGGCAGACAAATGGTGCATAGCTATGTATGAGCAGAAGATGAAGTGTAGATATAAGAAGTGGGAATGGGTGACAGCTGATAAAGGTGCATGAAGCATGAACTCTCGTATATGAAACAGATATATTGGTTGCACATACCAACAATGTGCACGTAAATGGATGAAAGAAAAATGCCCTAATTGCTTGACAATGCATTGCTCGTAGTTACAAAGCTGGCTTTGTGCATCATCAAACATGAAGATTTATGACATCATAAAGTATTTGCAAAATAGTATGTGCAGGTTACTGATTCTATTGTAGACAATGTTAAAAATGATTGGAATTGGTACAGTCGTTGACAATTAAGGTATTGCTTGCAGCAACGAAGCTAGGGGAAAATGATAGGATAACAACACACCAATAGCAGTTACTTGGAAGCACACATGATCACAGCAACAGAACAGCAGATAGTGTCATATCATTGGTTAATGAAACTGGACGAATGGTGTCTGATGCTTAATGGAGAGTAATGTCGGTCAAACACATGATTGTGGCAGTAGGGATCTGACTACAGACTGTGTAAGGAGTACCAAGAAAATGATCAATAACACTTGGCGCTAAAGCAAGAAAGCTGAGCACACAAATTTATAATACGCCTTACAGATCTCATAGAGAAAGAAACTGTACACTTTAAAGCGTGACAGAAGGTGTCACAAACGTTAAAATCTACACAACAATCACAGCTAAATAGAACAGCAGTGGTTCAACAAGTTGTGTGGCAGGGCAACTAAGCTAGAATTACTCTGCATAGCAGAAGCAGTACCAAGAAAATAATCAAGAACACTCGCGGCTAAAGCAGGAAAGCTGAACCGTTCCAATTTATAAGCCTTACAGATCTCATAGATAGGGACAGAAACGTTACACTTTAATGTGTGACAGAAAACATAACAACAAATTAAAATCCAGAAAACAATCACAGCTGAATAGAACTGCAATAATTCAACAAGTACCATGGCAGCTACCTGGTAAACAGTGTAAATATGAAGGCAGGGGTTGTATTTGGGAGAGCATGCGCATGTGTGACTGAAGAAAAAGGGCAGAGGAAGGCTGCGGAGATCCAGTGGGGAGAGGGATGGGTGGGGGGGCTTGGACATGAAGCTTGCAGGTGGGCAGGAAGCGCAGTGGATGCAGGGAGCAGAGGAGGAGGGGTGGGCCTGTGTAGAGAAGGTGCATGTCAAATTAAAACCCATTTAGAAAACCAGACTGGACGGATAGAGGTATTTCAGCGAGGGGTTGTCTTTTAGTACTTCTCCCAAACTTTTACTTTAACAAACTCCAACAAAACCCATTGACAGCACAGGTTTACTTCCTATGAAGCAGAGCAGCATGTTCAAATAGAAACACATCAGACACTAGCAGACGTCTTGGAGATGAACAACAATGTTGAAAGAGTTTACAGTCTTCATCAGTTGCAAGATCAAAACTATTTCCACAGATTATAGGTAGTTTTAGGAACATGTCTTTTTGGAAACCTTCAGGTATTATCAAAGGGGTTTTCAAATGACAACATCTAAAGAATTAACTGTCCCTCAAAACTTATTGTAGAAGCAAGATGGATAGTTTCCATGGATTAACTTATTGAAAGGCCTTCAGAAATTCTGAGGTAGAAATATTAAGTTACCACTCTTACTTGAAGTAATTTAATCATGGTGGTAAGTTGAGCGGTTGCCGGTCTGAGTATGAGAGAAATCGCAGTGAGACCCTGAGATGAAACAGTGGACAGAGACTGAATAAGCCACAGACCTTGGAATGATGTCTGCCAGCAACCTTGAAGTGAATCATACAAAACAAGGATTCATGTTTCATTTTTCTGCAACCTAGGAGCTATTGCACATGGAGCAGTAGTCGTAGGCTCCTATGAGGCTGAGTGGAGAGGACTGCACCTCAAAAGTATTAATGAAGTAAGGAAGAAAATACTGATTTTCTCCATCTGGGATCATTTTACTATGACTGTTTTTTCATTAACTGAATTTTGTCATCAAATTACTCATTACAGCATAATGAATGAGTTTGACTTGGTGAAGTCTTGTGAATTCCTGCTCTCATGAAGCCCATGTTGGTATAAGACTCAATAAAATGTAAATGTGCTGTATGTACCCATAGTTTATGTCATGCATCATTTTTTGCTGTTATTTTTTGCCATTCATCAAATGTGTTATTTGGTCCTGACTACAATAAATATAAATTCTAAAAAAAATGAATTGGAAAAACAATTGCAGCATTCTTTCTTCCCCCTCATATATCCTTTATGTCATAAAGACCAATATTAGCCATGGCTGCTACCAATATGTGTAATAATGTTTATCAAATAGTGTTATGTCATTTGTCATAAGCTGTAAGACACTGTTGTGACAGGTTATGACAGGTGTCATAATATTTTTATGATAGTGTTATGCACGACTTATGAGGCATATTTCAGAGTTCTCCATATAGTATATACCCTATTATGTGTAATACATCCTATTTATGTGTGTAGTAGTAACCACTGAAAACTCAGAAAGAATGCCCTGTGGTTATCATTATAGTGTGATTATGGCTTGAGAGCGTAGTCCTGGCACCAAGAAGCATTTTTTTTTAGTTGAGATGTTTCCTGTGTCATAGCAGTGTCCTAGTGTTGTGGACCACAGCAGAAAAACCTCTTGTGATCAGACCCACCAGTGGCTCGCACACAGCTACCAGTGACAGTTTCATTACACCAGTGTATATGATGATTATTACATCGCTCCATGTTCATGATGATGTCACTGATTTGAAACAGTTCTGAACGGCAGTTATTTCTTTCATTCAGCCAATTCTGCACTGTCATGAAAATGGGAAAGCACAAATCTTCCTTCTGCTGTTGTAGAGTGGAGTATGATGTTTTGGAACTACAAAATATCAGGTTGCTGTTTGGCAATTTAGAATCATTTACAGTATTTTACTTACAGTTTTTCTTGATTGCTAAGACACATTTCTTGAAATTGTGCTCCATTTCCCAAAACACAAATACAAAACCACACACTCTGTACTGTAAAAATATGCAACTGATAAAGAACACAGAATACAGTAAACTAATTTACACATTTACTAATTTACAGGCTTTCTGCAACCGTTTAGACACAATCACTAAATGTGTAACCACATGCTCTAAACAGTGCCTCAAAACCCACCCCACACCATTAACACAACTGGCTACAAAATTTCTCATTGTGCTCACACAAAATACCAGTGCTAAAGCACATTTAGCAAAACACTAAATGCAATTGTCATTGTGCAGACGCAATTCTCATTCAACTATGACATGCAGTCACAACAGATGCAGTCAAAACATTTTTCTCCATCAGCTATGTATATTTCACACTTGCATTGCTCACTTGCCCATTGGGTATATTATCATGCATAATACTATGTGTGATGAGCACTGTGTTTGCACAAAGAGAAGGCCAGCATGGTGTGTGATTGGAGCAAGTTACCTCCCTTACCACAACTGAAGAGTAACAGAGAACACATGCACTCATCCCTGAGAATGAGAGTGGAGTGGTGAGGCTTGACTTGCCAAAAGATATGGCAATTTGGGACAATGTCAGTTTTCACTGCCCAGTCTTGTCAGGGAATGGTTTGCTGCCCACCAAAGAATGCCAAATTCTTCTCAGCAGTGAGATGGAAGCTGTATGATCCCCAGCCCCATAAGGCAATGTATGCTGGTTGTGAGGGCAGCCTGATGGAAACCAAAATTTTCCCAAATGACAACATAGCATGGCTAGTCAATATACATGATCTTGCAGACAGATTTTCAGGATAATGTGGCTCACATTCAACTCCACTCTTTGCCCAGCTTCCCTCATTGAACAAAGACATGGTCATTTATAATTCTAGTGGAGCCCCCCCCCCACCCCCCACCACAAGAGTCTTAGTGTTTCCAACACAGAATAGCGTGCTAATTGTGTTTGATATCAACTATTATGACTTCAGTTAATGATATTGAATGCCAGTGCTTTATAAATGAGCACATGGTGCAGCCAATGATATATGAAGGAATTTGTGTGTAGTTTTTCACAAAAGGTTCAGGTTGAAGACAGTGTTTAACATTTTGGGAAATGGGTCTGTCTTTTGGTAAATGGCGTTATGGTTTGGGATGCTTAGTTAATAGGACCATTTATAATTGTGTAAGCAAAGGAGAAAAACTATAAACACCAACTCACTGGTCCTGTCTTTTAAAGATGATAATGATTGTTGTTTGGATAGGCTACCACTTAAAATTTGCTCATATTCAGTAGAGCCTCTCTCATCTGTTATTGCTGTTGTCTGTGGTGACCACATCAATGACAGTTACGGTAATGTTGGGTGGGACTTAACTGATCTTTCTATCACGTGCTGAGACTTGTGTGTACTGTTGTGTAAAAATGCGTTTGTCTTTTGGCTCCTCTTTGCCAAGGGTGTTAATTATTCTGACCCTAATTGTATGTGTAAATAGTGCCGTCATTTCTACATGGTGAAAGCAAAATGTATAAAAATGTCCTTTAATAAAGCCTGGTAATCCACCCTTAAAAGACATATGAATTGTGTGATTATAGACCAAACTATTAAAAATAGCCAAATCTATAAAAAAATGTGTCTTTGTCCCAAATATTATGAAGGCACTGTAGGTTCAACCTAGTCTTAGAAGAGGAGTAGCTGCAGGGAGCAGAGGTCTAAGTTTAATGGTATTCAAAGATCAAATTAATGCAAAGATCAAACAGCCAACTGACCTGGTTTTTTCTGACTTGAGTAATGTTCATACACACACACACACACACACACACATTTACAAACCCTTACACTTACTTATTATGGGACTTACTTATTCATGGCATGATGAATTGATGATTACGACCCACAAAATTTAAGATATTTACAAAAATTACACATACAACCCAAATCTGTGCAAGGGAGCAGAAATGTTTTGATAGGTTCAATAGTTAACATAATTCTGTCCATTGTTAGTCGGATACAATGTTTGAATTTAATTGGCTTTATTCCACAAATTGTTGGTGTTATCTACTCTGCTTCCCATGGAAAAAAATGGAAGGGTGCAAGGCAGTAACAGTCTCTTAAGCAGGACCCAGGATTACCTGCGTCATGGCGTTGCTTCTAAAACCTGCTGAAAGCGTGACTTTCGGCCCTCTGTTTGCTTTCCACGCTGCCTTTATTACAACGGCTCCTCTTACTTTTTCCACAGTCCTGTCTAACTGTTGCCTGATATCAAGACTGCAGTGGAAACCAGTCATATCTAACAGTTGGTCAAGCATGAAAAAGATAAAAGTCAGACAGTGTTGCTGCGTTATGCTCTATTTGTATACTGTACACTAAAATGCAAATCATTGGTATTGTTAGTATTCATTTCCATTTACTCCATTCCATTTCTTAAAATGTAAATCAGTAAAGATAGATACAGAAATGTTTTCACTATGGACCTACTGAAAGGATTCAATAGATGATATGAATTAAAAAAATGTTTTTAATCCATTATTTTAAATGTGCACTCAAAACTCCCTCTTTTTAGAGAGGTGAATTTTTTAAGAGACTGAAGTATGCACACCTTCTTTTTTTTTTACTCCTAACAGTGTTTTCCACCGGTGAAGTGGATTTCTTTTAATGCTCTTTCCATTGTCCCCATTATGCTGGAATATTCCATTAGGCCCCAGTGAAATTACCTCTGTCTTAAATAGAAACAAGTTTAGATGCTAATATTAAGAACGAAGGGCCCTCTCCACACACTTTTACTGGAAGACTACCTTCCATCTAGTATCACATTAAATACCCTCTACCTACTATCACATTAAATATGATTGCAAGGGCTAATCAAATGGCATATTCAACTCAATCAAATAAAACTTTAGTTTCTGGACTAAAATCCAACAGAGAATGGATATACAAAGCATTTAACAGTTCATATGACCGTGGAAGAAAGATAGATATATAGAAGGATTAATCTATCTATTGAAGGATAGAAATATTGATAAACAGATAGATGTATTGCAATATGGTTTGTACCATACTTCTATGCTATGCCAGCTTGAGAGAGAGAGTAGACTCCTCATAGACTGGAATTTGCACAGGGAATGTAAACTTGGACAAACATGTTTTCTCTAAAGTATGCGCAACATCAGATATAACTCAGCTTAATGGAGCTTGCAGGATGCCGACAGAAATCTCAAAACCAACCCCAGTAAAATCCATCTCAGAGGAGGGTATTTTTTCACAAAGCCTGGATGAAAGAAACCCAATATTTCTCAGGACAGCCAGGACCATTCCACTGGACATTTGATACAACAGACTATGCTGGTATGTTTCCCCTGCTACAACACTTTAAATTCATTTACATTCTAATTTTTTTCATTCTAGTTTTTCATTACAAATAATTTCTGAGAAGTACTTGTTGATTGAAATTCTTCTTTGCGTATTTTTATAGCTTACCAACATAATGTGTGCACTTTAATATGTCTTATTCGTATGGAACACTGCCTACATTTTCTCTTGAGTAAAAAGATTCTTACCAAACTTTTATGGTTCTATCAAGAACTATTAATCAAGGACAAATTTACTGAGCCACAATTTATAGGCTTGTCTTAGGACATCATAGTCTAGCCCTTCTAGAATTTACTCAAGAGATATCATTGACACTGTAATGACTGTCTACATCCAAACACAATCACTTTGGGTGCATCGATACTGTCTCCAATCTGCCATGTATGTGTGTTGTCCCCATGAAAATGCATTCTTACAGCACCCAGACACTGTGGATTTATGACTTTATCAAAGTCTGCCACCATTACATTAACTTTTACTAGCAACAGGAAAGGCTTAAACTTTCAGGTTCAGTGGGAAAAAGGAGGGAGTCACCAAAAGCACTCTCTTTTAGAAAACTAGCACATGGTTTACACATTCCACACTGTATCATTTGACCATCCCTAAAATGAGTTAAAAGATCTTTCTTCTTTATTACATTACTTTTTTCCCCCAAATTCCTCTCGCAGGTCAACCTGAATTTCTTGGGGTTTCAAGGTCAGTTTGCCTGGGTTTGGGGCTCCCCGATATAGCCTATGGTCTATTGCATAAATATGGCACATGATAATTAACCAATAAATAGAGGTCTTTTGCCAGGTTCTCTGTTTGCTTCCCATGTTTATTCCAAGTCAAACCCAGTGGGACTCATCTCCTCCCTCTCTCTCTCTCTCACTCTCTCTCTCTCTATGCATCTCATTATTACTTCTACATTCTTCTGTGTCTGGTCAAATTCGTGACTATTTTCTGATAACCCACTTGGTTTTTTTGGTGCAGCTAGACATGCTTAAATGACTGTTAATGATCCGGGTCAAGGATGAGCTGTGGATCTCCAGGGCAGAGTTGGACAGGGCTGGATGTTTTCAGGTTTGAAGAGAACTATTGAGAGAAGTAATGCCACACAAGTTGAACATTCTTACTCACAGAAACAAATTCGTAGTGCAGGCACTAAGACTCATCACACTGAAATATAACTATACAATCAAAACTATTATAACATTAATCATACTTTGCAAAACAGAAATCTTGGTTTCACAGGGATTCCACGCTCTAAGGAGAAAGTGATGTTCACAATAAGAAACCGGAGACTATATGTACAGCCATATGTTATTCAGTAATAAATAATTGGGTGCTATTTAAACAGCACTACATAAAGATTTATTTGCTTTTATTGCCTACAGTTCTTTCAGATGAGTGAAGAAAAGTTATGTCCATTAAATAAAGAGATCATGTTATCACTAAAAGAACTATCAGCTGTGCATTTCTTACCTGTCTAAGTGCAACGTATAAAAAATAAAGTCACTCAAAAGCAGTTATATTTGAAGACAAATGCAATTGTGACCCACTGAGGGTTTGTCTTGGGGAGTAGGATTAGCTGGGGGCAGGGGGCAGGACATGGCTGGTGAATGGATTATAGAAACAGGAAGTGCCTTGTGCAGATTCGGTTACTGTGGGAAAAGCTAAGCATATTAACCCAGATGTTTAGCTCTGTGGGCCAAATGGAGATGGAGTGGGGGTGGGGGGAGGGTGCAGGCCATGTGCCAGAAAGAAACCCACTCCAAAATGTATGAGGGAGGGAGGCTGTGCAGCTGAGTCCAGATGTTGAACTGAGCTAAGATGACGTTGCGTGATTGGAACATACTGAAGTCATGAACATCACAACTGAAACTGTCAAGGACGTATACTGCTCAGAGGAAATTGCAATTCCATCCATGCTATACTGTGGTTAGCATTGTCCTCACACTTATCTAGCGTTTTGTCTAAATGTTTTAACCACTAAAGGTCGGCAGCTCCCACCCTTGAGGGCTGGGATGGGTTTAGCTGCTATTCTGCTTCGATCACTGTCTATACAATCTGGTTTTGCAACATTCTCAAATAGCCTTTTTCTCTAACTGCTCAAGTTGCTCAACTCTTCTTGTGCAACATAGCAAAACTTATAGGCCATCAATTTCTCTCCTGAAATGACATAAATCCTCTTCTGGCATATGAAGGCAAGTTTAGTTCATTCTGTGGCTGCGTTTGCAGCCAATGTAGATCACAGATTTGGTTTGCTTGCTCATATGCAGTTGAGTGCACAAACTGCCAAGGCTGGCCCTGCACCCTGGGGCTGGTTCTACACCCTGGGACTGGCCCTGTACCCTGGGGCTGCCCTGTGCCCTACACCCTGGGGCTGAACCTGCACCCTGAAGCTGCCCTGCACCCTGGGGCTGCCTGGCACCCTGCGTAGGCCCGACACCCTGGGGCTGGAATGCATGCTGCAGGATCCGGCTGGAGCAGCCAGCATGGCGAGTGTTTAACTTGGGCAGTATCCACCAGAGGGCCCCTCAGGGAAATCCTCAATGCAGGCTGAAACCTCAGGGTTCTGCATATCTTTCCATCTCAGCAATGCCTTTCATCACATTCAAATCAGCTCTTTGTCATGCTAATGCTCTTGCTGGTTTGTGTGTATTGATTTTCTTCTTGTCCAGTATTTTATTATTTTTCCAGATGGTGCAGGGTTAAAGGACAGAGAGAATGAAGAGGTGTGAAAACACAGTGTTAGCCAAGATTTAAACCCATACAGTTGTGGTGCATATGGTGCTGTAAGTGGGGCGGGTTAGACCGCTCATCCCTTAGATGATTTTGAGATTCTAACACTGCTGGTTTGTACCAAATGCATACCTGGGAGATATTGTGGAGTTAGGGCACTATTACTGTTTTTGGTGCTGAGCAGTAACAGCAGGTGAAGTGGAAACAGGAGGAAAGCACTACCTTTACACCTATCATTATTCTCAGCCTCTTACTTTGCTTGATTAATGATAAATACACATAAAGTACATGATTACCAATTCAAATCTAACTTTATTGTTCACTGTTGGAGGTCAGGGAATATTAATTTAAAATGTGTTAATCTGATTCTGACATTTAGATGCTTTCAAAACAGCACAGATTGTCTCAAGTTAATTCTCAGTTTAACCAGGTAGACCATCTAAGCACTAATTTCTCATTTGCATAGATCACCTTGGAATCAACGGAAGTGAGCGGATGCAAGGACTTCGGGAACCAATCAAAAGGTGCTAATTATGTGGCCATATAACAAGTCGGTTCTCGTTTTTGAGAATTTAGCCTGGGCTATTTTAATAAGTGCTATGGGATCTATGAGGACCACTGAGTCACAACCTTAGCTGAAGATCTCGTCCAGAGGCTTTTCCCAGGCACAGTATGACGGTGCGATGGATTTTCTATTCGACTATAAGACTGAGGGGGTCCTTACTGGGCCAGCAGCAGATTTCCATGGAAGTTTCAGTACTGACTTAGCCCACACTTTCTCAGCTTCACAACAATGAGCCTATTATTACTGCTGAGACCGCTGCTGCCCATCCCTGCTCCACACAGCTAGGTGTGAAATGTAATGGGGACATGCCATGGAGGGTGGGTCTGAGTACAGCTAGCCCTTGCAATGGTGGGGCTGGATACACAGCACACTTGCTGGAGATGTGGTGCGCTTGCACAGGCTGCTGGGATGGATGTGCTCACATTCATCTCTCTTACCCCCAGTTCACTGTGCCTGTTCATCTTTGTCAACAGAAGCAAAACATCACAAGTAAGGAGTCCAATTGGGCGGAAGGGTAAAAACCAAAGGGTATAATGAACACATTACACATGTTGCTCCAGTGGGTTGCCAAATTCCCTGGCGGGCCAGCACTTTTCAACGACTCTTTCTTTGGAGTGCTCTTTTCACAGGCTCCAAAGAAATAAAAACAGCTCCTTGTTGAGAATGAACTGCCCACAAAAAGTGTGGGATCCAGAAGCTCCATCAAAGAGAGATGAACAAAGCAGAGTAATCTGTATGAATGATAGCAGGACAAGAGGCATGGAGCGGCCAGCCATGACACCTTTCATCGCCTCACCTCCAGTAATTAAATCTGAACCCTGTCTGGGGCTGACGTCCAACAAACCTGCCACTCAAGCTTGTTGACATGCTCTGGAGCTGCTGCTCTGGTCTCTGGAAGTTAGCATTGTGCAAACCGAGTTCAGCTATAAACTGCAACAGTGACATTCATCCTGTTCATCATGACCCACTGCCACAAACAGCGTTAATGTAACAGCGTTAGGATGATTAACAGCGGCGCCTGGCTTAAATGGCAAATCAAGGTCATGAGACAACCTTCATATTGAATAGCACTGGCTACAGTCTCCCTTAAAAGCCACAGATGAGGATCCTCACTGGTGAAGCTGTGCAAGAGGTACTACTGGAGAGAGGGCTTGTGGGAGAATCAGAACAGAACACAACACTGAGCCAGGATAGAGTACAATCACTGCCTAAAGGTTAGGGTGGGGTCCCACAGGGGTGAAAGAAGAGTCACATGCTGCAAGAACTGGATCCATTCATCGCCTGTTAGGCTGTTTCCCCCCTAGGGGTGGAACAATACCTAGCACACAAGCACAAGCCCTGAAACTCCCTTGCCATATGCATGTGTGTTTTTTTTATTAATTTTTCAAATCTTTCTTCAGTAGAATGAATTTTCAGACAACATTGAATGTGCTTCGAAGGAGTTAATTGTGATGTGGCAAGTTATATAATGGTACAAACATTTGATCTTGGGCTTGGTGTCCAAGGGGGCAGCGTCATACCTCATAATTTTGGGTGACGTGAACCCCCCACCGGACCACTAGAAGAGAAGGAGGAATACAGAAGAAAGGAAGTAGACATGAAGGTGGAGATGGGGAGGGTGAGGGATGCTGGAATCAGTGTGCGTGATGGGAGATAAGGTATGTGGCAATTTAATACCTGCAGAGAAAACCGGATTGGATGGATAGAGGTATTTAAATGAGGGGTTGTCTGAAAATACTTCACCCAAACTTTTTTTTAACAAACTCCATTTGGTAAATCACCACCTCCACTGTTTAAATGTGTGCACATACCCCAGCTTATGGTCCATGCCCAGTGGATGCCCTTAATACGCCCCACATGATAGTCTCTATTCTTGTGCTATTCACCATTGTGTTTAAAGCCACCTGATTTATTTTCCCAAGTGCAGCCTTATTTCAGACAGAACTAGTGTGAGAAACAATTATCTCATTGCTTACACTAGTACTGAGTGATATGCCAATCAAACAACAAGTGCTGAATTAGTCTACCACATGGCCACTTTATAAACTAGTGCTGATTGGTTCATTTCATATGAGGTATTTAATACTTGTGCCACATTCTTACTGTAAAGTTTAATGTGTGAAACTTCTTTTAAGTAATGTTTTACTCTGTATTCTTAAGTAAAGCTACTCTGTTTCTTTTCTGCCTTTTGCTACAAAAAACAATCATAACAATATAAACATAGAAAAGTTTATATAAAAATAACTATTTGACACAATAGGGCTCAGTTCCCCATACATGGATTAAGACTAATCCTACACTAAAAACCTTTTTCAGTGGAGATCTTGATTGAATTTATCTCCTGGGCTAAGGTTAGTCCAAATCCATGACTGGGAAAGTGGCCATAGGCCTTTTATTTGCCTTCACAAAAGAATAAAATGTATATCTGTGGCTTGAATAAGACTTTGCAGCCACTAGCTCTGAATATGCATGGTCTGAAATTTAAAGTATGCACTTTTTCATATCGAGAAAAATCACACCAAGATAATTTAGAAATGCGCTTGGCTGAAGCTCCTGGACTGTGGATAATGCTTTCATTAAATAGGAAGCAAAAACACTGAATTTATTTTAGACCTCAGCGCTGAGATCTAAACACCAGTATGCATTTTAATGAACCTAAACGCACACTGCATACACTGTGCATTTGCAATCACTGACAGGCTGGGGCTATGATTGTGTCTATGCTTCTTTCGTCCACGACTACTCTTGCATACATATGTCTTTTCAAAGAACATGGTTAAGGTTTTTGTTTGCAAATTTCTATGCAGAATGAGGGGCTGATAAACAGAAACCGGATCCCCTCTGAAAGCTCAAGCTTCCTCTGGCTGAGTCTGCCATGTAGCCAGTGTAGATTTACAGCATTCAAAGGGTTTGTAAGTATTACGCCAGTAAAAAACTCCCATTCTTTATGGTGATCTAATCATCCAGTGATAGGAATAACACCTTGACTGGTAAATGTGTTCACAGGAGCCCTTTGCTTGTGTATTTCTGTATGCTTTAGGGCCATTAGGTGACTCATTGGGTAAGGCATTCATTTGGGAAGCAGACGTTAGCCTTGTGACTGAGTGTTTGAATGGTAGCCTCACCATTGCATTGACGAGGGAAGATGTTGGTTAGCCCTGTCATCCTCCAATGGCCACTGCTGGCAGGAAGGGCACTTATAGATATACAAACCAATACAATACAATTCAAATACAAGCTTAAAGACTTCATAATTCTTAATTGACATGAGCAATGTAAAACCTGAAAATGTACTGACTTCAAAGTAAACTCACAAGCTGGTTATCACTAACATTACATGCTAGCTAGACTTGAGTGTAAAGTTCACTTACCGGCAGTCATTGGGCACTCCAGCTAATGTTAACTAGCATAGCTAAGACTGGCATAATCACATGAGCAGTAGGGAATGTTGAATAAAACTATGGTTAATCCAAATACTATGGAATACCTCCACAATGTTTCCTCAGGTTTGAAGCAGAGTTCGGAAATGTCCACCAGTCAGCAGAGAAAATATTTCATGTCACCTTATTCAACTAGTTCACAAGGCTTTGAGTCAACAGAATGTGTTAAAATGATTCAAAAAGGTGAACTCCACAATTAACTACAATCGTGATTATGCATTGCTTTCAAAGACTTTGATTAAGAGGTTGTTTAGGCATTGAAAAAGGGAAGATTTCTGCAATTCCTGCATGTAAGAAAAGCTAAGTGAGTGATGGCTATATCTTAGTTGGATCCAATTTAGGTGGATTCTACAGTGCCACTACATCAAATGTGTCCACACTGTAAGCATGTTCAAAGTGCATTTAAACCTGTTCTCACACACTGTCCACAACTGTGGACACGTTTAATGCATTGTAAGAAAGCAATGCTGTGACTGTAGAAATAAGAACAAAATGATCTAACCAATAATTAAACTGTCGATTGTATTCTCATACCTCTCTGAATTAGAACTCATTAACCCTCCCAGATGTCTTGAAATTTACAGCTGAAAAACAACCTCTCTAATTACATATTTTCTAATGGGGCAGTGTGGATGTGTTTTTTAATTTGATTAAGACTAATAAGAAGGATTATTCAAGATTACTTTGGCTATACAATAACGAAGGGAACACAGAACCCCCAAACTTCTCACAGAAGTAGAAAAGTACAACTGTTGAGGTAATTAATTAACCCTTAGGCAATTGTGACAGCTCTATTTGGCAGCACTTATTATATTTGTTTACATGACTATCCATAACATTTTAAGTAAAGCAATCACTATACTGCAGATACAAAGTATTCTGGACTGTCATTACTTTTTTCTTTTCAAAGTTTACCATCAGTGCCCAGGTCTGACAGTAATCTACCACCAGACCAAAGTTCTGTTGAAAGTCCTCTTCAGTGGATAAGAAAGGTACTTCTGTGTAGTTTAGGAGGAGGCCAGGAGCCTCCTGTTCCACCTACGTTGCTAACTCATTCATATACATTTTTAACACTGCTGGACTCGGGTTACAGCCCTGCCTCACCCCACGTTTCTCCTCTGTGATTAACTCTGTTCTTGCATCACCAATGTTTGATCTACATTTATTTCCAGGGTACATTGATTTAATTATAACATAAACTTCACCCTCTACATCACTTGGACTGTAATCGCTCATGTCCAATTCAATATAAGTTTTGCTTGCTTCAGTATTTTCAAAGAAAAAAATCAAACATTGTATTTTGTTACTGTGTAAATATTTTCAGCAATGCAAAGTCTTGAAAGAAATCCAATCTGACCTTTCCTCAGGAATTAATGCTCATTAAGAACATTCTTGAATTTAAGATACAAGTATGGGCTGCATAACGTCTGTTCGGGCAACATCCCACCATATATACGTCCGTGGTCCCATAAGGTTATAACACAGTTCAGAAATGCTGATCGGAGAACAGGACGTAGATGACTTAACCTATTTAACCTATATATTACCTTGCCAGATACATTAGCTGAAATATGGTACTGTATGTGTGCAGTATGTTGGCTGTTTAGTTAATACAGGGACACCACAGTATCCCACATAGGTTTGATAATATGATGTTCACACAACGTCCAAATTACATAACGTCCTATTTCACAGAATGTATCATGGACGTTAAGCGATGCATACCTGTACTAACGAATACATCCCTTGGATTACTCCATATAAAGATACCTCTGTAATGTTGGGACAACTTTCATAAATTGGAGGTATAAGCCCCTGAATCCAGATGTCAAAAAATCCTCCCAAAGCCCAGTCTCCTACATCTCAAGGCTGCTGAATCTAAACGTTTCGGTCCTTTTTCCACCAAGACCATTAGCCCTTTGTGCTTTTACGCATTTGTTTCTTGTTTGAGATTGGGTTATCGGATGGGTATCTTAAAACGATTTATTCGAATATTATTATATTTTATTTAAACACATGTGATATTGTTGTAATATTGTTTCCACATATCTCTGCCACAGAGGATGCCTTTATCAGTGGAGTTTACCAGTTTTTGCTCAGAGCGAGGATGATGCTTTAGAATGTATGCTATTTTCTGATTAATGACTTGCCTGATATTGAAGCTACATTTTATATTCAGCGGACTGTGTGTACAGTAGATGGGAATTATTTAGAGTTGAAGATTTGAGTGTGAGACATGGAGAGTTTTGTTTAGATGTTTCAGTTCTGTCATGTCTTTTGTTTGCATGTTTTGTTTTTTTTTTTTTTTTTGGTTGGGGTTTATTTTGGAGTTACTGTAGAAGTGATTATGACTGTAATAAATAAAAATGTGGTTTAACAAATCTGTAACTCACTTGTGCTCTCTCTCACTCTCTCTCTCTGTTTCCCCTTAAGCCATCAAGTCAGGCCCATTCCTGCAGGAGCAGTTGCTGAGTGTCTTTATTTTGTAAAGACTTGGTGGAATTCCCCTGTAGTGGTGGCCTCTGCAGCCAATAAAAAACAATAGCAGTGCTCGCTGTAGCTAAACTGTGAAATGTGATCAGTCTTTATAATGGCCATACCCATAAGCATCTTCAAAGAGTCATTTAGCCTTAGCTTTTTATGTGCTAATCCAAGGCCTATGTTGTTAATGAACCCATGAGTACAGCTGAATCTTTCAAAAGGTCTACATGTAATGGTTTAACTGAATAGGTTTACAAAATAAAAAGTTCATTAACACATTTCCTTTCATGGAGTTCTTTCTCCAAATAGTACAAATGTACAATGAGATTAGGTAAAACCTTTTTAACCTTTAAATAAAGTTCTTTGGTGTGCTAAGGACTTCATTACCTGATTTACTTGTTATGTCTTTGACAATAAATACATGTGAATTTCCTCCCCATCTCTGCCTTTATTTGGAGATTTAATTTGTCCCTCTGTCATTAATGTACAAAATTAATCCTCAATTAATGCCCATGCTCAGCTAGAAAGTATATTAAAATATTATGCATGGAATTACCCGGAATTTCATAAAACAGTCTGTTGTGTGCAATTTTGTTTAACAGAATAAAATTGATTTCAACCTCTTTTTTTGAGGTGCATGCAAAGAAATGCATTTCCATGTACTGCCTACTGTTCTTTTCATTGTTATATCAATACTGTGCACCCATATACTAGGTTTCTGTGCACAGAAAGGAAAAAAACATACCCATGTTTGCATTTAAAGGAATATACAAAATGTGCTAAATGTTTAAATTACAATTAAACAAGTTTAAGATAATATCACAATTTCCCTCTCCCAAATATGCATAAGATTTTTACTGAAGCAAATGCAGTAAGACACTGTTTGTGGGGTCGCTCGTGAGCGAAACAGGGTGCACATTCATCTATGGTGTGAGTCAAAGCTCTTCACTGTGAATCATAACAACCTTAAAATTGCTCTCCATGATATGACATAAATGGAATTATGACAGCGGCAGCTAAATTACTCCAATGCATTCCTAGACTAAAAAAGGCTAAATCCACTAAACACAGTGCTTACACATTTGACTGAGATGTGATGGAGAAGGGAGTGAGAGGGGGAAAGAAAAGGTCACTACTGCTCTGGCAAGAGAAGTGAGGCCTCTGCACTCAGACTGGCCCTTTCTGTCCTACACAGAGGATAAAACCCTGCCTTACAGAGACAGTCAATGTCAACAGGGACAGTCAATACTAGTGAATACAGAACTAGTGTAAATTTCAATAGTCCAGCATTTCTTACAATCTTTGAAGACTATCTCTGCAATTCTGCATGTTATTCAAGTCATTCGCTGCAGTCTCTGCTGCAAATGAAGTATGATGCATAGTCTAATAAAGTGACATTCTGCTGAATTTCCATTACTGTGATTTTGCTCATGATTTATTTACCATGGCAAAAGAACAGCTCTCTTTGTACATCCCCCTGTGATGATTGTATACACATTCCTATGTGATAGATGGCACATCAGTGAAATTCACCTGTAGAACTTTGGCAGGCTCCAAAGCAAACATACCATGCCTGAGTGGATCTAACTGGCTGTCATCGCTGAGTATGACAGGTACACCACACGCACAACAGGATCCGATACACTATCTTAGCAAGAAGAATGGAGTGATCACATGGAGATTCTGAAGAGACACTGACTGCATACCTGAAGCTCTTATATCTGACCTGCAATCCATCCACACTCATATGAATTACTCCCCATATTTGACTCCATTTATCTGTCATGACAGAATTTGTTCAACCTGATGGCCAATATCATCCCTACACTCTATGAAAAAACGGTTTATCAGGGTTTTTTTACCCATACTCTTGGGAGAGTGTTTTGCCGTTGAACAGAAACATTAACACAGAAAGTTTGTTGACTGTACTAATAGGTCCAATGACTCAATGTAACACCAAAAAAAGCTTACCTTTAGCACCCTATTTTATTGCTACGTAGAACCCTTACATTGTATGGCTGAATCGGCATCATGTGAAACATAACCACCAAACTGAACGCAATCACATTCTATCTCTTATGCCATCTGCAGGCCTATGAAGCCATCGGCTCTGCCGAGGCTGTTGCATTACTGCATGCCCATTTTAACATGGTGCATGCGTGCTGGAGACAGCCAATTATGGCTCAGGCATACCAAACCCCACTTTCTGCATGCAGAGAAACAGGAGCACCATACCAGGAATGGTGAACAATGGCATGGACCTCAGCGAGAGGTCAAGAACATAAACAGAGTGCCAAGATTTTCCACTACAGTTTCAGGAGCATTTGTTTTGATTTGACAAGCCCAGATGGACAGCATTACAGATAGGCAGCTGTTTGTAGTGTCTTTTGATTAGCTGGATCAAGGTCTTAACCATCCTGGTGATACATTCACTTGTTCCAGGATATCTGGTTGGTCTGCTCCCGCTCCCTCCCTGGTTCCTCTCTTTTCAGTTATATGCATGGTACTTTTGCAAGTATTTTTGAGTATGATATATGTGTTATTATTCATTGGTTATGAGCAGTAGATGGAGTAGGTAGTATATGACATAGTTTCAGCATGCTGAATTCTCAAAATGAAAATGCATTAAATGCAGTACAGTTGAGCTGTGACAAAATGTTGCAATGTTGCCCTGAAAAATGTATCTCTCATAATTTTCGCCACTGAAATTTGCACTCAAGCCGTGCCCTGGCCCGCTGCTCCCTCCACACGGAGTCATCTATATCAGCTTCTTTCTCTGCCAGCACCTCCCTCACTCCCTTGCTGCTCTCCTCTACTCAGTGCTTTTTCCTGCACTCTGTCTTCCTGTATGGTTGTCTTTGTCATTACTTTCCGTTCCTATCCTTTCCACCCCTCACTTTCTCTCTCAATCCATCTGGAAAAACAAACCTTCCCTGGTGTTTACTCTGTGATTGGACACAGGTTGTTGCCCTCTGCAGATGTGCATGGTGTACATAGAAGCCTGCTGAAAAAGGACATAGCGTGAGTGTTTACACGGGCACAGCCTAAACAACCAAAAGAGCAACAGGATCCAGAGAGGCAGGAAAAGATGGCTTCCCACATTTAAAAAGGAAAGGGGACACAAAAAACCAATGCTAATCTGGTAGCTCCCTTGCTCCTATTCAGCAATTTCACTTGCATGTACTCTGTGTGTTTTTATTACAAATTTTTTCTATGTTGTGCAATACGCAGTGCTTATTTCACAGAGGACTGCTTTTCTACCTGTGTGCAGAGAGCAGACGGCTTTGCCATCCAGTTTGCACAGAGTTGTGCCAACTATTTTCGACATTTCTAATCCAACAACCATCCCCCAGTAAGATAAGTGGAATAAAACAGGAATATTATCTTACTCCATCGGTACCATTATTTTTTTTTTTACATATTTATTGATTTGTATACATGCTATTGTTATTTGTCTTTGGTATTTGATGTCCTAAGTGTTGATTGTTGTTTGTTTGTATCTACTGACTGCAAAACAAAATTGCCCCTCGGGGATATTAAAGATTTTCTCTACTCTACTGTACTCTAAATGACAGTGTTCTTGCAGGTGTGTGAAGTTTGATAACAGACTGCAGGAAGGAGGGTGCAGTTCCCCTTGCAGCCACAAAGGCAAGGACAAGGGACTTGTCAGACTAAGGATGCCAGACAAAGCCAGTATAAGGAGATGAGGAGAGATGTAACAAGCATGTATTTTTTCTGATTACAGACGAATTGAGCAGCAGCATTCTGTATTAATTGAAGAGGCTTGGTGGCAGATGCAGGGAGATCAGTAAGGAGAGAGCTGCAGTGATCCAACTGGGACAGGACAATGGCCTGGACAGTGAAGCATATGTGGTACCATATGTGGCTATAAACAGATGGGGGCAGCCTGTAGTCTAGTGGCTAAGGTAAATGACTGGGACTCTAGGGGTTGGTGGTTCAAGCCCCACTCCAGCCACAGCAAGAACACCATTGCTGTTGGGTCCTTGAGCAAGGCCCTTAACCCCACATTGCTCCCAGGGAGGATTGGTCCTTGGCTAGTCTAATCAACTGTAAGTCGCTTTGGATAAAAGCGTCAGCTAAATGACTGTACTGTAATGTAATGTAATGTAATGTAATGGATGTAGTTCATGTTAGAGAAAAATCACTGTCTGTCTGCAATGACAGTGGTTCTGCACCAGTCAATCTCATGCATATTCATGAGTGACTGGATACTAAAATACTTCAAGGGTACAGACCATATCTTATCAGTATCTGCTTGTACTGAAAATTGCATAAAAAACAACCTTCCAGCTTTAACACTATGTTAGCCAGGTTTAGTACAATGCATTTGAGTAAACAATATATTTGTTTGCTACGCTTTTCTATGACTTTTCACCTTTTCTTTACTCAGAGAGAAACCAGCTGCCCTTAACGAAAGATAAAAGCCTCCCTGAAGACACAGCATATTCAACACTCTGATACCTGCATAGTATGTTGGTAAAACACTATATTTGCTAACAGAGTTACAGCAGGTTCAAGATGCGCCAAAACTTGTGACAAGTATAGTACTGGACCACTACTGAACTGCATTCACTCTGAAGAGAGGAAAACTGCTGCAAAAAGGACTTTGCGCAAAGGCAATTTATGAATCTCAGACAGGGACTGTTGTAGCCATGGGGATAAGAGACATCTCAGAGGAGCTTCCCATAAAAGAACATATTCATGGCTGCCATTACAAATGCAGAGAATATGGACATTGCAGTGAAGGAGTACATTTTACATTGAACTTTGGAGGTAAAATGTCTGAGATGTCAACATCACAGAGAGGGGAGCCACCAGGCTCCAGGTGGTATGGAGTGGCTGAAAAAACATCACAGAGCTGGGCTCTCTGGAAAATAACCACTGCTCAGTATGCACAGTACAAGAATGTTGAGTATGACAAATAATTCTATCATTTATTTTTTAGGTCAAACATATTGTAAGTAAAATGTGTGTGTTATCGTGGAACATACTTCATCTGATGGTGGAGTGCTTTACACGACATTGTTGGATACCAGATTCAGGACATCCATGGATGAGACAGTTTTTAGAGACTTAAAACATGCCAGGTTATTATCATTATACTTTTTAGCCTGTGAAGAAGGAATGGCAAATTCCAGTCCTGGAGGGCCGTGGTTGTTTCCTTTTATTCTGCAGCAAATTTAGGCCTTGGAAACTAGATATATTGACTCTTTAGGCAATCAGGGCCTTAAATGAATCCACTAAGTGCTGAAATACACCAAAACCCAGCAGACACTGCGGCCCTCCAGGACCGGAGTTAGACAGTAGCACTGTATCGTGCTGAAACACACCAAAACCCAGCAGACACTGCGGCCCTCCAGGACCGGAGTTAGAAAGTAGCACTGTACAGTGCTGAAACACACCAATACCCAGCAGACACTGCGGCCCTCCAGGACTGGAGCTAGACAGAAGCACTGTGTAGTGCTGAGACACACCAAAACCCAGCAGACACTGCGGCCCTCCAGGACTACAGCTAGACAATAGCAGCGTAAAGGCTTAGCGATGACAATTTCCAGAGAGGTCCTCAGGTCTGTAAGAATACTGTACACCTCCACCTGTGTGTGTTCTCTGAGTTTAGCGAAACACGTGGGAGAATTCTGCCCATCTCCAGGAAACGAGTGACCCAGGACAAATAGAGCCACACTGAAAATGAGTTTGGCAAAGCTGCAAATAAGCTCACAAAAATCCTTACAGTACATAACAGTCTTGTTTGATGACTTTCTCTAAAAACCCTCCCATTCTGTTTCTGCTTTCAGTTCCCCGCCCAGAAGGTGGGCTAGATGTCTGCCATGGAGAAGCTTGGGAGACAAAAACATTTTTAGAGCATGACTGAGGAGAAGAGTTTCAGCATCATGAAGGTCACTGCTTTTCAGACGCTCACGTTCTATGCTCTTTACTCAGGACCCAGAATCCTGGCAGGACAGGACCCTCTCCTTGTTGGAAAAATTCTCTGACATTTATCTGTGTTTCACAGCATCATCAACACTGGCAGGGCCTGCCTTTTGCACTGTGAGGGACGCCATCAGTACTCAGAGAGCATGTCTCCTTCCGCTGAGCGCTGACATGCTCTTATTGTTGCCTACTTTCTTTTGTACAGCAGGGGTTTCTGAATTCTTACAAGCTGTCATTTCTTTTCGTTATTTTGAATACATTTTGACTACATTTTTAAAAATACTAACTATAAGTGCCAAAAAAGTTCCGTTTTGGATCCAAGAAATAAAAAAAGGTTTGGCACCAGTGCAGAACAATTCTGAGCAATGTCCAGTTCTATTGATGAATGGTGGGACTTATCCACTGGGTCATATCCACAAGTCATCAGCAAGTCACTTCTGAAACAGTTTATTAAACTATTAAATGAACAAATAATTTAATAAAACATTACAGGGCTCTAGTAAAACACATTCAGTCCTAACAAATCACATAGGAGGTGATGATCATTGCTGACTGGTAGGTTAAGCCTATGCAGGTTACAGACTGGCAAGGCAAGGTGAATAACAGACTAGTAAGGTAAGGTATGTAACTGACTAGCAAGGCAAGGTAGATAACAGACTAGTAAGGAAAGGTAGGTAACAGACCAATAAGGTAATGTAGGTAAAATACTAGCAATGTAAGGTAGGTAAACTGTAAGATTAATGCCACATGTTCAATGTCAATTCTGTTTATTCCATATAAGCTGTAAGCAGAGAGTAGGGAAGCATCACCTGCCCTCTATATACACTGATCAGCCATAACATTATGACCACTGACAGGTGAAGTAAATAACACTGACTATCTTGTTATCATGGCACCTGTCAGTGGGTGGGATATATTAGGCAGCAAGTGTCTTCAAAGTTTATGTGTGAGACGCAGGAAAAATGGGCAAGCGTAAGGATGTGAGTGACTTTGACAAGGGCCAAATTGTGATGGCTAGACGACTGGGTCAGAGCATCTCCAAAACTGCAGCTCTTGTGGGATGTTCCAGGGCTGTAGTGGTCAGTACCTATCAAAAGTGGTCCAAGGAAGGAAAAATGGTGAACTGGAGACTGGTCGTGGGTGGCCAAGGCTCACTGCTGCACGTGGGGAGCGAAGGCTGGCCCGTGTGGGCCGATCCAACAGATGAGCTACTGTAGCTCAAATTGCTGAAAAAGTTAATGCTGGTTCTGATAGAAAGGTGTCAGAACACACAGTGCATCGCAGTTTGTTGTGTATGGGGCTGCATAGCCGCAGACCAGTCAGGGTGCCCATGCTGACCTGTCCACTGCCAAAGGTGCCAACAATGGGCACATTAACATCAGAACTGGACCACAGAGCAATGGAAGAAGGTGGCCTGGTCTGATGAATCACATTTACTTGCACATCATGTGGATGGCCGGGTGCGTGTGTGTCGCTTACCTGGGGAACACATGGCACCAGGATGCACTATGGGAAAAAGTCAAGCCGGTGGAGGCAGTGTGATGCTTTGGGCAATGTTCTGCTGGGAAACCTTGGGTCCTGCCATTCATGTGGATGTTACTTTGACATGTACAACCTACCTAAGCTTTGTTGCCGACCATGTACACCCTTTCATGGAAACGGTATTCCCTGATAATGTTATGTCAGATCGGTGTAATGATTATATTAATGACATATACGTTTCAAATGTCCACTCTATCTAATGACTATGAGTTGACTCTGCAATGGATTCAGTCAACAAAATTCTTCATAGCTGTATTCATGCACTGACATGTAGGCTCTATCAGCAAGATGGATTACAAAGTACTCACTGCATAGAACTTGTCAGCAATACAATACAGCATTACAATAAATACAATACTAAAATGCAATTTAAAAGGCTTTACATACATCAATAACAGCCACACACATCAAAGAGACAGACAACCCAGCTACAAACAGTGTGTCCTTGTGGGTTTATGAAGCATAGATGAAATATTTGTCATGATGGGAATAATAACAGTGTCAAGTCAGTTCAAGTTATTGTGGCTTCACCAAGGCCACATGCTCATTGTTAAATCTATAACCATTTCATAATGATCAATAGTTTTTATGCCAGGCTTTTAACATTCAAGCCCAGGACACTACTACATGAGTCCTAAATAGTAAAAGGCAATCAATAGTGTTTGCTTTTTGTCACTGTGACAATCAAAAGCCATTTTTGTCATACAAGACAACCAGAAGGTCAGGTTTTATCATATAAGACAACCAGAAGGTCAGGTTTTGTCATATAAGGCAATCAGAGGTATAAGTATAGATGAGTATAAGTATAAGATGAAATCACTGCTGTATTATGCTGCTTTGGAAGATATCCCATGACCTTGAATTGTGGCTAGAGTTATCAACATGGCTAGAGTTATCAGCAAGGTTGGCTTTGCTTACTCACTGCAATGATATGTAAAAAAAATGGAAAGGATTTTCTGAGAAGAACTGAGGCCCTGATTTCTGAGAAACATTTGGTTCAATGCCAGAAGTCCTCCTCTCATTAAAACGCAGAAACGATCAAGGTCACCAGTTGATGGAGAGGGCGTTGAGGGTGAGTCAATAAGTCAAATAAATGGCCGCAATACATTACAATTACAATACATCAGCTTCTGAAGTTGAATCATGAAATACGTAATGGCAAAAAAGATAGATAATTAATACTGAAAAAGAGGGAAGCTGCAGGGAACCTGGTCAAACACATGAGCTACATTCACAATTCTTTTAAAAAATTCAGCCGTTGACATGGTTTCGGCTGCCATACGTGAGTGATCAGTGTTACTAATGGGCCGTATTAATTAGCTCTGCTTCATGAAGAGACACAGTGACTTGCAGCATTGTAATGTGCATAGCATTTCTGTTTAGTTTATACTACAATTTATACTACTACTATAACTATTTTAAATAATGCATAATGTAGCCTATACATTTTCTCAGATATGTGACTGATGGCTGTGTTTTATGTTCTTGCTTTTCACAAGTCAATTCATTTGAAATGGATTCACTATTCAAGGGGGCCTATTTCATAGGCATGAGATGAAATACAGAATTCCGCCATTTGAGAGTGAAATGTACCGTGGCCTTGTAAACGAGTATGTAAAGGGGCCAAATTATATTATTATGTGACAAGGGACAGAGCCATTCTGTGACAATACACTGCTTCTCCAGGGTAACCCTATTCGTCTTTCCCCATCTGAAATGTATTGCAGTGTGTTCAAAAAACATGGCTTAATTTATGCGAATTTGTTCATTAATTCTCTTGTTGTCAGTCCTTTGGTGAATGTAATTCAAACATAATTGATATGAATGTCTATGAATGTAATTCATGAACAAGCCTTTTCCTTTCTCAAAAACTGTAACTTAAGCAAACTGCTGTCGTGATGTGAAAATGACGTGTTTTTTCAGCAATGATTTGAAGCCCAAGAGCGCTCTTTTTACTTGCTCGTCCTCTTTCAGCACATTGTGTGTATGTTTTGTCAGCTCAGCTGGAGCAGTACCTAGCAATGCTGTTCATGGCAGCTGGTATCAGTTCTCCTGATAAATAAATGAGCCCAGCAGCCTTCTTACTGAAACAACCCACCTTGAGGCTTCCATGTTTACTCCATGATCACATTGTACTGAAATCTGATTTAAAAAGCATAATAATGATGCACCAAAAAGCAAAGACATGCCAAAACTTACACAGAGGAGCAAAGTAAGTTTGTAAAAAACATTCACCTCTTGTTTGTTATGTCCTCTCCATCGCTCTGACATGCTCTAAGGGAGCAAACCTACATATTTCTGAACAGTTTGTCCCTTAAGAAGAAAATAATGTCATTGCGTGGAGACACAGATATGTGTGCAAGAAGTTGCTTATCTAATTGTAGTAAATAACATTTTCAGGGTCTTAATTTAGATTGTATTAAGGCAATCAGTTACCACTCTATATAGGCATTTGCACTAGGCCCAGTCTTCCCCAAATGAAATAAGTGGCCCCTGAACAGCCAAGGCAAGTTCACATTAAGTTCATTTACACAGAATGTGTTTATGAAGTGAGGAATTTCAGTTTCTTATAGCCCACAGAATTCACTGCATAATAGGGGCAGTGTATTTCATTTGACACATGCATTGGTAGAAGAGT
Source organism: Albula glossodonta (assembly GCA_019788955.1). NCBI lineage: Eukaryota > Metazoa > Chordata > Actinopteri > Albuliformes > Albulidae > Albula > Albula glossodonta. The sequence goes on along the minus strand of JAFBMS010000177.1, from coordinate 234,168 downwards.
GTTTATTTTAGGCCTTCATTCTTATATCTTCACTAAAATCTTTCAGTACCAGAATACCTACTTTTGTTAGCATCTCCAGGTAAATTAGGTGGAGAGTCTCAACTGGCATAACTAATTTGAACATTTAGCAGTGGCCACAGATGTGATGGATGTTTTACAGTACGACAATAGTGACTGTCAATTTCCACTAAACCACTGAAATTCATTTGGAAAGCACAGTGAAGGCTGTAGGCATGACTGATACCAAAGCTGGGGTAAGAATCTCATTTTATTTCACTATTATTTTCTCCCAGCAAAATCACGTTTTTCTTTTATCATATAAAACACATACGAACATGATTGTGCTAGTTTCGTAATATGTAGAAGTTTATGGATTACAGCTGAATAATTAAAGATGCATTACTATATTAATGAAGACAGTGCATCTATGGCCCGTACCAAAATTACTGGTCACACAATTAATCCTGGTCCTTCAGAATTGCTTTGATACCCCCAAAAAAAACTGAAACGTTAAAACACTCCAATACATTTAATGACTGTGCAAATATGGAGGAGCAGACAGTGGATGAGAAAGATGCGCAGCTGGACACAGGGCCAGCATTTGCTCCCGTGGTAGCGATGCTTAAGTCAAAATGCTCCATACAATCCTCCATGGGCTTAATTTACGCTGGGGACATGTCCCCACCACTTTTTGTCATTGCCCATTTCGTCCCCACCACTTTTTGAAAGCTTCTAGTTAGTTGAACCCGTCATTATCCCCAGCACTTTTCAAAACAAACTGATGCCCATGCAATCCTGTACTGTGTTTATGGCTGAGATGACAGTAAAGATCACTTGACTTGACTTGACAATCCAAACCACTCCAGACCTCTAAGTGGCACCGCTCTCTTCAGTTGCACACACAATGACACACACAATCTCACAGCACTTCTACTCGTCTTTCTGCTTTCATTCTGTATAGTCCCGAAACCACATATTGGGAATAACGAGTGATGGTATACGCAAATACAGCCATTCCCCGACATACGTCCCAAGTTCCGTTCTGACCGACAGTTTGTATCTTGAAATGGACGTAAATCAGACATATATTGACATGGCATGTAGAAGTGCGCATGTATCATGTACAAGATGTATACAATGCCAGGATATCGTCTGACAGTCACTATCGTACACAGCTGTTAGCACTGGCAGACGGATGACCAAGCATAATTCTTATATTCACATTTTCTTTATTTTTTTATTTATACAGTGTTTCTTTTTTGGTTATATGTAAAAATGGTCATACATCACATAGTTGTTACTTGAACGCATCCATACCCTTATAATAAGCAATAGGAGCTGCCAGGTTCTCCCACAGGGCTAAGCATAAAGTGGCATCACTAAAGTGTGGTGGTATGCTTTAATTTGACAGAGCTCCTTGTCTGCCTCTCTGGCTACCACTCCAGGCTAGAGAGCATGGCAGTGAGGTCTGGTACTGCAGAATCGGTTCAATAGACTGGGCTTTGGCCACTTATAATGGGAAAGCTTTTGCTATCAATAAACAAAATGGGTCTAAATGGGTGACAGGAGGGCTTTAACTGATGTTCACCATAATAGCAATCAGCTGAGAATGGTGACACCAAATCAAATGAACATTTGAAAAAAGGGTTTTTATTGTCGGTTTAAATTGATTGCTCTATGTGCTGGCTTTTCCACTCAATTACCATTACAGACCTGGAGGGCATTTACAGATTCACAGATTTAACTGTTTGTTGAGAGGGGCGTGAGGCCTGTTTAATCCTGCAGTAATTTTCCACATAAAGATAATTACATTTTGGAGTGTCAAGAACAGTAAATACTGGATGACCCTGAGAATACAATTAAGGCGAAGGCTGGGAAAATGGCAGAAAGCTCCTCAGGCAAACATACCTAGAGTAAGAGCTGAAAAAACAGGAATGCGAAGGGCAGCTTCTGGCTTGCTATGTGTTCCTCAAAATACCAGGAACTTGACACTGTTTCTCATTCACCCATGACCACCTAAATACAGTGCTATATGCAGCTAGCATGTTGTAACTTATGCATTCTAGCTAAGCTGAAATATCTATGGAGTCAGAGATCAGAGTGGCATTTATATATATATATATATATATATATATATATATATATTATATTATACCATGTATCTTGCTCCTTGGATTTGGAGAAATATACTGAAGTTGAACTGAAAAAGCTACCTCAACCTTCTTACCAGCATCTGCCATAGGTTGTACTTAATTTGTGCAGTGTACCTAAAACTACTGTAACCTGCTTGGTCCTGTCTGAGAGTGATTAATTTGTAAAAGAAGAGATGCTGGGACAAAAGCTTGTAAATCCACCCCAAACAGCCTAATTTTTGTGCTCTGCACGCGGCTCCACAGTCCAGCTCCACTGCCTCACTCGTCTGCCTCTGATGCATATGAATCCACAGAGCTGCCAAACCCTCGGCATTTGTCTTTGGCAGGGTGAAGCATAACATTGGAAGATGACTGATTGTGGGTCAGCCAGCACCAACTCAAAGGGAAGAGAATATAGAAGGGAGGCCAACTTCCTCTCTGGTAACACTATCACTGACAATACTGTCTGTTCCGTGAATCACATAAGTAGTTAATAAGAGCCTTGAGGGAAATCTCAGAAACAGTTACATTCTGTGATAAAAATGGAGTACCATGTACCATGACTTTTCCGTAGTTCTCAGCAGTGGCATGGTGGCGGTTTTGGGTATTTCCTAACATGTGGTTCACTCTGGAGTGGGCGAGAAAGAGGTGATGACCCACAAGTCATCAAACCTCTTCCTCTCCATAAGTCATCAGAAAGAGAACTCCAGACAACATTCAGTGAACCAAAAAATAAAACAAATTAGAAGCATATGCTCTCAGAGTATTAAAATGAACATCTCAGGGGGAAACTACATTCTAGCTAATTGGGAAAGTTCTCACAATGTGTGTTATTCTCACAATGTTACTCTATTCTGACGTTATATCTCTGTTCAATATAATGTGGGGGTGGGACTTTCCTCTGCTGCTCATTAGATCAGGCAGTAGAATTCTCTTCCCCCTTGAAATCACTATGGAGGCCAATTTGAGGCCTCTTTTACTTCATCAAAGGCAAACAAATTTACAAACTCAGTTCCCATTGGGGGGTTGAGGGAGAGTGTTGCGGACTGCTTTAACAGAATGTCCTGAGGCTAATATAAGCAACCTTAGGCAATCCCTAAATGTGCTTTGTAAGAATGTGTACCCTCTGAGATTTAATGGTGATGTTTACGATAGCAATAGACAGATTATGGGGCCCTGCAGGGATGATAATAGCTGTGCTGGAAACAGAACACAGGAGCAGAATGATAATAGCTGTGCTGGACACAGAACACAGGTGAAGAGTGATAAGGACACAGAACACAGGAGAAGAGCGATAATAGCTGTTATGGAGACAGAACACAGGAAAAGAATAGTAATAGCTGTGCTGGACACAGAACACAGGTGAAGAGTGATATGGACACAGAGCACAGGAGAAGAGTGATAATAGCTGTTATGGAAACCGAACACAGGAAAAGAATAGTAATAGCTGTGCTGGACATAGAACACAGGAGAAAAGTGATAATAGCTGTTATGGAGACAGAACACAGGAAAAGAATAGTAATAGCTGTGCTGGACACAGAACACAGGAGAAGAGTAATAATAGCGATTACGGAGAAAGAACACAGGAGAAGAGTGATAATAGCTGTGCTGGACACAGAACACAGGAGAAGAGTGATAATAACGATTATGGAGAAATAACACAGGTGAAGAGTGATAGTAACGATTATGGAGAAAGAACACAGGAGAAGAGTAATAATAGCGATTATGGAGAAAGAACACAGGAGAAGAGTGATAATAGCTGTGCTGGACACAGAACACAGGAGAAGAGTGATAATAACGATTATGGAGAAATAACACAGGTGAAGAGTGATAGTAACGATTATGGAGAAAGAACACAGGAGAAGAGTAATAATAGCGATTATGGAGAAAGAACACAGGAGAAGAGTGATAATAGCTGTGCTGGACACAGAACACAGGAGAAGAGTGATAATAACGATTATGGAGAAATAACACAGGTGAAGAGTGATAGTAACGATTATGGAGAAAGAACACAGGAGAAGAGTGATAATAGTTGTGCTGGACACAGAACACAGGAGAAGAGTGATAATAGCTGTGCTGGACACAGAACACAGGAGAAGAGCGATAATAGCTGTGCTTGACAGGGGACACAGGAGAAGAGTACCGGGTAAATTATTTTTGAAGGCATTTAGTGTAGCAGAGCTGGGCAGACCTCAATCCCCACTTCTGTAGGGTTGATGGGGTTCAAGGGGTGACAGGACGATGTTGTATGTAAGAGGAATTTTTCCACAGAGATTTGTATAGGCTGCAGAATAATTTAAATTGGATACAGTATGCTCTTAATGTATTAAGTTAAGGCTGCGTGTGTATATTATTACTGCTGCCTTGGACAAATAGGTTGAAATAAGTGAGCTAAAGTGCCCTGCCAACTTCCTGACCTTATGTTGGGGTTGGGAGTGTGTAATTTACCATTAATGGTAGTACATTCTTCTGAGCTTTTATGGAGAATAATATTCTGTCAGCGCTGTAATCCACTATGGTGGATGCCCTGGGAACAAAACGTGTTGTACAGTATCTTTCTGTATTACTAAATCACAGTTATACTGCCCTGCTGATCCAATCTTACTGAAAAAAGCATGTGCAAGATTTCTTAGAGAAGTTAAGACAAGTGAAATGAGATATGACATATTAATCAAAACTAATTAGTATCACAATCTTAAGAATGCTCTAGGCTCTGGGTAGCATCGCACTTGTTTTATCAGTGTTTTTAAATGGAAACATGCTAATGTGACAGACATCAGCTGGCTGAAGGGTGTTGAGAGGGAGAATGTAGCTGAGCTGAGAAGCACGAGTGAGCATGTAAACATCTGCTGCAGAAAGCGACTTCACCCCGAGAGCCTGGTCTTCACTCGCCGGGTTTAATCGTGCGTTTTAGCGCCATGTGGACAGGATGGGCCTGGGCCAAAGCCTGCAGCAGGCCCATCCTTGCTTTGTTTACAGCTGACTTTAACTGCTCAGATTCAGCTCACTGTTACTGTAACCGCTCAGATTCAGCTCACTGTTACTGTAACTGCTCAGGTTCTCCACACTGTTACTGTAACTGCTCAGATTCAGCTCACTGTTACTGTAACTACTCAGATTCAGCTCACTGTTACTGTAACCGCTCAGATTCAGCTCACTGTTACTGTAACTGCTCAGGTTCTCCACACTGTTACTGTAACTGCTCAGATTCAGCTCACTGTTACTGTAACTACTCAGATTCAGCTCACTGTTACTGTAACCGCTCAGATTCAGCTCACTGTTACTGTAACTGCTCAGGTTCTCCACACTGTTACTGTAACTGCTCAGATTCAGCTCACTGTTACTGTAACTACTCAGATTCAGATCACTGTTACTGTAACTGCTCAGGTTTGCAACTGCTCAGGTTCAGCACACTGTTACTGGAACTACTCAGGTTCAGCACACTGTTACTGTAACTGCTCAGATTCAGCACACTGTTACTGTAACTGCTCAGGTTTTTAACTGCTCAGGTTCTCCACACTGTTACTGTAACTGCTCAGGTTCAGTACACTGTTACTGTAACTACTTGGGTTCAACACACTCATGCATCCTGTTACTGTAAAACTCAGATTCAACAGTAGGTTTACGCAGTACTGTAGGAAATATTTACACTTTCAGATTAACAGTTTCAGATATTTTACCACATCACTCAATTAAAAAGTCCAGGAACAGCCTACAGCACCAACATGCATTCAGGCCATGCATGGTGTACTGCTATCTTCAATGTGCTGTCATACTGCAGCATTCCAATGTGAATGATCTCATAAAATGATGCAAATGTTTCACGCGACAAACATTAGTTTGCTGGCTTAAGCAAAATCCCTCTGCACACCCAAGACGTGCACCAGCACTGCTCCCAAAACCAGTCATAATCTATAACACCTGACACCTGCAGGGTATTGCATCAAACTAAATTAGCAGTTTATTTATCTAGCTTTTGTAGTCAAAGATAAATATATATACATATTATGAGACATACTCATCTGGAGCTCAGTATGCCTGAAACATCAGTAATCCAAACAGGGCAAAAACACTTCATGCTGATCTAATAACAATAACTAAACTAAAGAACTGCTACTACAACTGCTATTAATAATAATAATAGCAATAATAATGGACAATGGGCCATATCTTAACAATACTGCTAAACAATACAATTCAGAAAGATGAAGATGATAGAAAAAACTAGTGCATGTAAACACTGTTTTTACAAGGTGGTAAGTTGGTGGGAGTAGACTTGTTGAAAAAAAATATTGTTTCCTCATCTGTGTCTTTCCAAAATGAGGCATCTAGAAATGAGTGCCAGCCTCACAGCGTGAGTAAAGCCAGCACTCAGACACTTCCATCTGTCCCTCTGTGCGCATGGCTGTGTTCTTCATCGCTTTGTCTCTTTGTGCTAATGATCAAATCTACACCAATCCACACTCCCTGTCAGATGCACTATGCCAAATGCAGCGACATTTTTTGACAGCTTTAATGTTTAAGGTTGAAGCCCTCACACAAACAAAGAAAAACATTTTTTTTTCTGAAAAATATTAAGGGTTGAGGTATATGTAAATTCTGTGCCAATGCCAAAAACATGTATTCCCATGGTCAGTGCAGAGTTTATTTTGAAATGATTTTAATTAGTGCTGGGAGTTTTTTAAAACTTAATTTCCTTTTTACATTTCAGTGCAAATGCAAACAGCAACCATGTTAATGAATTCACCGACAAAGTATACAGTGACATGCAGTTACATTTGTAGCATTCAACTTATTTACTTTGATCCGTCTATATACAACTGGCATTTGTGAATTGTCATTTCTTGTCAATTTCATATGCAGTGAAATGCAACATTTTCACTCTGAAAGCTAACACAAGCACATTTTCCAATGGTGCAAGAAAACGTATGTTTTGATGGGCCATATATTGTTCATTCATAAAAGTGTCATTACCACTCTAGACATATTAAATCAATGCATGGGTGGCACTCAAATTTCTAATTATTCACTGTTGAATTTTATTACTGCACACAATGTAACCTTTATCAAGTACATTTTGCCACCATAGAAATAGAGGTGGAATGACAAAAGTTTCTGACAAGCAATTACACTGTGTTTCAGGGACCGATTTCCATGTTATTACCAAATGGATCAGGCAGCACCTCTGGCAGTCAGTGGGGAGACAGGGATTGACCTGAGTGAGCACTGAAGGCCCAAATCTGATAAAGCCAGACAAGAGTAACCCAAAACAGCCATGTACCCCCGTAACCTGATATAGGCCAATAACTTGTAGTACACACTAAGTACAGACCAATTAAAACAAAATTAAAGACCACAAAGCTACACATACACCAAGGAGCAACAGGGACACTTGCACTGAAAACACCATGGGCCTGACTTAATTAGCATTCAGTACATGAAAAAAATGTTTTACTGGTTCAAAAAGACTAAGAGAGAATGTGATTGGTTGAGGCAGTTTGTTTACTCCAGTCAAACATTATTTCACTGACATTGCACATGCAAAACTTTACTATGTGTTAGAGGTTTAATAAATATGACTCCACGTGTGCCAACCACTTCTACTCATACAGAATTTGTATTATTGCTTCCAGCCATACAGTATTATGTGGCACAAGTTCAAAACAAATTACTTTCATGTCAAATATATGTGTCGTGACTGTCTTTGCAGTTAAGTTTGGTCTTTGGGCCACAGGGTTTGGGTTAATTACCTTACCCTAAATCTAACCTCTACCATGAATCAACATGTTAATGTGTTACAGTATGTCAGTTCTTACAGTATGAAAAGATTGTAGTAGAAATATCAGGCTAAATGAACAGGGTGGTAACATGCCTTTATAAAGAAAATAATTCAAAATCAAAGTAATTCTTTAACATGTATATTTGTATAGCCTTCATAGTTCCCTTTAAGTATCATTAAATATGTATTTTAATGAGCTGTTTCAGGTGTCAAAACCCTCTCCCACACATTCATGCTCACGATAAGGTTTAAGACAGAGAGAAGTACATAAAACTGACAGGAATTACATCGGTGATCTATTCAGTTAAATTATCACAAATTATTCATTTATATAAAGATATTCATTTATCTTAAGAGGTGTAATTTTAAGTCACTTTTAAAATGAAAAATTTTAAAGTAGGCGGAGAATGAGGAGAAGTAGCAGGGTGAGCTGTAGCGATTCCAGTTGTCTGACTTGTCTCCCATGTAGACTAATAAAGCATACACATCATGGAAACGGCCGTGCTGATCTCATGTCTGCTTGACCTCCTCCAGACAGAAATGCATGATCCGTGAGCTCAACAAGCTTCTGCACATGTAGCTCCAGCACACTCCTTAACGGCTTGGAATTCCCGGAATTCCAATCCCCTGTAAAATGGGATTACATACTTGTGATCAATGATTAGTTTCTATGCCTAAGAATTTGAATTTCGCACAACAATCCTGGCATAATTTAAGCACAGGCTAGTTAAAGGGGATTTCTTAATGCTGGTGCTCTCAGAGAATTTACAGTTCAGGCCCACTGCACTGTGTAATTTGTTTAAACACACAGAAATATTTAGACAGTCTGCCTTTTAGCGAGCATACAAGGATGACCTGTTATTACTCAGCTCACATGTGCAGAACTCAGGGCTGTGATTTGTGGTTTGACCACAACAGGAGGTCAAAAAGACCAAACTGGTGAGATCCAATGAAATGCCAACAAAACAAGTGAACAACAGACCAAAGTGCATATGGACTTTTACCAAATGGCACAGTTCAGCTTAGCTCAATGCACAATGGAGTAAGACAGCAGAAGGAGTTGTGTCTTCAAGTTATTTGGTGCCAGCAAAAGCTATCATCAGCATCCTCCTCCATCATTATTTCATAGGGAGTGAAACCATGTCAGTACCCTTCAAATTCAGTTTTTCTTTTCTTTAAATGTAAGTGGTCCTTCTTTTACTTTAGTTTAGCAAGCTCTGCAAACCAACAAAATTAACTTGGCGAAGGACAGTGATTATGCTAACCTTGATTTCAGATTGCCTCTTGATAACCTACTTCAGGGGCTCATGACTTTCATTGTAGGTCCCAACAGACAGAACTGAGCAACACCTATTTTTAATTCAGCCTTTTCTCCTTTGTGCCTATTGAGAGGACCCTGTTGTGTCCTACATAGTCTTATCCTGATGACAGAACCTTTTGAAGGATGTCTCAGGGGACATGGTTTAACAAACTAACTTATGAAGAAAACATCTCCATGGAACACAAGACTTAAAATGCCTTGTCTGTCAAATTCACATTTCAGAATCGGAATTAATCAGAGCAAGGAAAACAAAAGGAAAACAGATAGAAATGTTTCATGTTTTTGCTATGATACTATCACAAGCCATGGATATTTTATCAAGCACAGTGTACTATTAAAATGTACATACTTGTAGAATGAGCTGTGAAGAGAAAATTCTTAATTGAAAAGTCATTATTGAAGTGAACTGAAGACAGAGATAAGACCTGTGTCTGAGTTTTATTTAGAGTGCTATACCTGGAATATTAACTACAAACAGCGCTGGGACCCAGGGACCGAAGCTCACAGAGCTAATTCCAGTGAAACACATTCTCCTCCACATTCTCAAAAATGAAAAGCAGAACCGAGCTAATTCTGATCAATGATGCTAAATAATTCAATTCCCTCCAGCAATTATTGTTAATTCAATGAAGAACAAAAACATATCACTAGTTTAATAATCCTTACAGTAGTAAAAAAATAATGTTTGATTAAAAAACAGACTCTGCTGACCTGTTAAATTAATTAAGGCAACATGACCTACTGCTGTGTGTTTGCAGAGGGGCACAGGTACAGAATTATAGATTTAGTAATGTTTATCACACAAAGTAGACTGACAGAGTCCACTGTGGTAGCTGAAAAGATGTTAAAACTGAATACCTAAGTGATGCCTGTCTTCTGGTAATTCAGCATGCAATCTGATCAACAGAAATTCAAAAAAAGTTAACCATGTATGCTCTTTGAGGGAAGGTAAATACAGCAGTCAGATTACATCTTTCATCACTGTCACAGACTTCAGTTATTGCTAAAAACTGTGGTGTCTCTTAAAAAGGAAGAGTGCTGTGCACCAAGCATACAGACAATGATATGTATCTCTGTGTAAGTGAAACACATTCGATAAGAGGTAAGATGCAATTGAACACACTGTTATGTGGTTTCCTGACACATGGAGTAAGCAGAGTTCTGAAAAAGGACTGTTTTAGTGGAGATCTTTGATACATTTGATTTCTTTTAGTGTTGTAGTAGGCTTAATCCATATTCATGAAACCATGTGTAGTCTGTTTTGATTCAGTTCTATTTCCTTTAGAGATTACATTCATTTGAATCTACCTCTAAGAGCAAAAAAGCTCAGGTGTGTGTGAGATTGACAGATGGAGATTCTGAGCCCAACCATCCCCATGCCACAAATGAAGACATCCCAAAAATGCAACACATTACAGACAGTCTAGCTATCTACATAACCGGATTCTTGATAGTTAGGCCTACTAGCAACCCTACTAGCAACATGCCATGCTCAGTTCATTCAGACTGCACGATTGGATTTTGGCACAGCAGCAAGAAATGTTGGCTATGTTATGAAAAATGACAGTCATCACTGAAATGTCGATTGTAATCCCAAACCTGTGCACCACAGCCAGCAAACAGATAATATATATTATAGAGCCAATCACATTCCAGCTATGTATATCGTGAATGTGTAGGCAACCAAGTAACTAAATAAGAACACCATCCACAATTACTGCAGTAGGATATACAAGCTGTTTTAAAAGTGTGTCTTTCCAATTACATTGGCTTTATAAACACAATCAAAACAGAATTAAACGTCTAACAATTTAAAAGAAATTTCATCGAGTTGGCTATTTTGGCTGATTTATGTAGGCTACCAACAGACTGTTTCACAAGTGCTTTGAAACAGTTCCAACCGTTGTGAGACATCAGCTATTTGATTTAAAACAAAGATAGCATTTAGAAACTCTTAGGGCTTCTCCATCACTTCTTGAGTGAAGTCTATTCAGCCATGTCGCTATTATTCTGCTTTGCATTCCAACATAAACAGATTAACAAGGAAATTACAACAGCCAAGTCAAAGCTGATAATGTTTATGCTTTTCATTGGTAATTCATTCCAGCATTTGGGAAGTTGGGAGTATGATGAACGTCCCAAATAAAAGAAAGACAAAGCTTGACTTGAGCATATGCCATTATTGCAGGGTACTCACATCACAGCCTATAAGTTTCTTATGAATGCATATTCATTTAAGAAAAGGTGCACTGACCATTTAATCATAGTTAATTTTAATTAACTTTTTGTTAATTGTGAGAAATTCCAGAACACAGATTCCAGGATTGGATTTTCCAAATTTCTATTCAATGCTGCACAATGAGACACAGCAAACCCTCATAAATAAAGTGTATTTCATTTATTCCATCATGCTAATGCAATGCCCATGTGACTGAAACATCAAAGTTTCGAAACATTTTTGATGCAATTGCTTCAACTGTTGAACACCTTGCTTTCGCTAGCAGTACTTGAAAATATTAACAACCCACACCTGATCCAAATATACATTTCAAAATGCACATTTCTCTGTTAAAGAAAGCTTAGAAAAATTGTGATAACTATGCAGCCACCAATTCAGGGGATTTGCAACACCAACTGAGTGTCTCAAAATTGAGATTAATTTTGTCTCATAGTATATGGTCAGATGTTTGCATATTCATGGGTAATGAATTTATTTTTCAATTACTTCATTGCACTGTTCACTGAGTTGTTTGAGTGCTACATTCTTTTAAGTTTTTAATATGTATATTTTTCATATAACCTACAATTTTCTCTTAAGTATGATTCTGCCATGCAGGTTATGGTTTTAAACACCATTTCAAGAGTTATTTTTGGAAACACTGCATGCATGTGGAGAAGGACATACCTCACTCGGTTTACATGATAAGAAATGAAATGGACGGAACATTTCAACCTTGCCGGTTGTTCTATGGTATAATGCGTATGGTATAAGCTTATTGTACAGTCATGTAAGCGTCCATAGATGCAATGGTGAACACTGTCTTTTAGTGTTTGATAGCCATTGAGCACATCCAAACACCAAAATGGGATGTCACAGCTAAACACCTTCCTAGCACCATTTCTCACTTGCCAGTCTCCAAATAAAGTTTTTCAGACACAAAGGTGGTGTATTGAACACATTCAACATTTTTAGAACCTTGTTTTATGAACAGAGACACACGAATACCAAACTAACAGACACTCCGATAGCTGGTCTTGTGAGCTATAGTGTGGTGATTGACATTTTACCCACATACAGGAAAGTCTACAATCGCACCCATGATCTGCATACACTTGACTCGTTGAATTGTGCTACACTTCAGTTTCAGACAAGCGAGAGACCTTAATGTCTCCTCCAGTTGTCAGAAAATAAGAGAAGAACCAGGGGACCATTGATTGTCTTTTCACTGGGGTGCTACCATTTGTTTGACAAACGAAATATGGCGAGGATAATTTGGGGATATTGTGAAAAAGGTATTCTTTCTCCGGCTGTAACAAGCCAGTGCAACGATGAGGCATGGTGAATGTTTCATTGTTAAAACATCCACGAGTACTTTACCCTCTGACCGTTGAGTGGAAGTATTAAAACAGCAGTGGAAAACAGCGAAGTAAATAAAAACTGAGCATTTCTTTACATTTATAATGACTGAGTACACTTACTTTTTATTTGTATTGCTCTGCTAGATAGCATTTCTCAATTCGATATGTTACGATTCTGTTTATAAGTTTAATACTTTCATAAAGCTGGAAGTGTAGTAGCTAAACCAATTCAAGTGTATTCGGTAAATCAACTTCAAAGAAATTCAAAGATGTTATTCTGGGTAAAACAAAGCACAAACACACTACCACACTGATGCATACCATAATTGCGATAAAACACATGACAGATTTGTTCTGCCATTCCGTTATACTGCCCCTTATTAACAAACCTAAAAGACCAGACCGCCTCTCTCCAAACCACAATCCACATATCAAGACGGTTTCTGAATGAGCCAGAACTTGTAATGCAACTGCCGTATTTTGGGAATTTTAATCACATCGCGTTAACGAGAACAGTAAGCATTCCTCTGTCGCTAGGACACATGCCTTTCGATTCTATTTATTTGTAAATTTTTGGGACTTTAAAATACATTATTTAGTGCCTAATTTTATTACGTGTCATTGTGTTATTGTAAAACAACATTAAACTGTGGTATGACAGACACTATATACGTTATATTATTATTATTATTGTATTAGGAAGGTGGAGAACTTAAATTATTTAGGTTAATAATGAAACGCTATGCATTTGAAATCTTGAAATTTTATTTTGGAACAGTCTAAGAGTGTCATCAGGACAACGGTTGCCTAATTTCGTCATGCTTGACCTCTCCAGTTGGATAACATTTTACAGCAGTTTAATCTCAGTGACAACAATAACAGTAACTATGTTCTCTTTAGCGTGCGCCACGTATTTTGTGGAGCAGTCTGGCAATATCCCTTGAAAACACGGAGACACATGAAACAAGATGTCAATTAATCTTGATTTCAAAAGTTTGTTCAATTGACCAAACTTTACTGTCCCAGGAAGCTTACACCATACTTTTCCCCCTGCTGCTCGTATTTAAGGGTTTCGAGCCCATGCAGTATTCACGACACTTAAATCTGTCTGTCTGCGAACACAATCCTTTTTAAAATAATACCCGCCCTTTCATGCGGAATGAAAAAGAGTTGTTTCCATTTAACTCACCTTTCTTATCCAACAAACTGCAGCAGCCCAAACCGAGCAAGGAAACGAGAACGATTGTTATTTCAAACCTCATTGCCACGGTTTGTTTTGAGCTCTTCATTTTTACTATCCTCTTGGAAAGATTTTTTCACATGCTAGGGCTGCAAAAAGTGATTCGAGGCTCCTTGTAACAATGCTGGACAGGAAGTTCTCGAATTTGTATGTAGTTTCAAGTGATGGTCCTGTTCCTTTTCAGGGCTATAAAACTTTGACAGAATCGCTCCGCTCTCCTTAGTACAAGTTGTGACTGAGCCGGAGAAACTCAACCATATGATTTCCTGACGTCATCCAGTAGGAGGAACATTTGCGGATACACAGGTACACATCTGGACGAATTTTGCAGGCAAGTCTTTTCCTCTAGCTTCTACCTGCCAGGTTTTGCTCGTATGTATTACTGTAACGTCGAACTTGTAATGTGCAACTGTTCAGTCCCACAGATTTTGAATGATTTCAGTTTTAGAACATAGAGAAAGTATCAACATATTGCTTTAAACAGCGATGCACAGGGTCTAGGACCCAAGCGGCTCGTGCCGGCACTGAGTTTAACAGCCACTCAGAAAACTGAATTCTTATCCATAAATTAGTAACATTTTGCAAAAATGCTAAATAGATTGAACACTGGTCAAGTGAAATAATTTATATGGGCCATCTATTTCCTAGAATATTTTAGTTGGTGGAATCAAAATGGAAGTCTGTTGAGGATTTCTTGTTACATGGGAATACGAGTTGTGTTTCCTGAGTGCACTATTAAGTATTGCTATATTTGCTGCGCCCACCAGGGTAGAGACCAATTGGCGCACTTTTGAAACGAAACTGGCTCATTTGCCTGTAGTATGAAAATTACAAGTACTCAGTGGCCTTTTACAGCCATAATTTTGGCCTTAAAAAAATCGTGTCCGTTTCCAGACTGTTCAACCTCAGGATATACATGCACATTGCAACTGTAAGGCAACAGGAAAGCATGGCGTTATTATTGTAATGGTTTAAAACTCTGAATAAAATCAGTATTTACAGCGCCACTATGAGGCCATTTTTTGGAATAGTAATACGATTTTTGTCCTTGATGCTCTATGAGAATATGCCAGTCTTCATGACTTTAAGACTTGGTCTGGTTGCTACCGGGTAACCCGACTCAGCAAGCACAACTGAGGGACACTAGACTCTCTGATGTGTGACATTGCAGGATGTTGAAAAAAAAAAAGACAGGAAATGCTTCAGTAATTATTACACTCATTGAATGTGTTCAAAGCCAAACATTTTCCATATTGCATCATGTATTAAGATTTGTTTGTACTTATCAGCATTCATGATGCCTACAATCAAAAACAAATCACCTACTCCAGATGATGTCACACATCCCCATTGTCAGCTGCTGCTAAAATTTCAAATCTATATTAAACTAAAAAAAAAAAAAACATATTAAACAACAAACAACCTAAATAAAATAGTTATTCACTTGGTGTGCAAATTGGCCCTACTGTTCTACCATTCCACTAATAACCAAACATAAAATAACATTCACTGAATTGGTTTAAATATAGTGCTGTTGTAAAAAGTTTTTTTTTTTTTTTTTTGTTAAAATAATTCAATTAATGTGTTGAACTTTTGAATAGAACCAGATAATAATAAAAAATCACAACAATCACAAACTTTCAGTTTAAAGTGCTGCCTTAATACCTTGAATATTGATGAATAAAACCGTTTATGAGCAGTTTTTCTGCAATAAGAAATGTGGGTATTGCTGAATTACTTTACAACCTGATTTAATTTTTTCTATCAATTGTATCTCAGAAATTTTAGAGCTCATACATTTTTTAATAATTTATGCAGAATATGCATTGTGTCTGTTCTTACGAGAATGTTCATCACCAAGCCGTTTAGCTACCAATGGCTAACCTAGTGTAGATTCATTATTGGGATAATAATGCTGTATTTGACTGATATATAACTAAGATATAGCCTGAGGAGTCAACACAGGACCTAAAAAGGGCTACTGTTAAGCGTTTCATTTTTCACGGAATGGTAGTGTAAACAAGGACACAGTCACACATAACAAGTTTCAACAATTTACCTCAGAATCAAGTAATAGCAAGCCAGTGATGTCATCAGTAAGCAGGTCTCTACATGGCAGCAAATCTACTGCAAGAGAGCCAGACAAACACTCACCATGGTATTCACTTTGTTTGCTAAAATATTGAAATAAAAGATGATTTTTTTTCCCTCAAAGCAAGAGGCTTGAATATTTTTAAAATTTTCATCTACAAACAAAATCTCCATGTTATTTAAGACTTTTTTTGTCCAATGATCCATTTCAGCTGGAGGCAATGAACACTGACAACTAGTGTACATCCACCTCTGATACTTAATCTCACAAAATCAAAAATATGTTTGTTTTCTGAGTAACAGTAGTAGTAGACAAGACTGAAAATAAATGGAGAATAATTCTTGTATCTAAATGACAGTAGATTGTTTGGGGCTTCATTACATATCAGTTGGTGTCTTTAAAGGCTTCAGTATGAGGTACTAGAATAGAAGTGAGGCAGCAGAGTTCCTGAATCAAAATGACAGGAAATATATTTGGGGCATTATTACTTCCAGGGATTGGGAAGAGAATATTTTTCATGTCATTCCATCCAAAAATCAATTTAGCCAGCATTCTGTCCAAATAGACCATTGTAATAATGGTTAAAACAAAATGTAAAAATAGGATAATAATGGCATGATGTCACAGTTGCATCTGGACAAGGAAAATACAACAAACCTTTGGAAGGTTGTCATGGTAATAGTAAACAAACCCCCAGCTGCAGAGCATCTTCACATTATTAGGGGTGTGCCTTGTGGAAAAGTGCTTTATGTGGAGACAGTCAGTCTGCCGTGTGAATCCTATGAATAACAAATCCTGTGAATAATAAGTGAAATGATTTATTAAATGTTTAATTCTGAGATGATTAACATCTAAAAAGACAGGGAAAAAGTCAGTCTATCAAACATCAATGCTCTTTCCTCATGTTTTGAAATGAAAAATTATATATTGCAGCAGTGGTGAGGCATATCAGAGAAAAACTCAATTTCATTTCTAATCCCTCCTGTTACAAAAATGTCTATCATTGTCAATAGTCCAGTCCTGTTTATTTTTGTTCAGTTTACAACAAACAAACATACAGCGCTACATCTTTCTGCTCTCCAACACAGAACATTTCAATTATATGAATATAGCAAATACATGGAGGGACAAAGAATGGTGAATTTGATTTAAAAAAAGGGGGTTTAGCAACATGCAGATCAATGTAACTAGCCTACATTCCTTTACTGTGCCTATACTACCACCTTTTCAAAACATAATTTCGCAGCTAAACAAAAGTATTCTCAAGTACGCTGGATGCATACATTTTGTTACTGTACCTTTACAACACAACAAGCTTATGCCTGAATAAATGCTGTGCTGGAATTATTTAAATTATTTGTCCCCAAATTCTGTTAGTTATTATTATTATTATTATCATTATAAGTTATTTTACATGAATGATCATCCAAGTGGGAATTACAAGCTGGAAAGTCAGAGCTAATTTTTATTCAGTAGTTTCTGAATTGTGAGGTGTCACAATAGGCATCATTTACACTGGGGGTGCTGGGGACATGTCCCCACCACTTTTGTTGTGGCCCATTTTGTCCCAACTTCTTTTTGAAAACCTTTAATTAGTTGAAACCGTCGTTGTGCCCACCACCTTTCAAAACAAACTGACGACCATGGGTGTCAACATTAATCCTTCATTTACTTTAGCCACACATGCTAGCAAGCCGGTTACCAGTAGTTTCTCAGTTATTACATTAGCTCACCAGCTTTCACCAACACTACGGATTGTGCTAGGTAAAAGCTACTGTAATACTGAACTATCTTGTGATTTAATGCTACACTAAATGCCTCTAAATGTCTGACAAAGTATCTTTATTTCAGTGATTGGAAGCATTCTACTTCTGGTATACTACTACTAATGCACATTAGATGATTGGCTTATGTTAATAACATTGTCATTCCTTTTGCTATTCAAATATAACAGTCATTCTTGTTTGATTCAACTTCTTTTTTGCTCGTGTACAATATGGAAGCCCTGAAGGGACAGGTGGGAGAAAATTTGAGGAGAAAAAAATGTTTTTTACAATTAAGATATTTTTTTTTCTTGTTGAAATTACAAGTCTTTAAATGACTTGAAGAAATCATTTGAACAACAGTGTCTTTTAAATGATTTATCAGGTTATTTCATGTATAAATTTAATTTAATGAATTTAAACACTACAAATTGCAGATACTACACAATAAAAAAGGCGAAATGGAAGACAACATTGAATATTTATATTAAAACAGGTGTAACTGAAACTAAATACACATGTATTGTAACAGGCTGTCATTTTCACCTTAAGCTCCATGAATGCATCGGTTATTCATTGTAAGTTGTTGTAAGATATATATTCATCTAATTAGAACATGTAGTACATTGTTTGAATTTTGCTTTTGCCGTGTTCTGTTCTGAACATGATTTGCACTCAGAGGTGCAGACGAACTAAGAGAGGTGTGCCATCAAATATGGCAATATGGTTATGCGCACTCCTTGACTACAAACTGTGGTCCTGTGAATCACCACATTGTCAACAGTCCCATCTCATTTTTCATGTCTTGGTTGGGAGTTGTATTGGCAGGTATAATGTGTTATCCTATTGCATTCTATTTTTTTCTGTCATAGTTGGCCATTAACTGTATAACAAAGGCTTTTCACACATTATCTATTGAGGAAATTCTTGAAAGAAAAGTGTAATAAATTCAACTGCTAATTCAAGGTCAAATAAAATCACAAAGAAAGCACCTTCAGTGATTACAAAGTATTTTCAAATATATTTTTAAATATGTGTGGCACACAGGAGGCTGTCTGATCCCATCTTGCAAATTGTGACTACGCCACTCCCACTTAAAGAGGTGCAAGAACCCTGTATGATATGAGAATATGATAAAGGATGATCCCCGCACAGGTAATATTCAAATAAATGAAACAGCTGGGTTCTTGTTATGTCCCTAGCTTTGCTGCTGTCCCTACTGGCAGATTGTTGGTGTCTTTTGTGTTTTTTCTCTCTGATTGCAGAGGTGGCAGAACCTGGTGGATACCCTTTATAAGCGTTCCCAAACTGACCAAGAGGGGACTCATGCTACGGGAGTTTCAGTCTTCCAATGTTACTTTTCATTAGTACTGTAATTGTAGTTAGGTTTGTTAATAAATCAGTCTTTCAGGAATTTTGGTTTTGTGTGTTTTATATTGCGACTGGCCAGGGGCTGGCCGTAACAGTCCTGGTGTGTCAAAAACTTGCTTCTTATACATTCAATGTGAACAATTAAAGCTAAGTCAAGCAAGGAAATAAAGTAACTGACACTGCAATGCACAAAAAAAAGATCCTGCGACAAAAGCAGAAACAAAATACTTATTCACTAGATTAAGATTTTACCACCATTCACATCAGCAAACATTCCATTACAACAAAAATGAAACAGGAATTAAGCAAACTTGTTAAGAAAAGGTCTTACCTACAGACAGGCCTCTTGGGTGTTCAACCCTGCCACCGCAGCCAGACCAAATGTAGGCACGGGCTACAAATAAGATGCATCAGGCTCAGCCAGAACAAAAACTTTGTCTACCTTTAAATAAACATTCAGGGACCTACTTTTATTGCAGCTTCCAGCATCACACATGCCACATAACACAGTGTATTTGTTTGCAGGCACATAACACTTGTCTGCTAAAGAAAACAAAAGAATTCTCGTTAGCGTCCTTAACCACAGCGGAATAAACAGTGCAATTATATGCACATTCGAAAAAAGGGACTTACACATCGGGGACGCACAGAAAAGACAGTAGAAGAGACCCCAGTAGAATTTTACAGCCTGATAGCCTATAACATTGGGAATATTCCATTATTTACATAAACTATAAAACCAATCTGAATGAGAAATCAAACCAAATACCTACAATATGTACTCTTAAATTCACACAGGTAGAGGATTTCCACATAAACTGCCTGGTAGAAGGCTCCAGTATTTTGTTTTCAGACATATACACTGACTAGTCATCTAAGATAATTTAGGAAAACCGGAGTAGTTGAAAACATCATACGTATTTATAATAGACTGATGATGGCAAAGTATTTAAAACACCAAGCAATTTTAAACTTAGCGCGGTTCCACTCCCTGCACGGCTATTCACTGACGCACAAATGCAAGACATAGACCAGCCTGGATGTGCGGTCATAATATAGAACACTAGGTTGGCTTGCCACAGCCCACGCCTAGGTCTTAAAGTCCAACTTGCAACATATGTATTTCTAATACATACTTTTGAACCAGTCCTAATCCTGATTAGTTTATCTAAAGCAAGCTGCAACATAAAAATTCTAGCCAGCTAACCAAAACAGACGAGGGTAAAATGGCTGGATGGACAAAAGTTAGTTGACTAGATCTGTATTGGAACAGTAGGTGATGAATTAGATCTCTGTTGATCTGTATGGTGACATTAGGTAGTGGGTTAGATCTGAGTGAAGAGTGATGCTGGACACAGAATCCATTTCATTGAACTCTAAAAAAACTCTTCTGTTTGCCATGGTAGCAGCAGAAGATGGTCTTGCTGGGGCAGGATACCACTGTAAGATGCCTTTAAAGAAAATGTTTCTGCAAGTGATTGTCTTTCATCCAGTTATACTGGGAGATTAAATGGTTAATGTATGTAAATTGTAGCTGTGAATTTGTTATAAACACAATTTCAGTTAAATTTCAGTCTCCCTCCATTGCTTTTAGATATGGAGTTAGGGAAGCACTTTCGGTTCCAGACTTGTAGCTTTCTAATGTAAGCCCCATGAAAGTGTAGTAAGGAACAATCAATCTGTCCACTTTTAGAGTCACTATTAATAACTTAACTTAATTTCTTGAAACATAAGCAATACAGAGAGAAGACGTACCAAACATCTAACATGTCCCTGAACCATCCCCTGTCTAAGGCCCCATTGACATTTATTTACAATGCATATTTTGTTGCATTATTTCCAATATGAGCTAGTATGCATCTTCATGCATCTTTCTTCTGTCACCATTCTACAGAGAAAATGAAATCCAGTACTCAGCATGCTTAGGTGAAGCTGGTTACCAGGTCAAATGGAAAACTAAGTACAGCAAATATGAGAAATACTATTTCAACTTAAATGTGCAAAATGGTGTGTTAACTCACTAGATTCATCCAGGAACTTAAGTCTGTTTTGGTTTAACAGCAGATTCTTGTACAGAGACTAAGTGCATTTTACTGAATCCCAGCCAAAGTTTCCTGTTGAATATTGAGATAAAACATTTTCTACGCAATGTTTTACATGCTCAAAGCATTTTTTTTTACAGTTAAATGTTTTATTCAAAAAACAAGCACTGAATCATTATTAATTATTCATTCATGCTTTTACTTAAGTTGATAAATGTAACTGATGAAGTGGAAAGAGGGGTCAGCAAATGGACTTGCTTCATATATAATTTGACTTTTTGTAGATGTTTTATGAAAACTAAGAAAGACAGTTTGTTCTCAACCATTGACTATATTAATAATAATATTGAAATATAATAATAATTATGTAGTTATTCCATCATCCAAATAAAACTAAAAATTATACAATTTGGAGCATTCAATAAAGTTTCATAGTCTTGTCCACGTATCATTAACCACACAAGAAAAACATATGACCCCCTCACCTATATGCTTTGATTCACATCTTGTCATTAGCCTGCACTTTCATTTCAAACTAATATAACAAATATTAGAGATGGAAACTAATGGTTTACAAGTGCGCTCCTAATAGGAATTGGGTGTTTGTTTTTGTTTGTTTTTCTTGGAGTTATACTTTTAATTTTTTTTAGTGGTTGTTTTTACTTGAGTACATTGAGTACGATTTCCATTGAAATGTTTCATTATTTGTAGAGGGATGTCAAGTCAATTAGTCTTGAAACTAGTCTTCTAAGTTCAATAATGAACACAGAAAGTTTTTTTTGATTGATATCTAATCTACATTTCCTAAAGATTCATTTTAGCTAGGTTGCTCAAAATTGGTGATTGGGCAATTTTCATAATGAGCATAATTTTTAGTTAGGAGAAAATGCAACCTACTGGCACAGTACCAGCCAGGGGCCTGCGACCCCCACGCCAGTACATTGAACATTGACATTATTCTTCCTCAAAATATGTTAAATAACTAATGGGATTAGTGTTAAAATATGTATATATTGCATGTCCTTACAATATTGATTACTGGTGCTTTAGAGTTAATCTGGATCTATTTTTGCATCAAGTGGTAGCATTCTATGCTTTTGATGGATGCTGAGCATGTATAATCATACACACAAAAATGATGAACATGAATCATTGGTTTATCGACCACTGTTTTAAATACACTATTGTGTGCACACTCATAAATGTGCATGCATGCCTGTGTAAGATCACGCGAGAGGGAATAACTAGAGCATTTACTCCTTATCATGCTGTTGTTGAGTCCCCCAGCTTCCATCACCATGCTAGGGGAGTCTCCATACCTGAACCAGGCCAAGAACCACCACAGCAAAGGGTCTAACCCTCAGGAGCTTTGTACACAGAGATTGCAGAAAGAGTGGCCTGGGTAGGCGTAAAGGTGGCAGGGAAGGAAAGCAGGAGGAAGAAGAAGCTGAATCAGCACCCTTTGTTTAGAATGGCCTCATTTTCAAACGCATGGAGAGTGCTCTCACATTAGTCAAGAGTAGTACTGTATTGGCTTTTAGCTGTTGACTGACTAAAAAGCTCCAAAGTGCTCTCATGCACTGCTTTTAGAAGAATGCAATGTTTCTGCCTGAAAACACAATGTAGACATATGCAGCAATCGAGTGTGAAATTCGCTAGCCGTTTGCAGGTTTAAATCCCAGGTGTCAATCATAACTGAATTGTTCAATTTCTTCAGTCCGTGTACAGGGTCGCATTAACACAATGGGCTATAAGGGCTTCATTCCAGGGCCAAATCACCACAGGGGGCCTTAATCCAGCACCCACATAAATGAATGTAATGGTAATTCACTTTTCTTAATAAAATACAAAAACCAAGTAAAATGCATCTCTTAGTCTTGAATTGCATTAAAATTAATAATTAAGTTTAATGCAATTCAAGACTAAGAGTCATTGGCATTGCAAAGCACCTTAAAAAGTCCAAGTTGGCATTACCATACCACAATGAAAAACACAAGTTTTACTTTAAAGTTTTTCTTGATTGCTAAGACACGTTTCTTGAAATTATGCTCAATTTCCAAAAACTCAATTGCAAAACTGCACACTCATCTCCACAAACTTCAAACTTCCATGTCAAAAACAAACTCTCCACTCAAGACCATCATCTAACATCAAACCAAACCCTGTCTTCAGACATCACACAAAAGCCACCAAATACACATACACTACAAAATGCTTCGGAAAAACCTGTTACTGCAATGAATAATCGCGCTTGTAGTTTTTCCCCCCAGAAAAAAAACCCTTGTATGCCTTATCCACCCCTGGCAAGCCTCAACCGTAATATCTAAATAAGCAACCACCATGGCCTGGAGGAGGTGAACATGGACATATGAGTCCTGGTTATAGACCTTCTACCATCATGCTGAAAAAACTTCTCTTCCGAATTTAGGAAGGGATAAAATGTAGGAAGAAAGACGATGCTGAAACTTGGGTTGCCACTGAATCAGTCATGAACCAGAGCAGCCCAGTGAAAACTGACATTGTCCCAAATGACAACATAGAGCAGCTGCTCTGGTTGTGCTGGCTGTCTGTGGTCTAGTCAATAGACATGGTCTCGCAGACCACTGACGGTCCGGATTAGAGAGGCTACTGTGAAGTGGCTCAGATTCACTTATTGACATCCCATGACAAAGACAGGGTCATCTAGATTTGCATGGATCTCATCAGCAACATCCTTGCCCTTCCCCTTCCTCTTCCTCCTCTTCCTTAACCGCTCATGTGTCCTCTTCATCTACCTTCAGGTCAGGTCATGGCCTTTTTATCTATCCATCCTGAGGTTCTGAGTAGTGTGCGAACAATTTTGACTTTTTAGTGTTTCCATATGGGAAACTGTGTGTTACACTTTTTTAAGATTGCTTGAGCACGATTTTGAAAACAGTGCTCATTTTGGCTAAACACTACACACAATTCACGCAACCATGCACACAAATAGCAGAACACCTCTTTGCAGATCTTTTCCAAAAAAAAAAAACACCACTTCATTCAAAACTATACAATAATTTATAAGAACCCAACTTTGTCACCATATGGCACATACATGATTCATACAATCTGGCTCTGAACCAGTTACACACTGCTGTGCTCAATCTAGAACACTTTTAACATTTCTAATTATCTAATGATATGTAGTGGGGGTTTGATTTTTTCAGAGATATTGTTGGAGTGAAGTACATGAATATATTGACCAAACACAACACACAAGGCCAGTACTGCACACTAATGAAAATATTTATTTCTTACCACACTAAAATCAGACAGAACATCCATGCATTTCTAAAGGTTGCATTTTGCACTGAAAGTCTGAACAGACCATATTCTAAATATAATATAATATATTGCCACAGCAAAAACATTTGTAGAGACAAGAAACAAAGCCTAGCTGGATCTGGCCAAAAAACTTCGTCCACATCACAGGCTATGTCCTTCCTCACAAGACAGCGAGGGAGGAATCTTCTTGAATGGCAAATCCACCCTTGCACAGACCCTGCATCAATTTGGTCGCAGGCCTCCTCCATGGCTTGAATAATGGGTATCCTGGCATAGGGCTGGAGATCATAAACCTTCAACCTCCATGCCTAAAAAAAACCCCTCAATGGGATTAAGGAGGAGAGAGTGTGGTGGGAGGTACTGGAGTGAAAATTTTGGATGCTGATGAAACCAGTTTTGGACCAGAGCAGATCGGTGGAAAGATACATTGTCCCAGATGATAATGCATCTCTTCTGCTCTGCATCCATTTGGCCTTCTGCTGTGACAACGTGTAGCCTGTCTAAAAATGTGAGTATGTTACAGTCTTTCCTGATTGCTAAGACACATTTTCTGAAATTTTCTCAAAACTACACAGACGTTTCTCAAAACGTCATTCTCATTTGTACAACCAGCAAACTTTCCGGTCGAAATCAGACTTTGCCCTCAGACAACACACACAAGCAATCAAAAGCACATACTACATGACTGCCTCTTAGACACTAGAGGGATTCATTCAAAACACTCACATTCAAAACGTAATTTTCTTCTGAAATCAGTATTTTGAGAATCTGCAATATTTTGAAATTTGGAACATCACTTTACTGACAAACAGATTACCCATACCGGAAAACACCATCAAGAGACATTCAAAACAATACTATACAACAACTTTGCAATGTCATACTGACAAATTACTGTATGAAGAGAGCAGATATTTTCCAACCCTTTATTTCCGGAAAACATATGGAATGAACAGTAGTACGCAGGGTAGGTAGAGTAAAATTTTGAAAAAAAAAAAAGAAAAAATTTAAAAGCTATAAATATTTATATATACACAAATGTAATTCCATACAGTAAATCTAATTACAATTACTCTGCATCATCATCTCTTCTCTGGTCTGCAGCATCACAAAGGATGTTTTCCCTGGCCAGGCAATGTGGGAAATATGCCCTGGTATGTCTAAGCCAGCCTTGGATGGCTTCAATGCATACATCCCCACAGGCCTCCTCCATGGAAATCAAGAGGTTTTCTCTTGTGTTGGGGTTTCTGTCATAATCCTTCCACTGCTGACAAAAATTCCTCTATTGCATTGAGGAACAGGGAATATGCATGTAAAAAAAGATTTGTGAATGTGAGTTGGTCATTGAACCAGGCATGAACCAAAGCAGCCCGATGGAAACTAACGTTATCCCAGATGATAACGTACTGGGACTGCTCTGGTTGCCCTGGTTCCCCTTCCTGTTGAAGTTGTTGGTAAAGATGATCTAGGGATTCAAGCAGATGTACGGTGATATATGAAACCAAAGTGGAATGGTGGTGGAGGACCGCTTGATTGCAACACATCAAGTCATGTTGCCTCCACTCTGGCCAGGAACCTTCACAATGGCACGATGACCAATGATGTTCCGTCCCCTTCTGTGCCTTGTTGTAAGGTTAAACCCTGCCTCATCAACAAATGGCCCTATGTATAGGGATCTTCTGATTCTGATTGGTGTGTCACTAATTTAATGGCATTGTGTTTACACCTGGGGAAAGGTGTGCTCTTTCAGTTTGGATGATAATGACTTGAGTGTACTGTATTGGTTGTGTGTGTTTGCTGAATGAACATAGTGAATGATTCATTTTGCCACTTTTGCATATGGTTATGCAAAAAGGGTTTTACACAAAGAAACTTTCTTTTGAGAAACGAGGCAAGGCTATAGGTTTTCTTGCTGAGGGAACCAGTTATAGTGTTTTAGCAATTGGGAAAAACTGTAACGCAGAGGAGAAAGGTTGTTTTTCACCTGTGCTCTTGTCGAAATGTCCAACAGCACATGCTGAACTCTCTGTCAACCCGTGGTTTACAACATGGTCAACCAATGTTGCTTGAATCTCATCTGCTAAATTTGGTCCTCGTCTTCCATGTCCTCTCCTGGTCTACCGCTACCTCTTTCTCTCCCTGCCCCTCTTCCTCTGCAGGCTTCCCCTGTCATCCTCACGCTCCTCTTCCTCTTCCTGCAACATTGCCTTCCATTTTTGTTGAAGACAGGTGCACTCACCTGTTGCCTTTTTATAGTGCTTATGCTTGATTGGTGAGTTTACAATTAAGCAACTAAGTGTTTGTACACCTGACGGCCGTGTTTCATCAATTGTTCATAAATGTGGTATTTTGAAGGCAGTGCCTTGAAATGGCAAAGAAGTGACATCATGTTAGATTTCTGTGTCATGTGTGTGTTATAGAGAAGTGTGTTTAGTGTTTTGCAAAACATTGTGTAAAGTGTTTTGCAAAAAGTGTGAGGCTGAGAATGTGTTTAGAGTTTTGGAGACTTGAGCTGAGGTTTTCCTCTCTGAGCGTCAGTTTCAATAATTGTGCCTTATGTGTCATTTTAGTGTGTTATCAAGTGAAAAAAACTATAATTGGGTCTGAGTTGTGATGACTTCAGTTAATGATATTGATTGCCAGTGTGTCAATGTGCTTTCTAAATGAGCACATTGTATAGCCAGTGATAAATGAATGGATTTGTGAAAAGAGTTTTTAATCTCAAGTTTGTTTGCCAGCCAACCAACCATCCAACCGAGAACAGTTGCGGAAAGGCAGGAGAAGATCTGGTCTGAGTGTGAGAAAATCTCTGTGGACATGTTGCAGCAGTTGCAAACACCTACTACTTTCTGTGACAACTCTGGTTGCAAGGATTCAGAAAGGTGTCAAAAGTGCAGCCACAAGAAATATGGCCAATGTTATCACCAATACTTGATGTTACAAAACCAGTCAAGCCAATCACAGACAAATCACAACTCAGGTGTTTTATCGATTCATAGTGCAATTTTCCTCTACGCTTGAGCTTCTCTCCAACCTCTTATGATGTATGTTCTGGGGTTAATCTGTGGGGCCACTAAAAGAAGAAAAGGAAATAATAAAATAGGAGAGAGGAAACTGGAAATTACATCCATACAAAGGGAACATATATGACATCCATACAGAGATAAAAATACCGTGAAGGAAGATTTGGTTACTAAAAGAAAAGCAACATCAGTTGTATGGAATTATTTTAGCTATAGAAACATGATGTTGACCAAAATCAGGTACTTTGTTGACAGTGTCTTGCAATTGTTGCCACAACATGAGGCAATACAACTAATTTGTTTGATCATTTAAATTGGTACTACAAAGCTCTGTATGATGAGTGCAAAGCCAGATCTGAATGCCATCCGAGGCAAAAAAAATATTTCGGATGCCTTTGCCGACTTCAGAGTAAAAAGTAATTTTTCAGCTTTTTCCTATTATTTATTTTTATTTTCTATGCAGATGCACTCCCCTACAAAACCACCCCAATCATTCAACAACAATTCATTCTCTCCAGATAGAGCTATTCAAATCATTTGGTGAAAATTCCTGTATTTTTTCATATCGCAATAAATAAATAAATATAAATAATAAATAAATAAATATCGCAGAAAAAAAATATTGCAATGCCAGTTTTTTTTCCCAAATATAGTGCAGCCCTAGTTTTAATCCTTATTTTGTAAACTGCAGTTTCACAAAAATGTCATCAAGTACTGGATGAGAGAATGAATGACATGGACCTGCTTGCCCCTCACTGTTGTTGTGGCAAACATTAAGAGCGCAACCAAGCCATCAGACTTCAAAATAATGAAGCGCCTGGTATCCTTGTTAGCTGGCCTTTCTGACGCTTCAAGAGAAACCAAAACGTTATGATTTCCTAGCTCCTTGAGTCCTGTAGTCCTTTCACTTGCAGCTTGGTTTTGAAAATGGGATGAATGTATGCAAGCAATGTCATGAGTTTAACAACTGCCACTCAGCTCAAATGCTGAAGTACATGAATGACAATGAACAACTACCAATTACAACTTTTACTGTGAAGACTAATGACTTCACATTTTTTAAGAAATCCTGACTGTAATGTTGGTTTGACTTGAAACCCTGATTTTTACACCTTTCTAAATTATAGGCTGGCCTTCCTCTGAGTGCAGCCTGTCCAAATGCACTGAAAAAAACTGCAGTGAAAGTCCATTTTAGTGGAAGATATGGACTCACAGATAATGTAAATTTAATCTACATTATGTGTGCCAGCAGAATTGCCTACATTACATATTATATTATATATATATGTGTGTGTGTGTGTGTGTGTGTGTTGTATTATTAAAAGTACACAGTGGGGATACAGTGGTGATAGATGTGTGTGTGTACACTGTATCCCCACTTATCCCCGTACATGTAACTGATCAAGACACAAGTGAGCTTTAAAAGTGTAATTGATACATTCGTAATTTTACAGAATGTAAATTATTAGTGCTTTGTGTTGGCTGCATGTTTTCCAGGTTTCACTGCAGACCCTCCTGCAGCTAATGGCAGACACACTGTGGTGGTGAGTGGCTGTGTTGTCAAAGCAGGGACATGGGCACCCCCAGCTAGAACAAAGTGCAGCTGGCATGGCAGAGTGTGAGGACGGGGGTCCCCAGGACCTCCAGATGGACAGATGGACCCCGGTGTGAAAAGCACACACACACATCTGTCAAACAAACTACCTCATTAGGCTGGCAAAACCCAAACACTGTTTTATTCCTAGAAAATGGAGTGACTGTATGATCTCTCCATAAAAAATGTTACATAAAACATTAAGTGATAATACTTTGACAAGATTTATTAACTTGTTTTGCATCTTATGTACACATGCTCTGCATAAAGATCACATAAAAACAGCAATCACATTTGATGCAGTCCCGTTGGTAAGTGGTTCATTTGCTTTTAATTTAAAAAATGTAATTTTTATTATCAAGCTGTTAGCAGAATGTACAGAAGTTCAAACACCCATGGCTACAATGAAACAAATAAATGTACAAACAATGTTTAAGAAACAAGGTTTAGTGTTTTTTTGGAATAATTCATCAAAAGGTTTGAAAAGTACAATAATTAACACGAGTCCACCTTTTATATGTATATGTGTCCATTTTCAGTCATTCATTCCATTATGTAAACCTGTTTCTGTCTCTGCAACCACTGGGTTACGGTTGCTGCTTTTGCATCCTTCCAGTTCACAGTTTTCATTTTCTTGGCAATCAATAAATGTATCTGCAGTATGTTCCTCTGATCTGTGCTATATATCTCTTTAGGTACAGCTCCTAACAAAAAAAATTTTTCCACAGTTTATCCAACATAATGCCACAGACGGTTTTTTCACATTTGAAGAATTGATGAGTGGTGTGTTAAAATACCAGATTTTTGATTTCCACTCAAATTCTTTCCATAATTGTCTACTGATTGCTTTATGACAGCTTGCGCACAGGTCTTCCCATATAATCAAGGAAAATGGGAATTTGAATTAAATTTTGTAATTGAAGATAATATTATTATCTTAAATTATAATATTTAATTCAAATTCCCATTTTTCCTTGATGTTCCAGGTATTTTGTGAGATGTCAGTTATAAGCCTTTAATATATATGAGAGACATGGTTTTTTGTTTGAAAGTGTTTTTCTGCAATACTAATAAAATAGTTTTCTATTTTATTTGAGTTTTCACTGACAATCTTCCTTTCTTTATGACTAGTGTTTTATTTGGAGGTACCTATACAAATTGTTTGATAGAAGCATAAATTGCTCATGAAGTTGGGAATATGAATTCAGTTCTGTTCCATTAAATAATTGGTTGAATGTGCTTTGTCAGCCCGTATTCTAAACCCACGATCCCATATGAAAAGGTGGAATTCTATATTGTCTACCACTGGCATAGCCCTTGAAATTTACCCTGTAGTCCAAACCTTCATAATGCGTTTTATCCATTCATTTTCAATTTAAATTTTAAAGGACTTTATGACAATAAAATGCAGTACTGATAAAGACATACCCTTAGCTCTGATCTGCTCTATCTGGGCCCAACCCGTCTCCAGATCATTTCTAATCTATGCCATTATTGCAGTTAACTGTGCAGCCTAATAATAATGTTTAAGATTCGGCAGGCCTAGGCCCCCCTTATCTTTAGGCAGAAAAAGGGGTTTAAGTCTTACCGTAGGTCTCTTTTTCTGCCAGATAAGTTTTGAAATTAGCTTATTTAACATATTGAAGGTGAAGGAGATGGGCACTCTTACAGGTAGGGATTGAAATAAAATAAGAAGTCTTGGTGGCAGGTGTGGGGATGGAAAGAAGTGGGATTTTTTTATAAAAAGCAAAATGTCATCTGCAAACAGAGCTATCTTATGAGTTGTCCCTCCTTCAGCCACCATTTTCTTCCTCTCCCCACATGATGCACTATAGACCTGGTCAACCCACTCTCTTTTTAGTTTTAAATGTTCTATTTCAGATTGGTGTGTTTCTTGAATCAGAGCTACAGAATATTGAAATTTCTTTAGTTGCCCAAGAATTTGTTTCCTTTGGATTGGGTTGTTAATTCCTCTTGTATTATAACTAATGAAATTCAAATAAACCATAGTCTCTGTATGGTACTGTAACCCTCTGTAATCCCTCTCCCTGTTTGAACAAATATACCAAAACAATAAGCTTGAACTGTATAAACATTAGCAAACTTGGGTCCTTAACGTATGTCAAGGAAAACATAGAAATAGCAAAAATAACAAAGAATTGAGCCTCCACCTTTCCAGTTGGCCACAGCAGTTGAAATCCAACTGTTTCCAACCCCCGTTGGTACTGGGG
This sequence comes from Albula glossodonta, assembly GCA_019788955.1. NCBI lineage: Eukaryota > Metazoa > Chordata > Actinopteri > Albuliformes > Albulidae > Albula > Albula glossodonta. The sequence goes on along the minus strand of JAFBMS010000177.1, from coordinate 202,695 downwards.
CAGAGAGGTGTGATGTGCCCCAGAAAAAAAGCACACAGTGCAAGTATGACCAATCTCGTCTAGGGCACCAAATGGCTAGAGCCGGCCCTGGTGCTGAGCACAAACATTTCACTTCTATGTCCTTCTTTTTAAGCTGTTTGATATCTTCGAGGACTTTTGCACATATCTTTTGTAGGTCGGGAGAGAGTAAACATCAATCGAAAGTAAAGAACTGATAAAACAAAAATCTGTTTGTCTTGAAGGAAAACCTGTCCCTGGCTCCATGCTTGACATATGATCATGTTTTTTTACTGCTGCATCGAGAAATTATCGAGCTAGAAGGGGCTGTTTATCCCTTAGGCTTAGAAGCTAGCTTGGTGGTCTCTGTTTATCCTCCTTTCCACTCAAAGGGCCTCATTCATCAATATTTTTGTAAAACTGTGTGTAAATTTACGCGTCAATGGTTTTACTAACTAACAAATCCCACCGGATTTATCAAACACACATAAACACAGCATTTGTTTGTTTGTTTGTATCCTAGTGTGTATGTTGATAAATACCAATCAATCCTAAATGAGAAGCGCGTTCACAGAATTTTCGATTAGCATAAATTAATGCCCCTGAAATACCAAATAAGGAGCCCGGAAGGCTTTCGCTGGCAATGATAAGAGATGGCAGGAAAAAGGCTAAACAGTAAAAACTTTTCTGAAGCAGAGATTGACATGTTGTTAATGGAGGTAGAATCAAAACAAAAGAATTTTATTTAGTAGTGTAAATAGTGGAGTGTCGGGGCCGGGGAAGACCAAAGCTTGGCAAGAAGTAACTGGTGCAGTAAACGTGGGGTCAAAAGTTCCACATATGCTGCCACAAGCGAAGTGAAAATGGTTTGACATGAAATTGGAGGTGAAGAAAAAACTCCAAGCCCACAAAAGAAGCATGTCAGCCACAGGAGGGGTCAGAGTTTGGCAAAGTTGTCCACAAACGATGAACGCATTGGCCAAATTATTGGAGAGACGTCATTGGCTGGAATCATAGAGGAGGGCAAGAGCAATCTGTTTTCCCTCGTCTTGGGGAACAACTCTCCAACTCTGAAGGTAAGGGTTTTTTTTGTTTTTTGTTTTAATAGCAGCCTCATCGTTGCCATAAATCCTGGGGGGCAGCAGCATCTGGGCCCACGAGGAGGGGCATGGCTGGCCAAAGTGTTTACCACGTTTTCCCAATATCAACCTCGAACTAAACCCAAGTAAAATAATTTGTTCAAATTCAGAACTACGTATTTAGGATCCTCTTTAATGGTGTGCCCACGTCTGCCTCTTCTACTCAACAAGCTTGATCGAAATCAGCACCTCACTGAGAACCTTGGCAGGAATAAAATGAACAAAAACAAAGACCTCATTATTGGGTAAATTATTTAAACAATATCTAACATGACACGTTTGATAAATTACACCTACCTTTAGAGACGTTCGATAAGCAGCTGATGCACACGAATTGCCTCCGCATTTGGGGGATTGTTGGGCGGATAGATGGGCATTCGGTCATGTAGGCCTATAGGTTCTATTATGGGAACCCCATGTGTCAGGGCCAATTGTGCAGAACACAGCAGGCTATTATGATTTTGCAGGCTTTCCCTGGGGCATATAGAAGGGTGCAACCTGCTGTGGTCCAAGCACAGCCATCGGCCCTTCAGCATGCCATTTGTGTGCTCAACCACGGACCGTGCGCACGCATGCACCTGATTATAGCGCACCTCCTGAGGGATCTGTGGATGGGTTAATGGCGACATTAGCCAGGGCTACAGAGGGTAGCCCCTATCTCCTATGGGCAACAACAACATTTATACACAGGTCAAGAAGAAAAGAAGTCCAGCCATAATGTGCTTACCAATGAGGTAGCCGCCTTCAACACCTCCATGTGCCAGTTGATTCCCACAGAGCTGTTCTGCAGAATTACTGAATCATGTGTTCACCCAGGCCAACGAGCGACAACATTCAGCAGCTGGCAGTCTGCATCGGAGATAAGCTGCACATTAATGGAATGGTAGCCCTTTCTGTTCATGTACGCAAATGAATCCGTAGATGGAGCCTTAATGCGCGCATGAGTGCAGTCTACAGCACCAATTGTGTTGGGTAGGCCGGCGAGATTGAAGAACCTCTGTTTGACTACCACTTCCTTTTGTGAGCTGTATGGGAACTGAACATACTCCCGTGTCATATTAATAATACCATTTACCACATCAGGCAGTATGCGGCTTATGGAGGGCTGGGATATTCCCGACCGGTCGCCAATCTCCCGTTGGAAGGTTCCAGTCGCCAAGACACTGAGGACGGAAAGCACTTGAACATGTGCTGGTATTGACTGTGACCGGTTTGTGGCTCTTCTGAGTGTTGGCTCTAATCTGTTGCAGAGACTCAGAAGGAGAGGTCTGGGAAGTCGAAATCTTTTCATGAGCCAATCATCACTCTCTGCAAACAGATCGGCCCGGTCTTTTAAGACGCGCTCTCTCCGAAGTACATCATGCGCCAAATCTTCTAGTAGAGAGAGGTCAGCCATAGCAATGAAGACCTGGTTTCTGTTGAAGCAATGGTTTCTGCTCCGAATTTATAGCAAACGTCGTTAACGTGTTTTCTGGAATTCATGTCAAATTCCAATTAAGAATTAATTTAATTACTCAATTAGGATTACACAAATGAAGCATTACCTGTTTTAATGTTGAATCCAATAGTGATTTTATATAACAATTTGAACCGGTATAATAATACTATGTTACTACCAAATGATTTGCAACTTATTTTTAATCCAATAAAAGATGACTGAATGGAAAATAAAAGCAAAAACATGAAAAACACAGCCATGTTTTTCAATTAACACACACAGTATGAACAGTGTAGAGCACTCGTGAAATTTCTTCGCGTCCTATGAACAAACTGATATACGAAAACATTGATGAATCCCACATTTTTTGTGTAAATGCATTTACGACCAATTTATGATAAAATTTGTTCAGCTCATGTTTCATAAATGAGGCCCAAAGTGTCTTGTCTACTGGAATTCTTTTGTCTAGTAGTTGAACTCATTCCGTAGGGGTACTCTATTTTGAATTTTAATGCCTAATCTAAATAAATTTAGATTTAGTCACTTTTTTTGTTTTGTCGAACGGATCTCTGTTTCTATGCTGCGATTCCTTTCATGACGTCACTGGTGGTCCCCACATGATCCAGATTTGTTGAACATTTTGTGCAAAACTCTCCAGACAATCCCTTCATTTATCACTGGCCGTACAATTTGCTCATTTAGAAAGCACTTCTATTCAATATCATTAACTGAAGTCATCACAACTGAAACCCAATTAACACACAATTCCCCATATGGAAACACTAAGAGCCAAAATTATTCGCACACTACTCAGAACCTCAGGATGGATAGATAAGTGGGCCAAGGGTTTCACATGTTTTGGGTCCAGAAAGACTTGAAGGTAGATGAAGACACATGAGATGTTGTGGAGGGGGAATTGGAAGGGCAAGGATGTTACTGATGAGATCTATGCAACTATTCATGACCATGTCTTTGTTCTTTTGGGAAATGACATTATGGTTCAAGACGTGTAGTTAATAGGCCCAGGAAGAGTGTGGAAGTGATTGAGAAAAACTGAAAACCAAAACGCACATAATACATTCCAACGTGGGAGGGTGCCCCCTTTAATAAAAATAAAACACTTAAACAGGCACACTCCTGGTAAAGTGTCCTTCACACCTTCCCCCGTTAGCGCGTTTAAAACAAAAGTGCAGCAGAGACATTTTAATATAACCCCTCACTCAATTACCTATACCTGCGAAACTGGCTTTTCATACAGGCGTAAAAACAAACACTCTGATCATGGTCATAATTTCCGACATCCCCCTCCCTATAGACATAGAAATTGAAAGTTGAAATGGCAGACGTTGAAAAAAAGATACCAAATGAAGTAGGTAGGTACATAGGAAGGCTGGTAGATATAGGGGTAGGTAGATCCCCAGAGGAAAATGGAAGTGTATCAGCAGTACCACAGAACACTGACAAATGTAAACCCTGAAAAATATGTTTTATTGTTCAGGAGAAAAGTACCATTTTTACCAAGTTTTTAATAAACCATGCCCATCCTTTGAAAATGTGTTTTTTATATCATGGCATACACATTTTGATCAAATGCACAATTCTGATTTGTGGACAACATATGTGAATTCTGTTTCACTGGAGGTTGTTTAATAAAACATGTTATTGCAGCATTTAACTTGTAAATTATCACTCCACTGCAAGTAAAGTCAACTGGGTCAGTGTGAAGGGGACTTTGCCACTTTGCAATCAAAGCCATCATCAAGACAAGTGCTAGTTACAGCATCTTACTCAATTGTGACCCCTGGTGGCAAAAGAGATGTTTTGATCCTTTTTCCAAAGTCATGTCAATACTTTTATATAAAAAAAAAAAAACACAGCACAGCACAGCCATCTGGAAAACAGCAAAAAACACAATACCCCAAAAAGTCCCATCTCTGACAGGCCTGCTGGGTCAGCAGGCTGTTTTTAAAAAAAACAGAACCAGAACTAGGGGAAGGGGAGAAAAAAATACAAATCCTCCCACTCACACACTGGGGCTTGTTGCCCACATTCTCCACCAATGTGGTGCAGTGGCAGGTGTGGCCACTTGGCCAGGTGGTGAGCAGAAAAGAAACACAACAAATGGAATTAACACAAAATAAGGGCCAAATGCCCAAAAAGGCCCATTCAGTCTCTCAGGCTGTGCTTAAATAGAAGGCCTAATTGAAGGTCACACATCTGAGTTGATTAGAAATCACACAGGTGAGCCTGCCTGTTAGTGAGGCCTCTGCTGCTGCAGCTCCAGTTACTTCTCCAGGCTGAGGGAGGGAACCAGGAGACTGACAGCAGTACAATGGGAGGAGCTGAGTAGCTTGCTCCTCCCTCCACCTCTCCTGGCGCCAGTGTCGTCATAGTTGTTTAAACCCTGTGGAGGCCTTGAGCACACTTTCCTTCTTCAACCTTCTCCCGCAAAGGTAGAATGAATTGGGCCATCATGGCAAAGGTGAAATGCCTGCAAGATTTTTGGACAGGTGCTGTAGTTTTTTCTTTTTTTGTCATTTTTCTCACTGAAAACAAATGATGATTTGAGAAAGCATGCACATGGGCACGGCTAACTCAACATTGGAAAATATGATTGGTTTGCAATAAAAAAATGATATGGAAGTAACAAATTGCTGGATTGTTGAAAACAATGAGTAGCACAAAATACTGTTCTCTTTTTTTTTTATTTGACTTCAAAGTTGAAAGTGGACTTAAAGGGCACATGGGCTTAATGGGTACAGGTACCCTGTGTGCTGGAATGTGTGCTCTTGCCCCTTCCATTTCTTCTTTATATACTGACACTGACAGGCTTTCCACACTGCACTTAGCCCAGGGCTAAAAGCATTCTTAGAACCTTCTTAGCCCCAGGCTAAAAGGCTTTTCACACTGCATATTCTTTGCCCAGGGCTACCCTTGTGTGAAAAGGGGCTAAGTTATCCCAGGGTCAACTCTATCTTTAGCCCTGGGCTAGGAATATGTAAGAACTCAGACATCATTCCCTCCCATCTGAAACACAGGGCCCTGGGTTGGGGTGAAGTGCTAACTTGTTTCTTGACTGGACCCACTAATCCTCACTGTCAGCGATGCAGGAGAACTGCTACATGGATGAACAAACTTATGCAAGAACCTATAATTAGTTATAATCAAGGGAACTTTGTGGATTTTGAGCTTAAAGATCAGTTGCTTTCCAGTAGGCCATTAGCAGTAATGGATGACATTGATTGAGCCAAACAAAAACAAGCTCAATAAACGTAATAAATAAATGTGATGTGATTTTACACCCCCTGCTGTCTAGAGTTTGTCCGGCCATTCTTGTTGGAAAGGATGACATTGTTGTAACCCATTAAAATCTGAAGCTTACAATGAGCTTTTTTAACACTGACTCTCTTACCATATCAAAAGGATTTCCTTTCCAGAGCAAAATACAATGATTGGTTCAACTGCAGTTCTGATAGCAATTGGTAGCTCAACCCATTTGGGGCCATGAAATCTCATTCTTCCACCACTGCTTGACTGGTGATGACGACTTATCCATGTTATCATGAACTCATGCAAACTGCTCTCGTTTTACCGTTCCCTGTAGTCAAAATAATGAATTCCTGTATTGGGTACACAATTTGTGCATGAAAGTATCAAATAAACCCAACTTAGGTCAGAAATCAATGTTGTTTTGCAAGGGTGGATATTTGAAATCGATTCAAATCAGGTGTATAAGTTGTTTGCCATAGACACCACCTGTGATGTCACAACCAGACCTGGGTCAAATACAGATACAGATAAAAAAATATTTATCTTGTCTTGAAAAAGCACATACTTGTATTTGAAGTAATTCAAATAATTCAAATAACTGATTAAAATAGTATTTTAAAGAAATAAATGAAAATTTTAAAAATCTTCTACATATGTTGTTCAAATATTTTATAAATGATATTTCAAATGCAATTTCAAATACTTTCATCAGATAAAATAGTTTCTCCCAAACTAGCAGTAAAATACAATTCATATAAATTCAGTTTTCTGTTTAAACATGATTGCATAGAATTATATTCATTTAAATAGTCATGACCTTTACTATGCTTGATTATTTTGAGTACAACACAGTTAGGTACTTTCAATCTATGCAATTAGTTTGAAGAAGCCGGATATTACAGTTTTTCTCAATCACTAACACACTATAACTGGATCGATGAACTAAACATCCCAAACCATAATGCCATTTACCAAAAGACAGACTAATTTCCCAAAACTTTAAACACTATTCCCGTTTTCCTGAGGATTGACATGTTTTAGGTTCAGAAAGACCTGAAGGTAGATGAAGAGGACACATGAGAGGTGGAGGGGGAGAAAGAGAAGGAGGAGGAGGAAGAGGAAGGAAAGCAGACAGATAGTTTCTGATGAGATCCATGCAACTCTAGATGACCGTGTCCTTGTCCACCGGATGTCAATGAGGGAAGATGGTCAAAGAGTGCATCCAAACCTGAGCCACTTTGCAGTACCCTTTATAATCCGGACCTTCAGTGGTCTGTAAGATCATGTATTTTAACTAGACCACAGGGAGGCAGCACAACGTTGTCTACTAGTTATTACATTGACATTGTTGGGGCAATTTCAGTTTCCACCAGGCTGCTGGCTTTGTTGCCACATTACATTATTGATTTATTTGTTAGTGACTTGCAGGACCTTGTTTGTTAATTCCAACACTGTACATTGACAAAGAGGAATTGTACTGGTAACTGAGAGAAACTGTCACTTGGACCTGACACCCCATACATGGTCCAAGTATGTATTGTAGTATTTACATTTATGTAACATTTTAGCATTCTTATCCAGAATGACAGAATGACACATTTTTCATTCATACAGCTGGATATTTTACTGAAGTAACTGAGGTTACGTACCTTGCTCAGGAGCACAACAGCAGTGTCCTTCTTGCTTCACTGGAGTTACAAGCTCTGCTGTATGTCAGAGTGTATGCACCAAATTTTACCAAAGATCTACCACAATCACAGCAAATCTGCAGGTGTAATTCAATAGGGTCTAAAAGTGTAATGTGTACTAGCTTGTATGCTGCATGATAACACCTCAGAATCTAATCTGGTGCATAATAAGAAGACAGAGGAAGTTTCGGTTTCTGTAGCACTTCACCATCAACACCTTTGCCATTTTTCTCTCCTCACCAAATGTACAGCTTTCAAAACAGTGGAATGAAATTGGATTCTTAATTTAATATTATAAAACACAGCAGCAAAAAAGGACAACACAATAGGAAAAACACTGTTTTTGTTTCCTGGAATGTAAAAAGTAACCTAATTACATCCTATGCTACCAGGACAAAACAACAACCCAAGAGATACTTTCATTACAGCACTGAAGCAATATTTATGCTAATCACGAAAACAAACTAATAAAAACTTTAAAATCAAAAGGTATGAATGGCCCTTAGCATTGTGTGATGAAATATAACAACTGATTACACTGTACATTGTGAATATTAAAAAAACACACTGTCAACATCTTTAGTAAAGTTTTTTTTCCTAGTTACAAACATTAAAACCCTGTTTTGGAATGTTTTGCCAAGTATTCTTCAAAAACCAGAAACTAAACTAACACAACTCATCGTTATTACAACATCTGCAGTAAAAAATTTAAACACAATGTATGGTACAAATTTTCATTGACCTCAAAGTTCAGTTCACTACAACATTTAAGTAGTACAAGGTAAAAAAAAAATGTGATTGGCATTCACTTTCATTGCCAACAGACTGTAGCTTGTATACCCAGACGAGGAGCAGTCCATCCACTGAGCAGTGGCTATGCCATCCAGCAGTGCTATACCAAATGTGCAGAAATCAGCACATGTACCAGGCCCACCACTCTCTCACACACATTACTGCTTCCATCGAAGATAACAAAAGGTCCCCATCTCGCACTGCGGACAGAAACCTAAAGAATAGAGAACAACAGCAATACTATTAACTAGAGATACTTGAAACAAAAGCCGTTTTCACATATGAACTCCGGAAAATGTCTGGAGAATCAGGTCCGGACATTACTTATCAGAGTTTCCCTTTCACACATGTAGCACACAACAGGAAATTTGTCCGTGTCAGACGTATTCTCACCTACTGGAACTAATCCATTTGGTTTAGGTGAGGGGTGGCGTCTGAGTAGAGCGTTCAAGGAGGCAAGACATGACGCAAAAAGTACGCTGCAGATATCGCAGTGTTTTGTTTACAGCATACCGAAGATGGCGGACGAGGCCGTAATGATTACTGTTTTTGCGTTGATATCAAATACTACATGTATTTGGACGTATCCGCAATATGAACGAAAGAATGGAAAGCGATATACAGGCAAGCAGAAAAGAGTACGAAGCAGCTACCCTCTGTTTCACGCCAGTCTCATGATAGAAACGTCAAAAAAAACTTTATAAAGTTTTATTACTGGAAGTAGAATCCCAAAAAAATACTTTGTTCAGTAGTGTAAGTAGTGGAGTGTTGGAGCCGGGGAAGACCACAGCCTGGCCAGAAATAACTGTTGCAGTAAATTCGGTGTCAAAAGTTCTGCGTACCCTTCAACAGTTTAAAAGAAAATGGTTCGACATAAAACTGGAGGCAAATTATTGGAGAGACGTTGTTGGCTGGAATTACTGTGGAGGATGACAGTGATCTGTTTTCCCTCGTCTTGACTCAATCACCCTCCAACTCTGAAGGTAAGTTTTTGTATACCAGCCTTACTGTTGCCATTAATCCTGGGGGACAGCTGCACCCGGGCCCGCGATGGGGCATGGCTGGCCAAAGTGGTAAAGACACATGCAATACATTGTTGGGACTGTCACGTTTTTTTTTTTCCAAAATCAACTTAGAACGAATCCCAAGATAGGTCATTTGTTCAAATTAGAACTACTACGTATTTAGCATCCTCCATAATAGTGTGCACTCCCTTGCCTTTACTTCAGTCTGTTGTCCCTTTCCTTTTCAAACGCAAACTTTAATGTCATTTTACCATGTAAAAATGATGACAACATTGTAATATTTGGATTTATTTTTCAAAGACAGGAGAAAATTAGATTGCAAATTCCTACAAGTGTAAATAGCCCAATCAACTGGCTAAATTAGTCCAATAACACAAGAACATATGTTTATTAAATGAAAATGTACGTACGTATTATGACAGTCCTGTTGCTGCGCTGTTTCGGACACCTGTTGACTGCTTAAGTTTTTCTTAGAGCTTATAGAGCGAGGTCAGCCATAGCAATGAAGACCTTAGCAATAGTTTTTGCTCATTATTTATAGCAAACGTCGTTCACGTGTTTTATGGAATTCATGTAAAATTCCAAATAAGAATTAATTTGATTAATCAGGATTAAACAAATGATGCATCACCTGTTTTAATCTTGATTCCAATAGTGGTTTTATATAATAATTTGACTCGTTATAATATTACTATATTACTAATTATTTTACCAAATAATTTGCTACTCATTTTTAGTCCAATAAAAGATGAGTGAATGGAAAAACATGAAAGCAAAAACACCCTTTACAGCCATGTTTTTCCATTTACGCGAACGATACGAACACTTCAGAGCACTCGTGAAATTTCTTCGGATCCTAAGAACAAACTGATACCCAAAAACCTTGATAAATCCCACATGTTTTGCGTAAATGCATTTATGAATGATTTACGATCAATTTGTTCGGCTCACATTTGATAAAATGAGGCTCAAGGTCCGGTGAAACTCATTCGGTCATTTGCGTTCCCGCATACAGCTCCTCCAGGTAATGTCCAGATAAGTTTAGGGTTGCAGTGCATGTGTGAAAAGGGCTAAAGTTAAACAAGACAAAATCAAGACTGCAAAAAGGTAGGAGTGTGCTAGAGCTGAATGTCCAGCTGGATCTTCTTCTCAAAGATAGCGATGAGCAGCATAATAGCAAAGCCCAAGAGAATCCCAGCATTCTGGAGCAGGAAGAAGCCGCAGTGGCTGAACCCATGGTCCCCTGCATCGTTGTGCAACATCTCTGGAACCTGTGTGGGAGCAATGCCGTACAGTCAGTGTCTTTGTAGAAGTATTCAAACCAGGAATGTTGATGGGCTATAAGCACACCTGGGGAACAGGCCCCCAGTGCCCACATCCTGACACTATGTATGACACTTTTTTAAAAGCTAGTTGTTTTCCACAATTTTTTACTGGGGAACAACAAATTATTACTGGGCCATGTGCCCCAGTAAATAGGGTCTTGTGATGCCCCTGAACCAAACTCTCAAAATAATGAACTCTTGCATATCTGTCATGTGCAACCAAACAGGCAAAGTAAATGTCATGTTACCCATGTTTGTGAGTTCAAAACGAATTGACAAACCGCTACTGAAAATGACTGCATTGTTTTCTTTCAGTTAATCAAAGTTTACAGTGAACACATGCATATAAATTCATTTATAGTCTAGAAATGAATAGACAACTACGGGAAGACAAACAAAATAAGTAATGAAAAACTGTTTTAGTAATACACAGGTGCCATTCGCTATGAAATGAGGTGAGTATCAGGATGTATATACTTGTGGTCTTGCTGTTGCTGGTGCAGCAGCTCATCAGTAGAGGGCAGAATGAGGCAATGGGTCTATCAGGGGAAGGCTTGCATCATAGCCAGCTATACACAATGTGAAAAGATATTAAAGGGTACTGAACTTTTATGTGCCAATGGTTCAGCACTTAATTTTAAATCAATATTTATGGGACTTTATTGTTTTAATTTTTATAATACCCATCTATCTTTAGCCTGTATGTGTTACACTTGATGCTTTTTAAAGTCTGCTTGTCTGTTTGCATAGACATCTGTGCTTGATTTCATCTGGCGTGTTAAAGGTGCTAAAAGATGTATTTTTTCTCCCAGGTGTCTGGAAAAAATGAAATATAGTACATAAGATAGATCTGTGTCATCTTCTGGCTCTGATAAATGCAGGAGGGAGATCAACTTATTAACATGCCTTTCATAGAGTGAGACATATATTCTGTATCAGTGAAACCTTTCCGCCCGCTTTCAAAAGTCGTACAAAATTCCCAAGCAAAGAGGTGAGTCGCAATTACTTCATGGTTTAGTAGTTTAGTAAAATAGACGGAATAGACTTAATTGGCCTCATATGCAATATCTCCACCCACATTCACCCCAGTTATACATATGCATTAACAGATATTACAATAAATCAACACGAAAGTCACACAGTGACACAGTTGTTGCAAATATTATCTTAATAGCGATTTTCAGCCACCACAACTGTTTAGTAATTTGCACGTTAATACCAAGATGTTTTAGCTGCTGCTTTTATGCCTGAAAAGCAGTCACAATCCTTTAGTAAATCTAGTCCTAAGTGTTGACAAGGAAAAAAAAAATAACGGCTAACAGCCAAATCTTGCATATTTTTGTGTCAACCTATTGTGTCCCTCCCAGGGGAATCACATCTTACAATATTCAACATCTGAACACATCAGTTTGTAAGTGTAATTGTAATGCTAATAAAACAAACTAAAGCAACATGCTAAATTACACCTGGCTATCTGTCCTGAACCCAGTGAACTCTGAAGTCATACACTGGGTATGGGCCGGGCAGGATTTTATACTGAGTATACAACACTTATTTTACTATAATTTACTATAGATTTTACTATAGCAGATTTTACTGTACTGTAGATTTTACAATGGCAGATTTTACTACTTGCATTAGACTAAAACGTCACACTTTGCTTATGAAACCTTGAAATAAAAAGTTCTCCAAGGTGAAGCAGGCAGTCTAATTTTACAAAATCTGCCTCCAATATTTTCGAAATATTAATGGCACGTGCCATTTACAAAAAAAGAAACAGATGATAGTAATGTCAACATATACCTTTATGCCAGCACATCTCTATACAGTTCATATCTCTTTAAAATACCTGCGTGAGTGCTGTTGCTAAAGCTTGCTTCAGGACTCACCTGCATATGACAGTGATGACCTGAGCTCGTCTGTGTGCAGTATCGCCGCCTTCAAGTACCTGTCAGGACGCATATGGTCCTGAAAGGCTGGCCACAGAAGGCTACTGTCGAACAGTGCTCCGAATACAGACAGGTGGAAGTGGCTGCAGCTGGGATTTTAAAAACCTACTTTAAAAGCCGGATTCAAATAGAAGTTTATTCTTAAACACCTACTTTAAAGGCCGGATTCAAATTGAAGCTTATTCAATTGTGAACGGAGGGATTTAGGTTTGCCTCTTTCATAGCCGATCCAGTTTCCAATTTCTCAAGGTACAACAAATATAATTCTCAGTTAAGTGGCAATGCTGGAGATAAAAAGAAATCAGTCTCATCAATATAATAATTAAGATAATATTACCTTCCATGTGACTACTAAGATGGCTACTCCGGTCATTATTTTCTTTTGTTTAATCCTACTGCTACAAATGTCAGCTAATTAATGTTTTGCTCTGTTTTCCCGTCCCTGTTCCGGGCTTCCTCTTGGAGCTGTAGCTCCAGCACAAAGGGTCAAAAATGAAAATTCACCCTTGTTATTGAAAAGGTTGTTATGTGACGTTGGCATGACAGATATACTACACCACCATTTTATCAATGTCCATGTTTATAGGGTTCATATAGGTGCCAGAAGTACATTTTCCAGCTCGTGGGATAAATTGCTGCCTACGGGTCCTGAGGTCGGGGGTTCGATTCCCGGGTTCGCCATTCCCGGCCATGGCCAGAGGTCCCATTGGCGAGGCAACAATTGGCCAGCCTCGCCGGGGTTCGATACAGAGTAGGCCGGCCTAACTCCCACTGGCCTCATCACAATAGCGCCCTCATGCTTGGGGGCCTGCGGCGGCACAAACCGACTGTACACTGACTAAAACCTTCCTCCGACGTCATAGGCAGCGTGCGGTTGGTTGCCAGAACGTGAAAAGAAGCGAGAGCGTCGTCACGTGAATCGGAGGAGTCACGTGCACGACTTCTCCCACAGCTGTCAGGGCGAGTGCTGCGGTGAGGTTGGTTGAACATTCAGGTTGGAAAAAAAGTGGAAAAATCATGGGTAAAAAAAAAAAAGAGAAGTACATTTTCCAGGTTGGTTTCATTAAATAAATGGAGATAATTGGAGGAGTGAGTACAAGGCCTAGACAGACCGGCGCAAGATTCAGTTTGTTTAGTGCACAGGGTGAATAGAAAATGATTCCACCTCAGTCACCAAGACAAACAGAGGTAAGGAAACTATACAGTTTATGAGGTGAAAAGAAAAAAACAAAGTAATAATTTGGTAAGCCAGTGCAATCACTTACCATGTCTACCAGTGCCACATACATGAAGAGCCCAGCGGTTAGGGCGAAGATCCACATGGAGATGTTCTCAGCGTAGTGCCCGATGAGGATGCCTGTGACCATGCCCAGGTAGGCCATGGCAGCCGACAGCACATTGTAAAGGATGGCCTGCTTCACGGTCATACCCGCCTTCAGCAGTACAGCAAAGTCCCCTGCAAACCACACACAGAGGCACACTATAACCGATCTACTATGCTCATGTGACTGTCAGTACGGGTTCAAGGTCATTTTAACTTCCCTTTGAGTCTATTCCAAGTCATACATGGCCAGTCTGGTAACTGCCCCCTGCTGGTCTGTATCTATTGAATATTAATGGATTTACATTCCAGTTTGAAAGTACAATTTCTGATCATTAAGTCAGAATACAATTTGGCTCTTTGACTCATTGTTATTTGCGTCTTCCTTATTTTTGTTTTTAATTGTTCACTGTTGTGCCTAATGCAGAAAGCTGGTTACTGCAGGATGAGCTCAAACAAGACAAGGAGGAGCTTGCACATTTCAGCTCGATTTCACAAATATTCTCCCTCAGTGTTGCTGTGTGACTATGGAATAACTCCAGTTTGTTTGGGTATTTAGATTTCATTTTCTGTCATGTCATTAGGAATGTTATACAAAATAATATTTGATTATTTGTGGTAGGTCTCAAGGCTCCATCCTCCTCCTCAAGGCCAATATTGTTCCCCAGACCCAAACCCCAGTGTCATCCCTTCCTCCCTCCCTCCCCACTCTCATGGCTCCAGACCTAAACCCCAGTGTCACCCCTTCCTCCCTCCCTCCCCACTCTCATGGCTCCAGACCTAAACCCCAGTGTCACCCCTTCCTACCTCCCTCCCCAATCTCATAGCTCCAGACCCAGATGATCATTTAGCCAATACTTTCTGCCTGCTCTGCCATTTTGTCATCTTGGAGAGCACTCGAGGATTAATTTTTATATGGGGAATTTTTGCATTCAAAGTATACATGTGACTCAAAGAATCATTTCAGCTCTAGTAGCTATAAAACATCTCCCTGTTTTATTGTCATCCCTGTACTTTATTGAATGTGTTGCGTGTGAGTGCTAGCATGTTGTGAATTCTCACCGTACCCAACTCATGAGGCAGTTCATGACAGAAGACGGCCACTGAGGTACTCAGGCCGCTGGACACGCCCTCTGTAAATGCTGCTCCTAAGGAGAGGAGACAGAGTATAAAGTTGCACGCATGTCTCCTACGCAAACGTCCCTTATTAAACTCTCTCAGCCGAAACCACAGTCCATTTAATATCAGCTGCTTTCTATAACCTTTCTAATTTTAAAGCAAGTGATGGACATGTTTACCATTTCGCCTCTAAGCTGAGAGAGTTAACACTAAACGAAAGGCATGCTTGAAGGACTGGAAGTACCGATGGCGAGCCCGTCGCTGAAGTTGTGCAGTCCGTCGCCCATGATGACCATCCAGGCCAGCGTGGCGACGCTGGCCCGCTGGAAGTTCTGCTGGGAGTAGGAGTGGGAGTGGCTGTGGGGGTGGTGGTTCTGGGAGTGGTGGTGGTGCAGGATGTGGTGGTAGTCATGGTGATGGTGGTGCAGGTCATCAGGCTGGCCCACTGTGTCATGGAAGTGGGAGTGGCATTTGTTCTCACAGTCTCGGGTTGTGTATGCAGAGTACCCTTGTGGGCTCCTAGAGGGTGCCAGCATTGCCTCTTCCTCCTCCTCCTCCTGTGATGCACACTGTCTGCCTGACTCCTCTTGGTAGACCCCTCCATGATTGCTCAGCACTTCTGTGCAAAAGAACCAGGAAGTTACATTGTGGCTGCAAGTTTTGTATACTGCACCCACCTATAATTAGCATTGAAACTAAAGAGCAGGCCAATGCCAATTTAACATATTAACAACTCCACAGCTGTACATCTCATTCAGGATGTCATTTACAGAATTAAGAATAGGAGCAGAGACCTAAAATGTCTTGCATTACAGAGCAGGTTCACATGCCTAGCTCCTGAAATCTGACGTTTCACTCAAACAACCATTCTAGCTATTGAGAGGCTCTGATGTCAGTTCGATGGTTTTTAAATGTGGCTGTGGTTTGGGGTACTATCTCCCACCCTCCCACAGGTCACCCATGGTTTGCCAGCTTCCTCACTCTCCATGTTATTCCATGCATTAGGCTATCGATGTAAGATTGGGACTATATTAAGACTGGAAAAGAAAGTATAATTAAACATAAAAAACACTTAAAAACACTTTCACTATCCTGTGCTGATATTAAATATTACTTCGAATATTCAAGGCTTTTCCAGTGCAGTCTGTATTGAGTCCTACCAATGTTATCAATGTTATAGTCCAGGTTGCTGTGATGAAAGCATGACTGTCTGTTCTTTACCTTCAGCTGGTTTCAGATCCCTGTTCTCTTCCACTGCACACTTCTCAGCATCCATACTGTCCTCATTGCGATCCCATTTCCTGAGATTCTGTGCAAGTCACACAAAGACTAATGAACACTTATTCCAAACACAAGACATCCTAAAGAATAGTAGCATAAACTATATATGTGATATAGTAAACAAATAAGGACAATTCGTTCAATGAGGGGAAAACACAGGAATATTGTTTGAAACCCAATTTTAAAAGGATAATAAAAATGTCACCGATAAAAACAGCAGGTTATCAGTGTGCTCTCTATGCTGCTTGGCCATTTGGTAGGCTTAGGCTAATAGGCTCATTGACCAGTGTAGGCTCTCTCTACATCACGGCCACGCCCATAACAAAAGAGTTGTAGCAGAATCAGATGCACAGTAGGCACCTGCTCAGTACACCATTTCACTCTCATCTGCTAGCTAGCAAGTTGAAGCAAGGCTAATTTTGAGAAAACAAACATTGCTGGAGAGCTTCTTTGGACGACGTAAAGGCAGTAAAAGGCCCAACAACAGTGCAGACAAAAAAAATCAGGGGCTGAGCTTGGGACCACAACAAAAAAGTCCACTTTTTGTAGAAAATATGATGATTTGTATCTAAAATATGGCTTCATTTTAACAGGTGAATCGTTTTCTCCCAGTCCCCTGTGCGTGATATGTGGAGAGAGGCTTTCCAATGAAGCAACAAAGCCCTCAAAACTGTTACGACACATTGAGTTAAGCCTATTGAGTTTTTTGTGTTGAATGGACATGAATAAGAAGGACAGAAGCAAATTTTGCAGGCCACCACATCTATAAATGTGGCTGCACTGAGGACAGGGTTTTCCGCAATGACAGCCTACTGAGCAGGCTTGACATCAGAAATACACTGCGGGTCTCATTGTCGCCCATCACCCCCAGATGGGACTGTCTCGCAGCAGGGAAACAAGCTCAGGGATCCAACTGATTCAGCAGTATTGTTTCAAAGTTGCAATTGTTCCAAAAATTTATATCCCAAAATGTTAATATCACAATTTAGACTATAATTTTCCAATGAATATAGATTGAAGAAAAAATAATAGCCTAGGTATAATAGGTATAATAGCAGCTGCTTTAGGGAGATGTAGCAGGCATTGTGGCCATTGTAACCCCATTACCCACCCCCCCGGTCCACGACAATGTTGTTACAATTAAACCAGTCCATGAAGCAAAAAATATTGCGGACCCCTGGCTTAGAGTCTTCAACAAAACAATTCACTCTCAAATAATACTTTTTTTTCCCCTTGTACTGTACTGCAACCTCCACTTAAATGCACTTAGGTACCGGGAGGATAATTACAAAAACCTGTGGACGACCTGTTTCTTTAGATGAAAGAAGTATTGTTTAGTTGCTGCCTGTCACCTTGTACCTTCAGCTTCTTCTCCTTATACATTTTGCCCAATGTGAGGAAGTGCTCGATCAGAAACATGAAGTAGACTCCACCTAGAGCTGTCAGGCCTTTCCAAACTCCATCCAGGTCGTCTTCCCCGTCAGCGTGGTGATGGGACTCATTAGCTGTATGATGACGACCTCCATGAGCCTGTCAAACAATCAAGTAAAATGAAGAAAATCGAATGAAGCTACAATGAATGCTTAAGAATGTCAAATGAATCATTTATTTTCTATCAATATATAGTCGCTGTCGGATGAAAACCTTGTATCTCCAAAAGGGCAACTTTTCAGGATGTGAGAAAAGCATCCCCAAATACTCATTATTGAACACAACACCACACAATTTCACAGTTTGGCTGTGTTTTTGGTCTGATATTAAACTGTGTTAATATTCAGTCTGTAGTTCATTCAAAAAGCTGTTACATGGGAGTTACAAGTTATGGAAGCTTGGACAGTTAGCACTTCTGCGGTTTTACAGCAGCCTCTACTAATTCATCTCTATTAGTTATTCTGGAGTCTCTACTAATAAGCTACTTCAGACTATGTTTTTTTACCCCAAATTTTTGCCAACCTAAGCTTGTTCAACCGAGCTAGTTGATCTAACTGCAGTACCTGCTCTGACAGCTTTGAGAGGAGAGGCCAAGCATGTGGCTCCTCCGATTCATGTGACGACAGTCTTGCTTCTATTCACGTTGCAGCCGCACCACAAATTGCACACTGCCTATGACGTTGGAGGATGACGCAGTCAGCGTGCCGTCAGTTTGTGCCACCACAGGCGCCCAGCATGACAGAGAGGGTGCTATGGCGATGAGACCAATGGCTGGCTTACTTCATATCGAATTCTAGGATAGGCTGGCCAGTTGTTGCCTTGTCAAGGGGGACCTCCGACCGTAGCCGGCAATGGCGAGGCCGACCTCAGGGCTCCCAGGCAACGTTTTCTCCGGTGAGCCACCAAGTAGCGAGTAGTCTCACAGCAATCTCAGTTGACATTTAGCTACAATAGGTTTGGCTGCACTTTTGTCAAGGGTGTCACAGTTAAGGTTTTGCCTTTTATTTTCATTTCTGTGATTTGTTTTAATTCAAAGCATACAAGGAAGATTGTTAGTGTACTTGTTTGTGTTTAACTAGACAACCTTCATGTTAGTTTGTCTGTTTATTTCAAAGCAAGAGTTTGGGTTTTCATGTTAGCTATCTTGCTACCAGTAGCAAGTGAATGAACGTACTAATGTAAATAAATGCTGGTAAATCATAATTGTCGGTAAATCACAAAATCTGTTAAAACATATAGTTTAGGATTAATCTTGCGAAAACTATTGATTTCCTTTATTGGTTGTGTGTCAGTTTTTCTCCTAAAATAGCACCTTGGATGTTGTCTGACATCTGTCCATCATGCACTGAAAATAAATTATCCTCAGGACAGTGAGGAAGGAGATATGAGGTTCTCATGGACAAACATGAGAGCTATTGGACTTAAGAGATTTGATTACAAGCTATTTTTAATACATTTCATTCGTCAAGCCCTTTAAAAAACATTCATGCTAACTTAAAGGAGAACCTTTACTATCGATTCAGGCAAAAAAATCAAAATCACCAAAAATGGAGATACGAGCGACAATAAACAGTTTGCATACAGAAAGCTGGGTGTCTACACTGGGATGGATTATTCTGCCATCTGACAAAACACAGTCTGGCTGGGCATGTCCCATACCTGTGAAGCACAAAGACTGTGCTGGGTTACCCTGAGTGCCACTGTCTTTATAAACATCCATCCTGTGCTGGGTTACCCTGAGTGCCACTGTCTTTATAAACATCCATCCTGTGCTGGGTTACCCTGAGTGCCACTGCCCTTACAAACATCCGTCCTGTGTTGGGTTACCCTGAGTGCCACTGCCCTTACAAACATCCATCCTGTGCTGGGTTACCCTGAGTGCCACTGCCAATACAAACATCCGTCCTACGCTGGGTTACCCTGAGTGCCATTGCCCTTACAAACATCCATCCTTTGCTGGGTTACCCTGAGTGCCACTGCCCTTACAAACATCCATCCTGTGCTGGGTTACCCTGAGTGCCACTGCCCTTACAAACATCCATCCTGTGCTGGGTTACCCTGAGTGCCACTGCCCTTACAAACATCCGTCCTGTGTTGGGTTACCCTGAGTGCCACTGCCCTTACAAACATCCATCCTGTGCTGGGTTACCCTGAGTGCCACTGCCCATACAAACATCCGTCCTACGCTGGGTTACACTGAGTGCCACTGCCCTTACAAACATCCACCCTGTGCTGGGTTACACTGAGTGCCACTGCCCTTACAAACATCCGTCCTACGCTGGGTTACCCTGAGTGCCACTGCCCTTACAAACATCCATCCTTTGCTGGGTTACCCTGAGTGCCACTGCCCTTACAAACATCCATCCTTTGCTGGGTTACCCTGAGTGCCACTGCCCTTACAAACATCCATCCTGTGCTGGGTTACCCTGAGTGCCACTGCCCTTACAAACATCCATCCTGTGCTGGGTTACCTTGAGTGCCACTGCCCTTATAAACATCCATCCTGTGTTGGGTTACCCTGAGTGCCACTGCCCTTACAAACATCCATCCTGTGCTGGGTTACCCTGAGTGCCACTGCCCTTACAAACATCCGTCCTGTGCTGGGTTACCCTGAGTGCCACTGCCCTTACAAACATCCATCCTGTGCTGGGTTACCCTGAGTGCCACTGCCCTTACAAACATCCATCCTGTGCTGGGTTACCTTGAGTGCCACTGCCCTTATAAACATCCATCCTGTGTTGGGTTACCCTGAGTGCCACTGCCCTTACAAACATCCATCCTGTGTTGGGTTACCCTGAGTGCCACTGCCCTTACAAACATCCGTCCTGTGCTGGGTTACCCTGAGTGCCACTGTCCTTACAAACATCGACATTGCGCTAGGTTACCCTGAGTGCCACTGCCCTTACAAACATCCACCCTGTGCTGGGTTACCCTGAGTGCCACTGCCCTTACAAACATCCACCCTGTGCTGGGTTACCCTGAGTGCCACTGCCCTTACAAACATCCACCCTGTGCTGGGTTACACTGAGTGCCACTGCCCTTACAAACATCCACCCTGTGCTGGGTTACACTGAGTGCCACTGCCCTTACAAACATCCATCCTGTGCTGGGTTTACTCCAGAGTCATTGCCTTTGCCTTTAGGCATCAATCTCATCAATGTTCAAATCAGAGAATCATTCTTTTTCTGAAATCATCCTTTAAACAATAACATTAGTAGTCTAGATTTTAAACAATGACATTGGTTTCACTGCTTACCATTTTAAGTACTTAAAACTACCAGAGAAAGTGGTTATCTTCTGCTAGTCTATCCACTCCATTACTTTTGTTTAAACTTGAGAAGGCGTTCATCTCTTTTTCTTCTTGTTCCCACCCGAATGCAGCCAAGCTGTTTGGCCTTATGCAGCAAGAAGCTCTTGCCAACTGAGGAGGAGGCAGCTGTGACAAGTGATGCCTCTGGTTGATGTGACCCCATGAATTTGCTTCTTTACACACTGAACACACCACCAATCACTGTCTGTGTCATCATAAGATGATGATGTCAGCATACGCACAGTTTGTACATCTACAGGCACATCCAATCAGGAGTGGCTGCTACAGAGCAATCAGAGTAACAAACCTGCTGAGCCCTTCTCTGACCCTGGTGAGTCTAGGCCCAGTGTTGACTCCCCAGCACAGAGCTTCAGACTTAACTGGTCGTGCTATAGCAGGGCTCACACCTGTACTAACAGGGCTCATTTTTGCTTCCCAAACATCCATTCTTCTGCAACCCACCACAGTTGAAATATTTTACAACACAAACTTACTGTGGCTTACTCTAAAAATTACTAATTGTAATAAAAAGCATTTGCATATGTTTACCTTTTCTAATGCTCAAATATACCAAACATGGATGAAATGGGTCTCTGAACTTTCAGAATTTAACTCTGCAGAGTTCAGACATGGGTACCTTGAAGTGTAGCTCTGAGTTTTCTTGGCAAGAAGGATATTTTATTAAGCGCCTCTCCCTCCATACACACACGCATACACACACAGTTTCTAAAAACAAATCCAGGCAATTCCCCCATGTGTTGTTAATGTATCCATCAACTCCCACGGACAGGGCCTACTGTTTATATTCAGGGCTACTGTCACACATAGAGTCTACTGTCACACTAAGGGTCTACTGTCACACACAGGTTACTGTCAAACACGGTAAACTGTCACACACAAGGTCTACTGTCACATGGGGACTGTCACACTTAGGGACTACCGTTACACAAGGGTTTAACTGTCACACACAGAGTTTACTGCCAAACACAGGGACTACTTTCACACACACAGACTTATGTCACACTTAGGGACTACTCTCACACACAGGGTCTACTGTCACACACTGGCAATAATGTCACACACACTGTAGAAAAATTGGAACTCACATGGGGGATCAGGTGCAGGAGGGCGTCTCCACTGAGTGTCCCAACAGCGAGAGCCACCAGGAAGCTGAGCAGGAACCTGAAGAAGACGCGACTCATGAGGGGGACGAGGGTCAACCCCAGCAGGGACAGCAGGCTGATGATGGTGACGGACACAAATCCCCCAATCCAGGCTAGAAAACACCATGGCAACAGTGCCATCAGGAGCTGGGAGGAGCACTTTCCAAGGGTAATCACTAAGCATTTCCAACTCTCTCTAATCTACCAACACCTTCAAAACAAGGGGGGTAAGCTCAACTGCTCAAACCAAACAATTCATTTTTAATCCGTACTGGGCTCACAATCTTTAACTCGATTACAAAGTTAGGGAGAAGTAGACACATAAGTCTTAAATAACAGGCTCTGGATTTCATGAAAGTAAGCCAGTCACTGTCTTGTTAATGTGGGCCCCCATAAGCAGCTAATACATAATACAATAAATGTATCTATATTTTAAAGCAATGGTATTAATGTAGAAAAGCACAGGGCAGGCACTACATTGAGAGTATTAAGCCAAAACTAGACATGACTTGCATGTGTAATATGACCTTCAGCATCAACAGCTGAAATGTAAGTGATGGTGCATCCTGGCTCAACACCTTCTCGCACTGTTTATAAATATATCTGCTACTGTATCAAATATACACATTAGGAAATACAATCATTACCAGGGCTCACCTGGTTGATTGCTCTGCTGTCTGCTGGCATACTCTGCTCAGTACTCGACTGCTCTTCCTGCTTATGCTAGGTGTCAAGCGGATCTCTGTGTTTTTTCATTCAGTGTGTTCATTTAGTTGGATAAAATAAAACTTGCCTGGGCTTTTCTTTACCAAGCTGTTAAATAAGGTAGGTCTGCTTTGCTCAGCATGAATTTTCTCTCAGGACAAGTGATTTTAGTGCAGTTACATTTGAAGTAAGTCTGCTTCCTTTGGCTTCACAAATTGACATAAAACTGAATATGCTAAATTGCAAATTGAAGTTAAAAAGGAAAGATAAAAGGAATTCAGATTGCGCTAGATGCAAAGAGCAACTCTAAATGATTTTTCAATACTAAAGTATAAAAAGGACATTTAATGTATAAAAAAGGTAATACAGTAAAGATAGAGGTATAATTTATAACAATAAAGCTATTGCTGATACCTTTAATAGTTACTTCACATGTCTTCAGGTGCATTCAGTTTACAGAATCTTATTGAGAAAGTTAATTTAAATGATTCAGAAGTACTATATAAACTTCAAAAATGTCAAAGAAATAAGGCCCCACAAGGATATATCCAAGAGTTCTCGCGGGACTAGCATAAATGGTTTACCAACAGTTATTTTGAAGCAATCTCTTAAAACTGGAGAAATACCAGACGACTGGAAATGTGGCAATGTAATACCAATCTACAAGAAGGAAAACGATACTTCATAGGTATGAAACTAGAGACAGAGGTATGATTTATAATAAGCAATGCAATGATGTTGCATTCAATAGTTACTTTGCATTTTAACACATACTTTCAGATGCATCCAATTTTCTTAATTTTATTGAGGAAAATTTAAGTGATAGAGAAGTATTAGATAAACTTCAAAAACTTGCACAAAAAAGGCCATGATGGACCCCCGTACAATGCAGCTTGGCTTTGGTAAAACAGTGACTATGCTGGTTATTCTCACTCAGGATGTGTTCTCATAGTTTCTAAGGACTAAAATGTGGTTCTCCATTGGTCCCTACAACTGTAATGGCTATCTTGACACTAGTTGAACAGGACACTTCAAGTTATAAGTTATAAAATATGTTATACAAGTTATAAAATAAATTATGTGACAATTGTATAACATTTTTAATTTTTTTAAAAAAAGTTGTCTTCCTACCTATGTGCTTGCTAGCTATCCAAAATTTAATAAACAAATTCACCAAAATTAACTTTTCATAATTATTGGCACCCCTGGTTTATGACTTGGGCAAGAATAACAGCATGGAGTCTTTTCCTGTACTGTTTGACAAGGTTAAGGTACACATTTGGAGGGATTTTGGACAATTCAGTCAGCCAAAATTGGCGTTTCACCATGGGTATGAGGTGTGTTTCCTTGTATGTGTCTCCTTTTCAACGCCAAACATGCCAATGCTGTATCTGACCAAAACGTTCAATTTTGGTCTGATCTGACCACACCACCTTCATTCAATCATAATTTAAATGACTTTTGGCAAATTGTAAGCGTTTGCTTCTGCATCTTGGGGTCAGAAAGGGCCTTCTTCTTGTAACCTATCCAAAGCGCTGTGGTTATGGAGGTGGCATCTAATGGTACTTTTTGAAAGCTGGTGACCCCAAGATGCCACCAAGGCCTGCAATTCCTTCATGGTGATTCTTGGGGATTTTTTTGCTTTTCTTTTACCATCTTCTTCCCTATCCTGGGGGGCCAAATACGTTTGCATCCTCTACCTGTCAGGTGTTCAACTGTTCCAGGTTTTTAAAATTTTTCAAATAATTGCCCTGACAGTGTTCAGTGATGTACTTAATATTTTGTGGATCTTCTTGTAGTCATTACCAGATTTATGAAGGTCTACGACCATTTGTCTCTGTCTTTTGATCTGCCAGTTCTTTTGTTTTCTTCATAGTGCTGGATGACAAAAGGATTTTGCATGCATGTTGCCTCATTTTATACCCTAGTGAAACAGGAAGTGATGTAAAGATTCAATATAGTTCCATAAAATGTAGGTGAACTTAAATAAGTTAAATTTCATTCCTGGTTTAAAGTTGGTAGATTTTATTTACAATAATCTTTGGGAGGCATTAATTGTGAAACCTTGATTTGGAGGAAACTGATTTTTATTTAAATGAATAAATAATTTTGTTAGGATTCCATTCAAACATGAATAAAGTACAGTATTCTCACATGTTGGCATTTTGAGTTTATCCCTATAATGTTAGTATTTTTTGTTGTATTTTAACTGCATTTCAGGCAGGGGTGCCAATAATTCTGGAGCCCACTGTAAACAAACATCAGGTAATTTTTTATGACTTGTTGAATAAATATGAATGTTTGACATTCAAAAGGTACATTAAATTAGCTATTTTGCAGGTAATCACAGTGTAGGAAAAATAACTGAACAATAATTTCTGTAATTGTAATCCAACGGAATTCTGCCATGTCTGTAATTTTGTAAATTTCACAAATCTGCAAAGTACAACCACCAGAGCAAATCAGCTATTGAAGTCACCTGGTAATAATAATCCAAAGTCAACCCACATCTCAGTCATCTATACACATAATTTGTTTTGCAGTTCTATCATCAATAGAGACTGAAGTGGAAATCCTGCAGGACAGTTTGGAGAACTGACAAGTTTCTGCCACTGACATGCCATAGATCCAACTATTGAGGCCAACTCACAGAGGGAACAAGCCCTCAAAACAGCAGAAGCTCAGAAAACCATGTAATGGATCACCAATATGGCATTATATATTTTCTAACATCACATACTGATTTAGCAATATGCTATTATTCTAATCAATGAGGCCCTTAAATAACAGTTAGCTTGTATCTGTGTATTACACTACCAATGCCATGAGAAGCCTGCACAAATCACACTTGTATCACTCTGTCTTGTGTCTGAAACAACCGAACAGCTTGCCAGCTAATTGCGATGTGCAAGTCTGTGTGTAACGTTACAAACAATGAAACGCAGCTGGCTGGTAGTAGGTATGATATTGTTGTTATTTTATTATTCGGCCTACATTGTGAGATGACAGTTGATGAAAAGTTCTCTTTTAGTTGAACTTGTGGTATCAAAAATTTACACACACACACACATACACATACACACACAAACACAGAAGTTCTTTACCTGCCTGGATGGAAGAGACTTGCTGGTTGTTATGATGCCTGTGGTGCTTAAGACGATGTTCCTGGTCTGGAAAATATAACTGTAAGTTAATTTTCTTCACTTTCTATTTGACCTTTTTTTAAAATGTTTTTCTAGCCTCATCTGTTTGTCAGTATATTTTATGAGAAGCTCTTGTTTCTTATGTAAGCAATATCTACAAAAACATAATCGTAACAAATACTTTTATGCTGAAGGTATAGAAGCTCACAAGGTAAAGTGTTTGTCTGGGTGCCCTGAGGTTGGGTGTTCAAATCCCAGGTGCACAAACATACGCAAACAGTATAATCCTCTGACAACATAGGCAGTGTGTGATTGGTGGTGCACCTACCTGGTGAAAAGAAGCAAGAGCCAGTCATCCATTTTGTTGTGTTCAGGGTGTGGAAAATCTAACTATGGCTCTTGCTCCATAGATAAACATTTTTTTCATATTTTTTTTTTTTTACAAAAAACTCAGTTTTGTTCCATACATGAATAAGTTAGTTCAGACATGATTCTCATTCTGAATTTAAATATACAAACGTATTATTTCAGGAAGCAGCCATATATACACTTGTATAACTGGGTTTAAGTCAATATATTATGAAGAGTGACACACACCCTTTCTCGAATGGAGGTGTTCCTTAGAGTGCCGAACACAGGACCTTGAGTCAATCTGATTAATAAGAGCAGGACACAGGTAGCTGAAGTCACTGGCAGTCAGCACCATCTCTCTAGTCATCCCATGGGATAGCAGGATACTCGAAGCATTTAAACACTGGAACAGAGAACAGCAGGTTCACAGTGCAATAGTTTACATATTTCAACCATCACACAGAACTGTAAAATACATGTCTGATAAAAATAAAGCTGACACATATCTTACCTCCACATGATCAAGGTGTAGGTGATGGTAGCCATTTTCATGCCCATGGTCACTCTCAAGTTTGTAATGCTTGTCTTGATTGTGACTGATTTGTTCCTGGCTATGGGATTGATCTGGGTTTTGTTCCTGGTCGTGGTTGGAATTATTTGTGAGGCCAAGGTGTTTGCTACTAAGCATCTCTGTGTTGGGCTCTGGGGGCGGGGCTTGGTAAACCGACACCAGAAGATTGCCAATGTGATTGGTTGTTGGCTCCAGGATCTCTGCTCTGGGTGGGATAGTTCCCCTAGTGGCACTTTCACTGTTTTGGGACAGACTGTAGTCTGCACTGCGAAGATTGTGCAGCCCCTGGGACTTGAGTAGGATATTTGTTGTGTAAACAGGGGTTGTGCTGATCTCATGTGGGACCTTTTTTATGTACACATTATGGTAAGCATCCAAATCCTTTGCCTTTTTTCTTGTGGTCAGATTGGTTTTAGTAACCTTTGGGGCTTCAAACACCTTTTTGCTGGTGGGAATCTCATGGTCAGCATGCTGGTTTTGAGCATGTGCAAGTTCGTCAGCGTCCCTGTCCCAATGACTCTTCCTTGGCCGTTGGGTCATCTCCCAGTGCTGACCCATTACCTTCCGTGTACGGGCCAGACCGAGGCTGTGCAGCAGACGTTTCAGGCCAGTCAGGGAGATGGTATTGTTCTCTCCATACCGTTTAAACAGCACCTCCAGATGATGGCGCTGTGCCTGCACCGCCTCCTGTGTGCTTGTGGCTGACAGGGGGTGGCCCTGTCCTCCAGGCTTCAGGCTGGTGCTGCAGTCTGGGTGCCCCCCAGCAAGGCAGGTCACCCAGCACAGGACAATCAGGACCACAGGACCGCGCCCCAAGAATGCTGGCATACTCTAAAACACACAGACAGCAGTACACAGCCACAAGAGGGCTTGAGTCAATTTCAAGAATCAAACATAGTTCTGCAAATATGTATACTGCTAAGATGTATGGCTTTGGCTTGAAATATTAAGGAAAACGATTGCATACTGACTTTATTTACATTATGCAAAACTATGTCAACAATTGTTTCAGTGCTAAAAATTTCATGGCCTAAAAAAGGAACAAAACTGATGGTACCCTTCGTGGGTTCAAAGGAAAATAAACACAACATATTAACAGTAGGAACCTTTCCACCAGTGCAAGGGAATACACAGTAAACACTTACAAATAAAGGTGATAGCTGGAACCATATAGGGTCCTTCTATTTGATGTCATGGGAGAATGCTTTTTGTTTTACGTAATCCCCTTTCAGTGAAAGGTTTCACCCAAGTTGTGCTGTAATCGGACAGTAGGGACCTTGAGAGAGCATTAACCTGTCTCACCAAAAAAGGCCTCAGAGAAATCACCCACACCCTACCTCTCAAGCCACCAGCACACCTTTGTGCATGTCCAGGATGTGCAACCCATTACTCAAAGAAATTAGTAAAAGCAATGAATAAAATTTCACCATCCACCACAAAACTCTTTAGTTTAAGTATGAGGTTAGGTTTATCTTATCCTGCTTCGCTGATGCTCTTTGATTTTTCAGCCCAGTTTCTAGAGTAATTTGATAGCCAGTTATACATGTGATCACACTCTGCTTCTGACTGCATTGTGGATACACCAGAATACACAGACACACTAGTAATCACTGCTAGCATGTCACAGCTGCTTGGTGGAGGAGGAAGTGTGCTGACGTGAATATTACACTTATATACTGTTCAGTGGATTTTGAGTGTAACCTATACCTTCAAATCTGCCTACTTTTATGTGTGGTGGCATACAGAAAAATCCTTTGAATCCCTCATGAGCTAATCTACACATTTATGTATACGTACCCTGTGGCATGATATTGCACTATATTCTGTCACTCTTCAGGTTGTTCAGAACGTGTTTAAATTCTATCATAATTTCACCTTCACAATAATTTTTACATAATGCAGTGTTTCATTCACTTCATGTGTTTACTCTTCATTGAATGGATAGCTCTTTCTTTCATAATGTGGTTAAATAATAATCCATCAAGAGATTAAGTGCCTAATTAAGAACAGCTTGCTACAATACAAGGGACACAGTCCCCCTACTCTGTGTTTTGAAAAAGTATAATTGGAAATTAGCAACTCAGAAATGATGTTAGGCTGTTGCTGGCTTTCAAACTCATTTTGTGGACTCATTTGGATGAAATAAAAAATGGCTTTCAAACTCTAAAAAAGTAGCCTATTCATGACTGTAGCTAAAATATGCATATCCTAACGTGTACTCTACCAGAGAAAATGGGCTGATTTTAAATTTAATAAGTTAATTGCTTTTTCATGTTATATTTTAAGAAGAGTAAGGTTTGTCTTTTCCCAAATACATATTGTTTCAGGCAAAATCAATTTTAAAACAAAACTTTGTTTCAAACCATAGCTTTTAGGTAATCCATCTTCATCTGCACCTCATACACTTGTTTGCTCTAATGTGCACATTATCCAGCTTATCCTGTCAGGGATAAGATTAAATTATTTAATATACTATAAACTTGACACAACATTAAGATTGTCACAGTTGCAGATTCTGTAACAGTTCAATGGTAAGAAAGTCAATATGATAAATGTATTCACCCACACACTAACGTCCATGCAAAGCCATCCCGAGATTGTTTCTTTTACATAAACCCTCCTGTACCACTGTAAATGTTCTGACCATGTCACATGTACATGTTTCAAAGACATATGTCTGTAATATGAAAATAAGTTTTCAAAAAGTAATTTAAGCTTAGTAATTACAGGATATAAAACTTTATGAATACGAGCATGCTGTGCAATATGAGAATTTAAACTATCCAGTGATGTGCTTGAATAACATATTCATTACTAACAAGTATGCAAATTATGAAATATTTGATCATATAGGCCTACTGTGTGTCAAAATTATGGGCACCACAATTTTCAAAAGTTGTGAATCAGTGGTCTATTACTGAGGTTCAGAATTGAAGGAGTGAGGTGAGGAACTCTTTCTTCCAAAAATGTCTCTCTTAATAAAATAGGTTCTCGATTGACCCTTTTGGCTTCCAAGCTACCCTCACAGAAAATCCCTTTGGGAACCATTATTTGTAAGACTGTAAGCCAGCCTGCCAGCTAGTTCAGCTCCCACAGTCCTTAACCCACCT
This sequence comes from Albula glossodonta, assembly GCA_019788955.1. Lineage (NCBI taxonomy): Eukaryota > Metazoa > Chordata > Actinopteri > Albuliformes > Albulidae > Albula > Albula glossodonta. The sequence goes on along the minus strand of JAFBMS010000177.1, from coordinate 172,567 downwards.
CTGTATCCCCTTACGAGAGCGAGTCAGTGGGTGTGCATATAAGGGTGCCCTTAAACCTCATTAAGCCTAACCCTCATCCACCAGCCCCCTCCCCGGAGCATGGCCGTATGAGGGACAATGCACAGGCTTACCGGGGCTCAAGCCCAAGCCGGCAGGAGGGCCAAGACGCATGGGTAAAAAAAAAAACAGAATATCATTTTTGGTGTTTTTTTTTAGACTTTGCAGAATGCACTGAACCTCCACTGCTCTGCTAGCTCCACTACGCGGTGCTATTCAGAAGGGGCGGATAGCATGTTTGCATACAATAAAAAAGGAAATTATCATTTGTATGCAGTATATAAAGAGCTGTGGTTTTGCAGTGTTTGTCCATACTAAAGATACATCAAGCTAAGTGTAGCCACCCCACATAGGTTGCTCTATATTGTGTTACAATTATTAGGGCCACTACATGTATTGTCAACAAGGAAAAGACAAGGAATGTAAGACTAACGAAAGCTACCATTCCTTTTCAAACTTCGAAGGTTGTAATGTCAAGTCCCTATCGATACCATAAAATGGATTTACATGTCCGGCATGGAGTGTGTTTCTCCAAGCGCAGAAAACAAAAGTCATACGAATTATTATTTTTTACTTACAGTGTGATGCGGTGTAAAACCCCTGGTCCAAGTTATGTGAACCAATGTAGGGCAGTAGAGTTTTGGGGATTTTGCGTATTCGTTGAAATCAAGTACACACCTCCAATACTAAACGTTAACGTTTAATATTTGCAAACCGTTACTTAGCACGTTGTTTTAGCTGCTTTGTAACGATGAAATATCACTGTTATCTTACTACCCTGTGGTAACTAAACAGAATAATCAGATCCACAGCTATTTGATTTCTAAATCTACGTGGTCAGGCACACGTTTGGTAAGCAGCAACTAAAGTTTATTGGACATATCTTGCTTACATTATTCGGCGACATGATACGTTCGCCGTTACTGTCACTTGGGCGTTTATAACGCCTAAGTAAGCCTGTGGGCATAAGCAATGGAGTGTAGGACTAGTTTACATGCGAGGCTGCCGCAGCTGTATGCTCCATGCACATTTCTGCACCCTGAGCTGATGCTATGGCCAATCCCGTATGCACAAAGAGGACGTCATTCGTAAACGCGACTATGATCACAGAAATGCCGCATGGTACAATGTTGTTAAAAGGAATCGTCTCTCAGTGAATCATATTGTTTAGGAAAATCAACCATACATCAAAGACTGATACTTACAATATGCCGTTGTTCCTCCTCTGCAAAGAGTAGCTGTGACGCACCAAACACGCTGGTGCAAACTATTTCATCTCTTCTAAACTCACGCGTAGATTGCTGAAATTAGGTTATCAAGATGTAACCGTAGTCTGGTGAGGGCTCAAACTCAAAGAAGTGGAGTCCGCACGCGCAATGTACCCCTGGTTTGTTTTCCCTGATGGGCGGAACTGCAGGCAGTTGGGGGTAGTGCTTAGTGCTACAGATACCTATGGAGGAGTAAATGACTTTAACCTTGCTTATTTGGGAATAAAAATCAATACATATGTAAAGTATGCAGAATAAATTCACTTTATTTTCTCGACGAATTTAACTAAGATAGTGCCAGTGGGATGGGGTGTATCCTATTTGCTTACGTACTGCTTTTATGATGCGTTTCCGTCAAACACTCCTGCCTATTGAAAATTTTGAGACAGTGGAGCATATTTGTGGTGTTTGCACTGCCTAGGTCTAATCCAAACCAAATCAATTTTTTTTTTATCTATTGCTTTGACAGTCTCTCATATTAAATGTGGAGCAGGTACTTGGCACAACATATGGTTAAAAATATACTTTACTGTTAAATAAATTGCAAAAGTGATAAAACAATGTAAGTCATGTACTTAAGAGTTAGTTACATAATAAGAATTAGTATAGTCTTAAAACACGTATAGTCTTGAATGATTTTTCAAAATTATTTTGAACTATTCCACTTTCAGTTTTTGGATACAGCGCATACAAATGTAGGTTAGGGTTACGAGGTTAGGGTTTTTGATGCCGTCATTGAAACCAATGCAATCAAGACACTTTCACTGTTTTTTTCCTCAAGAAAGATGATTTCGAGAGAATATTCAATTTATCCAACATTAAGGATTGAGGAACATTTCTTGTGTGCCTTTTCGGGGGTGTCAAAATATGCATAAATTCACTTCATGTGCTGTATCATAGTTGTTAATCACCTGATGCATTTGAAATTTTTAATTGGAGAAAGGTCTTTCATAAGACTTCCACAGACTAAAAAATAGACATAAAAACTGCTTACTTTGTAAGGTATGACCCATCAAAAATGCCTCTTTGTGAATGAAATATCACTTTTAATTCAAAATATCTTCAAAATTGAAAGGTTTATTGACACCAGATTTAAATTCTACAGACTAAACACAATCAAGGTAAAAAATACATGAAATGATTTGGCAGTTTCTGGTCATTTTGCACTAGTTTTAGTTAAAGCCTTATAACTTTGTTAATACGCACCATTGAGACATGGTTGATTGCTTGTTTTGAAGGAAACAAATGTGCCATCAAGACTCCAGGCTCAAAATTTATAAAACTTGTCATAAAAATTGTCATGGAACACAAAAAGAATAGACCACCAGTTTTTTTTTTTTTTTAATATAAATATTACAAATTTATGGTGAAAGAATACAAGTCAGCTTAGGGGAATATTACAATGCAGAGTTCATCCACAACATGTCTCCCATCTCTGAGAAAAATTTGGTGCAGATAACTTAAAACTATCACACTCTTCAAGGGCTTATACCAAGACAGGGCATTTTTCTAAGGCAGAGAAAAGATTCTTTCTTCTCCAATATGTCATCTTCCAATTTTAAAGGACTGTTTACTTGCATGAAAAATATTGGTTTAAAGGTCTCCCACTGCTAGCTCAGTTCACTTCTTTGTACAGGTATGCACCAGTCTGTTTACAAACACAGCAGAGATACTCACACTCACATAGATAGTTTGCACTGGTCAAAAGGAACACCCTAACCCCATATATAGTTTTTTCAGCAGTCTGCTGTGACTTGTCAGATAGGTTGACTGTTTAATAAACCTTTAACAAGAGAAAGGGTGAAACAAAAAGGTGGGTCTTAGATCCTGTTCATAGAACTAAGATTGGTCTTTTGACATGCCAGTCATTTTACAAGAGAAATCGTTATCAGATGAAGGAAAAGAAACATCAACAGAAAGAACACGAATAGCTCTTGTATTCCAAGCGGAGATCTCCTCGATTACAGTTATATTTATATCCATATTTATGGAATTAAGTTGCTTATACTGTACAGACTGGAAGTGAATGCACTGAAAGTACATTAAGTACTTTCATTAATACACACATCAGAAATTATAAAATATTTGTGGGACATTCAGACAGATTTTAACACGCTATCTTGACACTGGAAAGGGTGGGCTATGTTTTGAAAGAATATACGAGACACATTGACTGAAAATTATCTAAAAAATAAATTCATGATGTGTTCAAGGGTGTAATAAAGAGTAGGGGGTGGGGAGGAGAGTGCCTTTTTTTATTACTGGGGGATAAAGGAAGTGTGGATAAAGTTAAATGCACTGTTGTTAGCTGTAGATGAGTTTAGTGAAGGCTGTGAGTGAGGAATTTTTCAAGCATACCTTTATACATTACAGATTAGTTCCAAACCCATATTCTCAGGTTGCCGGTGCCATAACCACTAGGCGGTGCGGTTGATGTTGGATTTCATGCTACGAGCATGACAGCTCCCAAAATGTCAGGGCTCTTACATCAAAATTGAACCATCTTACAAAGCAAACAATTTCAAGAGTTGACAAGGAATGGCACAGAGATTTATTTATTATTCAGTTTTTAACAGCAATAATTAAGCGGTCAAAACAAATTTAATAGTTAAAGGCCTAAATGTTGAACTTAATATTTCAAAAAAATAAAACTCCAGTGTACACATCCATGTGTTTCATATATTTCACATGACATCATATCCTGCTACAAAATTTATCAAGGGAATTTAAAAGAGTAGACTGGAAATTCAAGGAAAAAACACTTTTTTGCTTTCAGCAGGCAGTAAGTTAAAGAACTAAAACACAATCATTTTAAACAAAATAACTAAAACCATTACAGATCACTACTTCTCTATGAGATTGCTGAAGGACAGAGGTGTGAACTTATATCCTGAGCCTTTGTAGAACTTGTTCTGGAACTCCACCCTGGAAGAGACAAATGATGTGGATATAGGAAATGGTACAGTGAAGAAGCAAAAACATATTTTAAACAAAGTCATTGACAATGCTCTGACCAAATCATGAATAAATTCTTTCTAAAAGGACCAATTATTATTATTATTGTACCTCACCCCATCATTAGCGTGTAGCTGTAGTTGGAGTTGTTCCAGTTAATGACAGATCAGTGATCTTCTATTGAGGGCTTTAAACACATCCGTTGAACATTCTAAGCTTCCAGACGCTGTGTACATGTCCAATATTTTAGTTATTCTTAAAAAAGGCAAGGATCCTGAGTTGTGTTCATCATAAAGGCCTATCAGCCTTCTGGGTTTAGATCGTAAGGTCCTCACAAACTTACTAGCATCTACACTTGAGGAAGTTTTGACAGCCATTATAGATAGCGATCAAACAGGATTTATAAAGAGACGTTTTTATAAAGTAACTTTTTTCTCAATACTAGACGCCTGTTTAATACTATGCAATACCTCCAACACCACAGAATCTCTGCCCTTCTAATGTCTATGCATGCAGAGAATGCCTTTCATAGGCTGAAATGGGCGGTATATGTTTGGAGTGATGGAGAGGTATGGCTTAGGTAACAGTTCTCTTTCATCATCTCGTGTTCGAGATCCACCTATGGGGAATGACATTCTGTCATGACCTCCGCAGAAGCATCCAATTGCACCAAGTCTAGCTTGACAGACAGCAGCACTCGTCCAATGCTCTCGGAGGCCCCGCCCTCCTGAGGAAGCCACAAAAGATGGTGCAGCGCTGCTCCTCCTCAGTTGACATTCACTTCTCATGACCTCTCAAGTGCTCTGCTCAGCTCACACCTGGTTTATTTGGCCTTGGCACTTAACTGTTCGCAGGAGGACAAATCCCCAGATCCACCTCCTCAAGGCGTGCAAGGTTCAAAACCCTGGTTGAAGATAGAAGCTCGCCACTAGCCTGCTAAACACGCTCGCTAGCCCCCGAAACATCTAGCCTGTTACCAACTCGCTTGTGTTTCACCAAGTGAAATACACTTATCGGGCTGCCCGCTCCAAATTTCCTCATCTCCTGCATCCGCTACCGCGGGAGAGGTCTTATCCAGCCCTCAGTTAGCCGCCCATGCTAACTAGTTGCACATCTCTGTCATCCAGCCTCAATGGCTCTCTCCAAGTCGGCCCCCGACTTCTCCGAGGTGCCCTCATTGCTTCCAGAGACAACCACTCTCTCTGTGTTGTATGCCTGGGTTTAAAACACACCCAGGAGGCCCTAAACATGCCAGAGAATTGCAGCTGGTGCCTTGCGCCTAGGACGCTTATACGGTGCAGACTGAGAGTTGCTGCTACCCACGGCAATGACCTGAGAAAGGAGACGATAGCCGCACTGCACCCAGCCCTCTCGACACCCTTCCTCCCTAAGTTGGGCTGACCAGCCCGACTTGGACTCGGTGGGCCTCCTCCCCTCTCTCTCCATTACCCCCATTTTGGAAGGAGAAACTATCGAGTCAAACAACGATGACATGGGTGTCACGTCAAATGACTCAGGTGGGGACAAATCCCTTCCCTCCGCCCAAGTAGCACCTGCTGTAGGGACAGCTAACCCCCAACCCTACACTGTGCTCCTGAAGGTGTGTGAGCGGGCTGCCGCCCACCTTGGTATAGAATGGCCAGCCCTCCCTGTGTCGCCCCCCAGGCCCAAGAAAGCAATTAGCTCACTTAGCTGAGCTAATTGAGGATATGGGGAAAGCAAGGGAATCCCTCCCTGACGCTGTGGCAAGAAATTGTCACGGTTACGGACCTGGTCCTGCGCAAGTCGCGCCAGAGTATGCAGGCATGTGGTCACTCCATGGCACTCTCGGTAGTTGTAGAACAGGCTCTTTGGCTGAACCTTTCTGGCCTGCCCTACGGTGAGAAGAGGCGCATTGCAGGCATCCCTGTAGAACCAGGCCAGGCTCTTTTCGGCCCCACTCTGATGCTCATGCAACAGTGGTGCAACGATAAGAAGAAAGAGGACAAGGCTTTCAAACTCTGCCTCCCCTGCAAGGCTGTACCTCGCCTATTGCCTCCCTACCGGCCCCCTCAGCCCCTACCCTTGAACCGTCGACCTCAGGGCAGGGCCCGGCCAAGACCCCAGCCCAACAGGACAATCCTCCTTCCAAGCCCTGGGGTAACATGTCCTTTCCCCTGCCGACCCAAAACACAAGCGATCTGCCTAATGCGTGTCGCTCTGGGGGGGGGGCAAGTCCACATTCCGGGCCAGCCAGCCCCCTAGAATCATTCTCATCTCCCCTTTCTCCCCCCATGAAAAAGAGGAGACCATCGCCTCGGGCCCCTAGCCCCCGAATGTCCGCTGCGGCCAGGGCACCAGTTCCGGTCCCTGTGCCCCCCAGCTTCACTCTCCTTCCCCTGCATCCCACGCAGAGGGAAAGTTTACCAGCTTTCTGTGCACAAATAATGTTTCCCACTTTTCAGTCGCACAAGAACATGGCAATAAAGGCTCATGTCCTCAAAAGAGCCGAAATAAAAAAAACAATATCATACGTTGAAAAGAGACCACTCACAACACTTGGGGTCTCCCCTAGTTTTGCCACTAGAGGGAGCACCAACCTCATTTTTCAGCACGGCCACACCAGGCTGTGCTTCCCAACGGCTGCCTGGGAAACCACATCCACGTCGAGAAACCACATAAGGGGAGCACATTCTAGCCTGGCAGGCAGTGTCAGCCCCAGAGTGGATTATACGCACAATAAACCCCCCGCTTCAACGGAGTCAGTTACTCTCAAATTGAAGAGAGTTCAGCCCACATTTTAGAGGAGGAAATTGACTCCCTCTTGCAGAAAGGGGCGATATGTACAGTTCCCAGTGATCAAGCTCACCACGGCTTTTATTCCCACTGCTTCCTGGTTCCAAAAAACGACGGTTCCCTCCATCCTATCCTGGATCTTAGACTGTTAAGCAAACATTTGGGGCATTACAACTTCAAAATGTTTAACATACAGCATTATTTCACATTCCATACATATGAATGATTGGTTCACATCAACTGATCTGATGTGAACCACATCAGATCAGTTGATGTGAACCTGATGTGAAGGACTCTTTCCACATAGGCATCTATCCCCCCACACTAAATTTCTCTGCTTCGCCCACCACGGTGTTTGCTATGAGTTTACAGGTCTTTTGTTAAGCCTGCGGTTGTTCTGTTTTTGTGTATGGGTGAGCCTGGCCCCGTTATGACTGTTGGGGATCAGAATTCTGACGTACATAGACGATTTGCTCATCATAGCCAATTCGGAAGTCAGAGTTGTGCAGGACACTCAGCAAGTGCTGACACATCTGTCTTCCCTCGGTTTCAATGTAAACCTCCCCAAGAGCAACCTCTACCCCTCCCAGAATGTTACATTCATGGGACTGGAGCTGAACTCCATCTTGATGCGAGCTTGTCTATCTGTGGACCACATCTTTTCCCTCAGGGCCTGTCTCTCTCAGTTCCGACCAGATCTGAGAGTACAGTTCCGCACATGCCTCAGATTACAGGGTCTGATGGCGTCAGCCTCACAGGTTCTGCCACTGGGCCTGCTGAGGATGCGGGGCTTTATGAGATGGGTTTCCTCCCTCCATCTCAACCCTGTGTGCGATCTCCATTGCTACTTCACAGTTATGCACGAGTGCACTGCGACTCTGCATCACTGGAGGAATACAGAGTTTTATGCTCAGGGAACCCCGCTTGGGACAGTTCTCATGAGAAAAGTCATAATGACAGACACATCCCTGTCCGGGTGGGGCGCTACCCAGGAAGGCCGTGTGGTGAACGGGACGTGGCCGACTCGGCTACGCTCAGCTCACATCAATTATCTTGAGCTCCTGACCATGTGGATAGCTCTCAGTCATGTTCTTCTCCGCCTAAGGGGACACCATGTGCTAGTACGCTGCAACAACACGACAGCAGTAGCATACGTCAACCGCCAGGGCGGCATGTGCTCGCCTCATCTCCACAGCTTAGCTCACAAGTTGTTGGTATGGGGCAACCACCACCTTCTGTCATTATGCACGACCCATGTTCCAGGCATTCTAAACACGGGAGCAGATCTCTTGTCAAGGGGAAACCCCCTTTTCGGGGTATGGTGACTCCATCCCATCCCAAGTCATGGGAATGCTGTGGCAGAGATTTGGCCGTGCAGCCGTAGATCTCTTCACCTTGCACGAAAACACCCAGTGTCCTATGTTCTTCTCGCTATGGGACATGAACACGCCTCTCAGCATAGACGCACTTGCCCACCCATGGCCCAATGTGCTCCTGTATGCATTTCCCCCACTCGCTCTGATTTCTCCCACTCTTGCCAGAGTGAGAGAGCGGGGCCTGAAATTGATCGTAATAGCTCCCAGGTGGCCGAAGCCACCGTGGCTAGCAGAGATAATCCCTCTCCTTTATGCTCAGCCTTGGGCGCTTCCACTCCGCACAGACCTCCTGTCTCAGGTTAATGGGGAGATATACCTACCCCGTCCAGAGCAGGTGGATCTCTGGGCCTGGCCCATGAGAGGCAGAACCTCAGCATTCTAGAGCTTCCCCCTCGCGTGGTGGCAACCCTGCAGAATGCGAGGGCGCTCTCCACCTGGTCACTTTATGACAATAAGTGGCAGGCTTTTGAAGCATGGTGTGCCTCCTGTCAGATAGTGCCTTACCAGTGCTCTGTTCCAGATGTGCTGTGCTTTCTACAAAACCTAATGGATAAAGGGAGATCCTTTTCTACCATTTAGGATCTGGCCTTGGTGCTGGAGGCTCTATCCTGATGACCGTTTGAGCCTGTAAACAGGATAGGATATTAAGTTGCTACTCGCACTCGCCTCAGCTAGGTGAGTCAGCGACCTCCATTCGCTCTCTGTGCATCCCTCGTGCGCAATTTTCTCCCTTGACGTGGATAAGGTTTCACTCAAACCCAATCCAGGGCTTCTGCCTAAAAGCTTCCCTGCTTTTACATGTGAGGTGTTGGAGCTAGCTGCTTTCCACCCACCACCCTTCTCCTTGGACGAGGAGCGAAGGCTCGGGCATATTACTTGCCGCCACTCCCTCCCCAGCCACCTCGCGGGGCTGCGGGTGGTGCCTTCATATTAGCCCAGGGTTAGGCACTCCGCTGGGGTACAGCTATGTGCACGTACACATGCTTCCCCTCACTTGTCCGGGGTTTGTGCTTTACATTGTTTCTGCATCTCAGTCATCTGTCTAGACTGTGTTTTGTCACTCCCCTCAGGGGTTGCTGAGTACCGCTCGCCCCGCCCAGGCACCGCATCATCTTACATGCCTCCCTCAGGAGGGCCTCCGGGAGCATTGGACGAGCGCTGCTGTCTGTCAAGCCAGACTTGGTGCAATTGGATGCTTCTGCGGAGGTCATGACAGGATGTCATTCTCCATAGGTGGATCTCTCCGCTCCATGTTTCAGAGAACCAGGGTTATGATAGTAACCTTACGTTTTTTGGCTGTGCCAAGCTTCTATTTGCAGCGCCCAGGTCCTCAATACAAACTAAAGGTCTCGTGTCAAAGCCACAGAGGTTCTAGACAGGGCTGCCCTTTGTCATCCCTTCTATTTGCATTGGCTATAGAACCCCTGGCAATATCAATTAGACAGATCGCACTTATTAGGGGGTTTACAGTAGAAGGAAAGCATCATAATATTATGCCTTATGCAGATGACATTTTAATTGCTGTAACAGACCCACTCCAATCAAATCCGGCTCTAACTAGCTGTATTAGGCAGTTCAGACCTATCTCAGGTTCCTTGGAGAAACTCCAATACCTTATCAAAGGTGAATTACATTAATTTATAAAACTGTGGAATGAACCCTTAAGACCACTGGGTTTGAATCCTGATCTGGATACTTACCCTTGACCAATATGCAAGATAATTTGAATATATTCTGTGGATTGTGTTGTGGTTGTGCTGTACATATACCAGTTAAATGACTGCATACTGTCAGTGAACTGCCTGCTGTGATGATGTGCTGCTGTTGTTTCCTTCTGTATACTTTGTATTATATGAAAAAAAACTATAAAAATAATTTTCCAAAAAAAAAAAAAAACAAACCATGGCTATGTTTACATGCATCCTATTAATCCTGGAGTAATGTGATTAAGGCAGTAATGTAAGGTGACTGCACCCGGTGTTCAACTAACTAGACAGTATGACCTCAAACTGTGAAAGACCTGTGTTAATATATCATGTTTTGTATAATAATAATTATTATTCTTTATCTTTTTGTAAATATTAAATTTGTTTGAAACAAGTTCAAAATGTTTCGTTTTGGAATTCTAATATGTGAACTCTCAAGATTAAATGTTATTTTGAATGTAATTTTTTATTATTTGAATGTCTGTTACAGACAGAGATGTACATTTTAAATCATAAATATGCATTTCTGTATCTGACTGCTGACATGTTCAAATGGCACGTTTGGCAATGTTTGTTTTTTATTTAAAATAATGTCAATACTGGAATAGTTGCTCTATAAACCTAATTTCAGTGGAAGATAAAATTATTCTATTTCACCTCTGTGAAAATGATTTTCCTTCCCTTTTAGTTTATTTTGTAAAACATTCCTCAGCTAGCCCATGGTCACCTGTGAGCCCCGCTCAAGGGCAGGTACGCACCAGTGCAGGCGTAAGGCATGGAGGAAGGCTGACAGTCCCTCCATCACCAGCAGGATGCTGACAGTGAGGATGGCAAAAGCAGCGAACACCACCGCTAGCAGGATGGAGCCCAGGCCTGAGGTGACTGTCAGGGCAACGTGAAGGACCATCTTCCACAGCACCTCTGAAAGTTCTGGGCAGGGAAGAGAGCAGCAGGACTTACAGCAGTACCTGGGCATTGGGTTCTTATGTACCAAGGCATTTCCCTAAGTGATGGACATTTCTACCTTCATGATATGCCAGTAAATTGGTACTACAGGGCAGCTTGAAAAAGTGTGCATGTGTAATGCCGCATTTTCTGTGCACTCATCCTGACTAAGGTCCACATTGAACATTGAATGTTGAACGTAAAGCATAATAACAATATAAATGAATATGTATCTGATCATTTCAGAACTACAAGGACACATATGCTATAAAACTGGGCAGTGAAATTGTAGTTTAGTCAAGAAATAAAGCATTGCATTAATGTTAATGTACAAATGAGTAACAGGATTAACAAATTTACAGTTATTCTCAATCCTAAGGGAAATAGCATAATATTTAAGTATATTCCTGCCCTTAGAGTAAGAAAACGCTCTTAATAGAGCGTCCTGAGAGAGTTCTTAGTAAATCCCATAGAAGATAAGAGGTTCTTGGAGGAACTCCATGGATGGGTTCTAACTGGAACCCTTAGTGCATAAAGGTTTCCCCTTTTGAACCCCTCATAGGGGTTCTGGTTGGAATGTGTCACAAAAGCTTCATTTTGCAACCCTTTACATAAGATTCAAGGTAGGACCCTCCGAAACATCCAAAGAAAAGCAAAAACAACAAATAATGCAAGATGTTGAAATGGTTCATTGTTTGCAAACTTAGAGACATGACCTAAGGAAAACCTTAGGCTACTTATCACTTTTTTGTCTTCAACTTGTTTTGTAACAGAAAGGCATAATTATGTAGAGCCCTTGGTTTTCCACCATTCCACAATTACAGCATTTCATAACACTATGCACAAATTGTGGCATAAGTGACACTGGGCTCTATCTTGCACTTGGTGCAATGTTCACTATGCTTGCTTCCACCTGGCACATCTGTCAATTTAGTGCAATGTGCCGCCACCCTCTAAATAGCATAAGATGTCCTGCCCACCTGATTGTGTAGGTGTTAAGGTGAGGTATGGTCAGATGCAATGGTGGTGACTGATAGGGACTGTGCTTAGAAAAACAGCATTGACTTTAGGCATGAATGGCATGGCTCATATAATTATATGAGCCATGCCATTCAAGTTGGAATGAAGGGAGCTTCACAGAGAGATGGGACTTACCAGCATGTGCCAGGCTAAGAGCCCAGAGTCGCAGGTAGGAGGCAGTGTTGGAGATGCAGCCCAAGCAGTACTCTATGGTGTGGATGGCCTGGTACACAAATATATCCCCCATGCTGACCTGCACAACATGCATACTCATTAGTAATGCAACACCCCATCACTTGCTGGCTGTGATGATCGACTAATACTATGTATACCAGATATACTGTATCTACATCATGCAACACCATACTTCTGTTTTTAATGAGGATTTAATTCCAACTGTTTCTAATAGTCACATTAGTCTGTTTTTAATTGTAAAATCCGAAACTTGTATTTCACTTATAACACTAAAATGGTAAAATACTAAAAGTATATTACATGAGCAGCCCAGTTTTCGCAATCAATTAAAAGTAACGGTTACATCATTTTCAGAACAATTTAAATTATTCTTGGAATACAAAAGATCAAATGTGTGTTACTGAGTTTACTGTGTCCAAATGGTTGTTACTGAGCTTACCGTGTCAGAATGGTTGTTACTGAGCTGACCGTGTCTGCATGGTTGTTACTGAGCTTACCGTGTCGGCATGGTTGTTACTGAGCTTACCGTGTCGTCATGGTTGTTACTGAGCTTACCGTGTCGGCATGGTTGTTACTGAGCTTACCGTGTCTGTATGGTTGTTACTGAGCTTACCGTGTCTGCATGGTTGTTACTGAGCTTACCGTGTCTGCATGGTTGTTACTGAGCTTACCGTGTCGTCATGGTTGTTACTGAGCTTACCGTGTCGTCATGGTTGTTACTGAGCTTACCGTGTCGGCATGGTTGTTACTGAGCTTACCGTGTCTGCATGGTTGTTACTGAGCTTACCGTGTCTGCATGGTTGTTACTGAGCTTACCGTGTCTGCATGGTTGTTACTGAGCTTACCGTGTCGGCATGGTTGTTACTGAGCTTACCGTGTCAGCATGGTTGTTACTGAGCTTACCGTGTCAGCATGGTTGTTACTGGACGTGTGCACAGCATTGGCCTCTGCAGATTCCTGGTCATTCCTGCTCACTTGCATAGGAATCTTGTTTGTCGAGACTTTCTGCTGAGGGGTGAGATTTATTTGGTTGTGTGTGCGTAAGTGTGGAATAAAATTAAATATATCAAATTAGTACAGTGATTTGGGAGGGTTATTATAGGCTGTTCTATAAGAACAATTGCATAATGAAATACTTTATTGTTTTACCTGGAAAAGTTATCACATTATCAGTTCAGCAATATTATTACATTATAATATAACCAAAGCACAGAAGCACTGACTATTTTTGAGGCAGTGAGCATTGATCAAAGAACATGGCAGTACGTGGACATTAATGTCCTTGGGGGCATGTCCTAAATTTTCCTATTCACTGAAAGTTTTGGATTACCATTTTCTTACTTACTGATTACGAATTACTGACCATTCCAGTGAGTTTTCTTAATTTTGCAAAAGTAAAATTAGATGCAAAGGAAAGACTGGAATGTGGCAGACAAAGTCTAAGCATTCTTTGTTAGAATCTTTGGATAAATGGACAAAATTAGTCAAGACCTTAAATAAATTAATGTCAGAAGTGTTTTAACCCTACCTGTTCTTTGCCATTCTTGTGGTCTCTGTACAGAAGCAGGGGTTTGACCAGCAGCAGCCAGGGAACCATGAGGAGGGCAAGGACCACCAGGAACGTCTGTACTGCTTTCTGTCAGGGAGACAATTCACAGATGAAAGGACCTCTGGGAATTATTCAGTATTACTAAACTGAATAACCTAACTAAACTAAACACCAAACTTTCACAATAATGAAATAGTGAAGTGCTCTCTGTGTAATGTCATGCTTGAGAAACACCTAGAAATATTATTATTTTAAAGATTATACTGTTTAAAAATATGCAACATTTTTCATGCAAATATTATAAAATGGTTAATATGTATCTATCAGAACACAAGGTTTGGTGGAAGAAATAACATTTTCAATGTAAATTCCTTAGGTTGGGCCAAACTTTGGCTAGTTAAAAAAAGATAGCTTCACTGAAGCGATTAATCTGTGAGTGCCTTTCATATCTTCCCGGCTTTAATTTTCCACCACATAAATGATCACAATGGAAGATTACTACAGAGCTAACAAGCGACCTGCTCCTGTGGAGACACTGGCATCCGTGGGCATTTGGCCAAGGAATTTATCAACAGCAAGCAGAGATAATACAAGGTGATTAGACACTTACAATACACTCCTAGTCAATACCAGTGGGACTTTCCCAAGAGGAGTCAAAACTAAATTTTTTAATAGCAGTAAGACATGTCATGTACCATACTTCTATGACTGGGGAATGCAAGGGAGTGAAATTATGTCAACCAACCCGTGTGACAACCAATCCCATTCTACCCTGCCATCACGGCAACTTTATTTTCAGAAAACCTGGGTGGAACAAGCAGAATGTGTTAGCCCAACTGTAATAATCTTATTCCAATCAGTGTTTATATTCTTCCTGTTGTTAGACCACCAGCTGTTTTGTTTGCCCTTATTATGTTGTAGCTTTTTTTTTTTTTTTTTACTTCCTACACTATTCGTTTTCTCATTCCTACAAGTAATACATTAATTTTTAATATGATGTCACTCCAAAACGTTCTCCTCTCGGTTGGTGTTTAATTTCTATGCTGCAATACAGCATTATGAAGCGTTGCCTCATTGGCCGTTATATCTATTACCTGATCGGCAAATTTCAGTTTCATTTTTCTTGAGGTTCCCTCACTACTTGCACCTGGTTGCTCCGTATCCATTTGGCATCATCTTCTTATCCGGATGTATAAACATGTAATATCTGACCTTTTTATGGGCGTCTCCAACTATTCTTTAGTAAATTTGGCCCGGAGTTTGTTCACACAGATTAAAATGTTATTTGATTGATAAACAGCCATTCTCGCCCAAGTGGTTCACCATTTTCAGGGCAGCTCTGCTTTCTTAACAGAACTTTTTTTCACTTGTTTTCAGCCTAGATCAGAACCTAAGAACCTAATCCTGAAACCAGATCTGGGTGTCCTTATTCACACTGTTTTGCACAGAACCCAATCCTAAGACCAGCTCAGTTTTTTCATATTCATGCCGTTTCACTCACACTACCTGTCCACTGTAGAGCATGGCATCCTCTGAGTCATCATTTGCAAAAAGCATCATGTTGATGAAGAGGAGCAGGATACTTGGAGCCGTGTCTGACTTCAGGACCACACACCACTTGAACAGGATGAGGAACACAAGGTACCCAAAGAGGGACAGCATGAAGATCACCTCCGGAATGAACTGGAGCACAACATTCCTGGTGTTCTTGAAATATCTGTGATGGGAAAATATTGAACCTGTTTCTCATCAGTTTAAAAATGGTCACCATTTCAAGTTGTTATTTTTGATTCTACAATATGCCCAAACAAAGTTGATTATAATACACAGAGCTGAATAAAATCTGTTTATCTAGCTAACCAGTTAAACAATGACGTGTGTGTGCGCGCGCGTGTGTATGTTTGTGTGTTAGAGAGAGGAATAAACCATAAAATGTGTGTTTGCTGATTTTTTTTAATCTTTCACATGTAGCCAAGCAATAAAAGCAGGATGTAATTCATTTAATTCAAAGATTTACTAGCTTTGTCTAGTAAGTTGTTTTATACACGAGTATACTGTACAACATCGCCACTTACATGTAATTCATCAGACTCAGAGTAACACCAAAGAGCATGTGTACGACTCCCAGTATCACTGACATCTTCATCTTGTAAGAGTTCAAAAACGTCAGCTTATTTGTTGCGATGTTCCAAATCTGGAAAAACATATATGGTTGACAGATGAAATTTCAGATCATCAGACAAAACCTCATATCATATAAAAGGCAACCTGAGGGAATAAACAACAACTGAAACATATTTATTTAACTTAATTATGTAACACCCTATGACCCTATGGTTATGCTACGTTTATCAGAAATGACTGCGTTTATCAGAAACACTTGCAGTTATTGATCTGCCTGACACAGTGCATGCTTTTAGGTCCACTCCTCCATGCAAAACAACTTTTCATTTCAGGCCCAGTCACACTGGCCCCAAAGTAATGAGCACAAAACGGTCTGTTGAGTAGCCTCCATCTGGATGGGTTTACATGTTGAGAAAGCCAAGGAAAGCCTTAAATCTACATTGCCTGACCAGCCATTAAACATGGTAGCAGATCAGTAGAAATATGGGCAGCTCTCTCAGTCATTAGGTCTCATTATTACTCTGTATCGAAGAATTACAGCCAATGAATATCATTCACCATATGGCCATTTTAGCCGATAGGGTGCACCATATGGCTTACCCCCGGTATAGCACTTACAGCATACATTACATATTCACAGCCAGTAGGTTCTGCTTTTATGGGTGATGGAGTAGCGAGAGAGAATTTGGGAAGGTCAGGAAAAAAGCTTGAGCAGCATGTGACTCAATGTCCAATTACTAGTCATCAATGTTCAATCACCGATAAACTGAAACTACAGAGAAACTCCAGTACAGTTGGATATTGAAGATACATGGAATAAGATAGAGAAGTAGTACAAGGTATTTCAACTGTGACAGTTATCACATAAAGCTAAAAGAAATTAATACTGTGTGACACCACTGAAATCCACATATTTATAGTAACTCAGAAAACTACATATCTAGGTAAAGGTTATAGTTAAACATATGGACAAAGCTCTGTAAACCCTTAAATAGGTCTAGAGAAGGGAAATTCCACTCACGAACCGGATCTATGCCGAAGGGGTACGGACTGCCTGAGTACACCCCAGGAACCACTGGGTCAAGCTGCAGATGCTCAGAGGACTGCAGTGTATGATTGCTGAGAGAAAAGAATGAGGAAAAACAACTGACCTCTGAGTGTCTGCAAGCTTTCCATCCACAAATGTATCTAAATACATTACACCAATACTGCATCAACATCAACTTGCTTGGGGTCATGCCACTGGATCCTGTTTGATCCAATTAGTCAAATACAAAATATTCTACACTCAAACTACACACCTAAATCTTTTTACTAATTTTTTTTTTTACTAGATATGTGATCTTAGTTAGGGAATTATTCCCTATCAAAATTTTGAAATGGGCAGATTTCACACAATAAGCCTCAATTATATTTAGCCAGTTATTCAAATGCCTCAGGTTGAAATGTAAATAAGCAGAATACTCATTAAAAAATGTCTGACTGGAACAGGTTCATTGTGTAAAAGTATTGAACTCACTTCCAGGGTCCACTGGGGCTGAACATAGCAGTGACACTCCAGGCAGAGCCGAAGAGGTTGAATGACTTGGAGAAGCAGTCGTTGTAAATGAGGCCGGTGTAGATGGAGAAAATACCCATAAGCAGAATAATATACCGCCCACCAATCAGGACATCAGTGAGCTGCAAGGAACATGAGCTATGGGTTATCAAAACTCACAGCTTTACTAATACTGAAATTCAGCATCTCTTTATTCACTTTATATTATTTGTGATCCTGGGCTGAGATAGTTTGGCTGATTAATGCCTTGTAAATCAGGATTTGCAATGTACATGAGAAGGCAATGATCACTGTATACTCTGTTCAACATTGTGGGCCGTGGGTGAGTTACACCAACAAAACTTCACACATCATATTTACATGATATACAACCCTATAATTCATCATCCCATACCTCATTTTTCACATTTCTGAACTTTTCCTCTTGCAGGATCATCCAGAGAGCAATGACAGTCATGACCACTCCATGGCCACAGTCACCAAACATGACAGCAAACAGGAAAGGGAAAGTCACAATAGTGTATGGAGCTGCGGGACAGACAGGAATAAAAACATTTAACTACATGATTCAAACAGAGAGAAGATACAGAAGCCAAGGCCAGGAATTAGTACTGACACATAAAAATAATCACATTGTGGGCCATGAAAATCAGTTAATAGAGCAAATAAAAGTTTTGATTCACAGGGATACTTTCCTAAACTAAGTCTACAAAAACAGGGACAGAGCTTAAAAAAACAAGCATTTTTTTCAGCAGAACCCTTCTAATAAAATGTAAATCCCTAACAGATTGGGGTGGTACAGATACAATATATACTCTTTGTTGCATCATGTTTCATACACATAAAGCACTTCAACAATAAATATGATTAAAAAAGGGGATATGAATCTGCAATAAGCCCCAGTGTGGTCACACTGGTCACCTGGATTCATCTCCTGATAGTTGCCCACACCATAAGCATCAATGATGCTCTGAAATCCTGAGGTGAACGTATTGGTCCGGTTGAATGTCGGGGGAGTTTGGTGTGTGTGTATCCTGTTCAGAACTGGAACCAGACTGGATCCACTCTGTTCCTGTATGCACATACAGACACACACATACATATGGTATATGTGTTAAAAAGATGACGTCACCAAATTAATGGTTTTAAATAAAACCTCTGTATTATCTCCTTTGAAAGGTATTATGTAAATTCCATATAGCCTTTTAGTAACACTTCCCACTTTATGCAGTCTTATCTATATGAAAACTCTACCATGAAGATTTATGTACCCACTGTTGGCTTTGGCCGAGTCTGATGCAGTTTCCCCAATGGCAGGCAGCCCTGCTAAGCTTCAGCCCAGGAGAGAGCTCCAGCCACCTGCCATCCTGAGCACGGCTGCTTGGGCATAAGGACCTACGCTCTGTGTCCATGTCCATATATAATGTAATATAGTTAAATCTAATATAATGTAAAGTATTATATTATAATGCAAATGTTTTCTTTAGTAGACCATAAAATGTAGTAAATGTGGGCTTGTAGCTCATGACTTACCATCAGGTTCATAAAATGAGATGTGTGCATTATGATTGAGAAAACAGGAAATGTAATATTGAATTAATCTGACTATGATACTTGTCTGATAAGTTTTGTGACTGTGTTGTTTTGGGGTCATGACTAAGCACTTCACTTAACATATCGATTGCACACGTCTTCACCAACTCAGAGTCAACAAAAGGCTATTTGCTTTTGGTAAGGCCACCTGGAAAGCTGCAGCTACCATGTTCTCTTGAGCAGATGAGATTTTGTGGATGGTAAGCACTGATTGGTTGTTAGAGGTTAACAGAGTCTCAGTTTTACCATAAGGTACCGCAGACTTGGTTGGGAAGTTGGTATTGAAACCTGTGTGTTTGGTTTGCCGCTGTATGTTTGCAATTCCTAGCAATTATGTTCATTTTCTTTTCACTGTTAAATTAAAAGTTTATTCAGTCCGTGTGTAGCATGTGCTGCTCGTTACTGCTCTGTTGATGAAGCACTCAGAATCACAGAATTTATACAGGCTAGTTTCACGATAATAGTATGAAAAGAGGCTGCACAAATACTGCGGCATGTGAAAAACTCACAAGCCGGATCTGGCCCACAGGCCGCCTATTGAAAATCACTGCTGTAGGTTAATGGACAGAGAGCAAATTAAATGAAAACATAGTGCATTCCATATGCCCCAATAAAGACCTGAGGACTAAAATATTGGCAATGAAATACTGTATGGAACTCATCCATTTTTTAGCATGTTTATTATGATCACCAGCACCTCATAAAAATTGTGGTGTCCATTTTTTTTCTTTTATTTACGCTATAGGTAATTGTAATAACTATTTTCACTGGTTCTGGCACTGACCATTTGGTTTCATCCTTGCCTGGTGTGCTAGCTTACCGTAAGCACTTTTGCAAGTTGCTCCTGACAATAGTGTCCGCTAACTATCTAGATGTAAATGTAATGTAAATGTGTAAGTTGAACTTACAGAGCCCTTGATTAAGGCCCCATGAACAGCACTGAGGTCAGACACTGGGCACCAGATCTCAGCCACTATAAGCTTCTGGGTTATGTCGATGTTGCAGAGGTTGAGAGTGTAGTAAATGGCTTTCATCTTCTTCACTTTGGTACTCCACTGGAGGAGGTTGGCTGCTGCTGCAGTCAGGATAGTCTCTCGATACACCTCTGTCTGCTTCAAGACCTTTATTTGGGGTGGTGGGGGTGGGGGGGAGAAAAGGAGTCTTAATTAAACATGATTACTCATAACATGCTAGCAGTATGAATACAGACGGAATTGCAACATATATTTCATATAGGCAAAAAAGCTGAACAATAAGCTTGGAAAAACTTTACATCACATTACATTACAGGCATTTTGCAGACTCTCTTATCCAGAGCGACGTACAACTCAAAGTGCAACTTTGCCTTAATGTTTATAGGTGAAAAAACCTTCATACCAAACACTGCCCGTAATCCTGCTGCAAGAGGAGGGGTTTTCCAGTTCAATTTTATTTCACATTTAACATCTCAAAAGATTACAGAAACAACTGTGTTGCACAAAATGTAGCGAAGGTGCTTTGCTCTAGAAAGTCTTCCAACAAGACAAAGCAAAGACAAGTAATTGCTGAGTATTTCCAACCAATGCCTTATGGGAAATAAGTGCAAAGTAAATGTAAAAACCACTGAACTGATGTGATAAGAATGTTATATAAACAGAACATATTGTGCAAAAATGTTCAATTTTATTCACCAGTCTTTCAAATAAACTTCAAAAACACTCAGGGCCAGATTTACTAAAGGATTGCAACCACTTTTCAGGTGTAAAAGCAGCTGCTAAAATGTCCTGGTATTTAAGAGTGTATTACTATGCCAATGAACAAGAAGTGAACGAAAAGAGCCACAGAGCCAGCGAACGAGACAGTCGTGAACAAGAGAGCCGGAAGAGCCAGCATATGAGAGAGCCATGAACAGGTCTGAACTCAAAGTTCAGTGCAGTAGAGCCTGAATGTAATGCTGTTAGTAGGCAGTGCAGCACTCATTCCTTGGACCTGAGGAATTGTTAGGCTATCACAAATAATATTTAGCTAAATTATGTTGGTCATTATAATTTTCTATAGCCTAATATTGGAGGCAGCTACGTAATAAAAGCAATAAGAATAATTTCAACATGCATCGTATTAATTGCAGAGAGAGTGGATATCGTATTGGTAAAGGGGATATCAGATAATGCTAATGGTACAGTACATAATTACATCTCTGCTAAGTAAATGCTGTACACTACTTTAAATACAATTCGTAATTTCCTTTGCCAATTCAAATATTAAATATGAATATTAAATAATATTATTTAAAAAGTACCACTCGTGTTCAAGTTCCCATCACTACCCCATATTGCCCCAGTGAAAACGTAATAGCCCCCTTGTATAAATGCACACCAATTCACCAACCATGGGTCTGTGACCATGTGTATACATGGTTTATGGGGTTAGGGAAACCTTAGCCAAAACTACAAAAACGTAATATTCTTTATCCCTTTTTGCACACTACACACTTCCAAATGAATACAAAATCAAGCATTTTGCTGAATGTTTTGTACCCCTGATGACGAAGGGGAAAGATAAATGGAGAGATTACAGCAGGGGTCCAAAACATTCAACAATGCCAGTGGTGACAAGCCAATGAAAAGGGTTAGGACTGTGATGAATGTGTGATTTTTAATGTAAACCAGTCTTTAACTGCAGCATTTGCTTGATTTTTTTGGCACTTGGAAGAGTGTAGTGTACTTCAGCAACCCCAAGGGTTTACTGTACACCCTTGGCTTCAGTAGCTGGTATTGCCCCCTTTGGCTCAACTTCATGTAAACATTTCCTGTAATTGTCTACCGGCCTCTGACAAGGACTGGGAGAACAAATTCACATCTCCTCATTGCATTTCAATACGATTCAGATTTGGACTCTGTTGCGGTCACGTTCCCCTAGGGCTATAAATTTACCAACAACAGAAGGCAGATGGCCTTAAATGGTGAAACTGGATGGAAAACCAGGACTTACCTCCACCAGGTCACTTCACCAGTTCTAGCCCAAGCTGCCGCTCCGCGTCTTTTGTTTTCGAGTTTAGTTTAAAAGTTGGTTTTCTTAAAGCACGACGCTAGTGCACGGAAATGTAACACAAACAACACACACCCCTATTTCCCACCATTCTGCCCTTTTGAAAAGAAAATGCCTCCCTATGACCGACCAGCGCCCAACCAGGAGATAGGGCATCGTCCCAATTCCCCGTACCAGCCACCATTCCCAGTGCACAGCTGCCATGCCACTAAATGAGTGTTAATTGATATTACCTATAAAACTAGGAGGTATTGGGATTTATGCCCCATTCACTAACATATGGGCATAACAACTTTGACTAGGCCATTCCATAACCCTCCATTTCTTCTTTCTCAGCCACTCCTTTGTGGATGTACTAGTGTGCTTTGGATCATTATCCTGTTGAAGGGTCCACTTCTTCAGTTTGAACTTTTTAACAATTGGCCTCAAGCACAATGACTGAGAATTCAATTCTACGATCATAAGTTGATCAGGACCTGAGGCAACATAGCAGCCCCAAATAATAGCATTGCCTCCACCATGCTTTACAGTTAGTATGAGGTTCTTCTGGTCAAATGCGGTCTTGAGTTTTCACCAAACATATTTCTCATGGTGCTTTGGACAAATAACGCTCTTTGACTCGTCTGTCCAGAGAACATTGTTCCAGAAGTACTGTTCCTTACCTAGATTAACATTAACAAACTTTAATCTTGCCTTGATGTTCTACCTACCCTTGCCTGGTGTTCTAGGGCTACATGTGAATCCCATGATGACACTTTGGAGCTCTTAAAGACTTCCTTTAGCATCTTAAAGTTGGCTTTTTTGCTGGGACAGCCTGGCCTGGACAAGTTGGCAGTAGTTTGAATTGTTCTCTATTTGTCTACAATCTTTCAAACAGTGGAATGTTCCCAATAATTTAATCTTCTTAAAGCCCTGGTCAGACTGATAAATATGATATGTAGGGGTGTACCTACTTTTTCCACACAGGAAATTAGCATTTCTGTTTATTCAAATTGTAAACTGGATGATGAAAGGTCCATTTTAAGTGTCACTTGTTAGCTTATTACCTTTTGTAAGTTGTGCTGCCTGATTCTGTGTTTTGGTTTTTAACCTCCTTGTCCATGTGCTTTTGTTTTCATTCCCCTTTGTGTCTGCCCCGCCTTCCTTGTTACCTGACTAGCTGATTGCTCATTTGTTTCACCTGCCCTGTTGTTCAACTGTGTCTCGTTTGCTGTGCCTGTTTTTGACTCTGTTCTTGGGATTTGCCCTTAAAATAAACAATAAACTCTGGTTTATTTAATCTCTGTCTGCACTTGAGTTCATACTGCACACTGACACCTTCATCTAACAACATTGTTTAAATGAAGTTCAAATATCTCCAAATCAAAATTTGTTGGAAAAAGTCACACACTTTCCTGGGGTGTACTTATTTTTTCTGATGACTGCATGGAAAAGCAGACTAAAATATTACTTGTACTGGACTGGGGCTTATGTGTGATATGTGTTGGCATGTTGTGTGCCGTCTCCACATTCCAAGGTTTGGATAGTGTCTGATTCTATGGGGTGGGTTAAAAACTCTGTGGGCATGAACATGATGATGTCACCCAGAAATGTGAATACACTTCTTCAATTGGATACATTGATGGGAGTCACTTCAAAGCTTTTGATTAACAACTTTATACACTGCGCAGATTTGTACACCCTAAAGTTGCAAGCCAGCTAGATTCAATTGAGAGAATTAAAGGGTGGCTAAAGCGACTAAGGCGGCGTATATATCACCAGCCAGTTCCAATGCTTTCGGAACTGATACAGACTTAACATTTTCATATGCATTTACAACACTTGAAATTGGATTTACCAATATCCATTCTGGATCGCATTCATATGTGGTACTAAATCCCATACATTTCAGATGTCTGCTAGTTTGATTTGCACCTAAACACTCACATCAGTTTTTCTTAAGATTTTGGAATTTGTCACTGACTGTGACAGATACTGTAA
Organism: Albula glossodonta; assembly: GCA_019788955.1. Classification (NCBI taxonomy): domain Eukaryota; kingdom Metazoa; phylum Chordata; class Actinopteri; order Albuliformes; family Albulidae; genus Albula; species Albula glossodonta. Next base: position 148,439 of record JAFBMS010000177.1, on the reverse strand, counting down.
ACCCTTTGGATCTCAAAAAACAGTGCACACCACAACTACAACAATCATGGAAGACAATGAAGGTTGTACCCAGTGAAGTTATATGCCTCAATTTGTTGGGGATGAAACATTACAAAATGGTCAGCACTTCCACATCTGTAGCGTAGCTCTGCTAACCAACAAATTTTGGTTTGTCACTAACTGTAGCTAACATTCATCATAAATTTACTCCTATAAATATTACATTTAAGGCAGCCAAAGTTATTTTTGTGAGATCAGACAATATTTTATTGGTTTGTGGCGTTAGATATGTAAGAAATGGCAAAAAAGGAAAACATTTAAAATGTTGTACATCATCATTGTCTAAAGCAGCAGTAAGTTGTTGGCACCCCTTGCCATCCATTTTATCATGTGTTTTCTCTCCTGATATAATTTTTTTTAAAGAGGGTGAATTTAAGTAATAGTCATTTACATTGATTGCTTGTTCATGCCTGTGCTTGATAAACATGGTAAAGACGGTGCTAATATTGAACCCGTAATGACCAGCCTGCCTCATCTGTAACCTCAAAAACCTGCCCTCAGGGAGCATGTCTGAACTCTAAAAACATACATTGAATCCTGGCCTAATACTGATTTATTCTGCTCCAAAATAATGAGTATGTGCATGTACTCAACCATGAATCATAAAAAAACATTACATAACGAAACACATCAGGTTCTTTTCCAAAGGGCTTTAACCTATCATAAGCCTAGCATCTTACCCGGCTTCTGCAATACCACAATGTATCCAACGGAACCAAGGGAAGTCATTATGCTGGGAGAGGGAGCAGCTATCTCATGAATTTGCCTCTACCAGCAGATCTGACACACGAGACTAAGGGAGACATGTACGAATACGGAACAAAATTTCTTTGTTGGTATTGATCTTGTACAGACCTTTACCTCTATATAGTTTATAAAATACACATGAAACTCACTGAGCGCTCACTGAGAGCATTATTGTACCTACACATAATATATGGAGATTATGATAATGATAATAGCCTAAATTTCTGTACAGTTTAAAATGACTGCAAACAAACCAAACAGCTAAATTAACCCATGAAAGAAGAGGAAACTAATAAAATGATGTGCCGCCTAATGCCCCCTCCAATATCTCCTGACGATCAGATAGTAATCATACCTGTAAAAACACCCAGGATCCATAACGGTTACTCGCTTTGTCTGAGCATCCCCAGATGTGAATAAGTCTGGTTCATAAAATATTCTTCAAAATTATATTGCATACTACACTATAATTCAAGTATATTTAGCAATGCAAACCTTTCCCATGGTATGGTTTCCACCATGTTAGACTGTGAGGTTCAGAGTTCAAGACTTACCATTCGAAGGTCATCAATTCGCATGTTAACATTAATCCTCATCTCTTTCCGAGCATTCACTGTGTTAGGGCATGGGTACAAGCTGGCATGAAACCTGTTTTAAAAGAAAAGGCATTCAGTGTTTACCGTGACCAAAGAATAAAAATGTAATTCTAACGTCGTCAGTTCAGGACTACGAAGAATAACGTGCTTCCTAACCTTCTTAAATCATTCTGCTGATCGCTTTCTACCTGTCTCAACTTTTTCTACCTGGGTGACACAGTGACTGAATGTGGAATTCATCTGCACTGGCATAGTCCAGATTTGATCCAAGCAGTGGGTCACCCAGTGGAATTACCCATTTTAATGGGCACACTAATCTGAGAATTAATCTAATTGAGTAATTATTCCTTGATTTGGTTTGTTATTCATATGCAGCTTATTACCTGAAATGGACTTAACTCACCCTTCACATATTTTTTTGATCTTCCTCTTGACCTGGTCTCCCTGCATGAACACAATGAAGATGTCCTTCTTGATGGCATCTCCCTGTGAGTGAAAGGTAGGGACAAACACTGCTAAAGCATCATCCTCACTTCTCCACCTTTAACATGGGCCTGGTCACTTCTCCATGCTTTTCTATTCTTATTTATTGGTTTGGTGGAGACATTGTTACAATATCAAAGACATCTGATTATTTTTTGTAACCAAGAGGTCATTTTCAACACCTTTCCTTAAGTATACTATCTAATTAAAGTTGAACTAAGTGAGAAAAATACAAAAATAATGCAATAAAATATTGACAATTATATTAAAAATATTTTTGCCTTAATATACATTGGGGTGGTAAATTGTATAGCTGGTAACAGTGAGAATATACATTACGAATAAAGTTGGACATACTTTATTTTCCTAATGCCATCTTTTAACTTATATAGTGGAATGGTGGAATGTTGAAAACTTAGTTATTACATCATGTGTATGATGCACCAGTGCAAAAGCCTTTTTCCATCTCTGCGAAGGTTTAAAACATATCTGTTGGGTCATAATCAACCAATTCATGGAATACCATTGGGCAAGTCAGCATGTTTTACATCTGAACCATGTATCTCCCTATCTTGCACTCGGCCCAAACAAGTGCTATGCCTTATTTTAGCACATTGCACCTCCACCCCCTAACTAGCATAAGTTGCTGTTTTCAGGGTGCAAAAAGACAGTATTGTGCACCTTGGCAGGTAAACAGCTCGTATACACCCTTTTTGTTACATACATGAGGGTGTATACAAACACGAATAAAAATAAAAAGATTACAATGCAAAAGATAAGAGTTGTGTATATCATGACATACATGCAACAATGTTTAATCGTTATATTGATCATAACTGGAGATAACTGGTATTTATAATACCAGATATAATTGTTATTTATATAAAAACAGCATTTACTTTAGGATATTTCTGTCATTGTTGTCAAACCCTTGAGTTACATTTCACGACTAAGATGGCTGCGAAGCCAAAAAAAAAAAACATCAGTCTCAAGGGTTATACGTGTGACTTGAATAGAATGGCGGTAATAATGAAAACTTCTGATATTTTTGATATTTTCATTCATGGAAATACAAATCAACATTTAACTGTAAGCATAACATACTTGATGACCAGCAGCAGAAACAATTGTCTGACCAGCCAAAAGAAAAATTGAATGTTGCCCCATGCTCCTTTGTTTGCATTTTACATAATAAATCAATTAATATCATGAGTGCAATTCTTGTTTCCTTTTCCTCAAAAACATAAGTATGTGCAATTTGCCTACAGTACACAGCAGTGGCAACCCCAAGTTTAGCACCTTTCTGTAACACCATCTTGCTTGAGGATCTAGATTTACACTGAGGAATGTAACTGTACAATTACATTTACATTAACGATGACTTTAAGGTTGAAGGTTGCAAAAGATCAGCACACATAATACGCATACACTTATACACATTCCAATGCACACTTATCCAATGCACAATCAACCTGCATTCACTGAGAAACTGTCTCTGATCCATATTCAGTTCTTTCTCATATATTAAGTGTAAATCGAGTAAAATCTATTTAAAAATCAAACATATACACATACTATTAAGACCATATTTGAAAATAATATGGAATTACTTTAATATTGAATTAGAATTACTTAAGTATTAAATTGAACATGATAATGTGACATTGGTAACATGATTATTATTATCATTTTAATCCAATTAAACAAGTTATTATACAATTTTGTTTCATAAATGACGCAAATCACTGCATCTGTATAATTGTATAATAATATGATGGAAAAACATTGTGTCACTCTGGCATTGTGAACAGAATACATTTTCATGACTGCACTCAAGATAATCCTGGATCTGAACCAAAGGTGCAGAAACACAAATAATGCAAAACAACTGCCAGACTAAATTCTGGAAATGTACAGGCTACCTAGAACAGAAATTCTGCTTCTAAAAACTCAGAGGGAGAGTTCAATAGGCCCACCCACCCCAACTTTTCCCAACAGTCCAGCTCCCGACAGTGCTGCAGTATTATGCCACCAGAGGGTACCATTGGACAAACAGGGAGGGCCATAGTATGAGTGTGACTGCTGTTTCTTCAGCTGTGCACTCAGTCACAGCTCTGTTTCTGCATTATTTCCACACAGTCCCATGAACATAGGAAGAAATACTGGAGGTCAACCAAGGGTTAGATGGCACCTTGATCCCCATTCAGCTGCCTTCACTGACTGACCCAGCCTATGCACCAGAGAATTACAATGCCAAAAATGCAGAAGCCCAGAATGCAGTGGAACAGACCATTACCATGTGGAAAATGCACTTATTCTGTATCCACAAATTCTCTGGGGGCCTCAGATTCTCTCCCACTGGAGCTGAGCAGTGGTGGTGGTCACCGCAGTGCTCCCCAACATTGCAGTGAAGGCAAAAGCATCAATTGCAACAATGGAGGAACCAGAGGAGCAGAGGAGTGGGAGCAACTGCTCTATAAACCTGTAGGTCATGGTCTCCAAAGACCTTAAGTTTGCTTAAGTCTTCCAAAAATAGCCTTGAAAATAAACATATACCAGTGGCTGAGCCTATGAGAAGCCAGAGATGGCCAACTAGCCCTGGAATGGTGAGTGCAATAATGAGTAAGGGCTTTACAATTTGTAACAAATCTCAGAGCACTGTGATAAACAGTATCTAACACGCAAAGACACTGAGTTCATACACAGCAGGTCCCCATAGTCGAGTAAAAATAGCTGTAGTCAATTTCCTCTTAGACTCAAATGTAAAATTTGATTTGTTTCTATAATAAAACTTTCACCTCAACCTCAAGTTTTGCACTAGATAACTAATATGTGGCTTAAAAGATTATCATCAGTTAAAATGCCTAAATATATTTGAAACAAGATACTACTTCAATCTGCTTATCTAAAGTAGATAATACTTTACAATAAAATACAAACAATATTTATTGGATAGGATGGAAGGATTCTTTCTGCTGTTTGTAAACATCATACATCATAAGCTTAGCTTTATCTGCATTTAATACAAACTTCAATTGAGATCATTGAGACTGTACAATATCAAAGGTTCAGGGAAAGCACTATAAGAATGATATCGAGACTCATTAAAAAGTACAAAGGAGGGCAACTAAATTAGTTCCTGGCATGAAAAAGCTATGAGGAAAGATTAAGTTACTTAACCTATTTAGACTCAGCAAGAGGAGACTAAGGGGTGATTTAATAGAGGTTTTTACATTGATAAAAGGACTCAACAAGGTTATCTACAAAATTTTTTTGTAGGGGGCATAAATGGAAACTAGTTCAGAGTAAGTTCCATGCTGATATAAGGAAAAGTTATTTTACACAAAGAGTTATCAATACATGGAATAGGTTGCCAGGTCATGTGGTTGGGGCCGAGACCCTTGTTGTGTTCAAGTCCAGACTTGATGCAGTTTTGGATACTCTTTAAATTGTAATGGCGAGCTTGGTTGGGCCGAATGGCCTGTTCTCATCATAATAGGTTCTTATGTTCTAAAAGCAGATTTCAAGTTCTCAAGAGCCTTGCTGAGTTCAGAAGCAATATAGGACAGTGTCATCAGCATAAGAATATAAATTTGCATTGGAAACATTTTGGCCAAAACTATTGATATAGTGAATAAAAGCATACCTAAAACAGAACCTTGGGGCACACCCTTAAACACATTTAAGGCCATTTTGCACTGCACACTTTACGTATGCAGTGCATAAGCACATATGGTTTGCAGCAACCGCAACAGTCAAATACAGACAGTAGCGGACAGTGAATTTTAGACCAACCACATTTGCCGCACAGGGCCGTGCGTACTGATGTGGAGTGCTGCAGTGCTTTAGGCTTCTGTTCTATTTTTGCTACATGCTGCTGTGTATGGCAGTGCACAATAAACTGTTTAAACTGATAAATTTCTTCTAAAATGCTGTTTATACCGGTTCTGATTTACTTTTTTACCATTATATGATTGTGTGTGTGTGTGTGTTTCCCTATATCCCTCCAGTGGTTATTTTAATCGAATAAGCTTTTCGTATCTCACAGAACACACAAATGTTAACACAAAGCATGGCCTACTCTTTGGGGGAAACAACAAATGTATGAGCCATAGCCAAATAATTGTACTTTTGACATAAAACTTGTACTTGGGCTGTTTTGAGATTCAATTTGTTTTTGCTAGGATAGCATGTCCTGCCATATCCCCATGTTTTAATGCTGAATTTGACATCTAAATACACATTTTCCAAAACTTTACCATTCAGCAAACACTGGCCTCTACATTTTCAATTTAACAAACATACAACCCATTCAATCTTTTGGTCTTCATGCAATTCAGCACCTCTCCTAAAATTAACCAACTCATTCAGGAAACTTAGAAACAGTGGACGAGTCTTTATCAATCCACATCAATGAATAAACTGTTTGGCCATAATAAGAGTGTTATAAACCCCTTCGACATTCTTTTCCTCCATCATTATAGCTCCTGCTTTTACCTCCTTGAATTCTAACCTGGGTAACTGAGAGTCCTTTTCCCATAACCAAGTTTGAATTGATTCCCAAAATGAACTAATATAATCACACATAAAGAATAAATGCCCAAAAGTTTCACTGGAGTCTCAAAAAACAGAATTGCTTTTTTTCAATGTGAAACCTTTGGCTCAAGAATTCATTTCGAGGATACATTTCATTTATTATTTTGAAATTTGACGAGATCTACAGCGAGATCTTATCGTCACTAAATCATTGGTTGCCTAAATGGTGCCCCTCCAACAACAATGTGAGCTATATAGACAATTGGCAAACCTATAGGGGAATGCCTGGTGTTTATAAAACAGATGGCATCCTGAACAACCACTCAAATTAAGATTCACAGAGACAGTGTTCGTTCCTAGAACTTCAGTTAAAATTTCCTTTAAGTGCTCTACTAGAGGCACTTGCTCTGACAATGATAAAAATTAAACTGAATACGCCGGTATTGAATACTTGCAAGCAAAAAGTCCTTCAGATTGGGTTGATATATATACGGACTAATTTTGAATGTAACTGCTTTCTGTTACATATTTAATGAATATGTACAGATATGTATAAAGCATGATTAACCCCTGCTATAATTTGAACAGGGTCACTTTACATAAATGAGCTGGGGTGGTTGTCACATTGATCATAACTGTAACTAATGTTACCCACTTGAAATATATTAAACAATGACATTCTGATCTTTTCATTTCAAGTTATTTGCACAAAAGCATTTAGACCAAACAAATATATCATCTATGTGGACACAGCAGAGTTATCGTGTGGTAGTCTCTTTATGTACAAGGCACTACCTGCTGCACAAGTCCAGCGTCTCCTGACAGCACAGTACTGTACCGGGCCAATCTGTAATGGAGCAAGACAGTTGCTTCAGGTGCCACGAGACAGTACAGTAGTGTCCTGACCCAGTCCCCCAGTGGCACAAGGCAGTAACTGCACTTTCATGTTAGTGGCCAGCCACTGCCACACCAGTGGCCTGAGGTATGTAGTAGAGTACTGTCCCAAGCCAGTCCCCTAGTGGCCCGAGACAGGAACTGCACCCACTTGTCAGTGGTGTGCCTGTGCAGCCAGTGGCCACAGGACAGTACACAAAATGTTAGAGCAGGTTTACCAGGAAAGTCATAAGTCTTATCAGAAATATTGACTTATTGAGATTGATAATATGGCAAAGGAGAAATTGGAGGAATATGTCAATCATTATGCAGTTATCTCAAGTGACATAATATGTTAGGATATAATACAAGAAATCTACCCTGCCAGCTGCATTTTGAAAGGGCACGGAAAAGCCATAGATAAGCACAACTTTGTTCGTAAGAGACAAGAAGAAGAACGATTTAATTTAGACTGTCATTTCAACATTTAGAACATCCTGTAAAGGTGAATGTTATCTTTGAATTCTGTAATATGTTGTAACAGACGATAAGCCTACTTGATAATACACTTTGCAATAAAAGTTTCCATGTTGAATAAAACTGTTTGCATGTGTGTAGATGATCTGTTCATAAAATTAATTTAATATATAACTGTAGGTGAAGTGACTTCCTTTTTAATCACCATCCTTCGAAAGAAAGTCTGAAAACTAAAAAAAAGTTTATTTTTTAAACTATTGATGTCACACCCCCTCATCTGTCTAAGACGTAACTGTCAGCTCCTGTTTGTTCCAGCAAAAAGATATTTACTTACATTTTGAGACACAGAGGAAGGGAAAAATATATTATTATAATATATAAATGCAAAGTTACCTATTTAAATTTTCCATTATAATAAAAGAAAAAAAGCTGTATGATACATTCTCTGATTTCCCCTGATTAATAAACAGTTATTTCCAACATTCTCGCTGGTATAAAAGTAACTTTACCACAGTTGGGAACTACGGGTTAACATTTTTCAGTAAACTGTTTACTTTATGAAATGCAAATTTTACCCATAGCAAAAACAGGACATACTGAAGCATGAGAAATGTATGGCTTAAGTATGGGTCTCGTGTCAAATCCAACTAAGAATTGAAAGAAAAACAAAAGAATCATGCAATATTATCTTTCAATATATAGTGTTCATAGCACACCACAAAAGCATGAAGATTTACAAAGCATTCTTGCACTGAATTCAGAATTTGTGTGGCAGAAATTGATGTGGTACTTAGAAGTGATGAGGTAGAAGGTATAAACTTACTAACTTTTTTGTGATAAAAGTTCAGTTGCAGTAAATTATCCTTCTCATGGCGGCAGGGAAGGCTTGTCTGTCAGATATAGAATAATCCCCATATACTGAGAAGCAATAACTGTATCCCTTAGAAACTGGTTGCGTAAAGCCTTACACAGCTGTTGATCAGGAAAATGTGTGGAGGTGAATCATCATCTCAAAACTATGTGATCATATTTCTCGCCATGAAAAAAGGGCCAAGTAATACTTACTGCAACTCGCTCATTTTCTGGAAACTGAATTTCAGCATGTCGAAGAACGAAATTCCCATGAAACATCCGCCATAGGACTTTCTCAAAGGCGGGAAAACGCTCCTGCTTAATGACTCCTGCCACAAACCTGTGGGTTGGCATGAGAGGAGAAGAGCCCATTAGCCATGCAGACAGGGAGTGGGGCCAGCAAACATCCAGTTTCTTTCTGACATCAAGCGTGGAGAAAAAAAAAAAAAAAAATTTTGGCAAAAAAATAAAATAAAATATTAAGATACAGTAATATTAAGATACAGTCATTAAGTATGCTCTTTCATTGTTCTCACTATGCCGGATTAATTTGGATGGTAAAGTCTGTTGACTGGATAGCATATGCCCTTAAAATGGCTGTGTGCTTCATTGAACCCTGGCCATATGGTAAAAACTACAATTGTGCTTCAGTAAGAATAATTCCCATGTCTGTACATTGTACTGTATTATTATTACATTGTATCTGTTTGTCAGGTTGTTTTTCCTTGCCACTGTTGCCTTGGCTTGCTCTGACAGGGTTTCAGGGGAGGGAACAATTGTGAAGCTGCTTTGTAAAAAGCGCTACACAAAAAATAAAACTGAATTTATTTGAAGTAACTGGCAGTCAGTCTATCTGTACAATGTCATGAAAGCAGAGCATATTAATGGCTGGGGTGAATCAATGGGCTCCTATCTGGTAAAGTTGCAGACAAATGGCCAATAAAACTAACCATTTGGTAGATGAAGAATTCACAGACAAAGTAACTGACAGGCCAAACCTGCACTGTGTTAATAGGTATATGGAAAATAAAAAAATATATGTTCAACAGCCTAATTTGGAGCCTATTGATTTACCAGGTTTTAATCTGATCAGGTAAAATACAGACTCAACCAGAGTAAATAATAAATGTGGATTGTTAATCCGAAGTATTGAGAGTCAGAGGAAAATTGGCTACAAAGAGCGAAAATCATTTTCTAAAATACTGAACTTACACCAGTCTTGCTCAACCTCCAAATTCTACACTAGCTCTTTTGATCACATTTTAACTCAAAATATGGACTTGATTGCCTCTATTGCTGGCAATGCCTACTACACAATTGTCCCAAGGCATGACCTCAGTCTACCATTGCATCATTCTGTAATCCAGTCCCATAGCAGTGAGACTAATCAAAAAAGCCCATATGTTCCCAGAATGACACAGCATGACAAATACCATGACATGCATGTGTGAATATTTAATGTAAAATAAAATATTAATTAAAAAACATAAAACCATACAACACACATCAATCAGATTATGAATATTAATATTAAGAACATTAACCTATTCTATCTAAAGTCCATGGTTTTGAGGATTTACCCCAGTTTTAAGGGCCCACTGTTGCCCGCACTGGTGATGCTGGTGCGGCGGCTGGTCACTTGAGACGGAGGAAACATGGCCATGGAGTCCTCAGAGGCCAGCTCTGAGAAGGACAGCTGGGATTCCGCCTGCAGCACAGCCCACAGGAGAGACACGAGGAGAATTCATGTGACCTGACTGTCACAACCTGCCACTAAACCATGATAACTGGACTTCCTGAGGAAGGCCATTAACTCAAGGATCGCCTGTTACGACATGCCACTGCCACGTAGCCATACACATCATCCAGCCAGAGGACTGCTCCCATACATCAAACCACAGAGGGATAAATTAAGGAGCGCCGTATACTGGAGCATACGATAGGTACCTCTATACTATAATGTCAACATACTACATTATCATGGCTAGATACTGTATCAAGTACCATCTTTTGGAGGGAAAAAATCCTCTAATATGTGAGAGAAAATTGCCTGACCCATTCCCAAATATGAACCCTGAAAAAGCTCAAAACTCAGTTTGGTTATTTCTCATCCGCATTATACTTAGGAAATTAAATGTTAGCTTTCGTATCAAACTGAAAATACCGACCAACTCTTCCACACAATGTGCTTTCAAACGTGCTGTACAGTAATACCTCATTAACCCTAATGAAATACTCATGAGTGATTGTTCTCACAAATTGTTTCTCAACACCTGGACAACATTGGAATGAGATATCATTCAGTGAATACCTGTCAAGTTTTAACCAAAATAATCACATTTCTTGCCCTTGCTGCCATTTCATGCATTTTCTGTAATCCCCATGCACAAGCACTTTTGATTTAGCACTAATATATTAATATTACATTCTACATGCTGTCCCTTTCAAACTGAAATAGATAAGCCAGAATTTTCCCATGGAATCTCAAATCATCATCACATTGTTAAGTCAATATATCTTTATATATAAATGAAAGTCAACACATTATTTCCCTCACATATAACAGCAAACAGGTTTTAAAACAAGGCCCAGGCAAAGGGGAAAACAAGGAAATAAAAATAAATTTTGATTAAATATGTAGAGGAGCATATAAGAATACCACTGGCCTTCATATCACATTTGTGTTCAAATTTTCCTGAAGGCTATACCTCCTCAAGTTCCCTTTGGCCATACCTCTTCAAAGAAATCTTCAGTCATGTGTAGCAGATAGTTCATCTCCATCAGCTCTATGAAATTCTGCTTCAGGGACTCACAGTTAGAGTTGATTTCCTTTAGTTCCTGCTCCAGCTTCTCAAAGGTTGACTGGAACAAAAAAAAGTTAAGGAGCCCATTAGTCTGTGGAACAAAAGGTGAACACAAATTTACATGATATTTATGATTTTTCAGCCAAGCAAAGCTCATCATTTTCTGTAGCTTTATTTTTATTTCTTGGGGGCTTTAAAACCCAGCTATATTATAGATAAGAAAATAATGATAAAGCTACAAGAAATAAAAATAAAGCTACAGAAAATAAATGCAGTATATATGCACTTCTGCTCTCATCAAAAGAGTCATGTGTCCAAATTAATGGTGCCACTCAGTCCAATATTTCTATAAATCTACAAGCCATTTCTTGGCTGCTAGCTGTGTGGTATAAAAGTATTCAGTAAAAAAGGCTTCTTTTAAACTACACTTATATGTTCAGAGAGCATTTTGGACTTCCACAAATGCTAAAACAATCAGATGTTAAAGAAATGCCATTACACCTGAAACTTATGCTATCTGCTGTTACAGAAAACCTTGCTCCCATGACCACATGTAGACACTTCAGATGAGAATATTATAGACCCCTTCATAGTCGTTCTCTGAAAGCAGATGAATCAAAGCCTGCAAATGCTTCTTCTGTGATTTAATAAACCTATGATACCAAGTTTTATATAGCATTAGTATAAAATTAATGGAAGAGAAGTATTTTTAGTGGAGGTGGTTTTGAGCTCTTGAGAGAGGGGAAGACTAGAAATAGAAAGCTAATACCTTGAAATTCCTCTTTTTAAATCCTAGAAGTGTATATTTATGGAGGTTGAAGTTATGAGTAATGGTAATTATAATTTTGTTGGGATCACAGAGACATGGCTTAGTGCAGGGCGTAGGGATGAATATAATGTAGATTGATACAAGCTGCTAAGATAGGATGCCTATTAATGTATAAATGAAAAACCTAAATATTCAGGAAATTTCAGGAAGTAAAGTTTTAAGTGCTAGTGAGGACATTCATTCATAAAACAGGCCACCAGCTTAAAAAGAACATGTCATGGTTGAGATGGTATTTGATTTCAATTACCCCTTAATTAACTGGGAAGTTTCGGCAAGAGAAGGAAAATGTTACTTTTCAGCAGCCTCTTAAAACTGAAAAATGGCAGTGTAATACCTATCTGTAAGAGAGGAGACAATGCTGAACCTTGAAATTACAGGCCTGTCAGTTTAACTGGCATTTTATGTAAACATATGATTTGGAATGATTAACAGAGGGAGGTCATGAAAAGGCTCATAGGCAAAAAAAAATACAGCAATTACAGGAGTTATCACAGCGGGTTATAAATTGGTTGAATGGCAGGAAACAAAGAGAAGTGGAGTCCCACAAGGGTCAGTCTTGGAGACTTGATGCCTACATGAAGGATCTCAATATGGAGGTCTGATGCAAAATTTGCAGAAGATTTAAAAATCACAGTTTGGAACCAAAGGTAAGAGTTTGGAACCAAAGGTAACTACAGTAATACAGGAAGATCTGCACAGAATCCAGATGTGGGTGAAAACCAGGTACATTTCATGCATAATATTTTATGTAGGTTCTTTAAAAAGTACAAAGAAAGGCAACTGTTGGTTTCTAGCAAGAAGCTTAAAAGCTGTGAGGAAAGACTCAAGACCCTATAACCCCTATAACCTTAGGGAAAAAAACACACAAGAGGGATTTAACTTAGGTTTTTACATTCACAAAAGGGGTAGCGCATAGATAGAAGCTGATTATGAGTAAATTCCATAGTGATATCAGAACTAACAACCATACTCTCCATCCCTGACATGCTTTAAATTGTTTTTAATATGCAAGTAAACCTGCTCTGTCAGGCAGATTTTATGGCAATGAAATGGTTGCTGGGGAAGTCAGAAATGTACTTTAAAAAAACCACCATAATCATTACAGTAATAGTCTGGGTATAAAATCAACACTCACCTGCTGTTCCAGGCCTCCAATAGAGACCAGCCAGGTGAAATCAACATACTCACCTGCTGCTCCAGGCCTCCAATAGAGACCAGCCTGGTGAAATCAACATACTCTCCTGCTGCTCCAGGCCTCCAATAGAGACCAGCCTGGTGAACTCAGTATACTCACCTCCAGCTCCAGCACATCCCTGGGGCAGGGTGCTCTCTCACTCACACAGCTAGCAGGAATAGGTATGCTGGTCTTGACCATCTCCTTCTCTAGGAAACCTACCAAGGGATTAACAAGCACCACTCTTCATATATGTTTTTTACCTGTCTCTTTTAAATTTCAACATTTCTGAAACATTAAAGATATTTCTGAAACATCCCTTCATGACATTCTTCCACTGCTGGTGGTGTAATGAAGTCAGTATCAAATACACAGTTCTAAAACTTGGGAGCAGATGAGTCCATTGTACAGGTCACAGGTGCAAATTTCAGTTCATTCATTCAGGCCGGTTACATCTTGTCAGAAGAGTAACATGAAAATATGTCCATTTACTCTGTTCTAAGTTTTCATGTTTGAAGCACAGACACAACATGCAAGGAGAAATGGTCCGCCATCTTCAATACACCTAGATCAGTGATTGTGGGTCAAAAAGTTAGCAGCCATTGTTTCTCAATCGCAATGGAGCACATAAAACACTAAACTACTGACAGCCAGTACAGATTTACGTTTGATGTTACCAGGTAAAAGCAGAAATGAGCATAGTATGATGCAAAACATATCATATCGTGATAGAGGTGGTTCTGGGCAGCTGGGAGTGGGATGGGAATAACACCCAAAATACCCTGAAATTCCTCTGTTTAAATGGTAGGAGCACAAAAATAAAATTTTGGATCTAGAAGTTGTTATGAGTAAAAATATTTGTGATGTTGTTGGGATCACACAGACATGGTTTGGCACAGGGGGATGGGGATGAGTATAATGTAGAGGGACACAAGCTGCTGAGAAAAGATAGAACCAAAAGAACCCCTCTCAGATTACATATAAAGAACAATCTTAATTCCAGGAATGGAGCTTGCCCTTGGTGCTAGTGGAGATTATAATCTTGGGGGAAAATGAAAATGGTGTAAATGTAGGAGTATTATCTTTGATAATATTAAACTAACATGTCAGGAGGGTGAGACAGTGATAATGGGGACTTCAATTACCCCTTAATTAATTGGGAAGTGGTGTCAGGTAAAACTACATGTGAGGAGGAGTTTTTGAATTTTGTAAATTACTTTTTTAGATACAGTCTGTTACTCAACCTAAAACAGATTTCAATTCTAAATCTGGTTCTGTATCTGTTCTAATAACCCTGATAGAATCTGCAGTACCGGGGTACAGGAGCTACTCAGAACAAGTGACCATAGTGCAGTTACATTTAATGTTTTCTGCCAAGTTTAGTCTGCATCCTCCAATGCTAGAATTTTCACCTTTAGATAAGCAGGGTACACTATTGATGGCAAAACTGAAAGAAATGTGGACCATATTTAAAAAGATTATTCTGCATGCACAGCGTAAATTTATTCCACAAGTAAGATAAGGGAAGCGGAAAAAGAAGCATCCACATTGGATGAATACAGGACAACTTGAAACAAAAAAGGAACGTATTTATAAAATATAAGTCGGACAGCTCAGAAGGAGCTTTCAGAAGTTTGAATATTGTCATATATGAGCTCAAGTTTAGAAAGAAAGAAGGGAAGCTAAAAGGCATGTTGGATTGCAGGAGTTGCAAAGAGTAACTCTAAATTCTTTTTTCAGTTGAAAAAAAGATAGTAAAGAATGAGATAAGAGGTATAAAAAATAAGGATGGTATAATAAAGCTGTTGCTGATACCCTAAACCCTTATTTTGTGGAGAGTTTCACTAGTGAAGTGTTTTCACGTATGCCTTCAGGTGCATTCGGTGTTGAAAACATTATGGAGGTTAATTTAAGTATGATTCAGAAGTACTAGATAAACTTCTATATTCCCTTTGTTATATAACATCCCACCAATTTACCATTGGTTTAGGTGAATGTTGAATTAGTGGACTACACTTCACACAGCTTCATGGTGTTATAAATTCACTTTGAAGTCATTGGGCCTCATTTATCAAACGTGAGCCGAACGAATTTGATCGTAAATCGTTCGTAAATGCATTTACGCAAAAAAGTGGGATTTAACAAAGTTTTCGTATATCAGTTTGTTCGTAGGATCCTAATAAATTTCATGAGTGCTCTAAAATGTTCGTATTGCGTGCGTAAATGGAAAAACACGTCTGTAAAGCTTGTTTTTCGTGTTGTTGCTTGTATTTTTCTGTTCACTCATTTTTTATTTGATTAAAAATGAGTAGCAAATTATTTGGCAGTAATATCGTAACATTATAACAGTTCAAAGTGTTATATAAAATCACTTTTGGATTCAACATTAAAACAGGTCATTCAGCTTCGTTTGTGTAATACTGATTAATAAAATCAATTAGTTTGCTTGCCGAAGGCGCAAACTACAGTTCTTCTATAGAATCTTAATATTATTATTCCTGGTTCTTCCGGACGTATCTCCCCCAACAGTTTTTAAGGTAGACATACCGAACTTGGCGTGAATATACTGGTCAGGTTGTCTGTATTTTTCTGAGCTATAGATTCATACTTTTTAAACTACAAATCTTAAAAAAAACGCTTCCATTGACCTCACATTGGTGGAATGTTGAGCTTGTTAATGTGGCTAACGTTACTAAGCAACAATTACAACTGCTGCTGCAATTTTAAGGTAGTTGAAAAATTATCCAAAGAATACAGCATGCTTGCCTGTTAGCTACCTTACCGGACTTGACATTTTGAAATAACTTTCTGGATATAATGACACTGCAATGCTGGTCAGGTATAATGATCTTCAATATCAATTTCAGGTTTTGAACAGAAAGTTCTGCTGTTCTTTGACTGGTTCTAGTACTCCTGCTGCTACTACGTCAGTTCTTAGTGTACCTACAAAACGTTTTAATATACTAATAATAAGTATATTTCTAGTAGATAGCCTACATACACTTCAAGCCCTCGGCAAGCAAACAGTTTCTTCTGGAACTGTATATCTAGGTCTTGTTTGGAATTTTATATAAATTCCATAAAACACGTTAAGGACGTTTGCTATAAGTAAGGAGCAGAAACCATTGCTGAGGTCTTCATTTCTATGGCTGACCTCGTTCTGTTAGCTCTAAGAAAAAATTATGCAGTCAACACGTCTCCGAAAAAAGCGCAGAAATTTCAGAATACATTTACGTTCTTATTTAATAAACATGCGTTCTTATGCTATTGGGCTAATATGGGCCATTTCCTTTGGAATTTGCGATGTAATTTTCTCCTGTGTTTGAACAATAATAAATAATCTTTAGATTTATATAAAATAAATCCAAATATTACAATTGCTGTTGTTATTTTTAGAGAAGGTACAATGACGTTAGAGTTTGCCTTTGAAAAGGAGAGGGACTGCAGAGTGGAGGGAAAGGCAAGGGAGGGCACACTATTGTGGAGGATCCTAAATACGTAATAGTTCTCATTTGAACAAATTATTTTAATTATATTCGTTCCAAGTTGATTTAGGAAAAACAACGGTCCCAACGATGTATTGCATGTGCCATTACCACTTTGGCCAACCATGCCCCCTCGCGGGCCCGGGTGCAGCTGCTCTCCAGGGGCCTCATTTATAAACCGTGTGTACACACAAAAAACGCACCAAAACGTGCGTACGCCGATTTTCACGCACAATTTGGGATTTATAAAACTTCTACTTGACGTAAGAATGTGCGTACCGGTACGATACGTTTGACCCATGCGTACGCACATTTAGTACACTCTAAATAGCACACCCTAGAGACCAAAAGAAATTTGCGCTATAGGTTCCTTTTTCCTGATGATTAATTAGGATAACATTATTATTCGTAACCAATGTTGTTTTGGCCATAAATGATAAATTAACAGATTAAGAGATAACAATCAGCAATCACTAATATTCAGTAAACGTGCAAGTAATTTGTGATTCACAAATAACACCGACATTATGTGGTTGCACGATGGCCAGGGTCATTTCATGATTCGTTCACTCTGATGGAAAAGTAAAGTTGGAAATCAACTCCGATAATTGTAGCCAGCCACTCATTGACGGGGCTCAGTGGTGGCACCTTCCAGACCGCTCCCCGTTGCCCATACACTTGCAGTTGAGGAAGTAGAAGCCTGTTTGCCTCAAGCTTGATGTCGGACCATCTTTTATTTATTTTGATCTGCGTACCTGAGAAACTGACAGCCGCGGTAACCTCCTGCTATGCAAGGTGTTTTTGTATTTGTTACCCCGGTGCTGTGGCCACCTGAAATTATATTTTTTCTAATCTCTGTTTAGGACACTAAAGCTTCGATCTCGCAGCTTCTTTTGCAGTTTCTTTGTTTCCCCTGTTCACTGCCATTATTGCATTTAAAATGTATTGCTCTGTTCTACACATTATTTATAGATCTTACTTAATTGATTTCGACTTCCGGAGCACCATATATGCTTAAATGTGGGCGTTTCAGGGTGTGGTTGTGGCGCGCGTTCACGCACGCACAATTGTAGGATTAGTTGTGATTTATAACAGAAGACATGCGTATGTGTTGCGTACGCAAGTTTTATAAATCAGGATTTTTTTCTGCCAGCCAACAACGTATCTCCAATAATTCGCCTCCAGTTTCATGTCGAATCATTTTCTTTTTTTTTTTGTAGTGTGTGTATATATATATATATATATATATATTTTTTTTTTTTTTAATTGTATTCCCATTAACAAAACTTCACTCGCCGCTTCAGAAACTTTTTTTCTTTTGTCTTTTCTCTGCCATCTCCTCACATTGCCAACAATGGGATTCCAAGCTCCTTATAGGATATTTCAGGGGCGTCGATTTATGCTAATCGAAAATTCTGTGAACGCGCTTCTCATTTACGATTGATTGGTATTTATCAACATCCACACAGAATACAAACAAATGTTGTGTTTACGCATGTTTAATAGATCCGGCGGAATTTGTTAGTATCCGTTAAGGCATAAATTTACACACAGTTTTACAAAACTATTGATAAATGAGGCCCAATATTTGCATAAACATAGCCATTACCTTAAGACAATGACTAACAGTTTGTCAGACTAACTAAAGCCATCTATGCAAGACTGTTGCATAAAACAAGCTCACCGCTGTCTTTAGGTAGACAGACTAATTTGCATTGCATTGTGGGAAAAGTAAGACACTGAACAAAATGGGCAATGGTGGGCACTGGTTTTCTTTAGCAGAAAATAACAGCATTTTGGAAGAATATAATGCAGCAAAGTCAATTTTAATTAACAAATGCAGCAATTACAACGCAAATATTAAAAAACACAGGGTGAAACAGCCATTAAAGACGTACAGAAACAATTTAATAACATGGTACAAGAGGCTAAGAAAAGGATGTATAAGCATAGAAATCAAGCCGCATGAGAAATTATAATTTTTTGTAAGTAGACGATTTGTCTTCCTTTTTAACTGTTCAGTAGCTCAGACTGCAAGTTTTATGTTTTTGCTACATTGTAAAAATTGATCGCTGTTGGGATTGTGTAGCTTGAACTACAGCTTCTTTCTATCATTAGCTAGCTAGCTAGCTAGCATATGTAAAGGCAACTTTATTATTTTTTAGTTAAAAGATTTTGTGATGCTGTTGTATTGCCTACAAGTTCCCTTCTTTTTTTGCAGCAAGACAAGATGAAGAGGTCCCAAGGAGTGACAACCAAACAGCACATGGTAAAGGTGAGTAAGCTTATAGTCACAGAGTTGTAACCACATCTTTCATAGAAAACTCACATTACAAAGCAGCAACAAATTAAGTTTTTTTTTTTTTTTTTTTTTTTACTTTGAGTATGTTATTGCTGTAACCAGGACTGTACATTGACTTTTTTCTGGGTAGCACAAGTGCTACTACTCAGAAAATATCGTAGCACAGAATTACAGTTAATGCATAGCTTAGTAGCCAACATATTTTTTTCAGTAGCTTATACTAGCAAAATTGTCTCACTACTGTAGCTAATTGTGTATCTATGTGCTAAATTTTATGTCAAGAAATTTGACACCACCTTAAGTTTATTAATATTACTCAGTTTGTTCTTTTTATACAGATTATTTGGGCAACAGCAGCCACATACCACCTGTGGGGAGTGTGTAGGAAAGTGGCTCAGGCAGCAACACTGGGAAGGACCCTCCAAGCAAGAACATCAGCATGAGACAAAAAATGGAAAAGCAATATAAAGTGCTGTCATTGCAAGAGATTAAACTAAATTTAGAAACAGAAAAACTGGAGTTGGAGAAAACAAAGCTTAAGTTGAAGCTACCAGAGACTTGGGCATGAACCATAGATCTCATTGTAGCCCTTTTCACATGTAATTGAATTATTCAACCTATTTATATTAAAGTGTTTTTTATTACACAGAATTTAAATGAAATTAGTTGCATTTAAATTATTTACAAAACATTATTTAAAATATTTCATTTATGTATACTGATCCTATGTAGCACATTTTTTTTTATTTTTGATTATATATATATATACAAATATATTTCCCTTATACATAGAATTCAGCATAGGTAATGAGCAGTAGCCAAGAACAGTTTGTGTCACTCGCACACCCACAAGAGGAGAAAGCAACTAAATGGTAAAAATTACTTCAGCCCCTATGAGTGACTGAGGTGCTGATGTGGTTTTAGCCATTTATCCTCATTTAATGTATTTTCATTTGTGTGAAGACCTACTAAATTTGATTTTAATACAAACCTTCATGTCTTGTGTGGTGGTATGACCCAGTTGAAATTGTTTAACATATATAATGTAAAGACATGCATTTTACTGATATACAAAACTTGTTTCAGTGTTATGTGGTAACGAACTGTGATACTTACAAACAATTCTCTCCATCTCTTCACATTTTTTCACCTCATTAACAAACCTCTTCTGAAAGGCCACCGTACCAGGGTTTAGCTGTATAAAGATTTTTAAAAATATAGAGTGTTTTTACATGTTGGGAATTTTGTGTTATATAAACATTTATTAGAACACAAACATATTTTTAGGGTTAGTTATTGAATGATTGCTTGGCAGTTGGAGCAGAGAAAAGAATGCTACACTTCATATTAACTGAACCAAGATACACAACCCCTGTTCCCCATGTTATAACACTGAAGATAAATATGGACTGGAAAGTTGTTGAAAGCAGAGGTTTAGTTCTGAGCAAAAGACAGGGAGATTATAGTTAGAGTTTGGATGAAGGGGAAGTCTATGTTATTCAGATTACCTACAGAAATACACAAACTGCACAAATATTTCCTTACCCTGCTACCAAACTGACTTCAGTGAATGTCTGTTGACATCATACCAGTTTTCCTTACTGCTAATACATTTCATTTTACAGAAAGAAGCTCATCACCATCTTCAATCATATTTTTTCTCAACCTGCATTTGACAAGCAAGTTACAATAGTATGTGAAATTTGTGTGTGTTCCTGTGTTTAATGTGTCTGATTCAAGGTAAAAGTGCAGAAATACATATAATATGGACATAAAATCTTTCTCATTTCAACCAAGAATCAACCACATGCATGAAAAGGTGGGGATGAATCAAGCTCACAAAATTAAAGGAGAAATGGATAATAAAATCAAGAACAGGCTTTTATGTAAGTCAGCACATTTACAGCAAAATGGTTGTACAGTTCATTCATGAACCAATTTTATTAATACATGTTCACAAAGAGGCATTAACTCAAATATTGACAGATGTGAGGAATAGGCACATGGTGACCTACATGTCAGTCTCTGTGATGTAAATGTTTTATGAATGTCATCTCAATGACATTAGCAAATACTGTCAATGTGTTGCCATTAAATGGCAAAAATTTGGTGTTTAATTGCATCAACACTGACAAAGTTAGCAAAAATTTTGCTAAACACTAAAAGTAAGCCCCCCCCCCCCTCTTTCTGAAATAAAACCGCAAAGAATAAAGCCAAGCTGGTTTAGATATTCCTAAGCCATCATGACTGCCTACTCACATCTTTGAACTGTACGAGTCCCAGATGGCCCAGCTCGTTGATGCAGTAGTGAGCAGACTCTGTCTGGAAAAACAGCTGCACCAGGCACATTTCCTCACTGCGAAAGAAGGAACTCATTCTGGATCCAGTCCAAACCACAGCCTGTCCTTGGTCTGTATTAATTATCTTCTACTACAGATATCCAGCTGCCAAGAGTGTATCTAGGCTTAATATATGACCAATGGAGACTCGCTAAACAGAAACCACAATCAAGTGATAACTTCCAGAGGAGCCTGTTGGTTTTAACTACTCTCCTGTCTTTGGAAGGACAGTCCTCTAACTGCATGTACTAAGGACTCATTCCACAGGAAATCAATTGAGCGTTTGTGACTGGAGGATCAATAAAGCCGCTGAAACTGTGGGTACACAGCGAGTCACATGGAGCTGCGTGTGGCACACTGGGGGCAGATCAACCAACACCAATTATGGGATGGGCAGGGATACCAGTAAGGACCCATCAAGCCAGGGAGGCTTTATTTAATCTATGATTAATTCAGACATGCTGTAAAATCAGACTGACTTCAAATTAGACCCAAAATTCAGCATTCATTTGCCTCATTTATAGTATGTTCTTATATATTTGAGTGTAAAGTGTGCATATGTCAGCACCCATAGTAACACTGGGTGCATGTCAGTACTCAGAATATATATCCTTCTCTTCTGCACTACCACCTCCCTCCTTCCAACACTGGGACATTGGAGGGAGGGTGGACACAAGATAGTAGTAGAGACGAGGAGGATACAACCTTCAAGCACTAGAATGGGGCCTGTGATTCGCTAAACTAGAAGTTGATGAGAGATTAGCACACCTCTACAGAAGCTCCAGACTATGGAAGCTTAGATTTCCATTTGATATGCTTTACGATTTTTGTGCCTCTGGATGTTTAGATTTCCGGGGTACAGGGAGTGATGGTATGGACATTCTTCTAGGCCAGTGTGGGCCGAGGCCTTGGACCAGGCCCAAAGTGATAGCAATGTGCAGGAGCGGTCCATTGTGTGTTATGTCTCGATGTCAGGCCTGTTCGTTTGACCTAGTTACGGTTCACAGCTCCCTGCACCATCTACATATGCATGTTCAATAACGGCCAATTATGTACATGTCTTTGTGTAACTGTAGACTCCTTATCTCTCTCCAGGTATACATTTATCTCCAGGGGTCACCCTTAGCAGAGCTGTGGTGTACAACTTTGTGTGCTTTAGCTCTCCATGCTGCATGATCATTAAACAGCCTTATAGCCCTAAACAGAGTGTGGCCTTAGTTTTGCAACAACAAGACCATGCCAAAAAGCGCCTCCTTGTGGCTGTGCTGTTGTACTATATTCATGAGAATGTTTTTCAGATCAAAGATGAGAAAAATCACATTATGAGCATGAAGTATGGGAAAGGGACAATATAAATGCAGTAGTTTGTTTGTTAAAAGGACCAATAATGGCAACACTTTGGATAAAACACAAACCAAAACTGCATTTAATGCATGTGTAACATGTTCTTACAAACACTGACATAGGCAGACATTGCTGGAATGTTCCTATCCTCAATAAAAATTTCGGGGCTCAGAATGTCAGATTGTTTTTTTCAGTCTCTACAATACATTTTTGATTGTCCCCACCTCATTAATAATTGTATTTTAAGGTATAATTGTATTGTTACTTTTTTTTTTTTGGGGGGGGGGGGAGACAGCAGGGAGTACCAGGCTGGCCTTTTATAAAACTTCCTTCACTTAATCCTGCTGCAAAAGGCCAATGTCATTTGTCCAATCAAATAAAGTAGTAAAAATGTATAATAATTTAAATTTTTACCCGTGTTCATTTTCTCATTGGAAATGCTAAAGAGCAATGACTCAAACACTCCGGCACAGTCTTTGATGCAAGCGTATGGTCTGTGCATTGTGTACGCCATGGAAATGTATTAATGAGGATAACAGCATCACACCAGAAAGCAAAAGTATACTTGGAGCTTTGAGTCAGTCTATGTAATAAAATTACTTGAGGATGATAAGGATAAGAACATGAAGAACACATGTTTACTGTAGAAGGATGCCACTGAAGGCAGAACCTTAAGGGAAAATAGAGATGTCCCACTTATAAGAGCTTCATAAACATATCGTTAGCCATTCATGATGGTTCAGAACATGTCTTTATGTGTCATAAGCCATCATAAGACATTTTGACTTCATAAAGACAGAGATGTTTCATATTTGAGTGTAATGACAACATACATTAAGGTACCTTGAGACAAACATCGAGACTGGTGGCATAAAAATGCTTCCATGCAACATTAATGTGCCAACGATGTCAATGGTCATTAAGAGCAATTATGACTCATGAATTTTAAAAGATTATCAAAATGGTTTTTCCTTAAGATACACTATTGCTCATGAATGTTTGGAATGTTTTTGATGTATAAATAGGGTGCAATATGTGGTGTCAAAAATATTTAAGAACTGAATAGCAATGATAATTTTCAAGCCTGAAGGAAATATACTAAAAGGGAATCATACTAAAGGATACAGGTTTTGACTTCCTAAGTTGTCATGTAGGTAGTGAAGGATGGGTTTCTGAAAAATTAAATTCGGAAGTAATCGAATTTCTCATACAGTGCCGGCCCTTTTTATGCATTAAAATATGAATTTCAGTTACTTGCATTCTGCTCATGATTTAATATAAACATATGTACAAGGAAATACATAAACCTGCCATAACACAAACTCACTCATTTTTACATTGGTAAAATGACCATTCAAAACCAACTCAAAAACATGAATATAGTTTAATAACAATGTGGATAGGTTTGAGAAAGCAAACAGTAATGTTTCACATTAATGTAAATTACCTGTTTACTGTTCTGGCACTCATACTTAAGTGTTGGTAGATCCCTTGTCATGTTTTATAACTTTTCAATGATGAAATATTCTGTGGGATGGTCTTTTAATCTGACTGGTCGTGAATACAATGATGTCATCCAGATATGTGAAAAGACTTCCACTGTAGGATGCTGTTGCGTGGATGGTCGTAGCGGTGGATTTTACAGTAAGACAACTGCAGCAACGAGAAGTAGTGCAACCCAGGTGGGGTGTTTATTTACAAAAATGCCACATGAAGACACACGTATCCACACAATTATATTCACAAGACAAACAAAATATGACAAGAATTATAACAATCAGACTTGCAATTACAGTCTGTCACCTACTGCCACACAGAACCTCCACCAACAACAAATGACCTGCTTAAGTAGGTTTTACTCAGGTATATTTGTTAGACCATACCACTAGCAGCAACAAAATCAGTTAATTCCCTAAAACAATTAGCATGATGTTTCCCCACAATTATCACACATATTAATTTTATCAGTTCCAGACATTTCAAACTTCTCATCTTTCAACCATCTACACGTCCAGAAATACACAATTCAAATTACTGTCTCCCCCCTACCCGAAACAACCCATTGTCCGCATCCTGTGCTTTCAATAAAGTTACACAAATTCAAACAGTCTGTTTACATCATTCAGCTTTGAAAACAGAACAGCAGGAAATAAGCTCAAGGGTTAGTGAATAATACGAATAATACTTTGCTATAATCGCATCATTCACAATAAATATTTAACCTTTGTCAACAGGATGTCATCGTTATGTGGTGAATTATTTTATGTACAGGAACGACCGCATAACAAAGGAACAGTTGCAAATTATTGCTGTTAAAACCAGCAAACATAAATGGTGCACACTAACATCCATGTAAGCTGTAAATGCGAACCAAACAACTTGTCTATACATCAACACCTGTTTAACAGTGGTTTTTCAAAGAATGGAGGATTTTCTCCGTTACAGATACATCAATGTATCCTTCATTTTGAGGAGACGAGGAGGTGACTGAAGGATACTACATCTCATCTCCTACGGTTTTGGAACAGTGGAGGGAGGGAGGACACATAGATCAGTTTCCGGGGCATGGAGGAGACTAGGTGGTAGTGGAGGAGAGGAGGAGATGAAATTTGAGGACTGGAGTGCACCCAGAGTCTCCATTCCATATGTAGTGATAGCAATGACCACCCAGTCCACCAGAGACTTTATGATCCATGCCACCACCAGGCCATGTCCCTCAACTAAAGGATTTACTGTGTATTTATGTTTTGAGCTTAGTCTTAAAGGAAGAGAGAGAGTCTGCTCCCTGAAGTTCAGTGGGTAAGTTGTTCCATAGGAGAGGGTCTCTGCTGTCAATGGTACTTTTACTCACTCTCAGAACAATGAGAAATCCTGCATTTTAGAAGCGAAGTGGTCGCTAGGGAATATAAGGGTGAAGATGGTCCTTAAGGTATGGAGGGCCGAGCCCATTCAAAGCCTGAAGTGAGAAGTAGTATTTATAGCCAATGAGAATGGGTCAATTGGATGCGTAGCCAATGAAGAAAAGCTAGAACTGGGGTGATGTGCTGAAAGCGATATTGTTTTTGTTAGGATTCGGGCAGCTGCGTTTTGAACCAGCTGGAGAGGCTTTCGGGAGGCATTTGCACATCCTGACAAGACGGCATTACAATAGTGCAGTATGGATGTAACAAAAGCATAGATTAAATATTCTACATCATGAGCTGGCAGAAATTTTTTCTGATTTCGACTATATTTCTCAGATGGAAGAAAGCAATTCTAGAGGCATTTTTATATGTGTTTCAAGGGATAGCTCAGGACCAATAATGACGCAAAGGTGCCTGGTGACTGCACTCAAAGCCACGGAGAAGCCATCAAGATGCAGATTGATATCGGAGAGCCTGCTCCTGGTGGACTTTGGGCCAATAACCGCATTTTAATTTATCTGAGTTTAGGAGGAGAACATTTTTGGCCATCCATTCCTTTATATCTTTAAGCCAGGTTTCCATTTTTGACAATCTTGGAAAGGCATCAGGTCTGGCTGATATGTACAACTGAGTATCATCTGCATGACAGTGGAAATGAATGCCATTTTTACGGATAATATTGCCAAGAGGTAAAATATACAAGGAGAATAACAGAGGTCCAAGCATGGACCCTTGTTGTATTCTTTATCTTACTCTGGAGCAATTTGAAGATGCAGCGTTAATACGGACAAATTACAAGTCTTCTTTTGAGCATGGAAACAATGCCTCCTTAGCTACAAGCGTGCCCTCCCAGCTGCTAGAACCTCATATTATTCTCCACTAATATGGGAAAATAAGGGAAAACCCTGATACCTGTTTGACACTGCTACTCAACTAACTAAAAGCAATGCATTGACTGACCACTCCATTCCTGAAACTCACAGAAGCAATGGCTTCATGAGCTCCTTTGACAGCAAAATCTTAAAGATCAGAAACACAGGAGAGAATAGAGAATAGGAGTTTCCTTCCATTTCGGCGTCCTGTTCAGTTTCTGATAAATTAACCTCTCTGATGGGCCAGTCACATGCCTAGACTCTTCGTTAATCAACTCAAATAACAGCTCCACTTCCTTCTTAGATCCTATACTGACACAATTCTTAAAACAGCTGCTATCTGAAATTGAAAAACCCTTATTAAATGTTATCAATACCTCCCTTTCATCTGGTCTTGTACCTTCAAAGTAGAAGTTGTCAAGCCTCTTCTCAAGAAGCCCAATCCAAAACTGAACAACTTTCTGAACGATAGGCCAATTTCAAACCTCCCTTTCCTCTCAAAGATCTTAGAAAAAGCAGTAAAAAAAAAGCAACTTTACTCCTTTTTTCAGACCCATAACACTCTAGAGGTCTTTCAGTCTGGTTTTAGACCTCATGGCATTAATTTCCAGGGTTATGCAGATAATACTCAGTTGTACAAATTAGCCAAACCAGATGCCCTTTCGAGACTGTCAAACATAGATACCGCCTTAGAGATAAAAAGGATTGGATGGCAAAAAACATTCTTCTCCTGAACTCAGATAAAACTGAAATGCTGGTGGTTAGCCTGTAGTCCATCAGGAGCCGGCTGTCTGATATCACTCTGCATCTTGATTGTGTCTCTATGGCTTTCAGTGCTGTCACCAGAGACCTTGGTGTCACTATCTATCCTGACCTTTCTTTTGATATACAAATACATTTCTAAAATTGCTTATTTCCATGTGAGGAATATAGCATAAATATGAAAAATTCTGTCTGCTCATGATGCAGAAAAGTTAGTCCATGCTTTTGTTACATCCAGATCGCACTATTGTAATGCCCTATTGTCAGGATGTACAAATGCAGCTGGCAAAATCTTAACTAGAACAAAACACTATCAGCACATCACCCCTGTACAAGATTCTCTTCATTGGCTACCCATCAAATTCCATATTGATTTAAAAACACTTCTCCTCACATACAAGGTTTGAAATGGGCTTGGCCCTTCCTATCTTTAAGACCTTCTCGAACTTTATATTCCCCAACAATCTCTTTGCTTACAAAATGCAGGACTTTTACCTAAACTGTTATTATCAATGTTATTTTACTTGTTGTTCCTGTTGTTATTTCAACTATTATTTGAATTAGCAACAGTTATGTCAGCCATCTCCACTCTTCTGTCTATCCGTTGTACACCCTGCGTCAGCCAGAAGCAGATGGGCTCCCCCTCTCATCCAGGTTCTGGTCAAGGTTTCTTCCTGTTCGTCAGGGAGTTTTTCTTTGCAACTGTTGGTCTGAGGGGGTTTAGGCCAGGGATTGATTGTAAAGCTGCTTTGTGACAACCTGTTGTAAAAAGTGCTATATAAATAAAATTGAATTGAATTGAATTGACTTCTCATTCTCTTTTTATTGTTACTGCTCTCATTACTATTCGAGTCAGTATGATGCATGCAAGTTATTTCATCATATTACAAGACACTTAATTTACTTTTGTTTAACTCTTTGTCTGCCCAGTGCCGGCCAGAAGCAGATGGGCTCCCCCCTTAGCTGGGGCCTGGTCTGCTTAAGGTTTCTTCCTGGTTGACGGGGACACATCGTCCATCTCTTCCCCAAAGACATGTAGAGGGCAGAATTTTAAAAGTTTGCTGCATGGCGTCCCAATTAGATCCATAGGCATTATCAAAATGCTCCAATCAAAGCCCTAAATCCTCATAGCGATAATCAGTGTTGATTAATAACTTCCTTATCAACTAATTTACAGACATTATAGGTCAGATCAATTAATAGGATAACCAGCTGACATCACCTACTACCATTTAGAGTAGCTTAAGGTACCAACGTTTGCTACTCTAACTGTAATTAGTCAGCTCATCTAGGGCTAGATTTTCCCATGACCACATATTCACATTACCAGTAGGGAATATTGAGAATGGCAAAACAAGTTATTGTTGAAGCCAACATTAACAACTTAGCTTGATATCCCTCTAAGAAAGCACCTGGGAATTTGCTGAAAGCTAAAGGAATATAGATCCATTCAATGAATAGATTGTCTTTTAAATCTAGCCTCATGACCTGCAGTATATATACAGTTAAACGTAAGTCTTATGTCTGATCCTGCTTCAAAAAAAAATTACTGTTAAAAAACATACTGTTCATTTTCCAGAAGTCCTCACCACAAATAAGCTCTCTGTGATTAGAGGGATGCCTGTGGTGTCACTTTCTATTCCTGGACCTTAAGAGAGCCAATGTGTTCAACATTATGTGGTGGGGAATAACTTTGTAGTTGAATTCTTAAGCTAGCTCAAAGACTTTTGAGCTACATGCAAATTACATGTTTGTAAGTGTCATGGTTGAGACAGTTGGTTGTGTTGTCATGGTTGAGCCTAAATGGAGCTGGGTACCAAAGGCAAGGCCCAGATGTGATACATCTCACCATATTCATGATGTCTGAAACCAATTTACTCTTGTCACTGCTTACTCCAGTAACTATGCACTGTGCCCCATTGAGTAAAGAATAAAACCAGATTTTATTTAAAGGAAGGCTTTATGTTCCTATGGTAAAAAAATGGTAAAAGCAACACCTCCTAAAACCAAGAGATTTTCAGAAAGGGCAGAGCTCAGTGTGGTTTAGGTGGAATAGAAAACATGCATGAAAGAAACTACAGCAAAGCTGGTACTATTTCCTCTTAATGCACATGTACAATATATTGCCTTGTTCTTTGTTTAATGGATTCTGTGTAATTTTAATGTACTGCTAGACAGAGGCATGAATTCACATACTTGGATAGAATTTGTTTTTAGCTAAAAAAAAAATTTTTTTTTTTTATCTTGACTTGCAAATATGTAAATTATAAATTTAGTTAGAAACCAGTTAGAAAATAAGTTATGACAGCTACCATGAAGTGGCTGTTATAGTCATTGTGATTATTTAACATTGTCATGTTTTAGAAAACATCAGGATGTATGATTCTTGATGCTCCTTGTAACGACTCAGGTAGGACTCAGATATGGACGTAAAATGCAAGGGTTTTATTAGCAAAAGCCAAAGTCCAAAATCCAAAAACATAGTCAAAGTACAGGCAGTGGTCAATGCCCGGAAGACTCAGCAAAAGCACAAAATCACAATCCAGAAAAGGGGGAAATGAGGAACTGGCAATGATCACAACAGGCAGACAGAACAGGAACAGAAAGGCTTGTAGCATAACAGGAAACTAATCACTGAGACTAAATCACACAGAACAAAGAAAAAGGCAGGGTAGAAATACACACAGGCAAACGAGCTAACGGGACTCAGGTGAACAACAGTGCAGGTGAAACAAATCAGCAATCAGTTAAGAGGGCAGGAGGCAGGACAGACACAGAAGGGTAATGAAAAAAAAGCACAAGGACCGGGGGAAAACAGAAAAACCAAAATACACAAAAACAATCAGAGCCACAAACAGAATGACAGAAAAGCACAGAAACAGCTCACATTACTGACAGCTCCTAATCAGAGCAGACCTGTCTATTGATGTCAATAGTGTCCTGATCAAACGCTTCCCTTCAGTTCATAATCTTGGCATAATATTCAACCCATGACTTAATGTTGTTCCCCACATCAATTTACCGACAAAGTCTGCTTTCTTTCATCCCCATAACATCACTAGGCTCCACCCCATCCTCAGCACTACAGATGCAGTGACTGTACTTTTTGCCTTTATTACCTCCTGCCTTCAATGTAATGCCTTTTTTTCTGGTCTTCCTACCAAAACACTCAATAAACTACATAATATTCAGAATGCAGCAGCCATAGTCCTCACACATACTGACAGATCTGCCCACATTACACCCATTCTCCAGAAACTCCAGTGGTTATCTCTCCCCTTCCACATTAAATACAAATTACTTGCTACTTGCTTGCTACAGGAGTTCCCCAAGGCTCTGTCCTTGATCCACTTCTTTTCTCTCTTTATACCTGTTCTCTTGGACCTGTTATCTCTGTCCACAGTTTGTCCTACCATTGTTACGCTGATGATACCCAACTCTTTCTCTCATTCTCTCCCTCTGACTCACAGGTCTCTGCTCGAATCTCTGCTTGCCTTCAGGATATCCAGAGCTGGATGCACACCCACCATCTTAAACTCAGCCCAGACAAATCAGAGCTCCTCTTCTTTCCGGCTCCAACCTCTCCTCTGCTGGATCTCTCTATCTGCCAGGGTAACACCATCCTGTCACCTTCATTCTGCGCCAAGAACCTCGTAGTGGTGCTTGACAATAAACAGACCCTCTCCGAGAACATCGCAGTGGTGAACCGAGCGTGCAGATTCTTCTTGTATAACGTCAGGAGAATCTGCCTCCTTCTCACCACTTACTCTATGCAGCTGCTAGTCCAAGCGATGGTACTCTCCCATCTGGACAACTGGAACTCCATCCTTGCTAGCCTACTATAGAAAAATAGAACTTTTTTTATCATCAGGTCAAACTGATCAAAATCTTTCTGTCAGGAATCCAGTGTATTATGTTTTTGCTTTTTGTTTTTGCTTGTTTCCCCCAATTTCTGTGCCATGTGCTTGTGTTTTTGTTTCCCTCATGTGTTCCCTGCTTAATTGTTTAATTGATTGTCTGATTGTTAACTCATTACCTGACCTGTTTCAACTGCCAGTTTTCACACCTATTCCGTTTAGTACTTGTTCATTTGGATATAAACTCCTTGAGTTTCTGTCTCCGTTGCCAGTTTGTTTAAGTTTCCATCTTGCAACTAGCTTTATACTCATGTCTGTTTTACCTGCCTGTTTTTGACCTTTCTTTTGGATTCTGTCTTTGTCTAATTGCTGTGTCTTCTGGAATTCGACCATTCACCTGTTTACCTGTGCCAGTACATCAGCATGTTAGCCAGTGTTTTTGTTATGTTTTGGTTTTTCCATGCTTCCATGTGTTCCCCCGTCTCTGTGACATGTGCTTGTGTTTTTGTTTTCTTGTTTGCTCCACCCTCCAGAGGATTGGCAGTGCAAGCCACTGTTTCCTCTGCAAGGTATTATGACCTTGCAGAGGAATATCTAATCAAATAGTATATGCAGAGGTTCTGACCTAATGAACATAACAGTGTTACATGGCAAACTAGTACTAAAGTGGTATCAATGTAAAAGTTGCATTTAAGCCTGGGATTTGTCAAGTAATGATTTCCTACATGCATTAATGTAACCAGCTGGCTAGAGGTAGTCTTCACTGCATAGCATTTACCATGATATCAAGCGGCCGTCTGGGATATGGGATACTACCCATCTTCTCTCCATCTCAATGCCAATCATTTGCCACCCATAAGGAGCAGCATAGCCACAGTCATACTCAGCTCCATTTTCGTTCATGGTCATAACGGTTTACTGTACAAATTGCTCATAAAATGCTATTTTCTATAGGGCCTTCAGATCCTTCAAACAAACAAAAAGTTTACTGAACTGAAAGTATCTAGTTATTTGAACTAAGGAATAATATTATCTGAATCTCATGCTTGATTGTTCTCACATGTTTATTTTGATAAAGGACACAACAAAGTGCATCCCATTAGTGAAACAATTTTTCCATGCTTCTGTACTTCCACCCTCCAAAGTACGTACTCCCAGGCATGGACTGAAGTACACACTCAGGAGTACAGTAGTATGGAGTATGGAAGTATGCAGTTTGGGACACAGCTATCAGACTAGACTATCAAACATTTCCTTAAAACTGTCCTTGCTATCCAATATTTTTAGCTATTGAACGTTAACATTGACTCACAAAAGTTGTCTCAGTAATCAGCTAGTTAATATTAGAGGAACAGATTAATTGACATTTTCGTCGTAGGTACATTCACAAATAGTCAATCTGCACCGATGCATGGCAAATTAATTTAGGACTACCATAAATGAACTCATATAATGAAAAATCAAGCACACAGCTAACCTTAAAACGAGCACTGCCAACGTACCTCCTATGACCACAATTTCCCCAACAGATCGACTGCATCATCAGCATGGTTAACTCATGAGTTGACACATCGTTTCCATCTTACACCCCCAAATTGTGTGAAATTGCACAAAATACTTGGTAAGATTGCTTTCTGCATTCTATTAGTGAAACAAACAGTATTTTCTGTACCATCCTGGATCATGAGTAAATTTGTTAAATATAAGTAGTACTGATTATTAATTACTGTTTATTTTTTTTTATTTTAACCCAGATTTTTTCCCAACCTGAACCAGAACAACAACTGAACCAAAGATGTTGACCTCACTGCAGTACCTGCTCTGTTGGCTTTGTGAGGAGAGGCTGAATACGTGACTCCTCTGACGACAATCTTGCTTCTTACACACACAGCAGCTGCACTGCTAGTTGCACACTGCTTATGGCGTTGGAGGAAGACGTAGTCAGCATATGCTCAGTCTGTGCCGCCATAGGTGCCCAGCATGACCAGGAAGGGCACTGTTGCGATGAGACCAACAAACTTAGCCGGCTTTCCCTCTAGATCATCCCCAGCGATTTGTGAATTGTGAACTGTGCCTTGCCAGGTGTGGACCTCCGGCCATAGCCGGCAATGGCAAGACCAGGTTTTGTTCCCCTGACCTCAAGGCTCCCAGGCAAACGCCACCCAGAAGCCCACTTTATATTTTTTTAATGAAATCTACTCCCCTCCCCTGCTGAGTGACAAGGAGGTTCCTTTCAGCTGTTCCCCTGGCCTAGCACCAGACAGCTCCTGCATGGAATGCTGTGAGTTCCTCCTTTTCTTTTGGGCTTTCTTGGGAGCTGTCCTTGGTCCTGAAAAGCACACGGCTCCTGTGTCACAAGCAGGTTTTCAGTCTCAGGTGTGGCACAGGTGCAGGTGATGATTCAATTCGGCTGTCAATCAAATCCAATCAGGCCTAGGTAAGGATGGTATGCCTCTGAAGGGAAGAAAAAGAAAAGGCAATAAAACAGTGTAACAGACAGATTTTTTTTGTTTCCAACCATGACACTAAAACCATCAGTTGCGATGCCAACACACTTTTTGAAATCAAGACCAATGTTGCCGAGAAACCGAGTTAGTGCTGTGGCAACTGCTTCTGCCGTCCCTCCCTACATAACCACTATTGCCAAATATGCTGAAACAGGTTTGTTCAACAAGATGCTGATGTATAGCGCTACTACACACAGCTGCTTTGCCACAGCGATGTCTGTGCTCTCATCATTAAAAAAACATATAGAAATTTTCTGATGTCTTTAAGCAGACCTTTGAACATGCAGGAGGCTATAATATTAATGATAAGCACTGTACAATGGAGGCTCATGTCTTTTTCATATTCAAAGCCTACCAATTCCCCCAAGTGATCCACTGAACTAACTGTTGTGTGACAAGCGATATAGTTAGCCAACTGAGGTTCAGTTTTGTGCATTGTAGTCAAATGTTTTGTCAAAGTGAAAAAAAATCAGTTCAGCTTGTAGAGGGAAATGGTTTTCCTTGGTCTTTCTCTGCTTCCCAGTCTTTATTGTATTTTCTGCTGTCCTGAAAAGGGTCTGTCTGCAGTCTTAACTCTTTGGCAATGGGCCTGAGAGTTGAGGTGGCCTGAGAGTGTTCCAAAGTTTGAGACTCTTGGTTCACATGTTAATCACGGACATTTTCAATGTTTTTAATTGGAGATGAAGAGTGATTGCAATGGCTATCTGTCAATAGCCTCACTAGCTATGTTATGCGTCACGTATTTGCTGGCTAGACATGAAGGATAGTCTCCTTGTCTTTATAGCTTAAGTTGGGGAAAAGGACCATGTTAGTTGGCTATCAGTAGCCTAGCATTGTTGCTTGCCTTACACATTAGATAGCTTGTGCCGTTGCACTATTATTATTTTCATCACTATTGAGGTTACTACCCATCTACATTTCACTCAGCCAGTTTGTTTTGAAAAGTGCTGGGGACAGATTCATTATATTAAAGGCATCTGTTAGACACTCTTATCCAGAGCGGGGTAAAGTCCCAAGTGCCAAAGGTGACCGAATAGATCAGGACTCCCCTACAGACTATCGAAGGAGAAAATTAACTACAACAGCCTAGGTTAAAAACAAATCACAGTTAAAACAAGAGCAAATAAGGGTAGAGACATTACAAAGAGCAAGGGGGGGGGGGGGGGGGGGTGCAGCCTGAAGAGATGGGTCTTCAGTCTGTGCTTGAAGGTGGCCAATGTCTCTGTCATTCTGACCTCCACAGGAAGGTCATTCCACCACCAGGGGGCCAAGACAGACAGCAGATGTGACCTGGAAGTGCAGGAGCAGAGAGGGGGTGGCATCAGGTGACCAGAGGTGGCAAAGCGGAGGGGTCTGGCAGGGGTGTAGGGTCTAATGATCTTCTGGAGGTACGCCGGGGCTGGTATGCTAGCACCAAAGTTTTAAATTTAATGTGAGCAATAACAGGCAGCCAGTGGATTCTCTGGATGTGGTACAGGAAGAACCTGCATGCCAGGTTCCAGAACCAAGTCTCTTGTTTGCCCCATTTTCCCAGTAGCAAAAAGCTGCCTAATACTTACACACACCTGAATTTAACGCATTCCTCAATTTAAGCCAGACCCTCTCTCAATACAGCAATTAAGTCACCTGAAAATGTTTACACTGAGTGAATAATGAGGTAAATATGTGTAGCCCCAGAAAACACACAGGACAAATGAAATGTGGGGGTTTTATTCTGCTAGAACTGTTTTAGTTTTTTAGAATAATATTTTAGGGAGCACAAGTAATGAATTCTGGCTCCTATAGCATGCAAAATGTTCATATCACAAACAGTTACCTTATTCGAATTGGTTTCAGCACCCAGTGAATGCAATTTTACAATAAACAAAATGATAGAACAGACTTGGTTCCTATACAACGAAAGACAATATAAAAATATCCAAACAAAATCCAGTAGTGGCACTTTTCCTAGTAAAAGAAATTACACAGTCTTAGTCTCATACAGTTAAAATTACACTGTACTAATAAATTAAACACTTTTCAACAATGAGCCAGTTACATATGTGCACAGATTCTAGCAATTTTACCCCGTTAACACAACTAACAGCAATACTCACGTTACAATTTAAAAATACAAACTTTCAGTTGACGTATAGATATAGCAAGAACAATATTACACTTTTCATTTGGCTAATACTACATACAATGGACAACTATAACCAACTAACCTTCTCGCTAGCTAGCCTGCTAGTGAAACCACATGGTGCAGTCTGGATGTCAGTCACTCTGCGTATCTACCGCCATCCACGGGCTTAAAATCAAAATAAAAAGAACATCGGTCCACAAATCACTGCAATATACATTTTTATATACTTTACAGTTATTACTTCTGCAGATGTTGCATGAATGTGATATACTCTCTTACTTCCGAGTCACAGCCAGCAACCACAGCCCAGCAGCCATTAAGCCAAACGTTTTCTGTGCTCAACCATCGCGCTACCCGATAACATCACTGATTACCTAGGTTCTTAAAGGCGCAGTAACGTAAATAAAAGGTTTTAGGAATTTCATGTTATTGTGTTTTTGCAAGTTGCAGCGCGTTTATGTAATGTTGTCCTGTAGTGGGGATTTGTAGTTGCTTTGCATGTCTGCACCACCTTACAATGTGGTGGTAATGACAAAAAACAGGAGACGCAAAGGCTTTCATTAAAAATGATCAATTAAATTTATTTATAAACATGAAAAAGCATTAATAAATTTCACATGTATTCACCTATTTTGTAGCATCAGAATGAAAGGGAAAATAACTAGGTACTTAAATCAACATGCTTGTGAGCCTCTCATTTCAAGTGTGCAACAAATGTTACAATGTTAAAATGTTATCATACTTGTGTCTTGCGATCAATTGCCCTCTCGACTTCAGTAAAGTAAATGTGATCTGTCTTCCTACCTCCGGCTTACGTGTGAGTTCTTCATCATGGACTCTAAGCTCGCCACATTGGTGGTAGATTTGGATGAAGAAGTCTTGAGAGATCGAAGAGGTCAATGCAATACAAGACCCGGGGGATAACCCAGAAGCCCAAGCAGTTAGCTGTCCCCCTTGGCCATTTACAAAACAGGGTGCCAGCAACCAGATGGGGAGCAAGGAACCGAGTGTAGCCTTCCCCACTCTACCTGATGCAGCTACTGCACCCAGGCTCCTTAACCTGAGTCTAGCTGAGACAGACAGCGCTTCCCACCCCCATGGCTTCGTAGCCTGGGGTGATAGGGAGACTGCCTGTTTAAATGCCTCAGGGGCCTCTGGGCAGCCATGCTGCACGGAGGTAGCTAGCAGATTAGCCCAGCCCTGGCTAACTGCTTACAGGTTTTCACCACCATCTGCCAAGCTGGGCACCATCTCCACCCAAAAAGTGTAACCTGGGCAATGTAGTTAGCATGAGCGGTGTTGCTGCAGACCCGGACAAAGTGGGTACTGTCAGAGACTGGCTAACTTTCTGTAACATCTCAAATCTGTGCAGCTTCCTGGGGCTGGGCTCCTATTACCGCTGCTTCGTGAGAGACTGCCACCATTGCCAGGCTCCTGCACCTGACAGACAAAGGGTGAAGGTGCTGTGGCCTTCACTCAGCTCCTCATCGCTCTCACCCAGTCACCAGTCCTGGCCCTTCCTGACGAGAGCTGGCCCTTCATCATTGACACAGATGCCAGCAACGTACCCATCAGTGGGGTGCATTCCCAGGAAGGGGAAGCGGGTGAGCGAATGGTAGCCTACTCTAGCCACTCTCTGAACCAGGCAGAGCGCAACAACTTCGTCACCCACTGTGAACTGTCAGCCGTAGTCCAGACGCTGCGCCAGTTTCAATTTCAAGGTTCCAGAAGGCCAGGTGGCGCGGTGGATCAAGTCCTTCCAGGACTATGACTTTGAGGTGCAGCACTGGGCAGGGCAGATCCACAGCAATGTAGACGCCCTGTCTCGACAGCCCTGTGAGCCCATGGAGTGTCGGTACTGCAGACGCCTGGACGACCGTGATCATGGGTGATTCCCATGGTGGCAGGCCTCCAGCCGGACATTGCAGTAGGCGAGCAGTGTCCCATTGACCACCAAGAGGTGCAGCAACAGCAGGACAGTGACCTGGTCCTGCTGTGGGTGCAGAGTTGGCTGGACGCGGGGAGGTGGCTGGAGTAGGCGGAGGTGTCAGCGCTAGGCCCTGAAACCAAGGCCTGCTACTCTCAGTGGGGTACGCTCACACTCCACGGTGGGCTATTGTACGGCGAGTGGCGAACACCAGGGCAGGGGATGGACCTGCTACAGCAGCTGGTGCCGTGGACACTTTGCCCTCAGGTGCTCCAGCTTGTTCACAGCTTATCAGGGACAACCTCCATCAGCTGCATGGGAGGTTCTACTGGGTGGGTGCAGGCAGAATGTTGAACTGCACGTACAATGCTGTGATGTCTGCACTGCCCAGAAGGGACTGGGCCACCACTCCCACACCCCCAGCAGCAGTACCACATGGGGGCCCTCATGGTGGTGGTGGACATTCTTGGACCTTTGAAGTGAGTGTGCTCTGATTTCCTAACTCTGGCTTCTGAGTGAGTTTTCATCATGGACCCTAAGCTTGCCAAAATATGATTCTGCTAAAATGGAACAGGAATAAAATTACTTCATTTGTTGATTTGTAAATTAACAAAGTCATTAGTGAACTGCTCTTCCATTGAAAAACCAAGATGTGTTTGTTAACTTTTCCAGAGAGACAACCAAGAAACTCAGCAGTCGAATCAGAAATTAAAGTTTATTCCATACAACAGTCCTCAGCAAGTAAAGGAAACTGAAGTGAGTGTTTCTCACAGGAGTTTATATTAGAGCTGTGGTTCCCAAATTGAGTGCCCTATCATCCTGGGGCACCATGATGACAGGCCAGGGGTGCCGTGCAGAATCTCTGCTCATTTAGATGTTTTGACAGAATTGCTTGCTGAGCCTTACCTTCAACCACTTATAAACAAATAACATTTTTATACAAAACGTATGTAGAAACCTAAAATTCACTAATGAACACAGATTAAATCCATATAGTTTGATTAAAGCATGAGTTCCACCTGGAAACCTTAAGCTGTAAACTGTTAGCAAATTAACAGCATGCCATGCTAAGCTTAGCTCAAGTTGATTGGTGTCTAAATCAGTCACATTATGGCAAGGCAAATGACACACAGGAGCTAGAAGACCCACCTGCTTCTTGCACTACTGCCTGTTCAAAGTAAATGAAAAGAAACCTAGGGCTCTATTTTTGGCAGCATGTGCAACGTCCTATGGCCGTGGTGCAGAAAAGTTATTTTCTGCACCACACCAGCACCGCAACAGGAAAAATGCAGAAGCACAAAGCCACTTGCACAAGGGGCGTAAAAGTGTAATGTCTGGGAGTGTCCTCTGGAAACAAATAGGAGTACCATGCAAATTATGGGGCGCAATACCTGAATTGGCAGTGTTTGTCCAAAGAGAAACCCTTGAACTTAAGAGGTCTCAAAAGCAGGTCTATTCAGAGTGCAAAACACGAAGGTAAAAAAATAAATTATAATACTTTGACTAAGCCAGCAGGTGTCATAACATGACTTCGGAGATATTACTGAAAGGCAATAATTGTTTAACTTTTTTTGTTTAGTTTTTTTGTTACTATGTTCCCACTGTACTGAACTTGAACCAAACCGTGGTGTCCAAACCATAGTGTGAACCTTTACGCACATAGCAACTATGTATGACAAACTATGATACAAATGAACTTGCGTGCCTGTTGCCACATTGATCTGTGATAGTTTGGCAGCTGGAGACGAGTTGACAAGATGTAAAACAGCTAAACATACAACATAAAACAATTTAAACAATGGAAAGATTTGTCACACATAAAAGACATGCTGATCCTGGAACATCGAGAGCAGCTGAAACAGATCATAAACCTGAACTAGCACCAAAAAAAAACAAAAAACAGGCAGTACAATGAAAGGTACTTAGCTTACGGTTTTTCGTATGTCGATGATACTAGCTGTCCAACAGCACAATGCCTGATCTGCAGGGAGAAACTTTCAAATGCCTCAATGGTACCAAGTAAACTGAAGAGGCATTTGGAGACAAAACATGATTCTTACAGGAGTAAAGATGTGGAATACTTCAAGTGCTTAAGAGCTCAGAATGATAAACAGAAACGCTTACTGCCAACGGTGTGTGTATCTGCGTCTGACAAAGCATAGGAGGACAGGTACTTGCTGGCTGAGTTCATAGCCAAATCCAAAAAGGCCCATACCATTGCAGAGTCCCTAATTCTACCAGCTTGTAAATGCATTGTAAATGTTATGATTGGGGCAGATGCTACTAAGGAAATAAATAAGCTCCCCCTGTCTGACAACACAATCAAATATCGCATAAATGGCATGTCATCTGATACTGAACAAGTTCTAACGTAGAAATTGAAAACTGATGATTCCACTGACCTAAGTGGGCACTACCAGCTCCTTGCCAGTGTGAGACACATTGATAATGACTCTAAGTCTATTGAGGAGAACTGCTTTTTCTGCAAAGCGCTACCCATTCACACAACAGGACAGGAAATATTTAATGTTACTGACTCCTACTTGAAAGACAATGGTCTTAACTGGGGAATGTGCCATAGCATTTGCACAGATAGAGCTGCATCCATGGCTGGCAAAGTAAAAGGACTAAAGTAAGCAAGTTGAAAGAGCAAACCCCAGATGTGAAGATCAGCCACTGCATGCTTCACCGTGAAGTCCAAGTCCCAAAAGCAGTGCCACCCAGTTTAACAGAAGTTTTAGAACAAGCTGTCAAAGTGGTGAACTACATAAGATCACGCCCATTGAATACACACTTGTTCACAATTTTATGTAATGAGATGGATTCTGAGCACCAGAGCCTCCTGCTGCACATGGAGGTGCGCTGGCTCTCGCGGGGAAAAGAACTCACTGAGGATCTGAAAAAAAGAATCGTTGTTCTACATAAAGATGGCCTAGGCTATAAGAAGATTGCCAACACCCTGAAACTGAGCTGCAGCATGATGGCCAAGACCATATAGCGGTTTAACAGGACAGGTTCTACTCAGAACAGGCCTCTCCATGGTCAACTAAAGAAATTGAATGCACGTGCTCAGCGTCATATCCAGAGCTTGTCTGTGGAAAATAGAAGGATGAGTGCTGGCAACATTGCTGCAGAGGTTGAAGGGGTGGGGGGTCAGCCTGTCAGTGCTCAGACTATACTCCGCACACTGCATCAAATTGGTCTTCATGGCTGTCATCCCAGAAGGAAGCCTCTTCTAAAGATGATGACAAGAAAGCCCACAAACAGTTTGCTAAAGACAAGCAGACTAAGGACATGGATTACTGGAACCATGTCCTGTGGTCTGATGAGACCAAGATAAACTTATTTGGTTCAGATTGCGTCAAGCGTGTGTAGCAGCAACCAGGTGAGGAGTACAAAGACAAGTGTGTCTTGCCTACAGTCAAGCATGGTGGTGGGAGTGTCATAGTCTGGGGCTGCATGAGTGCTGCCGGCACTGGGGAGCTACTGTTCATTGAGGGAACCATGAATGCCAACATGTACTGTGACATACTGAAGCAGAGCATGATCCCCTCCCTTCGGAAACTGGGCCGCAGGGCAGTATTCCAACATGATAACGACCCCAAACACACCTCCAAGATGACCGCTGCCTTGCTAAAGAAGCTGAGGGTAAAGGTGATAGACTGGCCAAGCATGTCTCCAGACCTAAACACTATTGAGCATCTGTGGGGCATCCTCAAACGAAAGGTCTCTAACATCCACCAGCTCTGTGATGTCATCAATGAGGAGTGGAAGAGGATTC
Source organism: Albula glossodonta (assembly GCA_019788955.1). Lineage (NCBI taxonomy): Eukaryota > Metazoa > Chordata > Actinopteri > Albuliformes > Albulidae > Albula > Albula glossodonta. The sequence continues at coordinate 106,804 of JAFBMS010000177.1, read as the reverse complement.
CGGTGGCAACCTGTGAAGCTCTGGTGAACTCCATGCCCAAGAGGGTTAAGGCAGTGCTGGAAAATAATGGTGGCCACACAAAATATTGACACTTTGGGCCCAATTTGGACATTTTCACTTAGGACCGTACTCACTTTTGTTGCTAGTGATTTAGACATTAATGGCTGTGTGTTGAGTTATTTTGAAGGGACAGTAAATTTACAGTGTTATACAAGCTGTACACTGACTACTTTACATTGTATCAAAGTGTCATTTCTTCAGTGTTGTCCCATGAAAAGATATAATTAAATATTTGCAAAAAAGTGAGGGATGTACTCACTTTTGTGAGATACTGCAAATGACAAGTCTTGGTGGGCCAAGATCGCCTACCCAGCAGACATTTTCAACCATTTGCAGGGAAGAAACAAAAACATTCTCACAACCACTGACAAAATTCTAGGCCAATCTTGCACTGTGGCAAGAAAGAGCAGCAAGCAAGAACCTAGATATGTTCCCATTAGTAGCAAATGATCCCACGCACATGACAACAGCTCTACTAAAAGAGAAAGCTTATCTGAATACACTCGAGGAGAGATTTGACTCATATTTCCCAACAAACAAAAACAACGACAACGACCTCAATTAGATCTGTGATCCTTTCAATTTTCTGTCATGAGGATTAGCAAAACAGCTGCCAATCAAAGTGCAAGAGGAGCTGGCAGATCTTAGGATGGACAGCACTCTTAAACCGCACTTTGGAGTCATGGGTTTGGATGCATTTTGGCTGCTTGCTGCACACAAATACTCAACTTTGTCAGACTGTGCCATCAGTGTCCTGTTCCGCTTCCAAACATCTTAAATTTGTGAGCTGGCTTTCTCATCCCTTTCATACATGAAGAGTAAAATGTGGCACTGCATGTCAATGGGGCAGGACTTGCATGTCACACGCTCGTTAATCTCCCCATACAAAGCCTTCGTTCTCAAAGGCAGGCGCATGTATCCCACTAATTACAGATGCCTAACAAAGCACTTGTGCACTCCTTTCAGCATTCCCAAGTTATGTTATGTTTTAAAGAAAAAAGATAATTGCATTTCTATTATGAACATCATTCAATTTATGTTGTTAATCGGATAGACCTTTTAATTTCAGTATTTCAGTTCAGTTAATTTCAGTTTTCAATATGTGACCTAACCTTTATAAGACTTTGTCAATACTTGACTCATTTGTTGATATTTATAAACAGGTGTTATGCAAACATTTCGTTTCATTTTTGTGGATAGGGGTGCCTTGGGAAAAACATTACAGTAAAGGGGTGCTTTGGTTGAGAGAAGTTTGGGAATCACTGATATAGAGAACGATAAACAGTGTATGTTCCTATGTGGCACTGACAAAGAACCAGCCTTTGATCATAATAGGAAACATTGCAGTCTTATTAAATCATATCGTCATATGCAAATGCAGTGTGCCAACTCGAACAGATTAGAGAATGCAAACGTGGTGTGTCACCTAGATGAGATTAATTAGCGGAAAACATAAACAGAAAACAGGGTGATAGCGATGGTGTGCAATCAGCAAAGGTAATAATTGTAATAAGGGATTATGCCTGTGTGTTCATTTGGCAAGCGTGGTGAATGCTATTTCTTTCTGGTTACCTCGTCACCCCTAATTTTCTTGAGCTTCCTACACCACAACACAGTTGCACTGTTTCCCAAACAATGTAGCTACTATCAGAGTTTACCAAGACTGAGGTGGCAACCAAACAATGTTCCAAAAGCTTCATACAATACCTGAGTCACACATTAACTATTATTAAAAAGATGCAAGTTACAGGCATGACCCAGGGCTACGCACAAATGTGCTAGCTAGCTAATTTATGATAGCTAGCTGAAAAACTAACAAGCTACAGCAGAGGTCTTCAATGTTTTTCAGGCCAAGGACCCCTTGGCTGATAGAGACATGTGGAGGGACCCCCTATTTCATATCATATAAAATTGTGCTGCTTGTCAAACCTGGCCTACAATAATGTGTAGAGTGGTCTATAGTGCCATGTATAAAAATACTTTATAATGGTGAATACAATGCTAAGCCATTAAAATAATAATTATTGACAGAGTTATATATTTATAAAACATGTTGTTTGTCATCATCTTTTTTATTTAGGAAAATCAAGAATGCACAATTAATATGGCATGCAATTATTTCCAGTGTTTTATTGGTGCCACACATAGAGTGGTTTAGCATAGGATAGCTAGCTGGTGCTTGGCTCTCAGGTTGATCACATTTTTGCATGAGGATTCATGTCATCAATGCTGTAATTTTTTAACGTTTTTTTTTTGTCATTTTTAGCAAATAGGAAGATTTATCTTTCCTTATTATTGGTTATATTTATGTTAATATGTATTTTCATACTTATTTACATTTTTGAAAGAAAAAAGTTTGGGATCAAATAATTTGGCGGAACCCCTGCAGTAACTCTGATGACCCCCTAAGGGTCGCAGACCCTCTGTTGAAGATCTCCAAACTAGAGAACAGGAAAAGGGGTGACTGAGATACTCATGACGATTGCAGTCTGCTTCAAACAGTTTAAATACATCTCCTGTAAAAAATGTAGAAAATGTCCGCCATTAAATGTGAACCAAGAGTCTCAAGCCTTGGAACACGACTGACCAATGAAAACCAAGAAAAAATATGTCACGTTACATCACTTCCACCTCAACTCTCAGGCCCATGGCCTGCAGACCTGAGGGTGCGTTCCAGTACTCAAATTTCATGTCCTCCTCTCCGCCACTACCACAGTGTGTTCCAATACTTGCGCTCATCTTCTACCCTCCTACCTACCAGAAGTAAATGGAGGAAAGGAAATTTGGAACTTAAATGAAAAATTGGAACAGCTAATCTGATTCACCCATCATCAGAGTCCACTTCAGCTGTTAATGAAGTAGTAACTTCAACCGATTGTGAGGATACCTAAACCAATCAAAATATTCTATGGGATTTTTCTGACTGGTCGTGAGCAAAATTATGTCACCCAGAAATGTGAAAAGATTTCCACATTAGGATACATTGACATATCCTTTCTTTGGAGGAGATGAAGAGGTGAGTGAAGGATGCTAAATGTCATCTACTATGATTTTGGAACAAACGAGGGAGGGAGAACATATAGATAATCTTCCGGAGCATGGAGACCAGGTGGTAGTGAAGGAGAGGAGAACGATATTTCAGTATTGGAAAGAACTCCACCTTGTCTCCTCCATGCCCCAGAAACTGATCCTCCAAATGAAGAATACATCAATGTATCCTACTGTGGAAGTCTTTTCACATTTCTGGGTGATACCATTGTGCTCCTGACCAGTCAGATTTAAAGACCATCCCACAGAATGTGTCACCATCGTAAAGATCTAAAACATGACAAGGGGTTTACCAACACTTAAGTACAAGTGCCAGAACAGTACTCAAGTAATTTACATTAATGGGAAAACTTTTGTTTTGCGTTTTCAAACATATCCACATTGACGCGATAGATACGAATGGTAATTTTACAAATGTAAAATTGAGTGAGTTTATGTTGTGGAAAGTTTATTTATTCCTTGTTTGTGTTACATCATGAGCAGAATGCAATAAAATGACATTTGTATTTTTATGCATAAAAAGGGCTGGTGGTGTTCCAGAAGTGTGATTGGCTTTGGTATCCTTGGAGTCAGCCGAAATTATTACTTCATCAATAGTCGACGTTGACTTTGATGATGGGCGAACTGAATCAGCTGTTCCAATTTTCGATTCATCTCCTCCTTTCCTCCACTTGTTTCCTCCCCTCCTTTCCTCCACATATTTCTGGCATATTTCCGGGGTAGGAGAGAAGGGGAGGAAATGAGTGGAGGAAAGGAGGAGACCAGAAAAAGTATTGGAACGCAGCCATGTAGAGACAGCGACTCCAATAGAAGTCAATGGGGACAAGTACAGAACCAGGAAGTGTCACCAATGGACATGCAGAGTTATGTCCTGTGTCACATTCTCAAAGAAAAAGATGCAACACAATGACACGTTGAACAAATTACTTGAAAGCCCTCTTAATAATAGTTAAGCCCCCCCTTTTGTCTTCTCACTGCCATGAAAGTAAATCTCATCGGTTGCACATAAAAACTTACGCAAACGCATTTCAAATGCCGTATCCATGTGTATGTCTTGTGTACTTAACATTGATAATAACCAGTATTGTAATAAATCCCTACTCAACAGGCACTCTGTCGCCCAAACCTTCCCCCCTACTCGCTATTTCCTTTACATTTTAGTTGGCAAATATGAATTACACCCACTATCATCTTAAATGAATGAAAAAATGTCATACTTAAACGTTCCTAAGTTTGAATTAATATTGGCAATTAGCCACAAAAAAATAAAAGGTGAAAACACACAGGATATAGGATTAAATTAAACATATAAGGGAGGTGGAGGACAGGTCACAACTTGCAGGTTGTTTCAATAATTTAAACAGAGAACCCAAATTCATTAAAAATAAGCAAGCATATATTAACAAACAGTCTTTAATAATGCTATCATAAAGGTAATTGTTCCAGTTTTGGTATACAGACAGTCCCCGAGTTACGATGGTCCGACATACTTTTTTTCTTTTACTTTTACAATGGTGTAATAGCATCACCTTTAGTACCGTATTCAATTAATTAGATGAGACTTTCAACACTGTATTATAAAATGGGTTTTGTGTTAATGATTATGCCCAACTTTATTACTTTCAAGGTGGACTAGGCTAGGCTGTAATGTTCGGTAGGTTAGGTAGGTTTAAGTGTATTAAATGCATTTTTGACGTACAATATTTTCCAGTTAATATTTTCCCATTGTAAATCGGGACTATCTGTGCTTTACACAAGACAAGTCATGAAGATTCTGCATCCCTTTTGCAAGCTTTCCTGCCTGTCAAGCTCACAACTGAGGCCAGCAAGCCATTATATTTCAAGTTCCGAATATCCAGCTCTGTACATGTCATAGGCGTATAAATATGACATCACTGCATTTTTGGGGAAATAAAAATGCCTGTATCTTTTTAAGTGTATTGTAACAAAACTGAAAAACTGCTGTGATACAATGTTTGGAGTGTTAATTTTATTTTGAGTTAATTTTGAGTCCAGTGGGAAAATTGTGTTTCAGCCCACAACCTGCTAGATGGTGACACTTCTTGCAGTGCTTATATTGAAAGCTGAAAGCTGGCCCCTCTGCTGCAGACAGACTCTATTGGGTTATATTTGGCCAACTTTGTTGGCCTCATTGGTCCTGAAAATCAGAATCAGCAGATAGGTCAGGGAGAAGCGCTTAGAAAATGGGTAAGGTTCTTTCACCTATACCAGTTGTGATATTATAACAACAGAAATGATATCATGATCCTCAAAGGAGGATAGTGTGGGGTTGCATATGTATATGTTCAAGGGCAAATTGCATCTAATAGCACATGCGATATTAATAACGGCTTGATAGATTGTGCCTCTGGGAAAATATTACCCATACTGTTCCCACTGTCCACTTGTAAAGCTCCCCCAACAAGCGACCACATTTTTAAAAACAAGCCCAAAAAACCGCAACCCACAACTTCAAGCGACAAGCCAAAACTTGTATATAATAAGTGGACTTGGCAACGCTGTTATGACATGAGGTCGTGACTATAACCTGGCATAATTAAAAATTGCCAGCTGGTTTACCAGCGATCTGGCTGGCTGTATCACAGCACCAAAAAAAGGCCAACTGAAAGAAACCGCTGTGTTTTAAAATGTGCTTCTCTTAGCAGAGCCCCAGCATAAGAAAGTAAAATTTTATTTATAAAGCACCTTTCAAAACGAGTCACAAGGTGCTGTAGAATGAAAACATTAAAGAAAATAGAAATAAAACAGAAAGTAAGAAAAAGAAAAAACAGGAAACAACAACATAAAGACACTAAAACTACAAAGAAGGGAAACACACATTACAAAACAAAGTGTTTATGAAACAAGTGAGTGTTTAACAGCTTCTTAAAACTATCCACTGACTCCACATTTTTTTATAACTAAGGGAAGATGGTTTCAGAGAGTGGGAGCTCTGTTGTATTTTATCAGAAATGCTCTCAGGGCCTATAATAAGGACTTCTGTTTTGCCAGGGTTTAGCTGGAGGAAATTATATGACATCCAGTCCTTGATAACTGCTAAGCAGTCTTGCAAGGTAGAGAGCTTACTAAGGTCATTTGGTTGGAATGAGCAGTACAGCTGTGTATCGTCTGCATAACAATGATAAAAAATACACTTAAAATGACTAATTAAGAAACCAAGGGGAAGTATGTATAGGGAGAAAAGAATAGGACCAAGGACTGAACCATGGGGCACACCACAAGTCAGCTGAGCAGATGAGGAGATGTAATCATCAATAGCCACAGAAACACTCTTATCTGACAAATAGGAGGCAAACCAGACAACAACAGTCCTAGTTAAACCCACCCATTGCTGAAGCCTACTAAGGATAATAGAGTGGTCAGTTATGTCAAGCAGCACTTAGGTCAAGCAACAACAGCCAAAGTAAAAACCAAATCAAGAGAATGACCATGTTTGTGTATTGGCCCTGAGACCTGATGCATTAAATTCAAAGACTAGTTATGCTTAAAAACTCAGCAGAAAATATCTGATGCATCATCAACATGTATATTGAAGTCACCAACAATCATAACTTTGTCAAGTTTAACAACCACAGAAGATAAAACTCGGCAAATTAAGTTAGAACGCCATTATTTGGGCCAGGTGAAAGGTAGGTCAACACAGAGAAGAGAGGATTAGCCAGTCCAATCCTAAGCATAAGTGCCTCAAAAGTGTTGAACTCACCAATGTCCAAGGAGTGGCAGCATGTTCAGATATGGAAAAAAAAATGATTTGGTGGATCCAAAAAGGTAGGTTTAAAATAGGAGATGGCTAACAGGATAATGTCAGTTGTGATTGATTAATTGATGTAAATGTTACAAGGGCGGAGTGGGGCTAAGTTACCATTACAGATACTGTACAGAAAGTTTGAGTAGTAGCCTATATGATGGTGTAATTGGCCAGCTAAAATTAGTGAATGTCTGGGTAATCTACGCTGTATTTAAGCAGGAGGTGTCCTGTCATCTAGTGGAAATTGCTTTTTCACTTCAAGCTAACATGACGAGTGAGCGATTATTAAAAGCCCTGAAAATACTGTGTACGTATGTTTTTACAGCATTGCCATTGGGGATGTAAATTTTGTGCAGTTGTTTTAATCGATAGTCGAATAATGAAAAATGATTCAAAATAGGCCTGACAATAAATCACTTGTATAAGACTACATAAGGGATGTTTTGTTAAGAAAAGCCCCAAAAATCATTTGTCAGGAGGTGAGCCTGACAATTGTCGTCCTTGGGTGGGTTTGATTCACTTGTTTAATTGGTAACATGGGTGCTGCGTGGGATTGGGTGATTGTCTGTTTTGCCAGGGAGCTTGTTGCATACCTTAAATCATTCTGCTCACCAGGCACAAGATTCAGGTATATAGTAACGGTGTTTACGGTGTATACTCATATATTTAATAGAACATGGTTTTTTGTAATTATAATTTTTTTAATGAATAGGAAAATTTATCTTTGGTTATTATTTGTTGCATTTATGTTAGTGTATTTTCATACATATTTTAATTTTTGGAAGAAAAAAAATGTTTGGGATCAAATAATTTGGCAGACCTCCTGCAGTAACTCTGAGGGCTCCCTTGGGGTCACAGACCTCCTGTTGAATATCTCTGCCCTGAAGGAATGGTTTTCATAAGACGTTCTCATTCAAGCCATTTATAAATTCAAAACATTTTTCTTTGAGATAGAACCTTGGGGTGGTATCCACCACAAAATAAGGACACCTTCTCTGTATCCATTAAACGCAGTGAAGAGGGAGAACTTTGTCTTCAAAAAAATGTTTCACCATGGCATACTCAGTGTTATATGTACTGATTGCTGTTTTGTGTTCCAAGATACGTCTTTTGTCCTGGCTAACGTAGGTATTTCCAGATGGACAAATCAACATTTAGGCAACATTGATGAAATTACAATTGATACATTGTCTATGATGAACCTTGTGACCTGTGTAAGGATGTGAAAAGTATTTGCAGTTTTTCGTACAGTTACATTGTGCACATTGTGTCCCATACTTAAAATGTGCTTTCAGTGACAGCCAATTGCAATCGTCTGATTTTCTCAAATAAACGGACCAAATTGACTTTAATGGTGCAAGCTTTACTGTACGAGAAGAGCAGAGGTCTTTCAATAATGGTGTGAAGCATCATTTCTCTCAGCAATAGTTAAAGTCTGTTTCAAGAATCAGGGTGCAGTATCTTTCTGCAGTTTCTCAGACAAGAATGCAAATCTTGATGAATCTCATGCCTGAACATAAACATGATGTATTACAAAAGCAAGTTATGCCCTTGTGGAGAATCATTTCCCTTTCCTCTTTTGCTTGAGAAATGAGCTCAGTTGGTATGGAGAAGTTACGTAATCGCAAAAAATAGGCCTATGGAAATGTTAGGTGGTTACTACTGAAATGGAGAATTATGTTGGGATTGTGTTAAAGTCGTCTTTGAATATTTTTAAATCCAAAAGATACCTATTTGAAATCACTTAAAAATGTGAACTTCATGAATGTTAAATTCTTCCAAAATCCAAATATCACAAAATTGTCAAGATCACTGAGCAGAGACCGAAAGTACAATAACATAATCAACCTAACACTAGTAACACACACTTTGGAGAAAAGCCATCTAACTCTTAAGTAAATTGAAGATGATGTTTATCATGTTGTTTTTCGAGTATGAAAATAAAAAAAAAAAACAAAGAATAACAAGTTTTGTAACAAAGCTATTCTAAGTTGAACATATTTTCCTTTGTTTTTTTAAATGTCGATCACAGTATGATCTAGTAGGCATCACATATGTTTTTTATGATTAATAAATACAATGAATCTCATATTAATCAACTTCTGTGCACTGGTTGTTGTTTAAACACAGCCATCAGGGTAGTTGGCCTGAGAAGCTGGCTCAGTGGGAAGAAATAGGTAATCTGCACCTGTATCTTGTCTATGTCTTTGAAAGTCTTTCGAGAAGCAATGTAGACTTCCTCTGAACGAATCAATTTTTTTTTTTTTTTTTTGAAAGATCAAGCAGGAAAGCATTTTTTGTACTCGATAGTTGGAATGGTTGTTTAAATGTAGGATATTCTTTATTGCTTTGTGCTGAATTGACATGCAACAGGCATTGCAATTAAACATGCACGTAAATGTCATTTGTATAAAATCTGAACACATTAAGAGTAAGGACGAAGTTTTAATACTGAGGTCCTCTGTGGTTTTCACCCCTCAGCAGTATGAGGGTCTTGTGTCACGTGACTTTATTTCGTCTCTCCCCCCAGTCTTTGTTGTTGCTGCAGCAGCAGCAGCTGCTGTATGAGTCGGAATTCATGCAATTTTTTCGCTTAAAATGCTTTTTAATCAAGGAAGTAAATACGGAAAGAACAACGGGAGATAATTTCATTTTCTGGTGGACGGAGGTGTAACAGAGGAGTTGATGAGAGTGGGAAAAAAAAGAGCGATAAAGGGTTTAGAAAGGGGGACAAAAGCGGCAGATACAGAGAGGCAGAAGCGGAGGCAGAAGAATGGTAACGAGGATTTCAGATCCTGGAACGCCAATATCAAAATAAAAGTGGTTGAAATTTCTTAAGCGTGTAGCCAGCTTGGACGCGCTTGTGCATAGGCCGGGGTGATGCTGTTAGCCTACTTCTGTCGCCATCCAGAGAGGAAATGCCTGAAGATATCGCTTGAAAGAAGCATACCACCGTTCATAGTTGGAGGAGAGCCCAAGCCAAACTGCTATTGCTTTTTGCAAAGTTCTCCTTGCCTCCTCTGCATGTAAATGCACCGTTATACGGTGCCTCAACAGTCTGGATATTTGCACACATCTGAAATTTGACGAAAGGGGAGGAGGAGCAGTGATTTTTGACACACGGCGGCCTGCTTCAGCGGTCGACACCATCATTTTCATCATGTTGAGAGGCTTGCTCCTCGAGAGGGCAATCGGACCTTTGACTGACTACTGCTTTCCATTATTTTGCTTTCTGACCATTGCTTCACTGTCAGGGATCCAGGCGTCATATCCCCAGAGTAGTGAATGCCTGTCTGGCAAAGGGACTGGCTGTACAGGTAAGTGTGCCGTTAGTCGATGTGGGATGCGAGTTGCCTGGTTTTTATTGTATATTCAATAATTATAGTCTGGACACGGGCTACATACAATGAATAAGTCAGGCCTTTTTATTCCTTTGGTTACTATACACCCTGCGGCCGTAGGCTACATTTCATCAGGAGCATCAGACAAAGAACATGACCTCAGAGTAATATGTAATAGATCGGGATTTCAGTTTTCGAGGTAGCTATTTGGATACCGTTCGCCGCACCTGGAATTAGCGTGCGTCAATAGTAGGTTTTGTCTATTTATTATTTGTATTTATGCCATAAAAATGTAGATAGGCTATACAGCTCTACAGCTGCTCGGAGGCTGCTTCCCTCGTAGCAGGTGTGCGATATGACAGGGTGAGCCACACCCAACACATTCCCTGTCTTTCTCTTACTTCCCTGTTTCTGTTTCTATGAATCCGTGAATGAATGAATTCTCCCTGTGGGCTTAACGTGACCCTTTGCTGCTTATTAAACATTTAACTGTAAGACATTGTCCCCTCTGGCAAAATCCAGATTGCTCGTTTTCAAAGATAGTCATTGGTGCATGTCGGTAAATAATTGCCCGCGGGTGTGAGTTCATTTACTTGAAGTCCATCTTTTATTTAACAGAAACAGGATTGTTTATTCCCTTTGAGTATATGTTAGCTTTTCAATAAAGTGAACCTGACGTGTACAGTAAAATTGTTAGTACCTGCGACGTACAAAGTGGAGCAAGATCTATCGAATGCCTGTTAAAGTCTGAAGAATGGATGGGGCTACCGTCGACAAACATTTCTATCGGCCTATTGAATACGAATGAAACACCCAAACTCTGGTTTGAATATGGATTAAACGTAGTGTGTAACTGTATATAGTGTATATAGTATACTACTACAACTAAATGATAATAATAAATAAGTAAATTCATAAATAAACTTAAGCATCCTCCAACCTGTTCAAAGATAGATTCCTTCACAGCACAGCTCCAAATCAATTCAGATCAGTTAACAAATCAGGCTGTGTAGCTAAATTGTTATTGTCTGCCATTAAATCTACTCACTTAAAACACTTACTCACTTTTTTTGTTATTGTAATTATACATTTTGACAAAAATTCTGATTTCCTATTTGATGTATGAACTTTCTGTTTTATGTTAAACATTTCTGTAAATGGTGCTGTACCATACTACATACAGTCTTTTGGCTGTATGGTCTTGCTTTTCACCAAGATATTTACTTGTCAAATTCAGGATAATGTGCACACCCCCAACAAAACACAAAGTTATAAGTGAGAAAAGTTGAGGTAAAAGGCAAGCTTAATTAAGTGTGAAAGATGCCATTTTAACCTGTGGTGCCAGCCAGGTGAATGCCAGTGTGAGGGGAGAAAAGGATCAACCACCATATCTGCTCTACCTGTGGTGTTTATTGTATTTGAGGTGTCTGCTGTACTCCAGGGTTTGCTGTACCTGTGGTGTTTATTGTATTTGGGGTGTTTGCTGTACCCCAGGGTTTGCTGTACCTGTGGTGTTTATTGTATTTGAGGTGTCTACTGTACCTCAGGGTTTGCTGTACCTGTGGTGTTTATTGTATTTGAGGTGTTTGCTGTACCCCAGGGTTTGCTGTACCTGTGGTGTTTATTGTATTTGAGGTGTCTGCTGTACCTCAGGGTTTGCTGTACCTGTGGTGTTTATTGTATTTGTGGGTTTGCTGTAACAGAGGTGTTTGCTGTACTATACCTGTAGGGTAACAGTACCTGAGATGTTTATTTTATCGGAGGGTTTGCCATAACTGAGGTGTTTGCTATTTATGAGGGTTTGCTATTACAGATACACCAATATGGAATTTTAGGGCTGATAACAATAACCAATAATTATAAACATAATCATTGTTTGTTGTGGCCCATAATGATACGATAACCGATAATATTACACTTTAATCTGTAAAAAGTGAAGAGGGCAAAAATGTTAACGTTTTAGATTGATCAGTTTAATTTCCCACGGTTAATAATGTAAACAGGTCAACACAAGACAGGTCATCTAATGAAACTTTAATATTTAATATATTAAATAATATTGTCTACCTTCAAGTAGGCCTACTAACAGGAAATCAGGATCATAGGCTAGAAATTCAAAGTAAAACACTGGATGAGCCCCAATATTTAACAGGATGTACAACAACACCTAACATGTAGTCCTTGTTATACAATGTTGAGTTCCAGCCAGTCAACACAAATAATCAAAAGTAAAAGGCTGTCTTCAGTGCATATTTATATGTATGTTTGTTATTAAAACAGAACTGTTATATGTAAAAGTGCATAAAGTAAAAATATAGGCTGTTGGTGAAATGGGGGGAGGATAGATGGTGTTACTTGGAGGGAATGAGTGGGAGATTTTTCTTAATAAAAAGAAGCATCTCTGCTTTATCGCATGCAATCTTGTTTCACTTTTCATCGATCACATGGCCAGCTGCAGAGAACAAACACTCACTGTCTGCACTAGTTGGAGGGGCCGACAGGTATTTGCACGCAGCTTGGGCCAGTATCGGGAAGCTGCTCTTATTTCGTTTTCAGTATTCCAGACTCTCATCTCTGGGAATGGGGGACTCTGCAAGGTATACTTGCAGCTATACAACAAATATATAACAAATAATACTGAAAAAAACGTTCTGTTGACTACATCAACAACCTATTCAAATCTACAGTACGCTAACTAACTATGATAACTAAAGGTTTATCTCAAGTAAAAACAAACAAACAAAACTTGTATTAGGCCTACCTCTGCTTTAGCCGGACTGTTCTGATGCTCCTGTTTTACGTTGTCGTTCTCACTCAAAATCTCATTGTACATGTCTAGCAACAAACTTTTCCCATCTCTCCGGGGCCGCTATTCTGGTGGCTGGTCTTTTTTGTTACCTGCAGAGTCATCACCGGGATGTGCTGTCTTTTCCACCTGTTGCCGCAACATTTCCACTGCTTGCACTTTTGTGCCTGGGTCGAAGTAGCGGTCCTTGTATGGTGGGTCAAGGATTGTTGCAAAGCAATAAAGGGACTCTGTATTAATGTGACCGAATCGCTGGCTTACACATCTAGTGGTGTGTCCTTCTATGTTTTGACTCTGTGGTCTGATGGACCTTCCTTTTTCACAAGACGTTTCAGTGCTTCTACTGAGGGGATTGCATTGACTGTTGTGGCTGTAGCTGAGCATATGTAAATTGTTCAAATGGCTCGAGCAGTGTCACCATGTTTTCTATTAGTGTCTACTGATTTAGGGTCAGAGATGCGAGCAACTCGTGATCAACTCCACATGCCGCTGGTACCCATCTCTGTTCAAACAGATTCTTCAACATATAAAATGTGCTGTTCCAGTGCGTAGGCACGTCTTGTTTGCACTTCCCAAGTTTGCACTTCCTTAAAATGGCTGGTGGCATCCTGGGAATGTTTAAAGTGCCCAACTGTCTTTCTACTGATGGCCACTGAGTCAGAGATGCTTCTTTGGCTGAACACGTTCACAATAAGCTGTAAAGTGTGCGCCATGCAACCCAAGCTAGCGACCCCACGCTCTTCCATAGCCTTTGCTACATTACGTGCATTATCCCTGATCACAACATGCACATTCTCCTTAGTCAAGTGCCACTGTCCAAGCATGTTTTCAAAAGCGAACAAGATTGCTGCTGCAGTGTGAGACCCAAGGAACTCCTTTGCATGTAGAATAGCCCGTTTCAAGTCAAGCCCCTCATTCAGCTACTGTGTAGTCAAGCTTAGCATACTTTTTGGGCTAACATCACTCGTCCACATGTCAGTTGTAAAACCGATGTCTCCCGTGGTCGTTGTGACCATGTTGTGTATGTGTTTGGCAATGACATCATACAGAGCCGGGTAGACACACATCTAGTAACGACGGCTTGGGAGAGTAGAACAGGGTTCCAAATGTTCCACAAGTCAGCGGAATCCTTGACCCTTGACCACCGCTGCCTTGACAGCGCTGATCATCAAGTGCCATGAACTCCATTATTTGGTCATTGATTGTTTTAGCCTTTGGGCTATCTTTTTCTGCCCGTGAAACAGTGAATTATATCCACACCGCCAACATATTTACTTATCTGATGATCTGATGAGGCACCAAACTTGCAAGTAGTCCAGGCAACAGGTAGTTCCATAGATATGCCATGCATTTTGGATGGAAATTAAGGATCCAGATAATCGATTTGAATTATCGGCTGAAATTCCATTATGAGAATAATAATAATAATTTAATTTTCTCACTTATCGGCCATCGATACTGTATATCGGCCACCGATATATCGTCCATACCTATCTGCTATACCTGAAGTCACTGTGCCAAGACAACCCCATGGTGGTTTTTGATGCTTCAGCAGAGAGAACAACCAGATCTTCTCTTTTAACAATACACAGAAGAAGATTACTTGTGCAATCTGGGTGAAAAATAGGGTATGTGAGCCCAAGTATTTTGGACTTGCATTCTGGGTACTGTGTATGCCACAAGCAAACCATATTTTCAAAAAGACACACCCCACACAGTCCTAAAGACCTGTTGAGGGAAAAAAAAAACATTTACACTGTTATTGTTTGACATGGTCCTACTTGATGTTTTAAGAGCAGGGCCCTTCCATAAGGAAATGGCATGAGCAAACCTTCTCCCAGAAAGAGTAGCCTATAATATGTTTGGTCTTCTAAATCCACATTCCAAAGAGGCTTAATATACATGTACTGTATCAATTAAAGGGTTGTGCTCCTGAAAATAAAGTAAGTGCTCATTAAGTAACAGGAAAGTCAAATTAAAAATACTTCTGGATTATTTCAAATGTAAGAATGTGGGTGACGGCCAATACCAATAAGACATAATGATATATGTTCAGTATGTCCTATTCCCTACAGAAAGTACTATAAAAACTGTTCCACTTCTGGAAACATGAGGAATCTTGTACCTTCTTACATCCTTTTACCAAGATCTCTGTTGAGAAAGTGTATTACTCATGGTGAATAGTGGCCACTGTATTAGATACACCTGCCTAATAACAAGTTTGTCCTTCTACCCTCAGAACATGGGGACATCAAGGTGACAAAAAAGTAGAAAAGGGATGCTGGCCAAGGCTGTATCCACTGCTTTCTACAAGTGTTGCACATTGGCTGATGGTGGATCTCTACTCCCACTAGCTTGTTCTGTCTCCTCCCATCCTTGATTGGATTAAGATCTGGTGACTAGGGAACTGCAGTAAACTGAACTCACTGTCATGTTCCCCAATCCATTCCTAGACAATCTTAACCTTCAGGTGTGGAGCAATTATCCTGTTGGAAAAAGTCCATCCTAAGATGGATACACAGTTGCCACCTGATCAGTAACAGTATTCAGATATCCTGTGGCAGTGAAGCATCGCCGTACCCATACGAGGGAACCTAATGTGTGCCACAAACACACCCCATACCATTACACCACCCAGCAGGATGGATCCATGGACTAGTTTGGGTTTGGCCACATCCTGGTCCTCCCATAAGCATTAAAAAGCAGGACCCAGGATTCATCAGACCAAACAATGTTTATCCAGTCCTCCGTTGTTAAGTATTTGTGATCCTTAGCTCTTGTGTTATTGTTTTTCACTGGCAGAAGTGGAACTCATATTGTGCTGTGTTTAAAGACACTTCAGTCTGTTATCTGGCTCATTCTCTCTCACACCAAGAACACACACACAAACAATCTGTAGGTATGCAGGTGTGCAAGCCTCTCTATACTCGTTGTCATACTCAGACCTGTATGGGGAGGCCTGACTGGAAGTTGGCTAAAATACCTTATTCTTTGTGGGAGAGACAAACTGAGACCAGTAATCATGTATAAGCAACAAATTTTAACACAAAAGGAGCATATTACATTATATTACATATTACAAATTCATAATTATTACAACTTTCACCTACTGTTAAAAGTGAGGAGAATCTCAGCTTGTACAGCCTTTTTTGCTCAGCTCTGTATTAAGCAAACAATACTCTGTTCAACTCTTATCATCACCACAGATTTGAGGAAAAAGGCTTCTGAAGTTTACCGTCTCTTCGAAATGTAACTGTAGCCTACTGCTGCCAGTGACAGGAATACAAACATTATCAACTCAAAGTATGTTCACTTTGTGTAGCTGATATATAAGCTACTTATTTCCAAAGCTATGTCTGTTGTGAAACCCCCATTATGGGTTTGAAACATGCTAGAAAAAGCCATCTTTGTCTCTTTACCGAATAGATAAAAATGCATCAAGATGATACAATTTTTCAGGACAGTGATAAAATTGTGCTCCACTAGTTAGGACCTGATTGCTGCTATATTTCCCTTTTTGCTTTAACTGGGAAATAATAATGTTTATAAGATAGTGTCATTTATTTGGATGTAATAATATTTCCTGGGATTACAGATAAACTACCAATGATTGGTTGGTAGCTGTAATCTGTTAAAAAAACCCCAATAATAGTAATTGATACTTGTTTTTGTCTGAGTACTCTGCTTACTCTCAGTAGGTACTCAACCACCTTCTTTAAACAGCATTCGCTGATCATATGAGGCTGTCAGTAACTGAGCACTGCATTTCATGGAAAGAATAGGTGTATCCAATAACCCAGTAATTAGTGTTTGAGATAGTAAATTGTGAACTATCCATATTCTCCTGTATTGTTATGGAAATTGCAAGTGGACATTTAGCTACTGTGGCACAATGGCAGACATGACCACTGGGCCAGGTGGTGATTGGAGGAGAAACGATGAAACACAAAGATACAAGTAACACAAATACCAGTGGTTTCTTTATTTTATCCTTTCTAATGGGGATAATTGGAAAAACAGCCAAACCAAAGATTTGTCCAAATAAAATCCAATGCCAAACAGAACAACAGCACAGCATAATACAACATTAAAAACAAAACATAAAAACTCCCTTTCTTGATGATAAATCTTCCATAGGTTAGTCAGCCTGTTCTGAAAGCCAGTTGCAGCTCCTGTTGGCTCTTTTGGCTGAGGAAAGGAACAGGAACTGACAGCAGTCTAAGGGGACGAGCAGTGGAGTTAGCTCCTCCATCCACTTCTCCCAGCACCACAGTGTACGTAACAGAATTATAAGTCTGTTACATGAAACAATTTCATTGCTTTTGTAAAGCATTTTTGAATGATGTGTTCTCCAAAAAATAGGTTCTGGGTTCAAAATGCACATAAACATTTTCCTGCTTGCAGTTATGAGGAGAACTGAGGCTGAAACTGTGACGTTGCATTCAGGAATGTATCGTAGAACACATTGATTTTGCTTTAGAAGTGATTTTGGTATTTTTGAGGCAATTATAACTAATCAAAAAAAATTTTGTTTTTTTGTGAAAAGCAAATATTCAATGAGTAAGCATGATTACGATGATTATACGGTCTAATTTTGCATCATAGCAGTGTAATATTACGCCATGCATTTTATCCCTGAAATTGTGACTTTCTAGGGATAAAATGGCTAGCTTTAAAGCAGTGTTGTATATGAGGACTATAGAATAGCCTATGATAAAATATTTCTAAAGCAGATAAAAAGCCGTGTGCATTTGTAATTCTAACCATAAATCAGGTGATGGCTGTGCAGGTGAAACACAAGCAGTAACACAATCAATTAAAGCAACATTGGACAAGCTAGTTCACCAGCACTTGTTTTTTAACCAGTTGCCTTCATTACCTACCTAGTTACCTATTTTAAGTTGAATTGAAACAAGATGCAAGACAAATGGTGTTGTTTGACTTTTGTCCTTTGCAGGCTTCGTTAACTGTACTATATGGAACACATTTATGAAAATGAATGAATTCATGAACAAAATCTTTTCTGTGGTTGTCACATGTTTTGAAAATGGAAAGCACTCGCTTGATTATGCCTTCATCTGCAGGCAATGCTGTTTGCTATCACCAGTGTTGCATGCTGGTTTTCAGCACGCTGATAAAGAAATCAGGATCTGATAAAGAAAAACACAACAATACTTTTTGCCAGTGTATAGTTATGACCTCTGTGTTGTCATTCTGATTATTATTCAATATTACTTCAGCTCCCTGACAACTGAGACAGGGTTAGGAACACCTTTAAGTTCCTCTACACCACAGTGAGAGATGGGAAAATTATATGGTTATCAGATATGGGGGAATTTTGAAAGATTGTGAAAGGACTTTTTGCCAATGACAGGCAGGGAATTGTACTTAAATTTTGTCCAAGCAATCAACAACATATAGAGGACTTCAGTAAACCATTCCACCACAGATCTCAAATAGAGAAGGGCAAAGATGGGCACAATTACAAGTCACTGTTATACACAGCTGTTATACAAAATGCTCCAAAAAACATATTCTCAATCTTGTCAGATTCAAAGTTCTGAACATTTCGCCCTCAGTCCCAAAACATTCATGTCACTGAGGTACTACTGTACAGGAAAACCCACTGAACAGTGCATGACACTCAACCCAGCACATGAGGGTATTCAGTCACACAATATCCTAGCAGTTCTCCAAATAGGTTGGCTTCTTGTCGATCTTCACATTGGTCATTCATACTCATTTAAAATGACATAATGAAAGGAAGAATTGGCAGACATGTCTAAATGTGTATTTGTGTCATTTCTTTCAGTTAGAAAGACTACTACTTTCATTAGGAAAGTATTAATATTTAACTATATCGGTCCATCATCATAAATCATAGTTGGTGCATTATTAAATTCTAAAATACAAAAATAAAATGTTTTGCAGTTTATGAGTTCTTCTAGTTCCTCCAATGGTGCAAAAGTTTGGGAATGAGTGGACTGGACTCTCAGACTGGCAGCGTTGCATATCTGTATCCCTGTGATGTTTGAAGTTGTACTGTAGTGCAGTGAATTTGATCTAAGCGCCCCTGTAAGCTGCTTCCTGACAGAAGGTGGAACCTGCTGTTACTGCAGGGCTGTCTTGCTTTGGTGCTGACAGAAGATGTGGACTGAGTCTTTCACAAGACGTCCCTCTGTGCGACTTCCTTGCCTGGAGTGATCTGTCACCACTCTCACCCAGATCATCTTCAGACCATCTTTCTCTGTTTGGTTTGCAATGCAGGGTTAACATAAAGCATCTCTGCTCTATGACAGACTGTGAAATGAGTTTCCTCTCAAAACAACAAGATGAATTTTGCATGTTGAGGATGTAAAATTTCACAGTTTAAAAAATTTAATTTACTGGCTCAGCTACTGTGCTTGATCCCTAGCAGGTATCATGACAATGTCAGTGATTCGTTTTTTATTTTGCAAACTGTGAGGCATCAAAGCAGGCACAATGCTTTAAAAACAGTAGTAAAAATAAAGACTATCAAGGACATTACTGGCATGGCCAAATGTTGATGTGGAAAACAGTGTATAGCTAATGTGAATGTTACCCCAGGAGAAATAGAATATATTGACAAAGTCTGTGACAAGCTGTAAGATCTCTACTATGCTAAGGAATCTACAATGCCAGATTTTGTAATTACTGTGGACGAATTGTTTTCATGAAGTCTACAAATTCTTTTTTATGCACTTTGTGTGTAAAAAAAATATATATAAATAAATAAATAATAAATTCCCCATGTAAAATCATATTCTCCCTCACTCTGTAACATGTGCTGTTCTAAGGGTCTTCCTTCCTTTTGCTGCTGCTGAATATGATTTGTAAAGCAGAGTGTTGACATTTTTGCCATAATAAATGTCACAAAATGTCACAACATATCACAAAATAGTAGCCTTGCTGGTAAGGCTCACAGCCATATGCTGGCATAGCATCAAACTCATACCTGGTTTAACTCGTAAGTTAACTAACTTGTGCAACGTCCTTTGTCAATGCACTAAATGTCAGTTTATTCTACTGATGAAATAAAAAAAGTTTTTTCGGTGTGAAGAGTTGAAGCTGGAACATTCTCTGGTGGTTACGCTAACCACGTGAGGCACACATCTTACCCGGCTCATACTTGGGCTCATTCATATCCAACTACCTGTAAATATGTTTTCAATATCAGCTGCTAAAATTTAGTGAAATAAGAATAAAGTTAGATACACCAGGTAGCAAAATCCACCCTGAGGCTGGTACAACGTTTAAAAAGATACAATTCATCGTCGACGATTTGAATTGCTGGCTTATTCGGGAAGCTACAGCTTCACTTTCTTAAGATGTACAGGGAGCCAGCATAGGAAGAGTGGGAGCAAATCACAATGAAACAAACAAGAAAGGCGTAGCTAGCAAGAAAGACACGTATCAATCAAAATGACTAATAATATATCGATTGCTAATTTTCAATGGAGAAGAAATGAGTTGTTTCAATATGTCATGCACATGTTGCTGCAAAGTTTGCCAACGGTTGTTG
This sequence comes from Albula glossodonta, assembly GCA_019788955.1. Lineage (NCBI taxonomy): Eukaryota > Metazoa > Chordata > Actinopteri > Albuliformes > Albulidae > Albula > Albula glossodonta. The sequence goes on along the minus strand of JAFBMS010000177.1, from coordinate 86,237 downwards.
ATGCCTCAGAATGACTGCACTTAGAAGGCACTCAAAAATGCAGCTAGTCACAATGTGACTACAAAACACAAATGTGAGGCATTTGTAGTTTGCTTGTTTATGTCCAAGGTGCTATCAACAACATAATCCCAAGACTGTGTTCAGGTTCCTGAAAACAGCCTATACTAAGTTCAGAACTTCTATGAAAAACAAGGCCCTGACAAAGCTGATTATCAGAAAATAGTCCTGAAAAGGAGAAGTTTGACTTTGTAAGTACAGCAATAAATAAATATTTTTAAAGACAGAATGTATTAATAGTTTTCCTTAACTGTTTTAAGTTATCTTGATAGTTTAACTAAACTACCACTTGTTCCTGACTCAAATTTGTTTCCAAACCTTTGAAATCCCCCCTAAATGCTGTTAATTTGAGGGAATTTCCCTCTTAAACCAAAAATTTGTTTTCACCCTTAGAAGTTTCCCAGCACTCTCTCAGAAATAGAGTATCTGGAGTCTAGGCTAATAAATCAGAGACAATTTTCATTAAGCAAACTGAATTCAAGATTTATTAGTCACGGCACAGACATCAACTCTTAGACCAACACTGAAGGCAAACCAGGCAGTTGGAAGTTTAGAAAAGTTTATGATGTAATGAAGGCCGTGGATGTCACTGAATCGCAGTGGGATGATGCCAGTAAGTCCAGGAATGATGTTAAATGAAAGTACCTAGGGCATGAAAGAGCACATGGGGCATGGGGCACTGGGCACTGGAAACTGCACAGCTGTGTTGCCTCAGACTGTCAGCTGGCAAATGAAGCATGATTTAGCAAAACTGAAATGGGAGACGTGATGGTGCTGAGCCTGATATTTTAGTTTGCAATACAAGAAAAGATTCCCCTCTTTACTGTTGGAAAAATGTTCACTGCACAGTGCGCTCTCTGTAATTTTCCTCCCTTTAAGTGAATGCATACCTGTATTGTGTTATTTCTCTCATGAAGGGGGTCATTCTTTAACTGATGCTTCTTCCCATACTGCTTTTGAGTAAGCATTCTCTGTCTTTGATTGCAGTGACATGCTGGATTACTTTGTTTGAGTTGCTGTGTAAGTAATGAGCGAACCTCTGGCTTTACAGTTGTTAATTTAATGACAGAGTTAGCTAGTTTCAATTTAGTGTTTTTGTTTTTTTAAACAAACTACTGGGATCATTACATTCCCTCCAAGTATGATTTGTAGAGGTATAGTAATACTGTTGTAGTGTTACAAAGCGGAGTGCAGTGGCATCATGTTGCAAATTAATCGTTCGTTAGCCCAAGGCTGAATAATAGAGCTGTGCACTGGGACAGCAGGGTAGTGAGTTACGTGAGAAGAGCAGGGGCAACCTTGCTGGAGAGTCGAGATTAAAGCCAGGCAAGTTTCTCTGCTGCATAATGTGATGATCTTTCCACTGAAGGATACCACAGCAAGGCTCCTTGCATTAATTGCTTGAATTAATGTTGCGGTCAGTGTTGATCTTGGTATTAAAGGGTCCGTGGTCTTCATCTAGACATAGACAGTAACTCCAGTTGCAGGGCTCACATCTACCTCATGAATGAGTGTCTTACTGCGTGAGTCATTCGGAGATGATACTCCTTTAAATTGGTAATTCCATTGAACATTTTAAACACATTTGGACATTAACACATTGTGAAATTATCTTTACTGTTATATCAGGACATTAAAAAATGAAGACAAAATTTTACAATGTAATGTGTCGGATATTCGTTTACTTCAGTAATCTTATGTAATCAGTTAAATGGAGTGGATTGATCTGTGTGTACATATGTACATATTTCTTTACAGTGATACTAATGTTATGATTATGTCATGACTAAAATGGTTGCAAATGTGAGTAAAATATATCACAACTGTGCTCTGTCAATCAGCTGTTGCTGGTGGCCTCACATTGAGACTTGTCATATGAGAGTTGATGGATGTTATTACTGAAGCGTGTCTTGGTTGTTTCTCTCAGCTAAAGGATAATGAAACAGCTTCTTTTCAGAGGAACATAGTTCATGAGCATGCCACTTTAAATGAATCATTTGACATGAAGAAAGGTGTCAAGTTATGTGTTTACAATAGGGGTGCAACGGATCACAATACACACGGTTTGGATTATATCACGGTTTTTGAGTCACGGATCGGATCATATCTAGGATCAGCAAAAAAAAATGACAGACAAATATAACTTTTAGTTACTGGCACTATTTTGTTGAGTGCAAAGCACATTGATATGCTGTGTGATGTTATTTAGGTCAGAAATGAGTTTTGGTGCATTATGAGACAAGTGCTATGTTCAAAGGATGTTCCTGTATATAAACTGGTTAGTCAATAAATTCTTTGAAGGACAATATGACAGATGTTTATTTGTGTTCGTAACACTACACTCTGCCGCAAGATTTAGTGAATTATTACTTTAAAAAGTAACAGCGGCAGTAAAACTGTATTTCGCACTATATTATGGTTAAACTTTGCAATTCATCCACGGTTCTCATGTGTGCGAAACTGTTAGGGGGGGATCCGTACAGATCACGGATCAACTACAGTCCATTACACCACAAATTTACAATAGTTAAAGTATTTATTTTTTCGGTAAGAACATAAAGGTAGATATTGTTTAGAAAACATGGCACCAAAAATGGTGGCCAGTGGTTCCTTTGTTACATTTTTGTGAGAAACCCTGTGTTGTGTCTTAGTATCATGGTCTCTTGGGCCCCTTCTGGGAACCACTGAGCAGTGCAGGTTATGTCCACTGGAAGACAAACTACCAACATGGAGTGCAAGCTGTATTGACATTTAATTGGTGTCAGACCTTTTCAGGAACACTGTGTGAGGCACATGTGATCTTGAGAGCCCACAGTTTGCTTTCATGCTCCCATTTACCGATTGTAGTCATTAGGGAAGCACTAGCAGATTGTAGGCAAAATTCCACCTGATATTTCTCATCAGTGCCAACAACAGTTCCACTTTGATGTTTCAATTCTAAGCATGCAGTCACACAGGCCTGCATGTTTTTTATAATAATCTTATGAACTACATTTGACTCCAGAATTATTTGCACCCTTCATGAAGATGAACAAAAAAGGCTGCATAAAATAAACAGCACAGATAATGAGCTATATTTTATGTGCAACCATATAGAAAACATATTTTGTTGTAATACGATTATTCCCTCTGAGAAGTTGTTTTAATGAATTTTTTTCTCAAAAACACAGGAGGATACCAAAATAACAGGCACCCCTGTTTTAGTGTTCAATGCACCCTCCCCTGGCTTGACTAACAGCACTTAAGCAGAGTGCACTAGAAGGATCTTGGGCTGTTTCCCCAAGTAGAAATTTTAAGATGTGTCATGTCCTTATGTCTATGCTTAGGGACTGCCTGCTAAAACTCAAAATACAGATTTTCATTTGGCTTTCTGTCAAAATATTGTGGTTGCCATTACTAAATCATGATTTTGGTTTAGTCAATCAATACTTTGTTGAGTTTGAGGTGTGTTTGGGGTCATTGTACTGGAAAGTCCACCTGTGGTCAAATCTCAGCCTCCTGGCAGAAGCTTTTTTTGGCAAAAATTTCATAGTACCTAGTAGAGTTTGTGATACCCCTGATCTTGCAAGTGCTCCAGGACTAGGGACAGCAAAAGAGCCCCACAGAATCCCTGACCCACCACCCGATTCCACAATAGTTAAAAGGTCCTCCTCTTTGTGGTTGTATTCATTCTCACTTAATTCTGATGAATAAACCTCAAGCTGAGAAAAGATATTGATTTTAAATATATCTGACTGATTGGCTATTTTAACAATATCAGATGATTGATTAGCAATGTTTACCATTTTATGTGTTGCATGACATTTTAAAAGCACTGCACTGTAATGTCTGTGGAGGTCATTTACCAGTTCATATTTTCAACACAATTACCTACATTTCTGATCCCATAATTTGAGTCTACTGATGAATTTTAATTTGAAAAGCCAAAACAGTATCTTCTTTTATAGTCTCATGAATGCTGTGAAACTGTGATGAAGAGAACTGCACTTGAATCTGCCATGATGAAATACCAGAGGAAGAGCTGCTGCCAAAAAAAGAGAAACATTGCGAAATAGAGCATACTTTTATAATGAACTGAATTTCTGTACAGAAAGTTTTATGATGGTGGTCCATGCTGTATTTTTTTGATTAATTACACTACTGTGTAGTGCTTGAATGTAAACAAACCCATGGACTAAAGCTGTTTATTCTGTTTTACCCAAAAAATGCTCTTGCTTCTACACTAATCAGGTCTTTGCTTGCACATCATTGTGGAGAGTTATTGTTTCTGTTTTTCTGTTATGTTTTTCATAGTTTTGATCAAACTCAGTGGAGTTTGAAAAACAGAGTCTTGCTCCAAGGGCTACATTCCACAAATCAAATGAACAAAAGCAAAAAGAAAGGACTTTTAGCCAGTCCTTAGTATTTCCTTTATCCAGCAATGTGATTATATGGGTAAGAATATTTATTTCTCTGCTCATGGTGGACAGTGTTGTGTCTAATGTGGGTTGAATTGTGCTCTGATTGGATTGATCTTTCAAAAGGTGTATCACCTCTGTGTGAAACCATTCAGATATCAAGAGAGGAGTTCTATATCCAGAGACTGTGGCCTGTCTCTTCCTTCCCTAAGCCTCTCTCTCCTTATGTATAATCTTTAAAAAAAGACAGTCAACTTTGTACCCTTTCTTTGAAACTAAGGAATCAAAGAAGGAATTAAAAGGAGAAATCAAACCTCCCCATCAGCTCAGTTTTAATGAAACCACAAACAGAAGCCATTGTGAGCTCATGCATTTTTATCAGAGGAACTTTTAAAACAGTAGCAGGAATCTGTACAGTATAGTGGTTGAGTGTTCCATCACATATTGCCTATCTGTTCGAAGCTGGCTTTAGTCCAAAGGAAGTTTAGAGTGTGTAATTCCCTCACAGGACTGATCGATCAGTTAATGCTTGGTATTTTCAGAATTTGTCCAGAATGAATGTCCTGTGTCATAGAACTGCTTGGATGCCCAGTGTTCTCTGCCGTCTTAAGAGCCAAAAACATTTAGAAATGTTTGCTTACAGAGACTGATCAGTATTTTGTCTTTGCTGAGGAGGAAGCTGGTGAGAAGAGTCTCGCTGCAGCGCAAAGGCCCCTCCACAGAGATGCCTCAGGACCTCACTTACAGGCATCTCTGTTCAGATAGGAGTGACTCTATTTCTGTGTTTTTACTGGTTAATTTAGTCTAGAAAGCTGGACATTTCAGTTGAAATGTGTTTTGCGAGGTCATGTCATTTTGTATATAAAAACTAGTAGTTGCATGTTTACTCATTTTAACTTTGTGGCAGCTCTGTCTTGGAAGGGTTTTGTTAATAATAATAATAATAATAATAATAATAATAATAATACATTGTTTTGCAACCATCATTAAACCTAGCTAGCAAATTATCCATCTGTATTCTTGTTGCCAGCAATAATGTCAGTTTATTTTAAATTTATTTTTATTTTACATTGTATTTTATTTCTAATGTTACTTTGTGTAACTCATTAATTGTCATTTAGGGTGCTGGAGGGGGCATATTAAACAGGTTTTAATTGGTTACAATCAGAATAATGATGAAGGTGTGCAAGAGTGCTAAAAGTATGTTCTGAGTGTCCATTCATTGTAGAATTATATCTTCTGTGGAGAGGATTACAATAACCTTACAACAGATAGTAAACTTAACTCACATAGTCAGCAATGTAACTGCCATCCACAAAGATGTGGTTGTGTTGCTGGGGGAGGGATATCGATGCATTGTTGAGCATTGGAGGCCACCAATGGATTTCCCATGATCATGCAATTCAATGACAGAGGTGGCAAATCTTGTATGTCCCCAGAAACTCTTTGTGGTTGTAACCAAATTAAAATTATTTACATAGGTCCATATGTTAAATAGCCTACACCAGGGATTGTTCAGTTGTTCAGTGCCCCAAATAACATGTCAATATTACCCTAGTGAAGCACATTAACTAGCTAGCTAACTCAGTAGTCTCGCCAGCCAGCTAACGTATGAGACAAAACATGGTGAGTAAAGCAATTACCAGCTAGTGTTGTTCTTCATCTCTGTAAAAAAAAATACAATAAATATCTTCCACTTGTTCCTCAACTGAAAGGCCCCTCTTGATTGAATTAACCAATTAAAGCTTGAAATGAAGTTGTTGCTCCCACCTCAACAGTTAGAGTTGTAAGTAGTGTGCAGCGGCCACTCTGTGTGGAGGTCTGAAACACTGTAAATTGGCAGTACTTCAGTTTTTGTCAGGAATTACTTGATTCATTTTCCTGCACTCTAGTGTCTAGGAAGAAAATAATAGAATAAGTAAGATATAGCTTTCTTTATGGCTAGTCCTGGTCAAAAATGCAGTAACAAGCCAAATTAACTGCTACTAATGTCTTTTTAATCAGTATGTGGTTACTCATTGAACAATGTGCTTGTTATATAGGCTATAATGCTGGGCTAATTGTCAGATCACTGTAGAAAGCACTTTTATTGCACTTAATGTTGCTGTAGGTGGGCTGGTTTGAGAGTGCTAATGTTCTGCTAGATGCTAACTAGTGAGCCCTACTGTGTACTTGTTTTATTTGTGCATAAAATGAGTGTGAAATGATTGAGAGGATAGGGCAACTGTAGGTTCACTGATGTACCATTGCTCTGCAGGGTTTAGTGTGAGAATGCTTGTCCATTGTTTTTTGATTGACATGGCACCCAGCTAATACATTAGTAAAACTTCCAAGCTTCTTGAGGACAACAGCTTTACCCATTTTATGACTACAACATTGGCAGTACTGGCCTGAGAATTCCCTTCTTTCAGGACAGCCATCTTAGCTTCTCTGAAGTGCATCTCTCCTGGATCAATGTCCTCCTGTCTGTATTCAGGAGCACTCTTCTACTAGAGTAGTGTCCTACAGTATGTTATAGTGCTGGTGTGCTTTTCTGCTGGAGCAGTGTCCTACTGTCTTTCATAGTGCTGGAGCGCTCTTCTAGATCAGTGTCCTACTGTCTATTATAGTGCTGGAGCGCTCTTCTAGATCACTGTCCTACTGTCTGTTATAGTGCTGGAGCGCTCTTCTAGATCAGTGTCCTACTGTCTATTATAGTGCTGGAGTGCTCTTCTAGATCAGTGTCCTACTGTCTATTATAGTGCTGGTGTGCTTTTCTACTGGATCAGTGTCCTACTGTCTGTTATAGTGCTGGTGTGCTTTTCTACTGGATCAGTGTCCTACTGTCTGTTATAGTGTTGGTGTGCTTTTCTACTGGATCAGTGTCCTACTGTCTGTTATAGTGCTGGTGTGCTTTTCTACTGGATCAGTGTCCTACTGTCTGTTATAGTGCTGGTGTGCTTTTCTACTGGATCAGTGTCCTACTGTCTGTTATAGTGCTGGTGTGCTTTTCTACTGGATCAGTGTCCTACTGTCTGTTATAGTGCTGGTGTGCTTTTCTACTGGATCAGTGTCCTACTGTCTGTTATAGTGCTGGTGTGCTTTTCTACTGGATCAGTGTCCTACTGTCTGTTATAGTGCTGGTGTGCTTTTCTACTGGATCAGTGTCCTACTGTCTGTAATCCTGCTGGAATGCTACCGTACTGGGTCAGTGTCCTATTATCTGTATTTGCGTAATGTTAAGGGGGGAGACCTGGGTATGAGTAGGAAGCAAAATAACAGAGAGCATTACAGTCAAAGCAGTTTGCAAAATGGTTAACATACAAAAGAGAACATGTTATTTACTCTATCAGTCACTTTGACCCCAGGCACATTATATTTTACACACTGTTTTTGAGAGGAGAAACTAAGCTGTCTAATAATCCTAGCTTTACTTATCAACTCTCAATATTAAATTAACTACACCTTCTTAAAACTGGAGTATCAGTAACTGTAGATTTGAGAGAAAATCTTCTGAACTGTACTGTCTCCTACAAATGTAATCCTCAGCTACCAGGCAGCTAATTGTATGATAACTTTGAAAAGCTGATATATAACATCAGCAATTTCGTCTTTCCATAAAACCGTAAATCCGTAAATATTTGATCCAAAAATAAATTTTGTTTATTTTTCACCTTGGTGCATTACAATTAGAGTCAAAACACAATCTGTCAATGGATTGACAGTGTGACAGGATAGAAAAAATATTAATTTCCATTTAAAAGTGTCACAAATTCTAGGTCTTGTGGGAACTGCGCAAGGGGCTGAACAATAATGTGAGGCACTTTGTTTCTGACAAGCATCTTAAAGCTTAGAAACAAGGTCCCCTGTGTGTCCTCTTTACGATTTATCGTATTATGAACTGTTGGGAAAGCAGTACAATGGTGACATTTGCCCTTGCACATATGAATCTGTTCTATGCATAAAACACATATCTCTCTTTCTCTGTAGACCATATTGTCGTGCAATATGCCTTATGAATATTGTGTTTCAATGGCATGTATTGTGGCAGTGCTTTGGATGGAAATAGGCGAGACCAGATTTATCAAGATAAATCTAAATCACTTTCCAATTTTAACTTTGCTTCCCGAATGTCTGCATGATGTTGGAAAATTTCATCATCCTTTAAAGCATTGAGAAACGGCAGTCTGTTTCACATTTGGGAACTGGGGACAAAAGGCACATTCTGACCATGAGATATATACTGATTAACCGACAGTCTCTCATTGAAAGACGCAAATACTGTACAGCTGTCAATTCAATATGCATGCGCAAAGTCATTGTCAGTGGACAAGTTATTTTGGAAGGGCAAAGCCTTTTCTGCTTTATGGTGCCAGTGATGGATAGATTGTTTTATTTAATAACGTGATACTTAGTAATCTATAGTATCTGCTCAGGCCACATTACAGCTACTGCATTTTTAGAGTCAGGTTCACACCTTGTTATAATCTTGCATGAATCCTATTGTCGAATTATTTTTCCTTGTTGGAGCAGTTGAATCCCTTGCAGTATTAATGATAAGTAAGTAGATGGTTAAAAACAGCCTTAAAAATATGCAAAATACGCTCTGTCTCATATTCAAGGATTGCCCTTAATTTACTGTTGAGTTAAATTTTATGCGAGATTGAATTTATTTCCCACATTGGTTTTGCTTTGTTTATGGCTCATACATTCATTAAACTAAGTATTTTTGGTATTTCTCTGTCATTCTGGTTTGCCAGTATTAATTATGTGTCAAACTTATGATCGATGACTTTTCTTTGAATTGTACTGTTGGTGGTTTATTTGTGACTGTCGTTGCAATAGGGGCAACAGACAGCAATGACTTGTAGGCAGAGTTTAGCAAAGATTTTTAGGGGCAGTTTTTAAACAGATGTTAGAGTAGCCAAACCCTAAAGAACTGGGTGCAGTCCCCCAAACCCTCTTAGCGGAATCGCTAAGGAGCCACAGCCTAATACCCAGAGCTCTACATGCCTTGCAGACTGCCATCTATTCGCAAAGCTCCCTGAAGAATGACGCCTGTGCACACCTCCCATAATTACAGGTTTACCTCATGATAAATTTGGCCGTATCATCTCAGGATCACATTCACTGCTGGCTGGCCCACTGAGTGAGCCAGGCTATCGACTCAGACAGGAGATGAGTATTGATGTCTCCCAAACAGCGGTCGGGATGACTCTGCATGGGTAACTACTGCAGTGCTGCTATATCGACTCCTCTCCTTTCAGCACAGTTGATTTCCCCCAGGTTTGATTATTGCTGCTGCCTGTGAAATTGTTCTCTGCCCTCAGGTTTGCCAGCTGTGTTTGTGGGGAATGTATATATGCTAGATGTTTTGCCTAAACACAGGGGAAAAACATTTCCTAGAGTATTTTTGTGACTGGTATTAATTTAATGAATTAATTTCATTTGTGCAGGTGTGGACCCATGGAGATAGGTACCTTTTTCAAGGGCACAGAAACATTAACATAATGAAGTACAATTAGACCCCTACTTACAAAGACTCAACTAAAATAGAATTTTCACAGTCAACAAAATGTAATTTACCAATTCAAACCAAGCGCCAAGTACATGGTCCAAAACAGATGGCAACTGTGCACTCTCGCTTTCCCTAAATTGTGAAATTTACACTTGTAAAATTTAGACTAACCTCCAAAATTAGAAAGAAAAAAAAATGTAAGACTTGTGAATAAATGGAGAGCGTGGTTTTTCTATACAGTACTGTACAGTATACGTAAATATATCACAGTCTTTGAATTTATGCTTGTTTATTAACCATACACACATGAAAATAGCAGCTACTGAGACTGATAGAAGTTTAAGGGGAGGGGTTCATCTTGGTGAATGATATGAACTGACTGCAAGAAAAAGATGGACTTATGAGAAAAAAAAAAAAACTCTACAAAAGACCTTCAGAAACCAATTATTTTTGTAAGTTGGGGACCCTACATTAAAAACCAAAAGTAAAACAGAAAGCAGGAAATTATCGTCTTAAGGAATTGTTTTACCTGTACAGTAACCCTTTGTGCTGATGATGGAGTTTGATTAAAGGCTTAATTATAATTAAGCTAAAATAAGCAAAGCTAGTGAATGCAGAAAACTCAAATCAGATTGGTAAGACATGATGTAGCTTGAGCATTGGTGTAACTTCTATTTGAATTTGGGGTCATAGCCTAAAGCACATACTATTGCCACAGCAACACCTCACCACACATTGCCTTATTCAGTATTTCAAATAAATGGGCAAAACCACATTTGTCTGTGTGTGTCTCTGCATTGTGGTCAGCTGTGACAGTGAGAAGCAGTGACAATGTGCACTTTGGTAGGCTTTATATGTGAGTGTGAGAATATGCACTTTGGTGGGTTTAATGTGTGAGTGTGGTGAGAATATGCACTTTGGTGGTCTTTATGTATGAGTGTGATGAGAATGTGAACTGAACTTTGGTGGGCTTTATGTGTCAGTGAGATAATATGCACTTTGGTGGGCTTTATGTGTCAGTGAGATAATATGCACTTTGGTGGGCTTTATGTGTCAGTGAGAGAATATGCACTTTGGTGCGCTTTATGTGTGAGTGTAATGAGAATGTGAACTGAACTTTGGTGGGCTTTATGTGTCAGTGAGATAATATGCACTTTGGTGGGCTTTATGTATGAGTGTGATGAGAATGTGAACTGAACTTTGGTGGGCTTTATGTGTCAGTGAGATAATATGCACTCTGTTGGGCTTTATTTGTGAATGTGGTGAGAATGTGCAATTTGGTGGACTTTATGTGTGAGTGTGAAAATGTGCACTCTGGTGGGCTTTATGTGTGATTGTGGTGAGAATGCGCACTTTGGTGCACAAATTAATGAGCTCAGAACGTGCTCGCTTTGGCATAGTGACTGGTTTTGTTACAGCCCCTCTAGTCCAGCTAATATTGAGTTTTTATGTGAAGTCTATTGTATTGGCTTCCTCCCACTGCTCTCTCTCTCTCTCTCTCCTCTCCCTTATGCCTGTTTATGCCTGTATTTACTCTGAGATGTTAGCTGTACATCAGCTTCTGATGGGGCCTGAATATCTTCTGTCATGAGCTTGAGAATGGGGAGGATGGATGCGGTAGTCACATATTTTGTCACCTGACAGCATAGTTGTGAAGCTGCTCACTGGTTGAAGTGCTTTACTTACCGCTTTTAGGTCACTTCAAACCTAACTGTATAAAATGAACTGAGTATGTGTCTGCATATGACTTCCTCCTTAAATAGTGAGTAACTCTGGTGTTTGACATTGCCAAGAAAAACACGTGTCTCTTTCAGTGTTTATGCACTGTCAATGATCTCTTCAGCGCAGTGGGTGGAGATGCAAGGTTTTGAGGCCAGCCTGGAGGGCTGATGGAACTAATGGTTGTACAAGCTATTTTACGTAAATATCATTAATCTAGTCCAGAGATTTTCAATTAATGTTGTTGGTGGGCCACTTTTACATTTGTGAATAGAGTGGCGGGCCAGTTGGGCATGAAGCATATAATAATACAATATTATATCATAGGCCTATAATATAATAAAATATAATGTAATGTGTTATATTATAATGGTAACATTTTCATTAATAGGCCATAAACTGTCATTAATGTGGGCTTGTTGCTCATGACTTACAATCAGGCTCATAAATCGAGATTTGTGCATTATGATTGAGAAAACAGGAAATTTAATATTGAATTCATCTGACTGGTATTTGTCTGGTAAGTTCTGTGACTGTGTTTACTTTGTTTTGGGGTCATGACTTAGCACTTCATTTAACATATCGATTGCACATGTTTTCACCAACTTGGAGTCAACAAAAGGCTATCTCCACCTGGAGAGACGCAGCCACCGCATTATCTTGAGCAGATTAGGTTTGGTGGATGGTAAGCACTGATTGGTTGTAAGAGGAGAACAGAGTCTCAGTTTTACCGTTAGGTACCGCAGACTTGGTTGGGAAGTTGCCATTGAAACACGTGTGTTTGGTCTCAGAGTGCCGCTGTATGCTTGCAATTACTAGCAATTGCATAAATTTTATTTTCACTGTCAAAATAAAACTTTATTCAGTCCGTGTGTAGCATGCACTGCTCGTTAGCACTTTGTTGCCGTAGCACTCGGAATCGCCGAATTTATACAGGCTAGTTTCACGATAATAGTAGGAAAAGAGGCTGCACAAATACGGGGGCATGTGAAATGCTCGCCGGCCAAATGAAAAAGTTCTGCAGGCAGTATCTGGCCCATAGGCCGCCTATTGAAAATTACTGCTCTAGTCATTCGTACAGACTAGATCAGGGAAACCATACTATCTTTTCTGTAAAAGTCAAGTCATGATTATTAGGGCAGGTCGCTCACTAGATATGTTTTCATGGGAGCTCACTAGTTAGTTGGCTGCCCTCTTAGCCATCTCCTCCTCCTCCCCTCTCCCTCTCTCCACTCTTTCCTCTTCCCCCTTTCCTACTCTCACCTTCCAATGGAAGGACATTGTCATAGTTATGAGGGGCCACTAGAGTTCTGCCATGCTTCTAGACAGACTAAAGCACTGACACCTTTTTTCACATGGCCTCATGATGATGATGATTAATGTGGATTTACTTCATATGGAGCCATCTGAAGAACTCAAAGTTTCTTACAGCACAGATATCACAGTGACTGACTTTGCTCCACTGCCCTACGTTTTCCCTCCAAGGCCAAATTTCTTGCCACAGTTGAATCTCTCATGTTGGGGAAGAACCAGCTTTGCAGTTCTGCCTGCCATCTGTTTACTGGTGGCACTGAAACTATCCAAAGACAGAGCCATTTCTGAAGAGCAGAATATAAATACCTCATGGGGGCTTTGAGCTTTGAATTTTAGATACATAATAGCCAAACATGAATGAAAAATGTTGCAAAGTGTTATAAAAAACTGCAGATCAGCGCCAGGATTAGTGCAGATGGGGCTTCTGCTTGCTGGGGAAGGGAATTATTTGTTGTTTGATTTACAGTAGACTTACTAGACTTAAGTTCCGCTCTTTCTTGTGATTGTAAATGATGTTGCTGCACTTACCATAGCCTAATATTCAGTTCACAGTTCCATGAAAAAAACATATATGGCTTCATAGTTTGGTGAAGAAAAAAAGTCATTTTGTTTGACTACACCATTCACACACCTCACATCATTTGCATATTCAAACGCTAACAGGTGTTTATCCTAAGTAAAGCATAAAATAGACTCAACCAGCAGCAATTAGAATGCAAAGCCACACTGTGAAATTGTAAAAACTGCATTCAGCTCCTACAGCACGGTAGCCTGCTATAAATCTACTTAACAGTATGTTTGTTTATTACAGCATGTTACTGTTATTTGTACTGGGAAATTTCTAGAGAGGTCCAATAAGTCCAGCTTTGCTGCAGTGTAACTTCCTTATGCAGTATGATTGTAATAAGGTGCCTTTGATGTCACAACACAGACTAACTCAGAATCTGCTGTGCCTCCTTTTTGTCCTTTCACCAGTCCTTTTAGCATTAAACAAGTTAAACCTAATTTATATGTAAAGAAAAAAAATTTGAATGTGAATTAATGGAGTGGGATGTAGTTTTGTCATCATTTGAGTGCAAACGCCCGCTGGAAAAGCGGTCATGCCTATACACATAAAATGGCTTGAACGTTTAAATATTGAAGCTGGCCAGTTAAATCAGTATGTTGCATGTGTCACTTGTTTGAACCATTGATTTTTTTTTTTTGTTGATGAATGAGTTTTGACTTCTTCATTTGCTCTCAGCAGATGAAGAAAGTGCAAATTTACCCCCCAAATTCCAAATTTAACATTCCAATGCGTTTCTTGTGATGTCTGTTTAACCCTCAGTAATATGTGTGTTATGCAAGTGTACAACATACACTTTTGTATGGGACTTAATGAAACAGTGTGTATCTATAGAAATGGCCATACTCAAGCTGCACCATGTCTTTTTTGTGGAACAATGGATTTTTATCATTTTCCTTTGCCCCTCACTTTGAATTATATTGGGGGTTTCAGGGCCAATGTAATTTTCTAACAGCTCTTACAAATCACAGAGCATTGTTATAAACCAATGGAAATATCAGGAGACAGATTTCTCCAGTGGATAATTATATCCTTCAATGTGTATACTATGTTAAATATTCAGCTTTGCATTACTTTGGCATCATTGACTCAGAAGTCAGAATTACTTAGTGGCCATTATTCTCTCAAGGCTGCCCTGTACAAATCCATGTTTGTAGCCCAAAGCTTCACCGAGTTACACAAGTAAGAGGAAAAATGTGTGTACTTCTGTGAGTCACACCATGATGCATAACAAAAAGGACATAATTTAAGCAACAATTCCCCTGAAATATAATTTGGGAGTCACAGAACTTGCAGAATTTGACATTTTGTGAAATGGATAGCCATGCTAATCAACTGTGAAAACATTTAATTGAAATCAAGCTTTCTTTTTTTTGTAGATTTCTCAGAGCGGAAGAGTGACTTGCGGGTGTGTGATGACTCCACCTGTGGGTATGGAGGCATGTGCAGGGACGATGGAGCGGACCTGAAGTGCGTGTGCCAATTTCAGGTGAGGAAAGGGGAAGGCCAAGGGAGCACACATCTAACACACTAACGGCAGAACTGAACAACATAAATGACAACAATCACAATGTCTTTTAAATTGTCAAATTTAAATTTTATAAGTTTTGTCCCATAACTCAAGGGACTTCAGCTTCATGGTATACCATTCATTTTAAGACATACTACATATCACTACACATCAATCAGAAAAGGCATAACATCAGAACAGAAGCAGCGGTGCTGTGGAATTGAAGAATGTCTGTGCTGTGAACTGTGTTTGCTGGTTAAGGATGCAAGTGCTGGTGTTATTTTTTATGTGTATTGCATAACCACACTGATGCAGTTAGGCAAATAACTAGTGACTGAAAACCATAGCAAATCATTTCAACATCTATCCTGAATGATTGACCAGTAACTGACCAGAATATCCCTGAGACTACTATCTAAGATACGTAATCAATATCAAGGTATCTTATCTGTCCAACTGATTCTTATACTAGAGAACAGCTTATGAGACAGTATTCTGTAATAAAGCCTAGAAACATTTGTGACTTAGTGCATAGTGGGTCTTTGGACTCCAGTGTGTAGCTGCTGTCCAAAATCCCTTTCTTTATAACACATACACTCTCTCCATAGCTACCTGTATGGCATTGTCTGTGTCCATACTCTCTTTTGTGCCACTCTCTGTGCCCGTACTCTCCTTTGTGCCACTCTCTGTGCCCGTACTCTCCTGTGTGCCACTCTCTGTGCCCGTACTCTCATGTGTGCCACTCTCTGTGCCCGTACTCTCCTGTGTGCCACTCTCTGTACCCATACTCTCCTGTGTGCCACTCTCTGTACCCATACTCTCCTGTGTGCCACTCTCTGTACCCATACTCTCCTGTGTGCCACTCTCTGTACCCATACTCTCCTGTGTGCCACTCTCTGTGTCCATATTCTCCTGTGTACCACTCTCTGTGCCCATACTCTCCTGTGTACCACTCTCTGAGCCCATACTCTCCTATGTGCCACTCTCTGTGCCCGTGAGGTGAGGATTTAACAAAAATAATGATTCTCTGAATCAAGAATGTTTTAATAATTAAAGCCCTCGTTTAACGTCTGGCACTTTGAAATCCGAGCACAAGTGACAGTAACTCTGAAACTCCTCACTTAACCAGAATGTAATTAAAATTTATTTGATCAATAACTACTTTTGAAAATATTAAATATTAAATAAATTGGCAAGTTCATTGAACAGGAATGAACAGTCTTGTGGGTCAACTTTTTTTTTACCAGAAATTTATATACACTTGCACATGAAATTGTTTAAAAGGGTTTAATCAAAGTTACATGCTAAGACGATGACAAAAAAGAATATTTAGGACCACTGATGAATTAAATGAAGACTACCTAGCCAACACTTGTCTCCCTCCAGGGATGACAAAGTTGCTACTCCCAGTGGCCAAACAAAAAAACAAAGTAAATCCCAAAGTGCATGAGTTCTGGCTGTGAAATGGAAACAAAACTGAGCGTTGGATAATGCAGAAAAGCTAAGCAATGAGGCCTTGAGTGTGATTGATTCATTAGAAAATTCTGATTATTTCTGCTTTCTGAGAGCCAGTATCACTCAGTCTTGAGTACTGTAGCTGTTGTCTTTTTTGATGCACTTACGCTTTTTCGTCTTCATTTTAGTGCCACAAGAACTACATCCCAGTGTGCGGCTCCAATGGAGACACCTACCAGAATGAATGTTACTTGAGACAAGCTTCCTGTAAACAACAGAAGCATATCTCTGTGGTGTCAGAAGGCCCATGCTATCCTGGTGAGTAGGAAACTCTTGGCAGCCCATACACTGCAGTTATTTGCTGAGAAGAGCCTACATGCAGCACTAATTAAAGTATTCATAAAATCTCAGATTGTACATATACACCATCTGAATCATGCCCAAGTGTACCTCTAAAAAGGAAAATTCTCATGAAATATAAACCATTTTCTAAGTCTGATGATGTTTTGAGCCAATTGTATTTGTAGTAGTTGTATTAAACATTTGCAGAAGGTACTGGAAGACAACATTATAGACTTTTCTGTGTATGACACTGATCACACATGGCATATTGGCACTCAATTCCATTATGGCTTTATTATGCTTTTAGTTTGGTGTTGGCTAGAAGGACTCAGGAGGAGGGACTCTGTCCAGGAAATATATATACGTGTGTGTGTGTGTGTGTGTGTGTGGTAGGTGTGACCACTGGGCCAGGTGGTGAGTGGAGGAAAACAAAAACACCATGAAATAGAAAATTCAGTCTAGCTAATGGCTCCTTTGTTGAGCCCCTTGTAGTGCTAGAAGGGAAAAAAAGTCAAACAACCTTAAATACGTAATTTCTAAAACAAATGTTAACAAAAATATAGCATACCCTAAACAACAACATGATAACCAGCTGAGGGAGAAACAGGAACTTACAGCAGTTCAATTGGAGGAGCAGAGAAGCTTGCTCCTCCCTCCACCTCTCCCAGCACCACAATATGTATACAGATTGGTGTTCACTGTACGTTCTGTGAAATAGGGCGTTATGTGATTTGGACGTTGTGTGAACATCATATTATCAAAACTATATGGGATACTGTGGTGTACCTCTATTAACTAAATGGCCAAGATACTGTACACATTCAGTACTGTATTTCAGCTAATGTATCTGGCAAGGTAATATGTGGTTAAATAGGTTACGACCGCTGCGTCCCATTCTCCGATCAGGATTTCTGAACTCGATCAGAACGTGACTCCGATCAGACGTGTATGTGGTCAGACGTTGCCCGAACAGACGTTATGCCGCGCATACCTGTACAAATAAACAGTGAATCCCAGGAAATAAAAATATATGTGTAAAGATAAACAATGAATCCCAAGACCGTCCCTTTGTTTCTAATGCCGTGGTTATGAAAGTAGAGCCTTATGGCCTTCCAAGCCGACCAAGTTATCTGAAGTGAGGTTAAATGCTCATTAAAAGTCAATTCAGTTCAAGCCATAAGTAGATCCTAATGCTGAAGTTTATAAGAGTTTGGGTAAACTTCCTGTGGCTGTAAGGGTAAATTCAGTCAGACTAATCTGATGTGTGGAGCAGAGCTGCCCCTTTATGCCTGTTTGCAGATGCCAGGCAGCTGTGGCTTCAGCCAAAACAAAGGAGACTGTGCAGCAGTGACATATCAGAGTGAGGTTTCCATAATATCCTTTTATATGTTGTTCATACACTCTTAGTATTTAACTTAGTATTTGAGCCCTGCACTGATGTGTCCATTGCTGATTGGTCCCCAGTGAGCACCACTGCACTGGAACTACAGTATTTCGTAAAACTTAAAATTCTTGGCCACCCTGTCATTAGTACTGATGATCTTTGCATCGCTTTCATGTGGAATGTTTTGTGAAGCATAAAAGTAGACAGATGTCCAAGTGCCTAATTAATAAATTCATAAAACCATATGTAAATGGCCAAGTATTTAAAATTACAACTTGCAAGATCAACAAACTCAAAGAGGCCAGCTCAGTAGCACCGTCAGTTGAATGACTTAGCCAGAAGACTGATGTACCTCTATCGTAATGAATAAAAGATGAAATTCAAAAGATTAGACTGAGCCTGAGCTCTAACATTTGTCAGCGAGATAGTCTGTGCTGGTTTGAATGCTAAGCCTAGAAAATGAACATATTAAACAAAATACTTGACACTTGACAGCTGAAAACAGCTGACAGCAGAAACTAAATACTTTATCTTCTTTTGCTGGATAACTGGCTATGGGTAGCTACAACCATGTTTGCAAGCTAGACATAATTATGAAAATCTACATCTGTAGTGGCTATCAAAAACAAAACAATTTAGACCTAATACGAATGGAATATAGTTTCAACGCACACACCGCTCACACACACCTGTTCGCTTCTGTGTTAACTGCATGCTGCTATAGGCCATCGTCATCCAGGCTTCAGACACTCGATAATGAATCCAATAAACAAGTAATGTCCAGAGTAATTGTGTAGTTGTGTTGTGTAATCAGTAAAGTGTATTGTGTCAAAAATGTGTAAAAATGTACAACAAAGCTCTACAAAAAAGTGAAGCGCTTTCAAGCTTCACGCTCTAATACAAATCAACGTGGTAGGCACCATGTGGTTTAGAAACTGTATCCACTCCACTCATACCAGGATGCCATTTCCTAAACAAAAAATGTACTTCCCTTATTCCCATGCGTCTTCTTCCAGTGGGTGGAGTTGAAACTCATTGGCCAGTGAATAATAATGAAACCCTGGAAATCAAAACTATAACTTATAAACAGGAGTCTTTTCTTTACAGTAATTCATTCATAATCCTAATTTCAATATTTAATTTCTTGATAATTATTTAGGTATTTTTTAACAGCTAAACTACAGCATGGTGGTTTGACTATGCATTGACAGGAGTCTGCAGAATTATGACCAAATCAACTGTAAAAAGTGTATCTGTTTTCCTGCTAGGTGCACACAATCAAGCCAATGTCCTCCGAAAGGTTTAGTGCAGTGGTTACCCTCAGGTCCTGGATTACTACTGTTTATGCCAGTTTTCATCTTAACTTCAGTTGCAATTCAAGTACCAAGAGCCTTGTTGGCTTTTATATCTATTACCTGATCAGTAAATGCCAAGTTTTATTTTTCTTGTGGGTCTCTCACTACTTGCACCTTGTTGCTCCGAATCTCCAAAACAAAAGGCCTTACTGTGAATTTATAAATGTTGGCCTATTCAAACACCACCACCCCCTACCCCCCACAGAGCACCCCCGCCCCCCACCCGCAGCCACAATACCCCAACCCTGCCTCACCACCCACACCCTCCTCCCAAACCACCCACCCCACAGCAACCCTTGTGCCAGCTGGCTCTTTATTTTTGTTCACTGTCCTTTAGATGTTTCTGAGTGAATTTCTGAGTGAGAGTCTGTACCCTATTAACTGTATCTGCAGTGCTTGGATAACAATGTTTAAAAGAGGAAGCAAGACAGATTCATACAGTATGTCTCCTTTCCTGAAGATCTACAGCTTTCAATCAGTTGGCAGCACAGAGATGCATTGTCAGTCATTATAATCTAAAGAGAGGCCCGCACTGCTGTACCCATTCTGCTGTTTGGTGTGACACATTTTAATGCTGTAACATCTGAATCTCAGTCACAAGAGAAGTCTTCTGGGAGTGAAGGATTTGGTTTTCTTACTTGTTTTCATTTCTTGGTTTAGTGGATTCCTTCCCTCTCATTTTACATAAAAGGCTATGTCGAGAGCCTGTTGCTGCTGTAAATGAACGCTCTTTCTGTGGCAGTCACCATTAACATAAAGGCTGAATGAAGATATTTACCTAGTACAACAGGGGAACCAGGATCTCAGCAGCAGAGAAAGAACAGCAAAGATAACTAACCATTTCTCTTCTCTTGCAGATGCTGGTTCTGGATCAGCAGATGGAGGTACGTTGCTTTGCATGTGTGTTCTATGTACCTTTTTTGTACATAAATAATTTATTAATATTATTTGACAATATCATTTTCCCGATGTCCAAGTAAAGTTCACATTTTCTGAAGGATGAACAATTGTCAAAAACATATACTTCAAATACTTTACTGGGCCTTTTTTTCTGTCGTTATTATATTGTTTTCTGTAATAATAGGCTTGAGGGCTTGGGTTCTGGACCACATCTGAAACGCATCATCTCCACAGGCTCATTAGATGCAGTTTAAAACCACACACTGACCTTGCATGCAGCTGTGGCTGCTTTTGGTCTGTGGAAGCTTGAAATAAGTGAGGTAATAGGTTTTCTATCTGATGTCTCCAGAGAAACCTGCTTTAAAAGAGAGGGCTGAAGGACAAACAAGACAAAGTGTTGTGTGAACCTTGTCATTTCTAGTGAAGTTGTGTTCCTTTGAGATTGGGGGTATCAGTGTTAGTGATGACTGCAGTTTGTTAATTTGGGATTGGGGGTTTCAGTGGCAGTGATGAGTATGGCTTTTCCATATTTGTGTTGTGCAACAAAGATTTTTGTAGCAGAATGTGGTGCTCCTGAGTTGGGACTGACTGGCATTAGGTCAGAATTAGTGGGATCAGATGTAGTGTGGCACATCCAGGCCTTCCAGCTGACTGGCAGCAACTGAAGTACTTTGGGTAATTAATGTGCTTGGCGTGATTTGTGTTGGCTGAGGGAGTCTGGCGTGGGACAGAAGCACAGCGGAGGGACACAGGTGCTTTGGGGTAATGCCGGTAATGAGAGGAGCCATCAAGCTGTCCCCAGGATTTACGTACCCTTCTACACATACCCTTCCCTATGTGTGTGTGTTTGTATCCCCAGGATCTATATACCCTTTACACACACCCTTCCCTGTGTGTGTGTGTGTTTGTGTCCCCAAAATCTTAATACCCATCTACAAATACCCTTCCTTGTGTGTGTGTTTATGTCCCAGGATCTCCCAGGTTCTGTGTCATTTACACTTGTCTTGGTGTACTATATACTATTGGTGTGATATTTTCACACCCGCTGGTTTGATTCTCTCATATATTAATTTGATTTACACTTCTATTGGTTTGATGTGATAGAGAGAGAGTATATGTGCATCTAAACAGATATACTGTAATACAGTGTTATTTTCCTGTTTTATAGAATATGAGGGATCTGGCACGGACGCTGGCAAGAGGTTCGACAAGTGTGAAAAGTGCAAGTACGGGGCAGAGTGTGATGAGGACCTAGAGGATGTGTGGTGAGTCCCCTTCCAGACGTCCCGTCTTCCAGTGGATAGTTTGCCATTCATTCACTTATTTCTTAACCTCCTTTCACACCCTCCTCAAGCCCTCCTGTTTTATTACAGATGCGTTATACTGGTCCCCACAGGATGCTGATGGAATTACAGCGCTTACCTAATGTCAGTCAATATTGATGTTCATCTGGGTTGGTTAAAGCAGATATGTAGTTTTGGAGAAGTAATACTCTTGCTAAATTTGCCAATGATAAAGAGGTCTAATTGAGAACCTCTTTAATTGCAATATTGGTTGTGATCATGCTACTTTAATTGTAGCATTTCAGACTGTTCTTCCATGAAGAACCTTTTGGAGATCCTTGAGGTCAACACTAATGGGCTGCCTTCTTTAACAAAGACCACATATTTTCAGTAAGGTGTAAGTCCAGAGACTGGCAATGCCAGTGCCAATTGTTGATTTTGTTTACCATTTCTTTGTTTATCTATGGATTACGTGTAATTTCATTAATTGTCACGGTCCACCTGCAGCAAGTCTCAGAAACCTGGCAGAGGCAGCCAGGGATTTTTCCAGTACTTTGTATAGTTCATGCTCCCATTGTTCTTAAAAAAGGCACCGGGACCACTAGTTGGGAATAGCCTCATAATATTAACAATCCACCACCACAGATCACAGTAGGTATGAGGCCAAATACTGATGATGTGTGTGAAAACTGTAAATTTTAGATGGCGGTCATCCCTGCATGAAGACTGGCAACACCTGAATGATATTTTGCATTTTTTGGAGTGCATTTTCTCACTCCTTTACCTTGAGATTCACTGCATACAGTTGATATCCCTCTGCTCTGTCACTCTTGGTTCCACTTATGAGCTTGTTATCAGGCTTTTGATGGGTGTGGCACCTAATAACGACATATCTTTTTAGAAAAAACATCCCAGAAGGTATTTTTTTTTTACTTTTGTGTACAAGGAGGCTATATAAGTGAATTTCCCTGTTTCCAGCTTTCCCCAAAGAATATTCAGTGTAGCAAAAGTTAGCAAGCACGTGATGGCACAGATCTCAGAAGAGTCTTTGTTTAATTCTTGCTAATGTCCTAACCAATTATTTGTTTTTCAGACCATTAAAAGCTCAATATTTTGCCATGTAGGGCTTGGCCCATTTTTTTTTTTTTTTTTTTTTAAACCTGGGAGTGTACATCATATAGAATTAGCTCCCAGTGTCCAATTCTTATATGAGAAATCTGTGCATTATATAGAATTAGCTCACAGTATCATATTCCATACGAGAAACATATTCATCATATACAATAAGCCCTCAACATCCTAATCCATATGCAACACATACATCATGTAGAATTAGCCAGCCGTGCATTTGTTCATGTATGGCTATATTGCAGGTTGCACATTCATAGGATATTTATAAGGAATGATGGTAGGAATGAAGAGAAATTGGCCAGATTATCACTGCTGACATAAAGGAATACAAAGTGTAGAGCAGTTGGATTGGATATGAATTACTAGTATTGTTTCTTGTAGTAAGCTTTATTTCAGTGAGGCACATCAGGTTTGTGATATATATATATATATATATATATATATATATACACACCACTCAAATGACTAGGTGCTGTTGTCTTGAAAGTGCTGTGTTTTTGTCAAGTAAAGAAAGACGTGACTTGGACTGGGTTTGGTAAAACACAACATACAGCTCTTCTCCGTTTAGCATGGGTGTGATATGAAATGCTGGTGCATTTTTGTAGAAAAATGTGTGAGCTGAAAATGACCTGTGCTTCTGTTGCTGCAGGTGTATATGTAACATCGCCTGCAGTGGTCACAATGAGAACCCTGTGTGTGGGACTGATGGGAACTCCTACAACAACCCCTGCCACGTGCGAGAGGCGTCCTGCATGAAGCAGGAGCAGATCGATGTCAAACACCTTGGAAGATGCCCAGATAAGATCTCAGAATTCTCCTTTGGCCCAGGTAAACACTGTTACTTTCCTCTGTGTGGCATTGCAGGCTGTGTGTTGGTGTGTGAGAGTTGGCTTTGCAGTGCTGTAGACACAGGCTGTGTGTTGGTGTGTCAAAGCTGGCTTTGCAGTGCTATAGAAACGCAGACTGTGTGTTGTGTGTGAGAGCTGGCTTTGGAGTGCTGTAGAAACACAGGCTGTGTTGGTGTGTGAGAGCTGGCTTTGCAGTGCTGTAGAAACACAGGCTGTGTTGGTGTGTGAGAGCTGGCTTTGCAGTGCTGTAGAAACACAGGCTGTGTTGGTGTGTGAGAGATGGCTTTGCAGTGCTGTAGACACACAGACTGTGTGTTGTGTGTGAGAGCTGGCTTTGCAGTGCTGTAGAAACACAGGCTGTGTTGGTGTGTGAGAGATGGCTTTGCAGTGCTGTAGAAACACAGACTGTGTGTTGTGGGTGAGAGCTGGCTTTGCAGTGCTGTAGAAACACAGACTGTGTGTTGTGTGTGAGAGCTGGCTTTGCAGTGCTGTAGAAACACAGGCTGTGTTGGTGTGTGAGAAATGGCTCTGCAGTGCAGTAGACACATGCATTGTGTTAGTGTGTGAGAGCTGGCTTTGCAGTGCGGTAGACACAGGCTGTGTGTTGGTGTGTAAGAGCTGGCTGCAGTGTGCTGTGAATCTGTGATTAAGGAGCACACGACAGGCGCTGTACTCATAGCTGATCACCCCAGATTTTGATTCATGGCTTTGAAAAGATGCCAAGACTTCAGTGTTACTTGGATGCAATAATTAGCCTCAGGGAGAGGACCAGGGAACAAAGCGCCTCATCAAAACGATAAAAGAAACACTTCAGGTCTGTTCCCCCTGCCCTCTTCTGTGGATCATGGCAGCACATTAAAGCCACAAGAGTAATGCTGCGCAAATGCAGAATCAGCCTTCAGCAACACACGAAGGCTGCAGGATGTCATCTTGCCTTTCTATGTTGTTTGTACACTTTTTAAATAATAATTTAAATGTGACCTGCATCCGAGGTATTCATGAAGGTAATCTGTACAGTTTGCACTTGTAGTTCACAGGAGTGTTACTTTTGTGTTCACTATTAAAAAGATACTATTTAGCAGTAGCATTTGATTTGAAAATTTCATTTTTGTTTATTCTACATGGATTTATAATTACAGCAAATTATAAATCCATAATTTATATGGATTGATAAATACAGCAAATCACACAATAAATAATTTAATTAATTGACAACCCAATTTTTTTTTTTTCAAATCTTGCTGCTGGCAAACCTGGTCAGTCAGATGTGCAAAGCTTGATACTGTGAATTTGCCGTGCAGTTCTGAAAACAGCATTACCAAGTTTAGGCAAAGTAATGGCGGATAATAATCAGGTTGTCGGACAGCGTCACAGACTTGGTCTGGAGTAATGGTGCTGCAGTGCATTTGCTTTAACTCTGAAGCCCTCAGATCACAAAGGCCTCTACACAGTTACTGCTTCACTCTCTCAGTTCATATGCTTTGCACAGTTTGTTTCAAGGTCTTTGTGTTTTTAATGTATTTTATATTCTACTACAGTGGGTATTTTTATTTATGGCAAACTTCAACCCTGCATATCATTGTTTTAAAGCAAGTCTAGAACATAATAACAATTTCAAATGATGTTTCTCTTTAGAGACAGTCATTGATGAACTATATATTGCAATGTTGTGTAGATAATTACATTTATTGAGGGTGTGCAGAATGGCCACTTCAGGGATCTTAGTAGTGCTATACCGGTCAATTGAAGTAGCAATTTTCACACAGGCCCCACAGTCTGAGACATTCACAAGCTGCATACAGCCGTGCGGAATGTCCAGCCTTCTTAACTGCACTGATAAGCCATAATTATAGATGTAATAGTCATTTAAAATAACAGAAATTGTGTCACCATAACGCACACAAAATGTGTGAAACATACTCACATGCACACATTGAATCACTAGGTGGCACTGTTGACCAAGATAGCCACCAATGTCTTACAAATTCATATGTTCTCAAGCAAACAAAACTGTCATGAGACAAATTACATTTTATTTTTTCTGTGCATGTACCCACAGCTTTTTCCCTGTATTTAAACTTGTATTAATATTTTGAATGTGTTTTGTGTCTTTTATATTGTGTAAAATTGACAATTGGATAAACGGAGGCTAAAAAATACTGCAAACTTTTATGCATGAAAAGCAGTCGCAATCCTTCAGTTAATCTGATCTTCTGTATGAGGTGTCATATACAGAGATGATACCAGGCCCATGGAGACATCTGAATCAGCACTGACATCATTTAAATCATTGAAGGCTCACCCTGCAGGTAGTACAGCAACTACACCACCAGGGGGCATAATACTATCATTTAAATTGTGTCAACATGTTATACTCTCAGCACTCAACAGCTTCTTCTGAGTATCAAGACTCCTTAAAGTGATAGTTGAACTCCCTGAACTCCACAGTGTTTTCCTTCATGGAATCTGGCACAGAAAGCTTCATTGTGGCTATTCTTGCTTGACCCCTATAATACCTGATTCTAGCTTCATGCCATGTCTGTTGTTGGTGTGTTTGTCTATTAACCGTAAAGGTCAGGGCTTGAAAGTGAGTAGTTTAGCTGAATGTCTTTCAATGTTCTTTATAGCACATACTTTGCTGCTGCATACTTGGTATTTAAATATCAAAGAACAATCTCAGTGCATCATAATTGTAATTTGCATTACAAAGGTAACCTTGGCCATTCATGCACAAAGTGATGAAAAACATCCTCTTAGTGCTAGAGGGCTTATCTTACTTCTTAGTACTTATGGTGACAGTCTCTACTGGGATCAAGTCATTATAAATATGTGTGTGTGTGTGCGTGTGTGTGTGTGTGTGTGTGTGTGTGTGTGTGTGTGTGTGTGTGTGTGTGTATTTTATATCCTGCTGATTTTATTTTTTGGTCTGAATACTATATCACATTCTCCCAGCAGTGCAAAAAATGGCCAGTTTAATGTGATAACAACTCTTTGGCAGCATTTTTTGCCAATTGATAACTTCACTGGAGTGCTGAACTGGAACATCTGTTGGGATATATTCCTGTGAAGTAGAAATAGAAAGACAGTTTTGGCTGTGAGGGGGATGGGGAGGACGGAAAGGTGGAGCACCCTGAGAGTACTGTAAAGCATTAGACGTGGACTCTACAGTTGACTCTCCCACATTGCGGCTTTCCACATCACAGCTTCAATTTTTCAAGGGTTGGCAACAAACAATTAAATGGGAATTTTTTGGGAGCTTTGCGGCCTTGCGCGAGAAACTTCATAGCACTGCAGACGACGCATGACAAAAAGAAAGCGTAAAAAAGTTTAGTAAGTGCATAAAATTAAGTTTAAATGCATAAAATATATGTATGATATTAATTTATTTTGTCATTTAATACCATTATATACAAAAAATATTTACGCAAGGTTTTTCCACATCGCAGGGGGGGCTGAACCATTAAGCCCCGCAAAGTGGGAGGGTCAACTGTAGTTTCAAACTATTATAAAATAAAGCAGAGTCAGGGATCTAATTCCCCATGTGGGCAACATATTGTCCTCTGCAGTGTCTGCCTGCATGTCAGCTGTGATGCATACAGTTTTTACAAGGAACAGTCTTAGCACAGTGGACACATCAAGCCCCGCCCCCTTGGAATATCTCAGCCCTGCCACCATGGGGGGGGATCTCTCATATCCCTTCAATCTGCGGCAAGTAATTCTGCATCAAATGATCTTTACAACTACGTGAGTGAAGATTTGAGGAGTACTCTCAAGGATCGTACTCGCTTTCTTCCTTTTGAAGTGGCTGTTCTTTGACACAGTATTTTTTGTTGTTTGTTCACATAATGCAGTTATTTTGTATTGTTTGTGTTGTTTATAAAGTTAACAAACAAAGCCTGAGCTGATTACTGAAAGAAGCATAGCAGCTGAGGTCAGGACTAGGCTTGTGGAAGTGGACACTTCAGACCAAACACACCTACTGTTCTGTTTCCCCATACCCTACACAGTTACTGTCTTGTCACCTCATACCTTACACAGTTACTATCCTGTTACCCCAGACCCTCCTACTCATCATCAGCTGCTGTTTCCAACATCTCAGCCCAATATGAAAACAGGTGCTTTCTGGATATTGTGGCCTTTATTTTGGCCCCTGTTTTGATTTTGACCCTATGATGGCAGGCTGGAAATGCAAAGCTTTTTATAAATCATGTGAAAAGTGAGAGCTCGTTGCAGTTGATTTGCAACTGGAAAATATTGAATTAAGAGTGTGTCTTTGAGATGTCCTCTGGCATGCAAAGCAGGGTAGCTGTTTAGAGGGATCTGCCACTGTAAGTGTTGTGTTAGACCACTTCAGCAGATTTGTCTGTCACAGGGTAATTGGCACTGCTTTTTCTTAATCAGAAATGTCATGTTTTGAGTGCTTTGTGTTCATTTTGTTGTTGACTCTGTCCATTCTAAGTGCTACACCATTCACTCAAATACAAGGTAAAATGTTTTATTTGCATTGACTATATTGTAGTAATTGGTCCTGGTTTCTAGAAAAAGCAGCAAACAGAACTTCAGTACAGGTACTGACAGTTGATAGAAGCTTTACAGGTAATGATAATACACAGTTTGGCAGGTATGCTACCTTTAGATTCTGAAGGTGCTAATCAGTTATGCTAAGTAGGAAATAAGAACATAGGGAAACACAGTGAAAAGTACAGACTATTTGACAGACCATTTAAGCTCATCATTTACTCACAGTGTAGAGTATCTAGCACTGCATTAAGGTGGGACTTGAGCAATGCAGTCGACTCTGCCTCTATTTCACTATCACACAAGCTGTTCCAAGCATTGACAACACTCTGTGTGAAAACGCTACTTGATAATAGTATGCGTATGTGTATGTATGTATGTGTATGTTAGTATGTAACAGTTAGTATGTGTGAGATGTGAGTTTTTAATGATGTGCGCTTGTATAGGATTTGCCTGCACTATGTTTTCTTAACTATATACATGTATCTTTTTCAGCTGTAGAAAAAGTGAAGAAAGAAGACGGGAATTCATACAAGCCTGATCTTTTAGGTAAATAATACATTACATTTCACTTTTCATCTCTCCCGATTCCCAAAACTGTTTTCTAATAACTGGTGTGCTCATTTCTTCTGTGATGTCCAGTAGGTATACAGTGTGTTATAAAATAGTATTAATGTACTCTGGTGTAGTCTTTGCCTTGTGAAATTGCACAAGCATGCAAAAGCATGAAAACTGAAGCTTCTGCTTAGTGGACAGACAGGCTGGATTTGTTTGTCTTTGTCTTTGTCCTTTTTGGTCCCTCCAGTTAGACGATCCACCCACTCATCCACCACAGACTCATTTGCTATGTGTCATCACCACTGAATTATGAGTACAGTTTGCATAAATTATTGACTAACTATAAAGACATTTTATATATTAAAGAATAGCATGAGAGCTTCAAGCTTTGAAGTCCTTACCTCTGATGACTGTGGACTACATCAGTGGATGGTTTGCCGTGTGTGTAATATTATCTGTGAAAGTGTTTATCTCTAACAGGGAGAGGTAGGGCAGTGTAGATTACCTCTGTCATCACGGGTGACTTGTACAAGCAGGTTACATCTGAACTGGAGGGGTACAGCTGCTCTGGGCCAGCATAGCGGAGGGTTATTTAAACAAGGGGGGCAGGGAGGTTATTTAGTGGAAAGGATAGAGACAGACAGGCTGCTGGAATAGGAGATACCATGGCGAAGTAAGTCTCTGCACATTAGGATTACCAGAGCACTTGAATGTGTCTGAGCGCTGGGCATATCTGGACCGCTGTTGGAATTGGACTTGGTCATTTTGGACTGCTCTTTGCACATTGATATTTGTTTATATTGAATGTTTATATCAAAACACAATATTTGTGTTTATGTACCTGATGCCATCTGGCTGCTATAACGATTCAATTTCCCTCTGAGGACAAATATGTCAACTATGTATGTATGTATGTATCTCTCTAGCTAATCTATCTAAGCTAGCTAGCTAGCTATTAGTGATGAGGGAACCTAATTGCAAAAACCTGATTGCAAATCAGCCAAAGCAGTACTAGGATAGAGGTGGTTTTTAGCCACTGGTAGTGGAGGGGAAAGACTGGAAATACATGCAAAATACCTTTTTTCTAAATAAAGACCCCAATTTTCCCCAATGCTAGAACCATAAAATACAATTTTGGATCTAGTAGCTGTTATGAGTACTAGTAATTATGTTGTTGTTGGGATCACAGAGATATGGCTTGGTACAGGAGATGGGGATGAGTATAAAGTAGAGGGATACAAGATGCTAAGAAACAATACCACCAATAGGTGAGGAGGTGGTGTAGCTCTCTAAATAAAGAATAATCCTAATATTCAGGAAATTCCAGGAATGGAGCCCCTTGGTGCTAACGAAGGCATGGATTAAAATCTTGGGGGAAAATGAGAAGGGTCTCAATGTAGGAGTATGTTACAAGCCACCAGTCTCAGACAGTAGTGTGAACAGTATGCTCTTTGATAACATTAAACTAGCATGCCAAGAGGGTGAGACAGTAATAATGGGGGACTTCAGTTACCTCTCAATTGATTAGGAGGCTGTGTTAGATAAATTGAAATGTGAGTGTAAATTGAAGAGTTTTGGGATGTTTATACAGTCTGTGACTCAACCTTCAAGAGAGAACACAGTTCTAGATCTGGTGTAATAGCCCTGATAGAATATGCAGTACTGAGATAGGGGAGCCACTTGAAACAAGTAGTGCCATAGTGCTGTTACATTTTGAGTTTTTCTGGTAGGTCTACATCCTCCAGTGCTTGAATTTTCAACTTTAAACTGGCACATATCAAGTTCTGAGGTACGGGAGCCATTTGGAACAAGTGACCGTAGTGCCGTTACAAGGGTGAACAAATCATAAATGTATGTGGTAGTCCTCTGTGCTACCAAAAGGCAAGATCTGGTAGCCCAGACCAGGTTTGTGGTAGTCCATGTAGGCCTACTTAGTATGCCCAAAAGAAACAATAACACAGCAACATAATGCCTACGACAATAACACTAGACACTTTCAGTGAACCATATTTATATTATTAACATTAGATAGACGTTGACATAAGATAAATATTATGCTAAACTTGCCAGCCAAGCTTTGAATTAGACTTCTCAAACAACAGTCTTCAATGGCTGGTATATATAGAGAAAAGGTACTTTTCTTTCAGTTATTGGCTGCAGTCATTTGAGTTGACTACGGAAGACACAATCAAATATTCAAGTAACATTGCAACAGGTAGCGTAGCGGCCGAGTAGAAAGGGCTTTAACTCGGCAATTTATACGAAAAACACAAATGCTCAGGGAG
Source organism: Albula glossodonta (assembly GCA_019788955.1). Classification (NCBI taxonomy): domain Eukaryota; kingdom Metazoa; phylum Chordata; class Actinopteri; order Albuliformes; family Albulidae; genus Albula; species Albula glossodonta. Next base: position 55,119 of record JAFBMS010000177.1, on the reverse strand, counting down.
CAGGATAAATACGTTCTCACAAACACCACGAGCCTTCACTTCCCATAATACACAACTTCCTGAATCAGTAATGACAGACAAAACAATCGATAACACATTCCCAGGCATCAACAATCACTCTCACTGTTACAGTAGTACTGGAATGAGCCTATATAGACACATGGTAGCTACACATTGTTGCATATTGATTGAGGCGACTTCACAAGCTAGGTGTGCAAAGAGTCTGTTGCTGTTGCATTTGTAGATGCAACTGAAAGAAATAACTATCTTTCAGACTAGACTAGAAAGACAATCCACAGTAATAACATCCATCTACTCTCTTAAGACTATTGTAATATTAAATAGCCACTGGTAAAAAATATACTGCTTAATATATATTCGTACATTTCAGTTGCATTTGTGACCATTTTAGGAGCAGGTTGGTCATGGAATTTTCTCACAATGGTGAAAAGTAATGGCCTCTGAACCCAATTAACATTTTGTCTGTCTGCTAAATCTATCATGAAGCTTATCAGAAAGCATACAAACTTGAGATAGCTTATTCATAATTACCTTAATAATAACATTACTAGCCAAATTATTCTCACTCTTCGGTGTCACGCTGACAAGAGAAAATGGCACATCAAAACCTGCAGTTGGGTGTTACCTTCATTAGAGGCATGGTCAAGACACTCAAATTTTAGCCATGGAGTGTTTTCAGATTGTAAAAACATGTGGGTGTTCTTTTCATCTTGTATGTCTGACATTAACTAGCTCATTCACTAATTCTTACCTCTTTTCTAACTCCAGTCATCACCTGCACTTATTTTCTACTGGAGCCAAGATTTAAAGCACATAATCTCATTTTATTTATGTGCTTGTGCTGCAGTCATGGGAGCTTTGCGTTCAACGGAGCCAATTAAATACAGAGAAACACGAGTACAAAAAAAAGCAATTGTGCTGGACTCAAAAGAGGGTTGGGAGACTGATGTGGTAGTTTGCCGGGCTTTTAACCTTTGAAATCTCTTAGCCTGGGCAGAAAATACAAATGTCTCAGGCGCCCAGACTACTAACTTGTTCACTCCTTAGTTACATTGGACGTTTTGGCAAGTTAATTGCTCATCCTCAAATGGCAGATGTCATTCAATATATCTAAATGTAAAGTCATATGTGGGAAATAAGAACCTGAGACAAGACTACGTTGTGGGAACAAAACTAGAATACTTAATACTAAAACTTAATTGGGAAAAAGATTTGGGAGTTATAATTGACCAAACCTTAACAGGATCTAGGCAGTGTTCTGTAGCAGTAATATAGGCCAACAGGGTGCTTGGATATATAGCAAAAAGTATTGATTATATGTCTAAGCAGTTTATATTAAAATTGTTCAATGCTTTAGATAGGCCTCATGTGGGATGTTGTGTGGAGGTCTGAGCACTGCACTATCAGAAAGATATTGAGGCTCTTGGAAAAAGTACAAGAAAAGGCAAAAAACTGGTTCATGGCATGAAATATAAAAGCTACAAGGAAAAACTATTTTAAAGTTATTTAAAATATTTAAGAGGAGGCTGGTCCATAGAGGTAAGGGAGGATTCTCCTCCCCTGTTTTTTGAGAGAAAAGAAGAAGACTGTAAAATAAAAATGAATTTGAAATGTAATAAATGTCATTAATAAAAAACACTTTTACACTGTTAAAAATCTCCTGGGTACAATAATCCTTTATTTCAACTCTGGAAAATGAAAACGCCTTAATAGCGACCTCAATTTTTAATGGTACTTCGTGACTTATGGTAATTAATTTCCCTGTGTAGTTATCATAAATGATAACCTCATACATTTGAAGATGTAATACTAATGCAAGAATAACCCAATTCTTGAAGCAAACCCTATAGGCTAATAATTCTTGGTAAACACTCCATTGTACTTCAAAAACCTATGAAACAAATTAATATTTCTCCCTTTTTTTTTTTTTTTAAATGCTGCTGTTTCCTAAACCTTATTTGTCTTTGATACTGTACTGCTTAACCCTCCTCCTCTTAACTGTCCTTTCCAATTTTTTGAGTCACCAGCCACCACTGATTTAGACAATTTAGACTATATAGGAGAGTTAGAGGTGATCTAACAGACGTTTTTTAATGTATCATTAGGTCTAAATAAGGTTAACTACAATGAATCGTTTGGGTGAGTCTATAGAACAAGGGGACATAAATTGAAGCCAGTTAAGAGTAAGTTCCGCTTCAATATAAGGAAGTATTATTTTACACAGAGAGTTATCAATACATGGAATAGGTTGCCAGGTCATGCAATTGAGGCAGAGACCCATGGTGTGTTCAAGGCCAGACTGACTAAGTCTTATTAATAATTTTAAGTTGAAATGGCAAGCTTATTCTGGCCAAATGGCCTGTTCTTGTCATGACATCTTATTACATCTTTCATATCTGAATTCTGTGAAATCAAGAGGAAATCTAGACAAAAAATGGAAGAATGTGTATATTTCTGTACTTATTTTGGTATTGGTTGATCCTAACAGGTAATAATTTGTATGTTATTGAATTAAAAATCCTTTTTGTGTATGTGTATTTTACAGGGTCTTAAACCTTAGGTTGTTTTTGTATTTGTATGTTGTAGAGTCTTAAACTTCATGCTTTGAGAAACCAAGAGCTTTTGTTCTGGCATACCTCTGATTAAATGACAATCCTTTATCCAGCAAAGAGAGACAAGTGAAGACCACCCTCCTCAGCTGTTATATGACCATGCATTCTGCTGTTGATACTGTAGACACTGCAGACCAAGGAGATGGAGTCTACCCAGGAGTTCCCATCCCGTGCCCTGACAGCTATGCTGGATTCTGTGCGCATGGCTCATGTGAAGTCAAGTACACTGTGGTTTCCTGTCGGTAAGTTCCTACCAATATTTTATCTTGTTTTGTTTATGTCTGTGTAAGTAACTTTCACTCAGTTGAGTTAAGGCTTTGATTAAATCACTTAAGAGAACATCTTTTTGCAGATAAAATCTGTTTCAATGATTTTCAGGAATATGATATTTTTCTTACCGATTAATACAGAGTACCCTCCGGTTAACCTCGTAGACCAGTGATCATCAGTTAGTGGCTGCCAGTTCCAGCTCGCTAGCCAGTTTTCTCTGGCCTCATCCCTCCTTCTCAACCCCAAATAAAGTTGAATAAAAATGTTCGAATACCATTTTTCAGTTATATTAATTTTATGTCTAAACTATACAAAGGGATAATGTATTGAAAGCTGTCAAACCATTAAGGTATATTGAAATTCATAACCGTATTGGATGCTGTACCACTACAGAATTTAGTATTATTAATGTTTGTTTATTTATTTAGTTATTTATTTATTTAGCGAGACAGCTGGGTGGTGCCCAGCACATGAACGACTCTGCATGAGCCGTGTGTGATATTATTGCTGCCATTGCTTATGAAATAAATAGGCAGTGCACCACGCCTGACTTTCAAAGGAACTTGCAGAACCTCATGAAGGCAATGTACTGAACACCCTCTCTTTTTCAGATGAAGCACAAAATAAGTTTCCTCTCTGGGCATGCCAGTTTTCATTTTTCCGTCTTTCGTTATACCTCCTTTTTTTCTGGATGTCGTGCTGGCATTTAATCCTTTAGGATAGGATGCAGGGAAAGTTCTGTGTACTCTTTTATAACAGCGACTGTTTCAGTACAAATTAAATAGGCCAGTTTATCTGAATTATGCCATTATAAGGAAATATTTGGTGGTCCATTCCTTGAAAACATGGTTATTGATTTGTATCAATTTTCCCTTCGACAGAGACATTTTTGCTAGATTGTTTTGCAGGCTAACTTGCAATGTACATTCTGAGTGTTGCATCAGTAAATACCACATTTGGCAGTAAACACGGTGTAAACATGGATGCTCATGAGAAAAAATATAGTTAAGAATGATGTGCCTGTCTGTAAGGATGTATTTTTTTATTTTATTTTTTTATTTATTAATTTTTAACACCAGGATGTATTTTTTAACAAAAAAAATAAAAAATAAAAAAATACATAATAAAATATACTTAAGAATGATGTGCCTGTCTGTAAAGATTTACTTTTTTATTTTTTATTTATTTTTAACACCAGGATGTATTGAGTGCATTATAGGCTCGATAATTCCTTGTGTTGCATTGATAAATTTTGACTGGGAAAAGACAGGTTTGAATGAACTCATTTGTTAAGCTACGACGTGTTTGTGTTCAGCTATGATTACAGAGGCGTAAGATGTTAAGTAACTATAGTGTTGCTGAGGAGCTTAAAAAGGCATCTTTGTCCATCTCCCCAGGTGCGATTCAGGGTACAAGGGTCCACAGTGCGACGAGATCCAGGATTTCAACATCCTGTACGTGGTCCCGAGTGGGCAGAAGCTCCATTACGTCCTCATCGCTGCCATCATTGGAGCGGTGCAGATTGCCATCATTGTTGCCGTGGTGATGTGCATCACAAGGTTGGTACCACTTAATAAGGTGCCTGATATACAGTTGTGCTCAAAAGCTTACATACCCTGGCAGAATTTTTGCTTTCTTGGCCTTTTTTCAGAGAATATGAATGATAACACAAAAACTTTTCTTCCACTCATGGTCAGTTGTTGGGTGAAGCCATTTATTGATAAACAACTGTGTTTTCTATTTTTAAATCATAATGGCAACAAAAAACATCCAAATGACCCTGATCAAAAGTTTACATACCCCAGTTCTTAATACCATGTATTGCCCCCTCTAACATCAATGACAGCTTGAAGTCTTTTGTGGTAGTTGTGGATGAGGCTCTTTATTTTCTCAGATGGTAAAGCTGCCCATTCTTCTTGGCAAAAAGCCTCCAGTTCCTGTAAATTCCTGGGCTGTCTTGAAGGAACTGCACGCTTCAGATCTCCCCAGAGTGGCTCAATGATATTGAGGTCAGGGGACTGAGATGGCCACTCCAGAACCTTCACTCTGTTCTGTTGTAGCCATTGACAGGTTGACTTGGCCTTGTGTTTTGGATCGTTGTCATGTTGGAACGTCCAAGTACGTCCCATGCGCAGCTTCCGGGCTCATGAGTGCAAATTTTCCTCCAGTATTTGCTGATAACATACTGAATTCATCTTTCCTTCAACTTTGACCAAGTTTCCTGTGCCTTTGTAGCTCACACATCCCCAAAACATCAGCGATCCACCTTCATGCTTTACAGTAGGAATGGTGTTCCTTTCATCATAGGCCTTGTTGACACCTCTCCAAACGTAACGTTTATGGTTGTGGCCAAAAAGTTCAATTTTGGTCTCATTACTCCAAAATACCTTGTTCCAGAAGTGTTGAGGCTTGTCTCTGTGCTGTTTGGCGTATTTGGCTTTCTTCTGGCAACTCGACCATGCAGCCCATTTTTCTTCAAGCGCCTCCTTATTGTGCATCTTGAAACAGCCACACCGCTAGATTTGAGAGAGTCCTGTATTTCAGCTGATGTTATTTGTGGGTTTTTCTTTGCATCCCGAACAATTTTCCTGGCAGTTGTGGCTGAAATTTTTGTTGGTCTACCTGACCGTGGTTTGGTTTTAACAGAGCCCCTGATTTTCCATTTGTTAATCACAGTTTGAACACTGCAAGAAAGCAAAAATTCTGCCGGGGTATGTAAACTTTTGAGCACAACTGTACATTAATTCCTCAAACCTGTTTGATGTAAGTTGTTCAGGTAACACACCCCTCTTCTTCACTTACCGCCCATTCCTTATACAGAACAGTGCCTACAGTACACTACCTATTGAGTGAGTGGATGAACTAAAGACTTACATGCTCATCACGTTGTGCTGTAGCTTTTTTATGGATGCCTGTCTTACTCAGTTGTGTCTTTTATATGTTCCAACTCCATTATATATACAAGGGCATAGGCCTCAGAACTAGTGGTGCCACCAGTGCTTCTGCACCTTCTTAAAAAATGGTGATGGTGATACTGCCATATCCTAGAGCACCACCTGAAAATTTGCTTCATTAAAATTAGCAGAGCTGTTGGATGATCTAAGAAATAAAACCCAGATAATATTTATCACAATAATACTTTTGGATACATTTTTTTATTTTAAAATTAAAATCTGTGGTGAGGTTTAAACTCTTTGTAAAACATCATAGCACAATTGAGGGTTACACTGCACAAGAAAGCAGGAGACTAACTGTGTGCAATGACATGAGTTAACTATCAAAGCATTGCCTTGTCTTCTTTTATGCACACTTCACTCAGTTTTCAGTCCTTTTGCAATGTCAAAATACAGCTGAGGTTAGGTATAGCTATTCAGAGAGCAAAGGTTAGCAGCCCATGTTAGCTGGCACCAATCATATATGTTAGCTAACAAAGGTATTAGACAAGCTTTCTGCCATTTATGTAGCAAAATAATCCAATGTAAAATAGAGAAAATGTGAAGGACGGTGTTGCTCACAGGAAGGAATGAGAAAGGGAGAGTTCACTGAGGGACATTATGTATGTCCCTGACTGCTTGCTGTGCCCCTTGACCATATAAGAACTTCCAGGCAGCAGTCAGGCAGAGGTGCAGCCTGTTACCCCTGGGTGATCTGTTACTGACACCGGGGTAAGAGTCCCTGGCCTCAGTCATTGGGTAGAGGGAAAAGCATGGAGGGGAATGAAAGAAACAAAAAAACTGTCTTGCCACTGACAGATTCAAAGCTACAACTTCATTGACCAAACAGTCTCAGCTGTGAGCTTTCTTGTGTACGTTATTGTGGTTTTAGAATAATTGCCAAAGGAATGGCAAGATCAGTTTTGATATGATATAGCCTGCCCAGGGGAAGTGCTCTTGGAAAGTGTACTAAATAAGACATTTTTAGAAATGCCAGAGCAGGAACCGGAGCAGGAGCACACACACACATACGCATGCGCACACATGCATATGTACACACACACACACACACACACACAAACACACAGCTACACACTCTTACAGCACTGTACACATGCACACACACATACATACATACACACACAATAGATACTGGCTGAGACGTAGCACACAGAGCAGGGGAGAGAAGCAAACATTCAGTTTGGGTGTCTGGTATATTTTATGCATAGCTCAGGCTACTTGATATCGATATCATTAAAAATGGTCCCCACGTAAATATCACAGTAGAGAGGTAGAATGGGCAAGACAGTATCTTTGAGCGTAGCATGGGCAGTGTGTGCGATATGGATTGGTATGAGTGTTGGAACTGGAACTGGAACTCTGCGGGGGTACTGCATAACAGTATCACGTATATTAGTGTGGGCAGTGGCACAAATTGGGTCCCCTGATATCAGAACAGCAATGTTAGACTGCAAGCGAAAATCTTGACAGGGCGAAAATATGTCATATAGATTGTGCTATAGATTGTTTCAAATGGCCAATATTCTACTAGTTTTGCATAGTAGATTTGTAAGATGTCAAAGGTGGATCCATAGTTATTTTTGGTCCAGTTTCTGAAGGTTATTTGTATATTAGAATTGCTCTAAAGGTTTTTGTGACATTTAAGAGATGATCATTTTTGCTTTGCTTTGCAGGAAGTGCCCCAAAAACAACAGGGGACGTCGGCAAAAGCAAAATCTGGGACACTTCACTTCAGACACTTCTTCCAGGATGGTTTAACTGGATTCTTTTCCTGTCAACTTTTTCTTACCATGCGGAATACTTTTTTTAATTGTATTTTACGTTGTATTTTTTAAAAATATAACAAAGAATGAAGACATTCATTTCAGGGGCCTTATTTTTCCTTTCCCCTCTCAAACATTTGAGGTATCTGTTGGCAGTGTGCAGCATTTCGAACAGCTACAGACTGTCTGAAAGATCAGAGTTCAAGTGTTCAGTTCTTTTTTTCCTGCTTGTTCATTAATTTGGTTGCGTTGTTAAGAAAGCGGTCCTGTTCGGCGCACTGTCCCTGAATACCAGTGTAAGACTTCAGCCTCTAATGGAATGTGCCGTTTTTTGGGAACTCTCAACAACTTCACCAGATTTGTCTCTTTTGTATTTTTTTTTTCAAATGATGAACAACAAAACATTAAATGCAGGTTTAAACAGGTGAGGCATGAGCTGGTGAAGTAAAGACGTTTACAGTTTATCTTTAATGTGGAGTACATGAAATGCAACATGAAGTGTTTGATTAGTTTAAAAATAAGTAGCTTTTATGTTATGTTATTGTGCCAATTATTTTATTCTAGACACTGCATATGGCATGACTTGTGAAACTGTGTTCAGTGGTGTAGTTAATCAGAATTAAAACAATATATGTTCCGAACAGTCATGTAGCTTCTAAATGAGCACTGCCATCTGTGGAATTCCACCAACATGTCAATATTTGAACAGGTTTTGGTGTAGGATTTATCACAGTCTCCAGAAGCTGTGACTCATAGCTTTTTACAGATGTGAAACAATGTAAAGAAAAATTCAATTTCTCTGTAGAAAAATTAAGAAATGCTGAATGTTAAAATAGGAGTCCCCTGCTTTTTTAAACAATGTCTGATGACATGGATTGTTCCAGACATTCTGTTGATGGCTGGTACAGTGGCTATGATGTGTTTACTCACTTTTTGTACACTAAAGAGAAGGAGCTTAAAGAAATCAATTGGGTCTTCTTCATTCTTCATAACCTTTTAGTGAACTGATAAACAAATCAAAGAGAAAATAAGTCTGAGGCATACGCCAAGCAATGCAGACATTTATTTTAGGAAGTACTGAATAAATTAAATTTAAACCACATAATTAAACAAAGTATACTCAGTATTTTGTCATCTGAAATACTACATTTCTGTTTTTTGAAAGAAGAAAGGTAAAAGTTTGAGTGTGTATCTATTATGTTAATGAGTATCTTAAGTTTTTACCACAGAAAGATTTTGTCAAGGAATTTTTTTCAATTGTCACAACATTGAAAGAGCACATGAGATGATGTATGGCAGTAGTGTCCAAAGCATGGTGCTAAACTGACAGATAAATGGTTAATGTCAGTGATTTACCTGGTGGGGCCTGCAGGATGGGTCAGTCTGATTTCCCTTGGGTGTAGTGATGCACATGTTGTTAACTGTTCAGAGGTGACTCAATGTAAGTATGTGTTTGTTTGACTTGTCGTTAGTAATCTGCATGTAGTACTTTAGAGTTTGCCTTTCTGTCCCAAACAATAAAAAATTTAAATTGAAAATGTTTTTTAATGAATACCAATGAATGTATTCAGACAATGTTATTTTCATTGTGTGCATTTGAGATAATGCTGACCTTTTTGGCAGTTGTCTCTTGGATAGCTTCAAACAGTCTACTTTTTTATTCACTGAGGGGTTAATTTACTGAGATTCAAAATAACGGGTGTTATCCTACATATGCACCCAGAATATTTGTTCATCTTGTAACTTCACTGTTTGTGGGTGATCATAGAAAACCTATTCTGTAAATGTTTCCAGCCTCAAACAGCTGTATTTAAATGTGTTTTTGCATGTTTAGTAAGGATCTTCTCTTTTGTTCACTACTGTTACTCAGGATGAATGCCAGGAGTAAAGGGTGGGTGATCCTCTCTTAGACAAACATGGCTTGACTGAGACTGGTTGTTTTAGTACATGATTCTGTCAGCTGCTACTGCAAATGAGGAAACAAACAAAGAACATGTAGTTGGGAAAACTGTTCATTCTTGAAGCATTTTTGTGCTTTTTTGTTAAAATAACATCCAATAAGTAAAAATTAAAAGTTAACATTATGTTCAATAACAATATTCAAATGATTTATAATATACTGTACTATTGTTTTTCAACACTACCATTTGTACATTTAATTTTATTTGAGGGAGTGTGTGTCTATGTGTGAATAATTTAAATACCACTAATCCTTTCACAAAATAACTGTGCCAAAATGACAGAGTTGTCTGCCACGAGGGCCCGTAGCCTATAAAAGCAGCAGAATGCTATTTTCTTTTCTTCTTGTCTTCTTGCCTTTTTTCCTCAAGTATCCTCTGTGATTCACTAAAACATTCCCCACCCATGCCATTGCAGTGCTCTAACCAGGGGTGCACGTCTGAGATGGATGCTACCCGGCTCCACTAATACAAGTAAAACCTGGTAAAACATTGTATTAAACATATTACCATTTCTCCTACATCTGTTACCCAGTTCCAGTTTATTCAGTCGCATCGCCAATCATTCAAACCCCTGGTCCGTACAAGCTCACACAAACCATAATGACTGAATTTCACGGTTAATATTTATGTTTGTCGACAGGCTACTCCCCCCCCCCCCCCCCCCCCCAGGTGCGCAACATGCACCATAGAAGCCGCAAAGATAATAAGGTTAAAACAAGGTTTTATTTGAATAACAATGAATAACATGTTTGTGAATGTAGTAATTTGTATGTTTGTGTAAGATATGTGTAAATTGTTTTGTGGGGGAAAAATTGAAGTGTTTGTTGGGAGTGGGCGGGGCTAACACATTGAAACGGGGTATAGTACTGCCGGCTGTGGGAGTAGGATCATGGATTAGTAGGAGCAGGGGGAGTGGCTGAGAATGTAGCCAGCAACTTTGTTTGATTGTCAGTGTTTTTTTTTTCTTGGGGACATGTAATAAATATTCGCAGTAAAATTACTCCACTTTGCCATCTGAACTGTTTTTTTTTTTTTTTTTTTGTGGTCTCAAACCGGTGTGACATTTCAAATTGTGTGACATTTTGTATCTGAGGTAGGATGGCAAGTGGTCGAATGCTACATTCTAAAGGTCTCAAGACCAGTGAGTCCTCAGAGGAGGCCTATGATGAAGAGCCTGTGGTGTGCCCTAAGCCCCACTCCAGGGACCGCCAGACGAGGCTCAACACAGAGCCAGTGTCAGCGGAAACCCATGAGCTGGTGGCACTGTTCAAAGACTTCCTGATGGTGCAGCAAGGGAAGGAGAGGACCCTCTACAGGGAGATCCAGAGTTTGCGGGAGGTGCTGGGACCTCTACCCCATGGGACAACTTTGAGGGGAGTCATCACCCAATCCCAACACCGCGACAGCAACTCAACCCGGGCAGCCACAGGCCACTCGAGCCTCAGCGTCAGCAAGCCAGCCAAGTCAACCTGTTCCAGCCCTGTGGAGGGAATCTAAGATACCACTCTACCAGACCGGGTAGAATACTGAGACCGATCTCCTGTGTTTCAAATGCATAGCACAAACATTTGGCTGACTAGTGGAGGAGTGGGCCTGCTATCTCATTCCTCAAATTATGGGGAAGGCCCTGGAGGCATACTTCGCAATGGCTGAGGACAGCACCAACTCCTACTCTGACCTCATGGGGATGCTAGTGGCTAAATTTGATATCTCAGAGGAAACCTAAGGTTTCACCTAAGGTTCCAATTGCCAGCAGTTCCACACAGGTAGATGCCGCAAGAAACCTATTAGAGGCTGAAAGGTCTCTACTGCTGCTGGATGAAACCTGAAAAGTGGGACAAGAACCAGATCAGGGAGTTGATCGTCATAAAACAGCTGCTGCAGGTACTACCACCTGACATCCAGACCTGGGTCCAAGAGCATGACCCGGCTACGGGACTGAAGGAAGCCAGGCTGACTGGGCAGTATATCAGCTGTGGTGCCGGGAGAGGTGGAGGGAGGAGCAAGTTTTTCAGCTCCTCCCATTGCACTGCTGTCAGTCTCCTGTTTCCCTCCCTAAGCCTGAGAGTTAACCGAAGCTGCAACAGCAGAGGCCTCACTAACAGCCAGGCTCAACTGTGTGTGATTTCTAATCAACTCAGCTGTGAGCTCTTGCCTTCAATAAGGCTATCTATTTAAGCACAGCCTGGGAGGCTGAAAGGGTCTTTTTTTGGGTTTTGCACTTGGCACATTATGGATGGCTGTGCTGTTTTTCAGTTTTGACTTTGTTTTGTATTGTTTCCTTTGTTTTGTGTCTTTGTCCCCCAAAAGGGGTTAATAAACAGCCTTTGGCCCTTTTTGTTGAATGTTTGGTTTGTGTTGTCTCTACTCCCAGCCCAGTGGCCACCCCTGCCACTGCACCACAATATATATATATATATATATATATATACAGTGCTGTGAAAAAGTATTTGCCACCTTACAGATTTCTTCTGTTTTTGCTTTTTTGTAACACTTAAATGTCACATGAAATGGCATTAATTTTTTTTTTTTTTTTTGTAGTAGCTCAGGAAGTGGTCCTGTTGATAGCCCTAAAGTTTGGTTCGAATGTGTTGATGCGTTGGTGAGATATGGCATTCCTCCTACTGTTTGGTGTCTTTGCCACCACATTCGAAAGACGATATCCAGTGAATGGTTTGAATATCCAAAAAAAAAAGAAAAACATTTGTAAGAAAGGTGATATGTGCCAAGTTTCATGAATATTGGCCTAAAATTGAGGGAGGAGATACATAAAAACGATTTCTTATAAAATTTAAAATGGCGGAGAAATTGTATCATTGGACATGGCTTGGCCCAAGGAATCCATGAACTCCTCATTTGTGAAAATTGGTCAAGGGGGTCAAAAGTCACACAGACAAACATAAGTTAAACTTTGGCCTGATGGTGGTGCTTGAGCAAAGGTAGGAGATACTTGAAACTTGGGTCAGTTTATATCCAAAGCCTCCTGAATCAGTGTGCCAAATTTAATAAAAAGCGACTGTACAGTTCCAGCACTTCCATTGACTTCCATGGCAGAAAAATAAGAAAACTAACAAAAACAATAGGTGCTTGTTCACCTATCGTGCTTGGCCCCTAATTACCCAATCTACTTGCAGGCAGACAGTGGCAGCAACACTTAAAGAGGTAAAATAGATCCAAAACAAAACATTGTCTAAAACAACAATGTTGTCTTAAGGATGCTGGAAAAGTCGTTCAAAAGTTGGAGTAAATAGCCTACATGTATTGGACGTACTCCCCATCCCTGAGGATCCTTTAAGGATTGTGATCAGGCTCAAATTCACATGTTACTAGATTTGAAATTTTGAAATTGTTCTTGGTAAAGGTTTCCAAGCCCCAAAAGGAATCTTCTAGCTCCCATTAAACTCTGCTCTTAACAAAATATTGTAACAGGCAACACTTCAGTGGTTTTACTTTTTAGATTTCACTTTACCCACATATTTTCACAGTTTATTTGGGGACATTTATAACCTTAAAGGTACAGTCAGAATTTTTTAAAATACTTGGAGCTGTTTGAGTTGACCCACTAACTAATGGTGTCTATATGAAATATGAAACAAACAATGCAGGGTAGTTTTTGGGATGGAGGAGGGGAAGTGTGAATGAGTGAGGCTTGCAGTCTGCTGTGTAATTATAGATGTGGCCAGGGCGAGGGGGTGGGGTTGCTGCAGCAGCTGCTACCTTCAATTTAAAGTAATTTGTCAGCCCCCTGCGGAACGTGGCTGTCCCTACTTGAGGTGGGATCATCTTGCTTGTGTCGCTAGGGGAGTGGGGTCCGCATATCCTGACCTTTTGATATTCTGAGCAGAAATAAAAATAAAACAGGACATTGAGGCTGGACAATGTGCCAACTGTCCATTGCTTTTCCTTACCTCTAGTTTTCATCTCACCGCTCTATGTTAGAAAAACGTGGCGGTTTACATAAGGCTCTTTTGTCATCCATTACATGACAGGATGCCTCTGGACACCAGTAAAAAGAAATAATGCACATTTTACAGCACTACTGACCAGGACAAAACTACTGGAAGGAGATCTATATTTAATCACTACAGTATATGGAGGGCAAGAGCTAAGGGAGGGGACTACTAAGCTATTTTAAGTTTGTCAGAAACAGAATCCTTTGCAGACAACAGGCATAAAACTATGCTGTAACCTGCACATAAAACCAACATAACACCAACCAAACTGAGTTGGTGAGCATTAGTTGTGGTCATTATCTCTAAGAAAACAAGCTTCACGTGCAGCCACTGTGCTTCAGACAGGACCGAATCTTCTCATTCATTTTAGTTCTGATTCATACTGTACACCTGTTTCATTAATATCAATACCTACAGTTGTATAAGTATAGTGTATGAGTATGAGTATATTTAGCAGCTTATAGTCATTGGCTCATGCAAGGTATTGCATACAATCCCTATGATCACCATTGACATCTTGGCATTCAGAGCAGTTGAAGGTTGTACTGTGTAAGCGATCTTACTGATAGTGATATTGTCTGACTTGTTCCACATCAGCTTCATTAACTACATTGTAACACTAGAGAGACATTGTGTTTAATATTAATTTCCAAATGCTTACAATTAGGAAAAGGAGTAAGTGGTAAATAGTTTGGCTGATTGTCATTACAGCATCTTGATCCTGCTAGGGAACAGAAAGGATTGGATCTGATCACACACTGTGAGGCATATTCAACTGGGCTAGAATGTGCTTGAATGACCACACAGTGGCTATCCACTATTCCAGCTCGGCTATGCAGACTAATGACTCTCATGCATCAGTTCAGTCAGTCATACAGTACCACAGAACACCAACAATAAATCTACAGAACAGACTGATTTATATGGCCATTACACATATGAGCACATCTGACGGCCTGGAATGCTGACGGAGGTCCCCTGTGGATATTTTCGCCTTTAGCTGTTGAGAAGAAGTTTGGTCAATCAGAGTCCATCGGCTCCATCGCATATCATCAGGCTATCCTCAGCTAACACCTTTAATCCTGTTAAACCCTCACTCTGGGAGTCTCTACGATAAGGTCAGGAATGGAAGGATAAAACTGGCTACTGATCTCATCCACGCTCTGTGTATGCTTACTGTTGATCTGGAGAAGGGCAACTGAACAATGTAATAATGCTAGCCACATTCTGTCAGTGCTATATATGGCTTCACATTCAGCCAATCTTGCTCTGTGTTTCTTTATTTCCAAGCACCTGTAACCTGTATGTGGACCATTCCGCATGAGCTATTGAATCATTGAAACATGCACTTTTAATTGCCCCAAAAATATCACCAGACAAAGTTTACACCAGCCCATAGAGAAAAAGAATGTGTACAGTGATCTATAATCAGGACATATCAAAAGAATCTTTACTCAAGTAGCTATGACTAAGAAAAAAGATAGTGGATATTTCATTCTACATTTATATATACATTATCACATGTAAATTTTTATTTCCCCATTGCATATAGACATAAAGGTGTTGCATTTTCTGCACTGAAACTGTAGTACGCAATACTGGTTCACGTAATGTAAGTAGATAAGCAAATAGACAAAGTTTATCCATCCAAGTGACTTGCTACATATGTATTGCCATATTTTGTGATTTACTTGTAGCTAGTTATGTGTTAGCAAGCCATCTGTCATAACAAACTGAATTTGCTTTTAAATGAGCAGATAACTGCAAAGGTTACCATTTGCACCCACACATACATACAAGCTAACAATCTGTGAAAAGCAAGCTTGCTTGCTTGGAAAACCATTTTAAATGGTTAGCTAAGAGGGTATAGTGTGACTATGATGTTTGAGGAGGGGAGACAGGCAGAGAGCAGTTCTGATAGCTCAGGAGGAGAAAGTACTGTAATAATAAGGGAAATAAGAGAAACAAACAGATGTCACTCATAATGTCTTAATGTCTCTGAGGTTGCAGTAAAAGTGAAAATGAACTGACTGATTTATATGTGATGTGTGGCCTATTTGAATCCATAATTTTTGCCAAATCCACGATTTGATTCGTGCCAGGTTTTTTTTTTTTTTTGAAAATTAAAAAATGCAGCAATTATTTACTTATGAATATGTTTTATTAAATCAACTGCAATTTTCAAGGTTAACAGTAGCCTATATGTACTGTTTAAAGCAGTTTTCTCTAAATATATATTGACTTTCCCAAACCTGATTTGTAGAAAGAAATGTGTGTTTGTGTGTGTGTGTGTATATATATATATATATATATATATATATATATTAGAGTGCAGCGCAGCATGGAAAAATGAATGAATCACTAAGGGTGTAACAGCAATGGGAATAGAGGGGGGATTTCCATCATTCGTGCAATGCCTAAGCGAAAGTGTCACCTTACAGAAAGTATTTATAACCATGGAGCACGTATGGTGTCTATTTTGCCCCCTCTCTCCCTCACCCTCTCTTTGTGCACTGTGTGGTCTTGCTCCCTTCTCTGATCCATCCAAAATGAGCAGCACACGCTGGGGGTAAGTGGTCTCCACGTTCTTCTGCAGGTCCCAGCCAAGCTCCAGTTGCAGAGAGTCTCTCTGGCCTCCATCTCTCCTGAATCCTTCGCACTGATGATACACCAGCTGATTGCTCGACAGACTTGAAACTGTCAAGCTACTGAGTCTTGGGAAGCTGCTCCTGGTGAGGTTCTGACACAGTAACCACTGGCCACTGAGAGAGGACCGTGCTTGAAAGTACAGTGTTTTTCTCTGCTTGAATCGACAGTGGCATTAAGTCAATACCATGGCAGATAAATTTCAGGTGTCGGGCGTGGAGGATGAGGCAGCCCACCCCCTGAACATGCTGTCACTGTTGGAGCGGGTGGCGGGCATCATCGATGAGGTACAGGCCTGCCAACAGCGCATGGAGGAGAGGCAGCTGGAGCTTGAGAGCAATGTCAAGACCATCCAAGCCGAGGTCTTAAAGCTGGCTAAGGACCACACCACAACCAGCAGCACAGTGGAAAAACTGCTGGAGAAGACCCGCAGGGTTGGCGCCACCATCAAAGATGTTCGGGTTCGCCTGGAAAAGCAGAACCTTCGGGTCAAAAAGGTGGAAACCACACAGGAGGAGCTGCTGACAAAGAACAAGTTCCGGGTTGTAATCTACCAGGTAAGTCCATTGGATGTCTTCATCCCCCTCACTGCAGAGATTAAAGAATGAGGTCCAGAGAAGTCACTTATGAAGCTGTGTCCAGACACTGTTCATGTTTTATAGTAACTAGTCCTACAGAAAAAAAGCTTCCCAGCTAAACAGAGGTGAACCTAGGTCAAATGCTAATAATATTTAACTGACATGCATTTGATTATGCTTTTTCACTGTGTTTGGAGAATCCCATACATATATATAATCAAAACAGGTCAGTTAATTATCTGAGTGAAACAAGTGGAGGGAAATGAAGCAAGCAATCAAACCCATCTACAAATCTTAACACAGTAAAATGACAAGACAACTGTTTCATTAATTACTTTGGATATTGAAATAGGTTTTTCTTCTGAAACATGAGCACATGTTCAACAATTTTGCTGATGCTGCTCAATGATCATGATAATTTAACCACAACTCAAATGTCTGACAAAGATTTTGTTTACAATGAGACCGGATCAACCTAAACTGTGCACCTGCCAGACTGTGATATGTAGAACATCATTTGAATGACGTTGACTGCAGCGAGGAATTTGAACGAAGTGTACACACTTTCCCTTTAAGATTGATAAACAGCTGATGGGTGGAGATTTTAAGCCTTCAAGTGAGCAGCTGCAAGCACCATGATGGCCCAATTATTCATAGCGCATGACTTGCCCTGCCTCCATTAGGGACACACCATAAACTGCTCTCCAGAATAAGCTTATGCATTCCCCTAATGGAAGGTTGTATGTGGCAGCCAGCCAATCCTGTCAGACAAGGGAGGCCTGCCAATCAGTGCAGTTCTACCACACACAATCTCAGTTTGCCACCGACTGCTTTAGTTCGATCTGCAGCCCACTCAGCGTTTGTATAAGTGGTGTTAATAACACCTCTGGCCTCATTTACAAAATAGACTTACGATCAATTTTGATCTTAAGTATGACTTATGCAGAAAAGTCGTTCTTTATAAAACCTTACTTTGACGTGGAAATGATGCTATGTCTACCCATAGTCTAGACTTAACGTAAGTGATTTTCCTGCTGGTTTTGTAGGGGTATTGCGGTTTGGGACACATTTGCATCCAGGCCTGTGATGAACTTTGCATTAGCTTTATGAACAATTTGATAGGAATTGTCAATTAAAGGTGTGAGGAATTAATTGCCAGACGCAAGGTGCTTTAAATAAAAACAGGATGCAATGTTCTATAAATAGTGTGTCTCCCAAGAAATGTTCTTTTAGATGTGTGTGTGGGAGTGTCAATTTTAAAGCTAATTTGAGATTTATAGATCACAAGTACGTAAGTTACAAATGGGCTTCTTAGAACCTGCATTAGCAAGGTTTTTATCAGTGGGCCTCATTCATCAATATTTTCGTAAAACTGTGTGTAAATTTATGTGTCAACGGGTAGGAACTAACAAATTCCGCCGGATTTATCAAACATGTGTAAACACAGCATTTGTTGGTATTTCGTGTGTATGTTGATAAATACCAATCAATCGTAAATGACAGGCGCGTTCACAAAATTTTCGATTAGCATAAATCCACGCCCCTGAAATACCATATAAGGAGCTTGAAATCCCATTGCTGTCAATGTAAAGAGATGGCAGAGAAAAGGCAGAAGAAAAAAACTGTTCTGAAGCGGCGAATGAAGTTTTGTTAATGGAAACAGAATAAAAAAAATACTTTGTTCAGAAGTGTAAGTAGTTTAGTGTCGGGGCCGGGAACACCAAAGCCTGGCAAGAAATAACTGTTGCAGTCAATTCCGTGTCAAAAGTTCCGACCTAAGCTGCAACAGGTTAAAGGAAAATGGTTCGACATGAAACTGGCAGCGAATTATTGGAGGGACTTTGTTAGCAGGAATTACCGTGGAGGGTGACCGGGATCTGATTTTCCCTGGTCTTGGATCAATCACTCTCCAATTATGAAGGTAAATTTTTGTATACCAGCCTTATCCTTGCCATAAATCCTGGGGGGCAGCTGCACCCGGGCCCGCGAGGGGGCATGGCTGGCCAAAGTGGTAATGACACATGCAGTAGCAGCAAGAGTACTACAAGCAGTCAAAGAACAGCAGAAGTTTCTGTTCAAAACGTGAAATTTTCATTGAAGATCATTATACCTGACCAGCATTGCAGTGTCATTATATCCAGAAAGTTATTTCAAAATGTCAAGTCCGGTAAGGTAGCTAACCGGCAAGCATGCTGTATTCTTTGGATAATTTTTTCAACTACCTTAAAATTGCAGCGGCAGTTATAATTGTTGCTTAGTAACGTTAGCCACATTAACACGCTCAACATTCCACCAATGTGAAGTCAAAGGAGGCGTTTTTTAAGATTTGTAGTTTAAAAAGTATGAATCTGTAGCCCCGAAAAATACAAGCAACCTGACCAGTATATTCACGCCAAGTTCGGTATGTCTACCTTAAAAACTGTTGGGGGAGATACGTCCGGAAGAACCAGGAATAATAATATTAAGAAGAAGAAGTAAAGATTCTATATAAGAACAGTAGTTTGCGCCTTTGGCAAGCAAACTAATTAATTTTATTAATCAGGATTACACAAATGAAGTCGAATGACCTGTTTTAATGTTGAATCCAATAGTGATTTTGTATAACACTTTGAACCGTTATAATGTTAATATATTACTGCCAAATAATTTGCTACTCATTTTTAATCAAATAAAAAATGAGTTAATGGAAAAATAAAAGCAACCACACGCTTTACAACCGTGTTTTTCCATTTACGCACGCAATACGAACATTTTAGAGCACTCGTGAAATTTCTTCAGATCCTACGAACAAACTGATATACGAAAACTTTGATAAATCCCACATTTTTTGCGTAAATGCATTTACGAACGATTTACGATCAAATTCGTTCGGCTCACGTTTGATAAATGAGGCCCAGTATCTTTTATGAATCGAACGAAAGCACACAGTCGGAAATGATTTTAAGACTAAGTTTGAGTATAAATTTAAGAACATTTTTATAAATGAGATCTATTTAAAAAAAAAAAAATCCTCCCCTCCTTTTTCTCAGCTCCTGAACTAGTTGAGAAATCCCCAGCAACACGGCAGCTGCAGCACATATTGCACACTGCCTATGTTGTTGGAGGGGGCAAGGTCAGTGCATACTCAATTTATGCTGTTGCAGGTACCTGGCCTGGCTGGTGATGGTTGCCAGAGTGGTGAGGTCAACATGTTGCCTGGCCATATGTGGACCTCCAGGCATGGCTGGGGCTGGAGCACCCAACCACAGGGTTTATTAGCAAACGTCTTACTCTGTGAGCAAACCAGAAGCACCAAAACACCTGATTTTTAATTGCCTGATGATTTCGTAGCACTGAAGACCACCAAAAATATGTAAAACGTGTAACTTATGTAAAATGTGCAAAAATACGTATTAAGCACTATGTATATTTAATATTATAATTCATATTATATTTAATGGTAATGCATATTTTTTGTATAAAATGTATATACATGTAACAGTACAATACAGCATTTGTTGTACAATGTGAGAAGCTCACATAGAGAGGATTTTTTTTACTGAACACTCATGATTTTTGTAATGTAAATGGTTTATGAATGTCAGTAAATAGTTTACATGCAAACACAAAGTAGGACTGTTTTTAACCCTTTAAGGTTTATGCTACTATTATGTGGTGCAAGTCATCATGAAATATGATACTATCCCTGTAACCTATTATATAAATAATATATAATAATGCAATCGGCCCACCTTATCTGCGGGTTTGGCATCCACCGTCTTGATCAACCGCAGTTCGAAAATATTTTTTAAAAATCCAGAATATTCTTAAAAAGGAACATTTGAAATTCCTGCATGCAGCGTAGTCTGCATGATTTTTTACATGGGTTTTAGCAGTTCTTAGTAGTGCATATATGTGGGGTTTCAAGTTATGAACACATATAAAATTATGTAATTTTATCCTATATAAGTGTCCTGAGCATCCATGGTTTTTGCATATCCTCGGGGTCCTGGAACCATATACCCACAGATAAGGTGGGCCGACTGTATATATAATACATAATATTTATGCATAATACTTTTAATATAAATTAATATTCATTTACAGGTATGTGTATCATCAGGCAGGGCAAATGCTGATGCAGATCCTTAATACTTATGGGGAGATTTCTTTCCATGAATGTACTGCCCTAAGTTACACATACAGCACACTCTGAGAGGCTTCTACATTACGCACCCCTGCCCTTTCCATCACATAGACTCAGACAACATCACATGACCAGACTGTACTATTTAAAGCAGGTAGACAGGTATCTAACCTTTGGAATGCACAATTCCAAGGGAGAATGAGAAAAACTAAATATTGGGTGCTTGAATGTGACATGGGCAGTGGACATGCTGATATGAATATGTAAGAAGCAGTGACGCCATGGAAGTTCTGACACACCAACCTGTCGCAGGTGTATTGAGAATGGTGAACTACCCAAACATCATCTAAGTAACAGCTGTGATCACAAACAGACATTTATTATGAAGGTCAATAGAGGTAGAGTCAGCTTGTGCTGAGTAACAGACAGGCTATAGTTGAGCACAACAGTGGTGTAGAAATTTAGATATCAAAATGCACAACACATTGTAGATCGCCACGGACTGGATATGGCAGCTGACAACATAACTGAGTTCTGCTTCAGCAAAAAAACATTTTAATAAATAAGATAAGCCTCAACTGCAGTGGGCTAAAGAACATAAACACTGGAATGAGGAAGCTTGGATAAACATTATCTGGCCTGATGAATTCTGATGCATCCGTAAGGGTGATGGGAGGACCACGATGTGTCCAAACCACATGATTCAATTGATCCATTCTGCTGGGTGTGAACAGTGCAGGCTGCTGGTGGTGTAATGGTGTTAGGTTTGTTTGTGGCACACGTTAGGTTCCCTGGTATGGGTACAGCAGTGTTCGAATTCTACAGGATATGAGAGCATTCTCGCCAATCAGGTGCAAAAAGGTGTATCCACTCATGAATAGGATTTTTCATCAGGATAATTCTCCATTCCACATGGCTTGGACTGTCCTTAAATGGTTCCAGAAACAGTACACTAAGATTTAAGTAAGATTTAAGATTTTGTAAGATTTAAGGCCAAGTTACTATTAGGAATGTCTATCTGATAAAGTAGCCACTCAGTATGTATTTACTCAAATGAACTGGATATGCTTTTGTAAAATAGCATTCATTTTACAATTTCATCTTGGTATTGGTTTTGCTGTGGTGCAGGCACTGGCTGCTCTAGCTAGCTAAATTTTCTTTCACATGAAACTTCACTAGCTATGTAATTAGTTATCTGACATGTGACTGATGCTGTAATTTTCTATCTTTTGGAACTCATAATGACAATTAGCTGAATATTTGTTCTCATTGTATCATTAAAATAAGCAATTATTAATTCATTACTGTACAACTATAATTGAGTCTGTTAATTCAAGGGTTAAGGAATCTGAAACCTCCCTATGTAAAATAGGCAATAAGAGCAGCAGCATAACTGTGGGTGCTGACAGTTACACTGAGGACCTGCTCTGTAAAGGCATGTTTAGTTGTGTGCTATCCACACCTGTATACGAAAGCAACCTAATCGATAGTTCTTATCATTTTTTTCATTGTAATGCATGTTATTATATATATATATATACCTACCACATTATTCTTTATGACTCTGTACAACTTGGACAGTTGTGCCAAGTTTCAAGTCTTAGACTATAGTTAAAATATTTTGCTTATTTCTTAAAGTCAACTGTAAATGCCCTCCAATGGTTGACTGGATTACACCATTGTGCCACACTCCTCTTTGCAAAAAGACTGCATTTATCAACAAATGTGTTTAAGCACTTGTGTAAAGCTTCATGTACGCTTTTATATTAAGTTTAACTTGAGTTGTGTCACCGTTTGTGAAGTTAATAGGCTGTCCCTTAATACTTAAACTAGAATAGTGTTTCAACCACAACAATTAATTTGTGTATGTTCTATGTAGAAACTTTTCATTGAATTCACAATAATACACAAAGAACCATTAAGAACTTGGTCAGGGGTGAGCTAACCAGAGCCATTAGAGAGAATGGTAAATGTAGCCTCATAGGGTGTGCCAATGGATGTTGTTTATCCATTGCTAATGTTAGTTAATGTTATGGCTATGGCATGGGTCAACTAATGTTGTCTAGCATTGATAAATGCAAGCTATAGTCTAGCTTGCTACCTAAATAGTTTATGTTCAGATGTGTTTCTGTTATTCTTGGAACGTTTACTATGTTGATTGTCATAAGTAGTGATAACTAGCTAGCATATTGTTTACACCACATTCCTGTTGCAATTTCTTTGTGCTAGCTACAGTTTTGATGTATAATATAATATAAAATATAACATCATATCATATTTACAAAATTGTATAGCTATCCTGTTGCTGTCTGGAAAATATATCATTGCAGATGTATATTCATTATGAATGCACTGGTAGCAACTCAAGCTATCACTAATATACTGTGTACATATACTTGTGTACATTTTGAGACAAGATGTTAAGTTCAAGATAAAATTGATTAGAATTTTCATAAAGTGCAGCAAATAACAGCCAAATGTTTATCTAAGATGTCAAGATCTCTTTTCTCAATTTGATAATGTGGTGAGTATCCTTGTTTGCTGAGTCTCCCAGGAGACCACTGTTCTACTTTGAATGGGATTTGTGAGATTTGTGTGCAGAAGAGATCTCTGTGCAGTGTTGTAATACAGTACAGTAGGCTGAACAGTTAATAATGTAGGTCTTATCAGCACAGGCAGCAAAGCTACTAATGTAGGCCTGACCAGCACAGGCAGCACAGTTATTAATGTAGGCCTGACCAGCACAGGCAGCAAAGCTACTAATGTAGGCCTGACCAGCACAGGCAGCACAGTTACTAATGTAGGCCTTATCAGCACAGGAAGCACAGTTATTAATGTAGGCCTTATCAGCACTGGCGACACAGTTACTAATGGAGGCCTTATTAGCACAGGAAGCAGTTATTAATGTAGGTCTGAGCAGGACCTGCATTGGTAACCCTGAGCTGAATCCCAGGTGGCATAGAAACACAGTTTTACAGATACTGTGATTAGCTGTAATTCACACAAAAATGAGTTGAAAGTTTTGATTTATTGCGCATGTTTTTGTTGATTCTACCACCTAGCTCAGCTGGTCGTGGTATTGCCATGTTTTGTTTTGGAGTGTCAATGACATCAGCAACAATAATGACAGCAAATGCATCACAGGAAGTATGTACACTGCCCCAATTCACATTACCTGCTTGCTGTTTTCCTGAGCAGAACAATGCATTAATAGACAAACATCATGACTGAGATGTTGCAAAGACAGCACTGTTTCTGTGTACAATCATGAATAACCATCTGTATCCCTCAACCAGCTCTAAAATATAAGGTGTCAGGTACAAAGAGTATCTCTTAGCTCATATATCCTGCAGAATAAATTCATAATATTATTATCGGAATGATTACAGTTGGTGTAAACCAGTATTAGAGTCACCATTTCTTGTTTGCAATGTAATGGGCAGTTTGTATATCCTTTACCTAATTCTTGACACTGGTTCAGGCACTGAGAGATTAGTGGGGTAGAACCTGATATTCTGTGGCTGTGCAAATTGGCTGGGCTGGGAGTCAGAGCTCTGAGAAGGGCTCAATCACACAGAGACTGCATGATGTCAAACTGAAACACCTGCTCCAGCTACTCAAACAGTGTCTTTTATTAGAACACACATAGGCTGTATGCTTAGCCAAAGCCATAGAAGAGCAAGGCATGCGTCACTTCTATCACAGAATAGTCAGCAATATTAAATCTGAAGTGGTTTCATTCCTGTGTCTTGTAAAACATTACATATTGCATAAACGTTGTGGTGTTGCCTATTACCCGGCTAAAAACTTTTGGTACCCACAACCCAGAACATTAAGGCAAATGTTCCCAGGACATTTTCTTCATGTTCCTTCATGGATTACAACATTATGTCAATCCCAGTGGAAATATAACCTGTGTTTTAACCACCACTTTGAGAACATTTTCTGTCAGCTGGATATACTCTGCCCTGAGTTACCTACCTCAGATGTAAATTAAAGACAAAGGGGTAGCAGTTAATGAATTCTAATCAGTCTACTTATAATACAGACATGATAAAATATGTACCAGAACACATTTATTTGGTATTCAAAATGTTTATAGATTAGATTTAGAGAATATATTTCCTTTTCTCAACTCTGTGTTTCTTACACTTTGAAGTCTGTCATGATTGAAGGCTGTTATTGTCAGTTTGTCTGGCCTGTCAAAGCAGCCAGTGGGCCGTCTGGTGATATGGCTGGTGCCCATTGGCTGTGTGTGGATGCTGAGGTCATTCAGGGGTTTGATGTTTGTCCAGGGCCTCTCTCTGGCAAAGGCTCACTGGTTTGGATTTTTCACTGGAACAAGTCTTGATCTCAAGATACTTGAAATCTTATATCAAAACTAATAGTGTGAAGCCTTGTCCAGGCCAACTAGGCAGTATTTTTTATGATCAGAGGGGCAAAGTCTGGCTTTGTCAAAGGCATAAGGAGCGATGTGTAGCATGAAGGTGTGTAAAAATAATTAGCAGGTAATGTGTACTGCAGTTATTAAGAACATAAAATGATAAGAACATATCATGTAGAAAACAGGCCATTCAGCCCTTAGTTGGCTTGCCATTTCAACTAAAGAAAATCTAAGATTTCATCAAGTCTGCTTTGAACACAGCAAGGGTCTCTGCCTCAACAAAATGACCTGGCAACCTATTGCATGAATTGACAACTTTTTAGTAAAGTCATACTTCAACATAGCAGTGTGAAACTTGATTTTTTTGTTCTACAGATTGAACTCACCCTGAATTACATCCCCCCCTTTGTGCTGTGCTGTTTTTGTAGGGGGAAACCGAGCTCCCCTCAGTGCCGGCTGCAAAAGCACCCAAAGGAGCAGGTGCAGAGGGCCCAGCAGAGGAGCCAGACCCTGTTGAGCCTCCACCAGAGCTGTCCTCAGATGAGGAGTATATGGTGGTGGAGGAGGCTGACTCGTCCACCGCCGGCCGCCTGAAGAAGACAGGTTTGAAGCGCATTGAGAGTATCAAGGCAGCCTTCTCTCGGGAGAACATGGCGAAGACCAAAGAGAACCTGGGCACGAAGGTGAACCGCCTGGGGGAGCGCATCGTCACAGCCGAGCGGCGGGAAAAGATACGCCAGTCTGGAGAACGGATAAAGCAGTCTGGCGAAAGGCTGAAGGAGACCATAGTGAAGACTGTCCCAGCCAAGCTAAACCTGAAGAAAGAGAGGACTGTGGCGGAAGGCCAGGAGGGGGCAGAGGGGGCGACGGAGGGAGTGGCACCAATACCTCCACCCAAGGGTCGTAAATCCAGCCCCGACGTTACCTACACTGAGGTGGTGACAGAGGGCAAGCTGGAGGGCCCCGTGTCCGAGCTGGCAGGTGCCCGAAGAGTGGACGATGGCAGACTTCAGTTCCGTGATGATGGCAAAGGGGAGGGGGCAGAGGTGCCAATGTACGACATGAAGCAGCTTTCGTAAATGGCCAGAGAAACCTGTGAGGAACACAGGTGATACTGCAGCCGAGGCAATGCTGCTGCAGAAGATTCTGATACAATATTTTGTCTTTTTGTTTTCCTTTTGAAATATTGACCACTGAGCTCAGATGAGTCTAAGTGCTAGGATGTTTTAAGGTTGGGGAGTTCGGTGGCAGATGAGCATAGATACACAAGGAAGGCCAGTTAGACACCCAACAAGAGGGATTTACTGAAACGATAAAAAACACAAATATCCCATAACAACCAATAGCGTTGTCTTAGGTTTTTATTGGGAATTTCTTGGGTTTTTCCAGGTGGTACAAGCAATGTTTTCTCTTTTTTCTACATTATGCATAGAATCAGTTTCTTGTGTGAATGAAAACTGCGTGTATACGAAATAAACTGAGTGCAGTTATGGCGTAGTCATTCTATTTTTATTTCTTTCAATTTTTGTGGAATCTCTTGGAAGGTGAAAAATGAACTTGTTCGGACTGTCATGTGACACTGACTGTTGCTATCTGACTGACAAAGGAACGTTAGAGTGGATGTCATCTTGGAGCACAATAAAGTGTGTTAAACCTGGAAGAAGGTGTGAAAAGGCCAAGTCTGATAAAGTACCGAAGCAATGTAAAGTGAATGATGACATGAATATGAATAGAACTGGTGAAGTTTAGAGCAACAGGATTGTAACTCATGGTCATTTATTTGTTTTAAAAAGGTTTGAAAAATTGAATTCATTTTATGTACTAATTTGGAAACTATGGGCAGAAAACTATAAAAGAGCTCAATCAGCTGGTCTCTGAAGAGTATCTTAAAAGTATGAGTGAAAAACCATTTTAATAGGATTTGTTTAAAATTAAGAAAAATATGTAACCCAATCATTTAACCCAAGAAATGACTGTATCTAATGTATTATGTGTTTGTGTCATATTTTTCCACAGTGCTTGGTGTTACTCTGTTCAGTTACACACTACTATACATTTATCTGTAAAACTCACAGTACATTCTGGACAAATGTATCTAATGCTTGAATTAGTATTAGAGATGCCAAAAGGCCTTTATTACTAGTTTATACAGTGTTTATACAGTGTTAATATTCAGCTTTTCAAAAGTTTATACATGCACTACATGGATTGTGTTTGCTGCGCTAAGAAAGACATTTTGCATGATTTTAACTTATTTGATATTTATTTCAATTACGTTAGTTACTTGCACATGTCCTCAGCGAATGACCTGCCACTTTGTAGCTAAAGTTTGTTAAAGTTTAAAATAGTGTCTACGTAGCTAAAGTTTAAATTAGTTTCTAACAGTGTACAGCATGTATGTTTTACTTTTTCTAACCCATTTATATTGCATTTATTAGATTTACAACACTTTTAGATTTTACTACACAGATTTACTATTTACCATCTGTATTTTTATGTCCTCATTTCTTGAGGAGTTGTACTTTATTTACTCAAAAATCTTGCTATCACTATTTTAAGAGGAAAGTGATGAGTGCTTACATTAGTTGTTAAATTGTATGTAAACCATATATATATATTTCCATAAATACTAAAATAATTGCAACTACACTTTAGAAACAAAGTGGAAGTCTTCATTTCACTGAGTGAGTTCTGCAAAAGTAATGTATTTTCATTTCTGTTTTTAATCTTGAAAGGAAAAAAAGTGACAAAAAATAAACAGCATACAAGCAATATATTTTGTACTCATGGTAGTGTCAAATTTAAAAATGAACTGTATAGAAGTGTGTAAATATGCTTGCGGGCTCCATTCTGACAGCCCAAACTCATGATGCAGCAATAAATAAGGCAGCATTACACTGAACTGGTGCATAATTTATTTTTAATCCCAAATGTGTCCATCATCCATGTCAGGGAATCTGACAGCAGTGCAAGTGTAGCCATTGCAACTAGCTGCTGTAAATTTGCAAATTTGTAAGTTCTGATTCAGCGACAATTTCTCAAGGGAACGCATCCTATTTTGACCATCGCATCTTGAGTTTTGACTATTAGAAGGCCTTAAAATTTCAGAATGATTAAAAGTTTAATATTTTCTAAATTCTTTATAATTACTTGTTGAGAACAAGGTCTTGAGTCTTATTTCATTTACTTCACATAGTCTTACGACATCAGCATGCAAAAACCTTTCAAACCATTGTTTGCATTAATAGATATTATGAATGATTAAAAATATGAAGACTGTGGGAATATTTTGGTCTCTATGTTGTTAAAATATAATATCTAAAAGTCCAGAAAATATTACTAATGCAGACAATGATCCATGCTGTACAGAGATCATGTTTCTTTATTCTTCAATCTATTTGTAGTATCATACAAGGTCATCTTTATATCTACTGTAATTTTTCCAAATTGAAGTCAGACTTTTCTATATTTTTAAATAAAATCACATAAGGTGAAAACTAAGCCTTAACAGAACTACTGACTGAGGCTGCAAATCTCAACTTCCATTACCAGCTGGATTTTACTGGATTGCTCAATTATATAACACAAAAACACATTTCAGAGGATGCTGGATTCCAAGGATTAGTCATTTTTATAGGAATATAAAATGCATCTATGAGGAAAAGCAGTTTATTCATGACATATCAATAAAATACACCACAATGATGTAATTTATCTTCTGTGTATCTACAACAATCAAAATGCATTAAATAGCTAAAGTAAGGCATCATTTGAGATCACAGTATTGCTCAATATTAAAGAAGAAAGTCTGCTGGACTGCATCTGACATGGATGGCACTTATTTGCAGTCACAGAGCAGAGCAACACCCCGCAGTGTCCAGTGTTCTGGCACTTGGGCCGTCCGCAGGAACAGGGAGAAGATGTAGGTGAGATCAGTGCGTCTGGGTTTCTTATACACAGGGCAGGTGTACAGGCTTGCCCCTTGCTGGCGTTTTGGCTCGGGTGGTGAGGAGGTGCTGATGGCATACACATGGACCACTGGGAGGGGCGTGAAGAGGACCTGTGGGGGAGTCCATGGAAACCGATGAAAAGGACAATGACATTTCTTTGTGAATAACTAATTTCAACAACACTGCCAAGTTATCACATCTAGTTTACAGGGATTCTATATACAGTAAGTGATTTGTTAATTTTTAAAAGGGAGGATGGCCCAATGGGAGCACCACCATGCCCCCACACCACCAACCAGCACCAAAATGGGGATGGCAGGTTAACAAGGGGGACGCATTTAAGCTATTTTACGTCTGGGTTTCTTATACACAGGGCAGGTGTTCACGGTCGCCACCTGCGAGCCTGTACACCTGCTCCCCGTTATTCCCCATCAAATCAGCTGCACACACATACACACACATATGTATCGCTGATGAACTGACTAGAGAGTAACCATAGAAGTATGTAACTAGCGAGTTGATCGGAGATTAACCATTGAAGTATGTAATTAGTTAGGTGATTGGATCTTAACTACAGCAGTATGTAACTGCGAGCTGATTGGCGATTAACCATAGAAGTATGTAATTAGTTAGGTGATTTGATCTTAACTACAGCAGTATGTAACTGCGAGCTGCTTGGAGATTAACCATTGAAGAATGTAACTAGTTAGGTGATTGAATTTGAATTTGTATCAATGTATTTGTGTACGAATTCACACCTTAAACTGAGGCATTAATGGAATATCAGTGCCAAAAAAATCATCATTTGATTTCCAACAGCTCCAACACCAACCTTTGGAGACGACTCTGTCAGTTTGGCATTCCGTTTATCCCAGCCGGCACCATCCAGAAACAGCCCATAGATGAAAACTCCCCCTATGTCTGCTGGTGGGGGCCCTGTGACATCCTCCCTCATCATCCTAGTGACATCATTGTGCAGGATCACAGTGTCCAGAGCCCAGCCTTTGGCCAGGTTCATCCTTGTAGTCTCCTGTCGCATGGCTGTTAAGAAACCCTTCCACAAACCAACACAAGAGTCTCAGACACAAAAATGACAAATCATATTATAAAACCATATGTGGCTCAGATATGCATCACTGACTAATATAGACCACACATTCCAATCAACCAATCAAATAAATTGATCAAAAAAGACCCTTTGATTTTTAGTGGGGGGGTAAAAAAAATCTTATTCTGAAAGATTTCATGTGCCTCAAATGCTGGCCTAATATTTCAGGCTATATCTTTATAGCTAAATATAGAAATGCATGCACTGCATGGGCCAAATATTGTCCAAAGGACTCAAAATGATATCAAAATACAATTGAAAGAATTACAATACTTTGATTATGGGGTAAAAAATGCAATGTAACAACTGCATACAGTGATTACTTTTATTTTATAATTTGATTATTTATGTATTTGTTTTCTTATCTGTAAACAGGATACACTCATTGTTTAGCCACCAACAATGAACCTGCAACTGGAATTCCAGAGAACAAACACACTCTAAATACACATGTACCAGTAGCTGATAACTGCAAAAAATACTGATAATACAATTCATATTAACAGTTTTAATAATACTATTCTCTCCCACAAGTTAATTTTATGAATTGCAACTTGAAACCATCTCAGAGAAACTTAAAGCTATCAACTAAAAAAAGTGCTAGGTAGAGGCAAGTGAGAGAGCTTACTACAAAGCAATGTTTTATTAAGTGGCATATTCCTCAAATCCATTAGTCAAACAAATGATCAATACTAGTTGATGCTGTCTACTTGATTTTTATTGGTCAAAGATAACCCTCAAGTTATGTAATAAAACAGATAACACATGGGTAAATTCACCAGTTACAGTACACAGTGATTTTGGTAAACTAATTCCATATATGCCAACAGTGCCTCATAGACCATCTTCCTCTGCACTTATCCAGGAGTTAAAAAGGTCAGTTAACCAAAAAAAATGTCTCTTGTCTTTACTGGGGATTTTAAAAAGCTAGTTAGCGAGAACTGTGAACTTACGAGAGGTTTAAAAAGCCAGTTAGCCAAAACTGTGCACTTAGCTGAGGATTAAAAAGCCAGTTAGCCAAAACTGTGCACTTACCTGAGGATTAAAAAAGCCAGTGAGCCAGAATTGGTTTGGTCGTCCACTGAACAGCCAGGTGTGGAACTGCTGGTTCCTCTCCAGCAGCTCTGTGAACCAAAAGCCCAGGGTGGCTGACTCCCAGGAGATCTTGTGCCATAACCGTGGGATACGGGCATCATACATGTTGTCTAGGGCATCCCTCAGGTCTTCCGACATGATGATAGTGCCTGTTAAGTAATTATCTCAATTAGACATGAATTACTATACCATTCTGTGATTCTACTTATGTGTATTGACTTTGAAGTAAACTCACTTTTCTGTTGTTACAAAAAGAGAGTCCATTTTTGGAATATTCACTTTGCTATTTGTTGAGGTTTTTGCTAAGTATATTAGTCTGACAATACATTTGGAGTACTTCTCCATTCTCAGTTTAGTTGATTTATCACTGTGAATTATTTTTTTCCCTTCAGTTTCACATAAAATGTCACAATTTTGAGAGTTCAGCTAACAGAGTACAGGCCTTTTGTAATATAAAGACCTCTTGCATAAGGACAAGGAAAACTGTTCATTTGATCTGCTGTTTGCTTTAGAAACAAAAAATATGATAATCATAGATTATTCATGGTAATCCAGGGATGCAATGTGATGAAACTGCATTTAATTGCTGCTGGGAGATTCACTGGTCTTTGATTTACACTATTCCTTTTTTCTCACTTAGCCACATACTCAAATAGGTAGACATTTAAACACATATTATGCACATATACATAAAAACAAACACACACTCTAGCCAAGAGGTGTTCCCTCCGCAAAGATCATTATTTTTTTTGTGTAACCGTACACCTCAGAGTGCATCATATAGTGTGTGTTATAAGCGGGATGATGCAGTGTGAGTGCTATGGAGTATTGTAAAGAGGAGACAACCTACAAATAATATAGCCATCCTCACAGAAAATCTCACTAATTACTAATTACTCAAGCCATTTAACCACTGGTTAGCCACTGATCTCAGTTTTGAATAAAGTTCTCTACAATGGGGCATGAAACTAGGAGGAGGTTAAAATAGGTGTGTTAAATGAGTTACACCTTTATTATACAATTGATTGTTCCACAACAAAAAGTAGGTCTGGCTGAAACAGGGCATGCACAACATTTCACATTCATGTATGGTGAGAGGCAAGAAAGTTCTAAGTTGTGGGCGTTCCACAGCAGTTTGTGCTCTCCTGCTCGCACTGCCCGCCACACTGGCACAACCAATTGACAAGGAACGGCTGTGCAAGGGTTTTTTTTTTAATCTCAGACATTTCCCTAATGGACATTATTCATGGACTGGCCTTGGGCATTTGTAGTCAACTGGGGGCTTACCGAGTGCATGGCCGATCACGCTTGATTATTTTTTGCGCACAAATCCAGGCTTCCAGTGACATCACCACTGCGACTGCATTGCCCTCAGCTGACCTGCCCTTGTTTGTGGAGTTGCCCTCTGCTGTGCATGCCAACTGCTGGCGGACCCTGAGAGCCAGCCAGATTAACCAAGTCTGGCTTCACCAGTTCTTGGCAGGTTCCACCTACGGTCCATGCTGCCAGCTGCCCTGCCTCTCCTACTCTGCTTGCAGCTCCTGCCCTACCCCTCTTCTTTTCTTCCCTGCTGCCAGCATGCTTCCTGGAGTCAATGGGCTCACCAGTGCCCCACCTGAAAGCTCCACGGTCCCAGCCTCCCACCTGTCTTTCTCTCTACAGAATCTCTGCTGCCTTTTCTCCGCCACTTTTTCTGTTGCACATACACACACTCCCAAATACAACCTCCACCTTCCTATTTCGTATTTCAGTTTGTTCAGCCTCCAGTAATCATTGTTTATGTCCTTAGCAGTTTATCATGTCTGAAATAAATCCCTGGCTATTCCACATAAATGCCAATTTTCTTTAGGTCCATCTCCCTATTCAGCCCATGACTGATTTTTAAGATTTCCTCTTAGTGTACCCCAGCATCATCATAGCCAGGGATGTTGCTAGACTTTTAGCTCTACTGGGGCACAGGCCCCCAGTGCCCACATCCTCACACTTGCAATTTATGAACATTTTTAAAAACCAGTTATTTTTCATGATCATTTACTGGGACACTTACTGGTCACAACCAGCAAAAATTATATTGACAATTGTACCAATTCCATTCATTTTTAATGTTTGTCTACATCAGAATCGATAACAAAGACATACTACTTTGATAACACACTATGACATCATACATTTTCATTTATCAACCAACTTGTCAAATGACTATATGGGAGTTTGAGTTTGCTCTTTATGCACCTTTATCAGCTACTAGAACATTCCCACCACTCATAACCACCCTTCCTCTCCTGCCTTATACATAGCTAAGCACCATATGAAGTCTGCCCAGTGCCAGCCAAATGCAGATGGCACCCTCATGAGCCGGGTTCTTCTTTAAAATACAGATTTTTTCCTTGCCACTGTAGTCATAGGTTTGCACTCTGGGTTTCAGGCATGGGTTCTACCATCCAACCATTTGTAACAAGACACAACTTAAGACACATGGTGGCTGTTCCTCTTTCTACCCCACCCTTGCACACTCCACAGTCATTTGTTCTGCCTGCTACAAGCTCTCCTGTAGCTGATAGATTCCACCCAATGCCTGTGCCATTAGGTGCCCTGCCCCTGCATGCTCCACTGGTCTCTTTCCCGCCTCTCCTTCTCTCTCCCTTGCTCACACACGCATCCAAATGCTTCCACACAAGCAGTCACAGGCATTGCCAGAAATAACTTCCATTTCGCCGTGGCATCCTGCCTTTTCTGCTTCTATCACTGCCACATGTACACTGCGTCATACACAGTTTGAGGACCCCTCTATGCAGCTGTGCTAGCGGTGGCCGAGCCACTTGGAACCCCACTGTCCTAGTCCACCAGCTGCCTGTTCTTTTACAAACTGTTTTCTCGCTACTCATGAGCATGGACCATGGAACCACATCATCCAAATACCAAGATCGTTAATCATCAGACATTTGCAAACATAATTTTCCCCCTGCTTGTATCAAGACTGCATAACATGTATTAACTGAATTTCACTGTTCACCATCACACTTCCAAAAGGTCAGTCCATATCTGTTATGTGCTTCCACCCTATCTTTTCCCTTTTCCCTTACCTGTCTTTTATGTAACCCAAAGGTTGGAGCTTAAGCTTAAGCGTGTCAGCTCTCTGTCAATTCAAACACATCTTCCAAGCTTCCAAGTTTTTTGTTTGAGCTGCTTCTTGTTTTATTTCTTTGTTCTATGTCATTATGGTGTGGAATGGGACCTGCTGTTTGTTGAACATGCAGCTGCCATCAGGAACAGTGGGGCGGCTCCTGCCATCCACAGCCCCGGGGTCATCTTATGGGTAGGTGCAAGAAACCCCTTAACCTCCCTGCCGCAGTAACAGTTTTGATTTATGGAGATTGAGATCAGTAGCGATGTATCAAAGAAAGACATCTTAGATACAGTCACTGGGTATTGAACAGTAACAGGTTGTTTGGGGAAGCCACAACCCAGTATATCTCTGAGAAGAATGGCACTGAATCCTACTCATATGTATGAGATTCAGCACTCTTCTTGGCTGGTTGTCTTTAGGGGGTTCACCTTACCCAAAATAGTTAGACATGACGCTGCCCCCTTGGACTCCAAGCCCGATATCAAATACCTGTACTGAAATACAACTTACAACATCACAATAAACTTCCAAATCAACGTTGTCTTAAAATTAGTTTTACCGAATTATCAATTGGACACATTACCTCTTCTCCTGTGCAAACACTAGTAGCATATGTTTTCAATTAGGAATCAAAGTTTCAGCATGAGTAAAAGAGCTGCAGGTGTGCTCACCTTCACTGCAGTACAATGGATGCCACAGAGAAGAAGAGTGAGAGAGACAGTGAGAGTATGAGTTGGACGGATGAGGATGTGGACATGGTGGATGAGGAGGATGGCCGTGTGCTTAACCATGGTTTGCCAATGAGGGAAGCTGGGCAGAGAATGCAGCTCAATCTGAGAGGGTCATGGTTTCTTCCAATATGCAGATTTTCAGAAACGAGAGAAGGTAAATAATATCTATACCTGCATATTCAACTAGTGTACAGGGTGCCTTTTGAGAGGAATTCTGAGAGGGTAAAAGAACTCCATGGTCTGCCTCATCGCCCATGTGCTGACTCAGCATTAATGGAGACTACACGGGTCAGCCTCACTGCCCCTGTGCTGACTCACCATCAATGGCCAGTTTCAGGTCGATGAGAGTGCTGCGGACCCGACCAATAATGCGCTGCATACGGTCGATCTCCTGCCGCAGGAAAATGTTCATTGGCTGGAAAATTCCCATCTTCTGAAGACAGGCCTTCACCTGTTGACACGGTCAACAACAGCATCGCTATTACAATATCCGCTTTAAAATGATTATGTGCTTCTTTCTCAGTAAATGATACTACATGAAGGGGTACTCATATGTGTATATGTTCACACATAGGAGTTTATCCCCTCATGTTGTATTTTATATTAACACATAGGAGTTTGTCCCTCAAGTGGAATATTACATTCACACACAGGAGTGTACCTCATGTGGTATATTACATTCACACACAGGAGTGTACCTCATGTGGTGTATTACATTCACACACAGGAGTGTACCTCATGTGGTATATTACATTCACACACAGGAGTGTACCTCATGTGGTATATTACATTCACACACAGGAGTGTACCTCATGTGGTATATTACATTCACACACAGGAGTTTACCTCATGTGGTATATTACATTCACACACAGGAGTGTACCTCATGTGGTATATTACATTCACACACAGGAGTGTCCCTCATGTGGTATATTACATTCACACACAGGAGTGTACCTCATGTGGTGTATTACATTCACACACAGGAGTGTACCTCATGTGGTGTATTACATTCACACACAGGAGTGTACCTCATGTGGTATATTACATTCACACACAGGAGTTTACCTCATGTGGTATATTACATTCACACACAGGAGTGTACCTCATGTGGTATATTACATTCACACACAGGAGTGTACCTCATGTGGTATATTACATTCACACACAGGAGTGTACCTCATGTGGTATATTACATTCACACACAGGAGTGTACCTCATGTGGTATATTACATTCACACACAGGAGTGTACCTCATGTGGTATATTACATTCACACACAGGAGTGTACCTCATGTGGTATATTACATTCACAAACAGGAGTTTGTCCCTCAAGTGGAATATTACATTCACACACAGGAGTGTACCTCATGTGGTGTATTACATTCACACACAGGAGTGTACCTCATGTGGTGTATTAC
The DNA here is from genome assembly GCA_019788955.1 of Albula glossodonta. Lineage (NCBI taxonomy): Eukaryota > Metazoa > Chordata > Actinopteri > Albuliformes > Albulidae > Albula > Albula glossodonta. The sequence goes on along the minus strand of JAFBMS010000177.1, from coordinate 18,420 downwards.
ATTCACAAACAGGAGTTTACTTCATGTGGTATATTACATTCACACACAGGAGTGTACCTCATGTGGTATATTACATTCACACACAGGAGTTTACCTCATGTGGTATATTACATTCACACACAGGAGTGTACCTCATGTGGTATATTACATTCACACACAGGAGTGTACCTCATGTGGTATATTACATTCACACACAGGAGTGTACCTCATGTGGTATAGTACATTCACACACAGGAGTGTACCTCATGTGGTATATTACATTCACACACAGGAGTGTACCTCATGTGGTATATTACATTCACAGACAGGAGTTTACCTCATGTGGTATATAGTCAGGAGGGAGTTTCTCTAGCATGTCATTTGCCATCCTCATGACGGCCGACTCTCGGGTCTCCCCTCCTGCGCTGCTGCTGTCTTTGGGCTGAATGTTCACAATGGTGCTCAATGTCTCATTGGCCATGTTGGTCTGATAAGTGATATCAGCATTGGGATGCAGCCCAAAAACCTAGAAGTGATTCAGATTAAGATTCAGTGTTATACTTGGATTCAGTAAAGGAACTGGGGCTGTAACTGAGATACATGGATAGTATACATGGATAGCATGCAAGTTATTCTGGGTAAGAAAGCTTCTACATGGGTAGCGTCTAAGTCATTGTGGGTACAAAAGAAACAACTGACAACAACAAACTGAACCAACAAAGCCAGGCCTGATTGCCAGACACTTATAAATCTGTTAGAGAAAGACATCTGACAGAGAGAAATCTGGGTGGATTTCACTCCCTGCTCCACTGTGTGTGAGCGTTGAAAGGATTTTTCTGTTTCATGGGATTACACTGCCGGGCATCATCCATCTCACCTCAGGTGAGTCCACTAGAGGCAGTGTGTCAATGTGCTGAGTATAGTCCTGCACACTTTTTCCCTTCGGGATGTTGTAGCCTTTGTAGAAACAGAACTTGTCCCCAAACATGTTTTCGCTGAACCAGACTCGGGCAAAGGTGTTGAGCAGGTGCTTGTCGCGGTCGTCGGTCACACGGCCACCGTATTGCACCTCTCCCAGCATGTAGCGCACACAGCTCCAGTTCACCCCTCTCTTCACATCCATCTCATCAAGATGGTTCTGCACAAACTGCACACTGGATGTGAAGTCTGCCTGGTTGAACTCATATGGGATGTTCCAACCCAAGGGTCCAAACTTGCGCCTTTCCTTTAGTAGGCAAAGCATAAACATTTTTTCTGCAAAAGCATTGTTTAATGCAAAGCAAAATTTTACACAGTATGAAACTTAAACCTGCCATATAAACATTAACAGCCCAAACACAACCCATTCTGGATGCTCTTCAGAAATGCTCACAACTTTGATGAAACACGAATCAGAAAAAAAGAACCACCTTCATCTGACAACTGCACATTGAAAAAACTGTGTTTATTCACTGGTGTTTTGGTGCTAGACCTTTATCTGAATGTGGGATCACACTGCATTTTTTAACCAGTGTTTTGGTGATTGACCTTCATCTGAATGTGGGATCAAACAGCGCACACAGCCTATTATAAAGAGGGAGGGTCCATGGGCAAGGTACATATCTCCATGAATGGTCATGAAATGTTCATTTAGTGTCAATGTTTTTTTTTTGTTTGTTTTTTTTTTATCAACAATGTTTTTTTTTGTTTTTGCTGTTCTTGTTTAATTTACAGTGTCGATTTCAAGTGCTCTTATATTGCTTCTAAATAGTTTGTAAAAAGGCCATTAACCAATTCATAAAAAGGAAACAATTATGAAAGACTTTCAGTCAAAGGATTACAATCTTTAGATGTATTAATTTGATGTCCCCAGCGCCAAAGGCAGAATACTATGGTTCTACTGTACATGTATGTGACTGGAGCCCGTGTGTCAGAGTGCTTACAGTCCACACGGGCCCTTTGATCTGCACTCACAGGCCACTGGCTCCAAATTCACCTTCTACTAAATGAGACTGAGAGGCTCTTGAGAGGAGTGGATGGCTGTGTGCTCAGTGGCTCATACCTGCACGGTGGTGTGGAGAAATGCCACAGCAAACAGCAGGGGCTTCCACTGCGGCAGGTTACTGATGTCCAGCTGCTCCTGGGTCACGGTGCTGTACGTCCTCTTAAGCCCAGCTTTCACTCCTCCACACATACACACATAACATGCATAACAGTGAGAATGAGAAAATTTTACATGAGCACACACTTATAAGCACAACACATATATTTATTGACTAAACATATGGAGTCAAGGCTTCAGACACTACTTGATTTTTAAAACATCTTTAGGACCCACAGCTCATAACAGATTTACAGCACAAAGCTACAGCTCATAGCAAAGTACCAGTACAGACTCCTGTCCTCCCTCTCTGGGCATAGCAACCCAGAGCTAGAGAGTGTGGAGCTCTCATTTGTTTTGTTCACATGAACATTGAACTTTTTCTACACATAATCTACTTTTACTGACAATACATTACTCTTTCTTGTCTGTTCTAGTACTTCTCAGTGGACAATGACTCAGGTGATACCCTACTTATTCTGGCCTTACCACTCTGCTCACAGTATTTCCCTTCTGAATGGGTATACAGACATACACTGCCACTTCACTCAGTTGTCTTTTTATCTCTTTGGAGATAAAGGATTGTACATCCCTGAACAGACTACCGTTTTCTCAGATAAATGTATTACCTGTTGTCACAAATACCAATATATGAGATGTACTGAGCGCATATCAACAAACTCAGATTATCTCTTCCGCAGCAAAGAAATAGTATGTCAAAAAGTGGCAACTTCAATTGATGGACTTTTCATATCAATAATAAAAGTTCAAAAAGGGTTGTACAGGGTATGTGAAACTACCTTGAGGGGGTTCATTGGTGAATTTGATGGAGCACTGTAGCAGGTTTATGGGGAATTTTGGGTGCATCTCGGTGGTGATCCACACCCTGAAGCCCTCGTGCATGCCCTCTGCCACCGTCACAGTGGCCAGCAGTTCATCCAGGAAGTCTAGCCCGAGGTGGCAGTTCTGCAGGAGGAGCCAGCCCCCATCGGCCATGCTCTGGGACAGCAGCCTGCGCGCATGCACCTCCTGGCCCTGCCCCATGGAGATGGCCCGGCACGGTGTGCTCTGGAGGGATGCAGGGCCAGGTCATTGTCACAACACTGCAAACCATGCCCTGCACTCAGTCAATATTAAGGCTGCAACTAACAACTATTTTCATTATCAATTAATCTGCTGATTATTTTCTTGATTAATCTATTAATCATGTGGTGTATAAAACATCAGAAAACAGTGAAAAATGCCCATTACAGTTTCCAAGAGCACAAGGCAACGTCATTAAATGTCTTATCTTGTCTGACCAACAGTCCAAAACCCCAAAAAATTCAATTTAATATAATGTAAGAAAAGCAGCAAATTCTCACATTTGAGAACACAGAACCATGAAATGGCATTTTTGCTTCAAAAATGACTTTAATGATAAATCGATTACCAAAATAGTTAGCGATTCATTTTCTTTCGATCAACCAATCGACTAATCGTTGCAGCTCTAGTCAATATATCTCCTTAACCCTGATTCACAACAAAATGGACACAGTGCAAACAATTATTTACCATGACAACCAATGATAATACAGTATAAGACAGAATGCTTTTCATTATGGCTTAGAAAATCATTTTTTGCTAAACTGGCCGATACACCTGCAGCTGGGATGTAAATGCGAGCTCACTGTGTACCTTTGATTTGGCCAATCGCTCAATGTTCTCTGTGGGGTCGGAGCCCATAGACAGGAAGCAGACCAGAGGTGTCCGTTTATCACTCTCTACCCACATAGCCTCCATATCCAGGATGACACCCTCGGCATACCTGCTGCCCAGTGACTCCGCGATGTAGTGCCGAGCCTGCAATGCAAACAACCACAGCCCCAACCCAGCATTTCACGTTAACAAATTCATATTAAAACAAATTGGGAATATCACAAGCTGCATTTGATTTACTTTTTTGCAAGATGTTTGGAAAAATGCAAGATAACATGCTGATATTCTGCAGGGTTGATGATGGAGCCTCTAGCTCTGTAGAGACTACATGTCTGACAGGAAGGAGGGGGGGGGGGTACAGAAAGAGGATGATTAAACACACTTATCAAAACTCAGTTGCAAAGCTCATCTTATTGACTGAAATGACTGTCTCATTTGGCTGATCATTGATATTGACTCAGATACATAAATAGATAGATTTCTTTATTAATCTATTTGGAAATTATTTTTGCTTCGGCATGCACCTTTATTATTTCTCCTTTGCCCAGAAAAATGAATATTAAACCTGTTAGGGCTTTTTTTCCCTTCCCCACCAGGGGTCACCAGAGACTCTGTGCTTCCTAATTGTGTTCACCCATTCTGTTGATTGCCCCACCTGTGTCTCATTTACCATGTGTCATGTGTATCGTTTCCTTATTAGTTAGTGTATTTAAACCCTGGTCTTTGTCTCTGTCATTGCTTAGTCTTTGTTAGTTCTACCTGTTGCAGTGTAGTCCTGTGTTCTGAGCCTCTTGTTGTTTTTGTTTTGTCTCTGTTTACCTGACCTTGACCTTATTGCTCTGTCTTTGGATTTTCCCTTTTTGGATTTCCCTGCTGGATTGTTTGCCCTGTTTCGGATTGCTCTTTGTGTTGACCTGGACTGTTTTTTGGATTACTCTTTGGATACGGCTTGGATTCTGTTGTCTGTGTTTTTTGTTGGAATAAACTCCTCATCTAAAGTCTACAGCTGTCTCTGCATTTGAGTTCACCACCTATTTCATAGCTCTGTGGTCAGTGCTGAGGTCTTCCAGTTGTGGGACCGGGGTTCAAGACCCGTTAAGGACTTGGTATCCTTACAGAAAGACTAAGCCATCATGGACTCAGCAGAGACTTTTTCTTCAGCAAAGGAGCCATCTGATTTCGAACGCATCATGGCAGCTCTACACAGCCTCGGAGCAACTATGGACAGACATGACCAATCACTGGCTAGACAAGCTGACATTGTGGCCAGACATGACCAGGTGCTTCAGGATCTTGTTCAAACAGTGCAAACCCTTGCTGCATCCTCTACTCCATCTGCCCCAGCTCACCCTGCAGTTCCAGTTCCAGTTCCATCCTTGTCTTCGCCATTCCCCAGTGCAGAGCCCCGTCTACCGGCCCCACAGAGGTATGATGGCAATCCAGGCGGGTGTCGAGGTTTTTTAACACAGTGCAAACTGACTTTTGAGCTCCAGCCCTCAGTGTTTCCTACGGACCGCTCCCGTATTGCCTATATAATAACTCTCCTGACAGACAAAGCTCTGGCCTGGGCAACTGCAATCTGGGAACAGCAGGGGTCAGTGTGTTCTGACTTCGAGTCCTTCACCAAGGAGATGGGTCGCGTTTTTGACCAGTCAGCAATTGGCCAAGAAGCAGCTAAACAGCTCCTACTGCTCCGCCAGGGAGGCAACAGTGTGGCAGATTATGCCATTGCATTCCGGACTCTGGCTGCAGAAAGCAGGTGGAATGAAGATGCCCTCATCACTGCCTTCCACCACGGCCTGTCAGAGACGATGAAAGATGAGTTGGTCTCCAGAGAAGTTCCTGATGACCTAGAGTCCTTGATCTCCCACGCCATTCGTCTGGACAACAGGATTCGTGAGCGTCGCAGAGACCGCTGTCATTCCCCTGCTGCCTCCACTGAGTCTCCTGTTCCTGTCCGACGACCATTCCAGTTTCCACCAATAAGCCCTGAACCTATGCAAATTGGTAGCACCCGTCTTCCTCAGTCCGAGCGAGACCGCCGCAGAAGAGAGAGGTGCTGTATATACTGTGGCAAGCCGGGGCACTTCCGAGTCTCATGTCCTGAACTCTCGGGAAAAGGACAGTCCCGTCCAGCCGAGGGGGGGCTGTGACGGGTGCCGTTTCATCTCCCGAGTCCCCAGACGCCGGAGTCTACCTTCCCATCACCATCTCCTGGGGGAAACAGCGCCACTCTTTCCAGGCTTTGGTAGATTCTGGAGCGGCTGGTAATTTCATGGATCTCAAGACAGCCCTTCAACTTCAAGTTCCTCAAGTTACCCTGGACATTCCTCTCTCTGTTACTGCCCTTGATGGCCGTTTTTTGGGTAATGGCAGGATTACACATGCCACTTCTCCAGTCCGTCTCCAGGTCAAGGGTCATCAGGAGGAGATGTCATTCCATTTAATAAATTCTCCAGAGTTTCCGGTGGTCTTAGGCTTTCCTTGGCTGAATCGTCACAATCCTCACATAGACTGGTCTACAGGGTCAATCCTTGAATGGGGTCCAACATGCCATGCCACATGCCTCCACTCAGCTCCTTCACCTCAACCCGTCAAGGCTCCAGAGTCTTCAAAATTATCCCAAGTCCCAGCTGAGTATTTAGATTTAAAAGAGGTCTTCAGCAAAAGAAGGGCCACTGAACTCCCTCCACACCGAACTTACGACTGTGCTATTGACCTTCTTCCTGGCACAAGTCCTCCTCGTGGGCGCATATTCTCCCTTTCCCTTCCTGAACGCACGGCCATGGATGACTACATAGGAGAAGCCCTTGCCTCTGGAATCATCCGACCATCCACCTCTCCAGCTGGGGCTGGATTCTTCTTCGTTGGTAAGAAGGATGGGGGTCTGCGACCATGTATTGACTACCGCGGCCTTAACAAGATCACCATCCGCAACCGCTACCCTCTGCCCTTGATGTCAACTGCCTTTGAACTACTCCAGGGGGCCACCATCTTCACTAAATTGGACTTGCGCAATGCCTACCATTTAGTCAGGATCCGAGAGGGGGACGAGTGGAAAACAGCTTTTAATACTCCCACTGGTCATTATGAATATCTTGTCATGCCTTTTGGACTCACCAATGCTCCTGCTGTGTTTCAGGCCCTCATAAATGATGTGCTCCGGGACATGATTAACCATTTTGTCTTTGTCTACTTGGACGACATCCTCATTTTTTCTAAATCCCTCCATGAACATTGTCATCACGTTCGCCAAGTCCTTACCAGACTACTGAAGAACCACCTTTATGTGAAGCCTGAAAAATGTGAGTTTCATTCATCTGAAGTCTCCTTCCTTGGGTACGTTCTGAAAGAAGGGAAGATAGAGATGGACCCTAAGAAGACCCAAGCCGTTCGTGATTGGCCCATTCCCAAGTCTATAAAAGAGGTCCAGCGATTTCTGGGGTTTGCAAATTTTTACCGGAAGTTCATCCGGAACTTTAGTTCTGTGGCTGCCCCCATTTCTGCCCTGACAAAGAGCTGTGGAGCTCATTTTGCTTGGACACCCGCAGCAGACAAAGCATTCCTGGAGCTCAAGCTTCGCTTCTCCTCTGCTCCCATTCTGAGCCTACCTGATCCTTCACTGCCATTTGTTGTTGAAGTGGATGCCTCTGATGTGGGGGTCGGAGCTGTCCTGTCCCAACGCTCAGCGGATGAGAGACTGCATCCTTGTGCCTTTTTTTCTCACCGGCTGACACCCACAGAGTCCAACTATGATATTGGTGATCGAGAGCTGTTGGCTGTGAAACTCGCCCTAGAAGAATGGAGACACTGGTTAGAAGGGGCCCTTCATCCTTTTCTAGTATGGACTGATCATCAGAACCTTGAGTACCTCCAACAGGCAAAACGCCTGAACCCCCGCCAGGCCCGTTGGGCTCTGTTTTTCAACCGCTTTGATTTTACTCTGTCTTACCGTCCAGGATCAAAGAACATGAAGCCTGATGCCCTGTCTCGACAGTTCCAGGTAACAAGTCAGGATCACAATCCGCTACCCATCATCCCTAAATCTCGGATTGTGGCTCCCGTACGCTGGGGCATTGAGACGGTGGTCAGGCGGGCCCACCAAGATGAACCAGATCCTGGTACGGGACCTGCAGGACTTCTCTTCGTCCCCAAGAGGGTAAGGTCCCAAGTTCTTCATTGGGGACACTCTTCACGTCTGGCTGCACACCCTGGAGTCAAAAGGACCCTTGAATTTCTTCGAAGACGGTTCTGGTGGCCTGACATAGAAAGAGACGTGAAGTCCTTTGTGGCAGCATGCTCCGTGTGCGTCCAGAGCAAAGACCCTCGGCAACATACTCAAGGATTGCTGCTCCCTCTCCCCATTCCTAGCCGTCCATGGTCACACCTCTCACTGGACTTTATCACGGGTCTACCTGAGTCTAAAGGTAATACGGTAATCTTAGTAGTTGTTGATAGATTCTCTAAAGCCTGTCGGTTTATACCATTGCCTAAACTGCCTTCTGCCCATGAAACTGCCCAACTAGTGTGTGACCATGTGTTTCGAGTTTTTGGTCTTCCCCAGGACATTGTCTCTGACAGGGGTCCCCAGTTCTCCTCACGCTTCTGGCAAGCCTTCTGCAGACTGATCGGGGCATCATCCAGTCTGTCTTCCGGGTTCCACCCCCAGTCCAACGGACAGACCGAGAGGGTTAACCAGGAGTTGGAGGCCACCCTGAGAAGCCTGGTGTCTGCTAACCCGTCCTCCTGGAGCTCTGAGCTGCCCTGGGCTGAGTACGCCCATAACACCCTCCAGTCTTCAGCAACCGGTATGTCCCCATTCCAATGCCAGTTTGGTTATCAGCCACCACTTTTTCCTGAGCAGGAGGCAGAAGTCAGTGTGCCCTCAGCCTCGCACTTCGTGAGGCGGTGTCGACGGACATGGGTAAAGGCCCGACGGACTCTACTTCGGGTTTCCAGGCAGTACCGGCTCCAGGCGAATCGTCATCGAAGGCCTGCTCCTCGCTACCGGGTTGGACAGAGGGTTTGGCTATCATCCAGAAACCTTCCTTTGAGGGTGGAGTCACGCAAGCTGGCTCCTCGCTTCATTGGGCCTTTCAAAGTGGTCCGCAGGATTAACCCTGTTGCCTATCGACTCCTTCTGCCCCGTTCCATGAGAGTTCACCCCACTTTTCATGTTTCCCAGTTAAGGCCAGTGGCCACTTCCCCTCTTGCCCCTGCCCCCAAACCCCCCCCACCTCCCAGGATCATCGATGGACAGCCTGCCTTCACTGTTCACCGTTTGTTGGATTCCCGCCGTGTTCGAGGGGGTGTTCAGTATCTTGTGGATTGGGAGGGGTACGGTCCTGAGGAGCGTTCCTGGGTTCCTGCTCGGGATATCCTGGACAAGGACCTCCTGAAGGACTTCCATCGCCGTCACCCTGACCGTCCTGGGAACGTCAGGAGACGTTCTTAGAGGGAGGGTCCTGTTAGGGCTTTTTTTCCCTTCCCCACCAGGGGTCACCAGAGACTCTGTGCTTCCTAATTGTGTTCACCCATTCTGTTGATTGCCCCACCTGTGTCTCATTTACCATGTGTCATGTGTATCGTTTCCTTATTAGTTAGTGTATTTAAACCCTGGTCTTTGTCTCTGTCATTGCTTAGTCTTTGTTAGTTCTACCTGTTGCAGTGTAGTCCTGTGTTCTGAGCCTCTTGTTGTTTTTGTTTTGTCTCTGTTTACCTGACCTTGACCTTATTGCTCTGTCTTTGGATTTTCCCTTTTTGGATTTCCCTGCTGGATTGTTTGCCCTGTTTCGGATTGCTCTTTGTGTTGACCTGGACTGTTTTTTGGATTACTCTTTGGATACGGCTTGGATTCTGTTGTCTGTGTTTTTTGTTGGAATAAACTCCTCATCTAAAGTCTACAGCTGTCTCTGCATTTGAGTTCACCACCTATTTCATAGCTCTGTGGTCAGTGCTGAGGTCTTCCAGTTGTGGGACCGGGGTTCAAGACCCGTTAAGGACTTGGTATCCTTACAAAACCTGAAACCTATGGAATTACATTGAGAATGTATTCAACCATTAAGGCCTAAGAGGCTGTTGGAAATCAATACATCAAAAGGGCAATGTTTGCATAATGGAATGCCCGACTGTATTGAAGATATACCAGTACCTCAAGTGCCTTAGTGCAGTTATAAAATGGTTACCAGTCATTTAACACAATGTTAACAACATGTTAGCATGTAAGTAAACTTAAACAGTGTCACTAGATTTCATTCCTCTACCAGGAGACCTAACTGGAACTTACAGAGTTGGTTGCTATGCAACAGCAAGACAGTGCCACCGTCAGCACAGGTAATCAAGGTGATTAAAAAGTGTGACTAGAATCCATTACCTGCCAAACCATAACCTCAGATCATTTTGCAAATGCCATCTAGTCAAGCTAACTTTCTTCTGTCCAGATGTTGTTACTAACTTTAACATTAGATGGCAGGCTATGATTATTCCAGTATTTTATTTTTATTGCCATATAGGTTTGTCAGCTATAGATACAAGTGTGAATGAAGAAAATTTGTCTTGCACAGACTTAAATCTCCCCATTCTTCTTCTGTTGCTAGATAAGTTAATGTCAGCTGCTTGCAGCCAAGTGTTTTTGCAGGACTGTGCTTAGGGAATTCAACATTTCTACAATACTAGAAACATTCAAGCAAGTCCAATTGCACACTTGGAACAAATCAAGCCATTGTGAAAATCAAGCTAGACTAAATCAAGCCTGTTTTTGTGTGGAGATTGAGAGCAGAAGGACGCTTTAATAGAAGATAACTCCTGTTAGCTAGCTGGAATGCTTTTTTGTTCGTTTAAAAAAGCTGATATCACACAGTATACTCATATATGCACACACATATATACAAACAAGCTACTTCAGCTGATTTTGTTGCTAGTAATGCAGAAGGTTTTGTTATTGTCCAGACTGTTATGTGTTGTGATAAATGTTATTTTATAAATACTATGTGGAATGCTAAAATCATCATGTAGAAATGTCATCTTTTTATATCGTTTCACTGATGAGCCTATTATTTTAAGTTCGCAGACAAAACAGAACTAAGGGCACCTTAGAATCATGTTACGAATCATGTTTGATCATACTGGACAGCATAGTCATTCACAGACTTTTATATATCTCAATCAAGCAAACATGAGACAACCCTAACATACAGTTAAACATTAGTAAAAACCAAATCAGAAACATGGTCTTCAGATAAGATTTAAAACACCCCGCTGACTCAGCTGTTCTGATGACTAGGGGAAGGCTGTCTGAAAGTCTAGGAGCCTTCATTTAGACCAGTGGCCCTTCCATCACAGATAATGGACACATTTGAGCGGGTCTTTATTAAGATTCCTGAGCTTATAGGTGTCTACCAATCCTGTAGATGCCTATTGTCATAAAATAGGCATTGAAGATGGTAATCTGTACAATTATTTCATTAAAAATCTCAAGTCATTTACTTAATTTGAATGTTTTTTCCTTCCATAATTTGGGAGCTGTCCAATGAATACTGTCCCTTTCTGTGTCTCCTAGTTGTAAATTGTGTGCTCCTTGCCCCTCAGTGTGGGGAAGGGGTGAGATCCGAACTCAGAATCTCTCAGCTGTCATGCTAATTCCAGAAACTCTTTTTATAGTTCCCTCTAATTCTGAAAGGTGAGATGGCTGCCTGTGGCTCACCAAATGTATGTGAGAATAGCTCCTATCCATGTGTGCTTCACGCCTTCAAAGCTGCCACAATTTGCAAGTTAATGAGCTTTTCAAATAAAACAAATTTTTAAATTTTAATTTAGAAATTTAATGTAGAATTCTACTTTTAATAATTCAAGGGACAAAAGTCATTAAATCAAACAGCAACAATCATCAATTATCCATTACACAAGCAATTTCTGTTTGAGAAAGCCACATGGTTTGTACAGGGACAGAGCTTAAGGATTTAGAATTATACTAATTAAGATCAACTAGGTCCTTTAACTGGTGCAGGCATTGCTGGGAATTACTTACATAAGGGTCATATAAGAAAATATTTTAAATAATGCAGGAGTTAGGCTGTGGAAATACTTTGGGTTTTATGCTATTGGTAGCATGCTCATTAGATAAAAGAATTTAAATAAGATAAAAATAAGTTACCTGTATGTTCTATATTTTGCAAGTACAACTACTCATTCAAAACCCATATGAAGACAAGCAAGTACATCATCCAACTAAAACCATGCAGCTATGTCACCTGAGCACTGGTGTGGTCAGACAGGGCAATCTCACCTGAGAGATGGTACGGTAGGATAGGGCTATGTCACCTGAGCACTGGTGTGGTCAGACAGGGCAATCTCACCTGAGAGATGGTGCGGTAGGAAAGGGCTATGTCACCTGAGGGATGGTGCGGTCGAACAGGGCTATCTCACCTGAGCGATGGTGCGGTCGGATAGAGCTATCTCGACTGAGCACTGGTGTGGTCAGACAGGGCTATCTCACCTGAGAGATGGTGCAGTAGGATAGGGCTATGTCACCTGAGGGATGGTGCGGTCGAACAGGGCTATCTCACCTGAGCGATGGTGCGGTCGGACAGAGCTATCTCACCTGAGCAATGGTGTGGTCAGACAGGACTATCTCACCTGAGCGATGGTGCGGTCGGACAGAGCTATCTCACCAGAGCAATGGCGTGGTCAGACAGGACTATCTCACCTGAGCAATGGTGCGGTCAGGGCACCAGCTCCGGATCAGCAGCAGCTTGCGGAAGGTGTCCAGCAGGCTGTCATATCCATCAGGGATGGTAGCCTCCTCTGGGGCCTCTTCATCAAACCAAGCCTTCCAGGCGCGATCGTTGCGGGCCACCTGCCCAAGGAGCTGAGTGAAGGGGTACAGGCTGGCCAGCTGCACCAAGTTCAGCCAGGTCATGTCGAGGATCCACCTCTTGGGCTTCGGCTCCACTGAGTTGAGATCAAGGGAGGCCCCACCTATGATCACAAACAACATCACATACTGTCAAGCCATTCTAAAACAGACAATATGTCTGTATTCACTCAACAATGAACTGCATAATAACTGCATAATTGGTGATCTCAACAATCCCCACAAAGTATATAATAATAATAATAATAATAATTTCAGCTATGACTTTATTAGGCAATCATGACAGCAGTGTAGACAGACACAAAAAACTAGTCAAACTAGTTGAAGGGAGAAATGGATACAATGGACAAAGAGAAGAAATACAACGAAGGGGTAAGCCAGGATCAATATGAACATGTTCAAGCTCTTACACTGAAATATGAACGTTGTGCCATCTACCCTATTCAGTAAGAGAAGCCACACCCTGCATGATCTCTATGCTGCCACTCTGGACATGCACCCAGGTTAAATGTATGCTGGAAAATTTAGATGGCAGAATTATGACGGTGATGATCACACGGCTAATTGTAGCTACTAATTGTCATGGAGAAGTGTGTGGTGACTAACAAAACAAAGAAATTGCTTTAATCTCTGCTTGAATAATGATCATATAAATAGCATGTTTTTCCCCTCTTTGCCCTGTACTGGCAATGTGCGCCTTTATTGTTGTATCAGTCTCTAACTGGTGCTGGCTGGAGCATCCGCTTGTTTCTCTTGTGTTCATGGAGCACAGTGACATGGAGTGCAGCTCAGCAGCGCTGTGCAGGGAAGCCTGTCAGCAACTTCACCTGATATTAGGCAGGCAAAATCAGCTCAGGCCTCAGCTCCAGTGAGCAGCTCAGGCCACCCTCAGCTCCAGCGAGCAGCTCAGGCCCCCCCCCCCAGCTCCAGTGAGCAGCTCAGGCCACCTCAGGCAGCTCAGGCGTACGCGTTGTTCATACAATATACAAAATTGTATTCTCCGGCTGTGTGCTGTTTGTATAAGTGAGTACTAGTTATATTATCGATCATATCCAGAGTACAGCGTATAAAAGGGCCTGCCAATTATCTTGCCACCAATTATCCAATTACCCTATCAACAATTACCTAGATAGCCAAACATCAATTGCCCAATAACCCTTCCCTTACATTGTGACCGTACCATATATTACCCAATAACCCAACCATGTCGATACTTGCTGTTGATAGTTGACTATGCATTTAAATATGCTTAATTCACAAGAATCAAAAATCAGCATCCTTGTCCTTCCTTCTACACAACCTCTTCTCCCATTCATCCAATGATCTGTATTTACAATAAACCAAATTCAGGAGACGAGTAATAATTCATGCTGAATGAGATGTCAAGAAAATGAGTTAATTTTTTAATGAGGTTATAAACCTGTAGCCTCAGATTTATCATTCTGCTTCAGTCTTTTTTTGCCCCTAGAACCTCCATCTCTCATCCTCCTAAGCTCATAGCAGACCCCATCACAAAAGCGATGAACTGTAATACAAAGATCCAATAATACAGTAAGCCCAGGTGCTGCAGACAGCCCCCAGTCTCAGATTTGATGATGAGCAGTTTCCAGTAACTGGAGAGAGGTATGTGTCTCGGACTAATAAGATGAAACCAATGATATTGCCTGGCAAACATTATGAATGTGACCACTGGAGACCACTGCCATAGGTCAGGCTTTGCATTATGGTCCATATTCCAGAAACCACATTTCACACTTCAGTGCCCAAAGCCACGCTGGCTTTTATCAAAGGCAGGAGATGATTACATCATACATCTTCATAATGTCATTTTGGGTAATTTAATGAATTTTATAATTCTGTAGGAATGTAAGCATTTTCTTTCTCTCAAACGTCAGCTTTATTGCTTGTAAAACTTTAATTATCTGTGTAAAGTATGCATGACTGTGCACATCAAGCATAATTAAAGCAGGTACATAACACAAGCTCTAATTAAACACTAATGGATTTTCAGATGAGCTGGCTGCAATTTGACTATTATTAATCATTAACCAAGAGCAGCAAGCAGATTTTTGTAAGTAAATGAATATCAGATGTCTAAAAAATGTCTTATATTTGATGAATTTATTGAGCACATTTTACATTTTAGTTTCATGTCTGTGTAGCCTTCAGTTTCAGATTCAAATTTGTCACTTCATCTCATGTATCCATCTCATGTCGGTCTGTACATGTGCAAGGTAAATAATTTATAAAGTTTAGTTGTGATAAACATTTCTGTGGTTTCCTTGTGCATTGGCAAGAATGGTATGCTTTTCTTAATGTAAAACAATGACCAGCAAGACCACAGTTTCTAAGCATAACAGCCCAAGAAGAAAAAGTAGCCAGCCTCAATTGACATGTTATTAATGATGCATAACATCCTGCAGTGCATTTTGTTTATATATGGAGATGAACCCAACTTGTGATAAGAAATGTGTCATGGTGTGAAATGTGAAATTAGCGTGTGTTGTTTCAGGAATATGCAGACGCTCTGACATTGGACTCTAACTTCATTATGCCCTTAAGCAGAGGAGGTATGAGCAGACTGAGACCCTGGGGCAGGGGAACAGTGATTGACAGGGGCAGTCAGAGGAGCCCAGGCCTCAGGATGGAGGGCCTGGAGTAAAGACCTGAGGGTACAGGAGGGACAAGACCAGAACTCCTGGACACCAGGAAGATCAAAATGAGTAACTTACAGCACAGCTGTATGTCCAGGACACTGAGGAATATGATCCACTGACATGGAGAGATATGCAGATATCTGCACAGCGTGCATGAGAGTGCACGTGGCTACCAACCAGGGCCTTCACACCTTGCTCAACTACCTCAGTTTTTGATAAAAAAACCTAGATTTTCTTGTGCAAAATATCACTGAAATACTATTCATTATAAGCAAAATCCCTGACAAAGGTCAGCCATAGATCTGTAGCCTTGGCCAGATGACTCCTTGGTCAGGGTTAGATGCTTGTTTAAATCATACAAACCTCTTCCAGGTGGGAAAAAAAATCATGTATGCTCACAGCCTGTTTGCTCCAACCTGTAACAGCAGAAGTATTCCACCCACCTCAGCCCCCCCATACAAACTGCTCTCCCCAAACCTCCCCCATCCAAACCGCCACTGCCCTCCCCCAACCCCCCCATCCAAACCCCTCTGTGCCCCCCAAACCTTCCATTCCCCTGTGCAGTGCTTCTATTCCATTCTCTTTGTGGGTGGGGCCTGGTGGTAATGTACAGCACTTCCATTTGTTCTGTGGGTGGGGCCTGGTGGTAATGTACAGCACTTCCATTTGTTCTGTGGGTGGGGCCTGGTGGTAATGTACAGCACTTCCATTTGTTCTGTGGGTGGGGCCTGGTGGTAATGTACAGCACTTCCATTCGTTCTGTGGGTGGGGCCTGGTGGTAATGTACAGCACTTCCATTTATTCTGTGGGTGGGGCCTGGTGGTAATGTACAGCACTTCCATTCGTTCTGTGGGTGGGGCCTGGTGGTAATGTACAGCACTTCCATTTGTTCTGTGGGTGGGGCCTGGTGGTAATGTAAAGCACCTCCACTCGTTCTGTGGGTGGGGCCTGGTGGTAATGTACAGCACTTCCATTCGTTCTGTGGGTGGGGCCTGGTGGTAATGTACAGCACTTCCACTCGTTCTGTGGGTGGGGCCTGTTGGTAATGTAAAGCACCTCCACTCGTTCTGTGGGTGGGGCCTGGTGGTAATGTACAGCACTTCCACTCGTTCTGTGGGTGGGGCCTGTTGGTAATGTGCAGCACTTCCACTCGTTCTGTGGGTGGGGCCTGTTGGTAATGTGCAGCACTTCCATTTGTTCTGTGGATGGGCCCTGTTGGTAATTTACAGCACTTGATTTCGTTCTATGGATGGGCCCTGTTGGTAATGTACAGCACTTCCATTTGTTCTGTGGGTGGGGCCTGTTGGTAATGTGCAACCCCCTGATGTCAAAATGTCTTGTAGCTCCCAGCTACATGCCTTTCCTCGGCAGGTGAAGAAAATATCTTTGCCACTGGTGTGACAGTTAAGATTTGAGGATTAAAATAGATCTGGATACAGTCAGCAGCAGTGTGAAGTCTAAGCCTGTACCAGGATATTATATTTCTCCAGGAGGGGGGGGTTGGGGGGGGGGGTTAGAGATACCTGAGAACACAGCCTTAACAAAGGAGCAGTGCTGTGAAGGGCCTTACTGATCATACTGCACTACAGGATGAAGTCTTACAGGTAAGTGAATTTCATCTTCATCTTTACTGCAGAATTATCAAGCTGGAAGACTTTTGGAGGTCTTCACTATGGAGCCAGTGGTAGCTAAACTATAAGGGCAGCAGGGCATCCACTAATCCACAAAGCAAAATTCTTAAAATGAACTGTCACCCTCCACCTGCAGTGGTTGGTGAGCTGAGGCGCATGGCAGACACAGTCACAATGCACACATCCCAAGTGTCCCGGAAGTTCTGCAGCTCTCCTTAATTTATGCCTTGATGCTAATACACTTGTAAATGACAGATCTCTGAGCTGACCTTCATATGTTATTTTTCTATGTTGCTCTGTTTTCGTGGGATCTCCAAAACATTGCCCTGGTTTATGCCTCCTCCTCCCACCAAAAATGCGTCTCCAACATGCTTCCCTTAGACACGTAACTCTTTCCCTGGAAATCAGTGTCGCTGCGCTCTGATGGAGCAGGCCTGCCCAGTCCTACACTGGCATTCCGCCAAGCCTGTAAATATAACCCTTTTTTGCTGCATGGGTACACTGCAGGAGAATGCAGTCTGAATGTATGTGGCCTTCCATCGGGAAAGGAAATCAACTATATGGTCCTTTTCAACTAGTTTGCACTTTCTGGCTTGAATCACTCATTTCCAGCTTCCCTCTGTCAGACCTCTTAGACACTAAGGAATTGACAATGGCTTATTTTCTCCAACATAAAAACACCCTTCTGGTGTTACAGTACAGTGCATCTCATGGTTAGACAGGATAACTAAAACTCAGTGCTGAGGCAGTGATTTCTTTTCAATAAACAATTCCTCATTTGCTTGCATATAGTGTGCAGATATAATACTATGACAGATTCTCTAAGGGTCTACTGTCTGAGGCTTACTGCTCACACAAGCCAACAAAACTGATATTCACAAGCTTGTTGATGACAACACTGTCAAAGTGGCCTGTATATTGGCCAGCTTATTTTGACTGCACTGACTGCATGTCTGGGTGATTTTGGCTGCACTTACACACATCCATGCTAACAACTGGATTTCATCATCAAACATATATTATATATCATATTATAGTATATTTGGTAATGGTGTCCTGTTAAATGTTCAGCCATTTTTGAATATGACTTTTTCAATGTTACATGCCACGGTAGGCATTTCATGTTATAAAGATTCATTTGAAAAACAGGAAATGAGGGAGTGGGGAAAACAGAACATATCATCTGACTAATATGTTTTGGAGTGTGATGTGACCTACCTTTGATAAGGGTCTGAAACTCATTGTGAGAGATGCTTTTTGCCTGCAGATCGGTCTTCAGGGCCAGCAAAAGTGTAAAGAGGAATTTGTGGTTCTCATAGAGGCCCCGTGCTGTGTAGCGGAAGACTTCATAGGTGAGGAACTCAATGATGTTCCCAATTCTTTTAGCTGTGATTTGGGATTTGGCAGATCTTTCCATGGAAGTGTCAAAAAGGCCAAGAAACTGCCGAAGAGATGTCTGGTACATGATATTCACCAGCCTCATCTCCACAATCAGGAAGTACA